>JAVBJF010000124.1:183987-783987 GCA_033439095.1 Pseudococcus viburni
AAAAGAATAACTCTCCGATGATGATGATGTCGTCACCGACCACTCTTGAAAAAAAAATAAAAAAACCCTTTTCAGGGTTACCAAAAAAAAAGGCCTTTTTCAAGGCCACAAATCATGTTCTTCAACATTTTGTATTTCACATTCTTGCAACACTGCCTAGAGAGTGTTTGTAGCTATCCCCTCCATAATTACACCTTTAAATACTTCTTCTCTTCATTCTGATACTCAGTATCTCAACTTCTCCCATACAAGACAGTCTTGTCTTGTCTCTCGTCTCTAAAAAACCTTAGTACATGGGTACGTTTGGAACACTTTCATCTTCAGTCACTCTACCTTCCCCCTAACCCCTCTCTTCAACCTACCCCTTTTGACCACACCCACCAACTCTTCCATCCCTCTGATCCCCTCCAAAACCCCCTCCCTTGACCACCATCCAGCCAACCCAAAATGGCGTCTTTTTGGTCTCCCTCCTCCCCCTCCACCTGCTTTCTCAACCTCTCCACCCATCTTAACCTTTCCTCACCTGAAGAGGAGGGGGTAGTCTCACACACACGGCTATCCCCTCCTCCCTTAGGTTAGGTTAGGTTAAGAAAAGTGGGCATTGTGAGGTTAAGAAAGCGGTGGAGGGGGAGGGGAGGTGACCAAAAAGACGCCATGTTAGGTTAGCTGGGCGGGGGGAAAGGGGAGGGGAAGTGGGCGGGGCCTCAGAGGCGGAATGGGAGTGGGCGTGGTCAAAAGGGGCGGGGCGAGGGAGGGAGGGGGAAAAGGGGCGTGGCTGGAGGCGGGTGTTCTATACGTACCCATATACTACTCCTGTACTACTGTCTGATTTTTTATTGATTTTTTATTGCGAAAAGTATGACTATATCTCGTATCATCCTCTTCACATTCACTCTCATCCTCTTCATTCGTCTGATTCTGAGGCTGAGCATTTAATTTCTCGATTAATTCATCGATTTTTTTGTCACAAGATTCGAATTTTTTGTCAATAGCCATAAAAGTCTCTTTTAAACTTTCATTGTCACTTTCGACCGATACCAAACGATTTGTTAAGTCAATTTTATCTTTAACCAACTGTTCATTTGTATTTTGCACGAGAGTAAGTTGAGCTTTTAACTCAGCTTGCTCTCTTTCTAAAATCGAAACTCGTGTAACCAGCTCATCTTTTTTGTCGTTGAGACTGGTTATTTTCCTATCGTATTTTTCATCTAGATTCGTTACTCTCGCCCCTAGATCTCTTTCTACGACATGCAATTCGCCTTCAATGACCTTGAAATTGTCTCCAAAATCACTGATGCGTTTTCCTAATTCTCCATTTTTCGTGTACAATCTCGAAATTTCGTCTTTTGAGCTTTGCAGCTCAGAAGCTACTATTATTCCAAATTCATTTACATTACGATAATCTTCGTTTAATTCGTCGACATCGGTAATGTCTTCGACACGAAATAATGGACCTTTAAATAATAAAGCACGTCTAGCTTTATAATCATTACGCTCTTTTAGAGCTTTTCTGCGTTTTTCTTGCTCTATTTCTCGAGCAATACTTTCGCTTTCTACGTTGTTATTTTCGTTCGTCATTTCAGCCAAATAAAATCTCAAATGATTTGAGAGAATCGAATAATCGTCTACCTTCGCAGGTAGAAAAAATATGAAAATTTTTGCTACCTATCAGTTCTCTGTATTAAACCTAACAACTAGGCGAACCACGTACCTATCTTATATAAATACGCGAATTCTTATACACTAACGCGAACTGAAACCGAGGTTGTGCACCCGGTGCTCAAAAATCGGTACAAATTGCGAAAAAGGGTAAAAAACGATTTTAACGATACCAAGTAAAGCTGACTTGCTTAAAGCTGACTTCTTTCTTGATGCTTTAAAGATGACTTCTCTAAAGATGTCTTCTTTAAAGTTGGCTTGATGATTCGACGAAAATTCCAGTTTCAGTGAATTTTTCTATTCAGAAAAATCTTCACCAGGATTCGACTGCTCCAAAAAACGCTGATTTGGCACAGATTGAAAAATCTCGGGCGCCACTGAACTGGTAATAGAATTGGTTATTCTTGATGGTTGTGGGGCAAAGGGGTGAAAGTTCACTTTATGCTCGACTTGGCCACTTCCACCGAAGAATAACTGTAGTTTCTATCAACCCAGCACAAAATATGCTTGCGTTGACTGCACGAAATAAATACACGAATATTGGAAGAACGAAGTATATTCGCGTATTAATTAACTCATACAGCCTAACTGAACTTAGGCAAACACATTGATAGTTCACTATAAATCTAACGAAGGTAAATCGCGGATACATACACACACGACACGATTATATTCCAGTAAAAATAGATAAATAATGAACGCTCGTACCTACAAACAGGTCCTATTTATAGGCACGAGCTTCTCTGTCTGCGGGGAGGCGGGAATGGCTCGTGAGCTTCCGATTGGCTGGATATTATGTCATTTTAACTCCAGCAACCAATCCAGAGACTGGAAACTGGAGTGCTAGAACCTTCTCCAGGAACATTGCGCAATATTACGATATATTTACGCAGATGTTCACCCTCGTCAACTCACCTGACAGGTGAGATAACGAGGTACGTACAATGGGAAGGTTCGTAGCGCCGAAGTGCCAAAAGTAGCGATAAGACCAAATTAATGGACTTATGCTACGCAGCAACAATCGATCGCGTACGTAGGTAATAGGTAGCTGCGTATAAATACGTAGCTATCCTATTTACCTCCGAATAGGCGACGACAATGGTGCAATTTGGTAGGTATTTACCTGCCCGGTTCAAAAATTTTACCTAAAATTATTGAAAATAATTTCAAGTTGGCAGAAATAGTTTAAAATACGAAGTTGAAAATTTTTTGAAAAAATTCAAGTTGAGAAAATTTTTAATGCTGATTTTTTCCAATTTAAAATTTTTCGCCATGAAAAATCAGTGAAAACAGTGAATTTCGAAACTTCAAGCAAAACCATCGCGGAAAGGGTGTAAATTTGAAAAATCCGCTAAAATGACAACATTTTTGCACAGTATTTTGCAATTTTCGGCCCTTAGTTCAAAGAAATGGGAAAAACCAAGTGCACAGCAAAATTCCACATAAAAAAAAGTATATTTTGGTAAGTTTTCCAGGAGGGTCACTCTTCGCTTCTGTGGTATTTTTTACGATTGAAAACTTCAAATAGCCGAAAAAACGTGAAGTAGTGCACCAAAATTGTTGAAAAAATTATTATAAATACACAATACACCTCTTTGAGATGTAACTTTGTGCCAAACAACAGAAAATTTCCTTCACTTCTGTTGAAATTGAAAATTCTTAAAAATAATGGAATAAAATGGCCATAACTCCGATAGGGAAGGGGGAGGTGTCTAAAATTTTGTGAAAAATTCTTTCTAGTCAATATACACCACTTGAGGTGTTTAGGAGCCCAAACGCGCCTGGGGCCAAATTCGCCCCTTTCTTTCCGGAAAGAGATTTTGAAAAACATGAAAGCGAATTTTTTTGAAAAATTCAACGTTGGGAAAAATGTTAAGAAATTTTCAATTAAAGAAATTTCTTAATCATTGAAAAAAATTTTAACAATTGAGAAAAATTTAAAATCATTGAAAAAAATTTTCGAGCAGGCAGAAATGTTTAATTACATGGTAATTATTTCCAATTTTGAATTTTTTTCCAACTGTAACATTTTTCAAAATTTAATTTTCTTAGGATTTTTCCAACTTCAATTTTTTAACTTTTTCAAACTTTATATTTTAAAAAAAATTTCCAACTCGAGGATTTGTTTCAATAATTTGAAAATTTTTCCTCAAATTTTTTTCATCTTTGAATTTATTAAAAAATTGCTTCTACCTCATGAACATTAGGCGATTTAGGTTTATTTCACATTGAAAAGAGGTTGGCCAAAAGTTTGAATTTGGACCAAGTAGTTGAAAATTTTCTATAATTAATAAAACCAGCCAAATTGTTTTAGGGGAATATAAAACTGCACGACAAAAGAAAGGGTTTGCACGACGAAAATGGGAAAATCGAATCACGACAGAGTAATGGGAATGCACGACACAGAAAGTAAGATTTGCACGACAAAGTATGAACGACAAAATAATATGAATGAACGACAATTTTTGAGATAAGAAATAAATCATTGCACGACAGTATGAAATTGAATTTTATTAAATACTGCCTTAATTTTGGCCCCCAATTCTATACAACTCTGAGCATTCATTTTTTTATTTTTTGTAACGATATTTAAATTTCAAATTTTCACTCACTATTCAGTACAGAAAAATTGGAGATTGCCCAAAAATGAAGTTTCCATGTTTTCTAAATCTATGAACTTATGAAAAATTTGGAAAAAATTATGAAAAGGTGTTTTTCAAACTTAAAAAGTTCAACTTTTTTTGGAAATTGAAATTTTATCTTTTAAAAACTCTTTCTCGTTAAGTTGGTTTTTCATGTTTTTGTCCCATTTTCTTCAAAACTATTCGACCAATTTTCTATCTGTTTTTTTTTTAAATGTGTTCAGGAGAGATTTTTTTATATAAAAGGAAGCGCGGACGCCCATCAAAAGCCAGGAAGGCGTTGTTGGTGCAGTAGGATATAGTAATTTTCGCTTAAAATTTTAATTTTTTTTTTATTTGTCGCTCAAACTTTTAATTTTTTCAATTGTACTTTGTCGTTCCTTTGATTTTAATTGTCGTTCACAAGTTGTCGTTTGATAATTTTTTTTCTGTGTTTTCATTTATTTTCCCGTTGATTATTTTGTTTCGTCGCCCAAATATATTTTTTTGACGTGCGTTTTATTTACTGTCGTTTATTCTTTTTTTTTACGTGGATTAATTTGTTTCGTCGCTTGATATATAATGTCGTCGTTATTTCCCTTTTTTCAGTCGTGCAAAATATTATTTCTGTCGTGCAGTTAAATGGCACCCATTGTTTTATACTTACTAATTTCAGATTATAAAGCATTATTTATTGCATTTTCATTTTTCTCCTCGATCACATATTTTGAATAAATAAAATTTTATACGAATGGAAATTTTTTATTCAGGTGTGAGTTTACTTAAAATATTACCTGAAACTTCATTATGCACCCATCCCCTCCCCCTCCCTAGCATTCAAAAAATTGCCTTGATAAAGTAACCCCCCTACCTCTCTCCTCAGTGTAGGTACTTGGTCCTTCTGTTCCCCTTCAAAAAAATTGGCTATATCCGCCACTGGGATCTTCAAAAAACGCGTTTCTTACTCATCGAAAATTCCCCAGATATAATTTCAATGAATTAGGGATAAATAGTTCGCTGAAAAATTCACTTCCGAATATTATCAAAATTTACAAAGGCAGAAAGCAGAGAAAGTACATTTGCGTTTGGCACATGGCATAACTTACCTATTAAAAATTTAATAAAGTAATATTTGGCAAAAGTTACCATCCTACTTTGTATAAGTTTCGATTAAGAAAAAATACGGAATAGAAGAAAGTTTGACTCTGTGCCAAATGCATAACATGAACTTCTACGAAAATATAGTAACTACTCGTGATTCATTAGTCTGGCATGAATAGCCGATGAAAATTTTTCGTCGGAATTTAACGCGTTATACAGAAAACTACAAAATAAGTCGGTGAAGGTCTATAGAATCCGCACATTTTACATTTTTGCAAAACTGAATGAATTTATGATTAATTATCGTTCACATTTCACGAATATAATTTCAAGATGAATACTTCTAAACACATGTTAAGTACAGAAGAACTCTAAGTATCTTATTTTAGGAACGTTAAGCTGCGAAAAAAATTCACTTTTATGCGACTGGATTCCTTGATGACAAATTTTGCACATTCTCGAAGCATTAACTGCATTCTAAGTAGGATTGGTCCAGTACCAAGTATTTTCGGGTATGCAGCTCAATAAAATGTATCTATTTATATGCAAATTAACTAGGTGCATGTTTAAATCTGGTAACTAGCTGAGCGTAGGATTGGATTATACAATTTAATCTAGTGCCTCGTCGATGAACATAGGCCATAGGGGTATTGAATTAATAATGGAGTAACATGTGAGAACAGATAATCAGCAGTAATGATGTGCAAATTACAAATTAACCAAATCAATAACTAGGTAACTTGGTTCTCGCATATTTAGCAACGAATTTTGTTCAAAGCAAGTTTTTTCTAACGGCAGATTTATACTGTTGACTCATTCAAAAAATTGAACGCAGGAAAAAATAGCAAATAACATGCCTAAATCATTAAATAGAAGTTACTGAGATTGAGCAAAAAAATTGTGCATAATTATCCGCTGTTTTTAATTTTAAAATGAGTGGGTAAAATTCTAGAGGTGATTATATGGCAATTCTCTTTCAAAATTTGAGCAGCGAGGGAGGGGAGACACAAAAGTTGAGTGTAGTCCTCAAAAATATTTCGTAAAAATTTCATTTCCTGGCTTAACTTTTACCTCCTCCCTACTTAGCCTTGAAATCTGATTATTTGATGGTCGAAAAATTGGAAAAATTGGAAAATTGGTTGACCTTTTTTTTGAAAACAAGTAAAATTTACAGCTGAAACAAATGGAGAAACTTTCCATCCAAAATTTCAGGTGCTCAAGTTAATTTTTAAAAATTCAAAATAGGTAACTCCATGGTCCTGAAAGGGAGCAAAATTAGAAAATTTCACCTAATTACGGGTAAGAAACTGAAATTTATTATATGGCCAATTTTTAACTTTCTAAATCGATTGAAAGTGGTTTTGAAACGTTCCGACGACGGCTCTAGAAAATTTAGGGATTTTCTAGCTCTAAAAAAAAAACCTTTCCACACAAACTTTAGCTCCTACAAACGTGGATTACCCAAATTGATGATCTGTTTGGCAATTTTTCAAAATTCATAATTGCCAGGTCAAGTCCATATCTTTCAAACACTTTCGGCAAAAATTGAAAAATACGTCAATAAGTACTTAACGTATCTGCATATTGAAGTACCTACCGCATTTACAACCTACTGATTCGATTGCACAAGGTGTCAAGACGTTCTAGAGCTTTCAAAAATTTTAGAATTTTCCAGCATTGAAAAAAAGGGCTGAAAAAAATATGGAACTAACCCAGCAGCGGCGAATTTTAGGAAACTGATTCAGTTGATCAAATAGGTCACCAATATGGGTAATCTGCGTTCGTAGGTGCTTAAGTTCATTTCGACCATTTTAAATTTTTTATAGATTTTTTCAAAGCTGGAGAATAGTAAAATTTTACGAAGGTCCCAGAACGCCTTGAAACTGCTTCCGATCGATTCGGGAGGTCGAAAATAGGGCACATACTAAATTTTGAATTTTTATTTTGATTACCTACTTAAATTAAATTCTCATATTTTGTTTTTGGAGGGTGGTGGAGTGATTTTAAATTTTCAAAAAATCATAAAAATTCGAAAAATGAACTTAAGCATCTAAAATTTTGAATATGAGCCTGGATATATAATACACCCTTAGGAGTCAAAAATAGGTTTTTGAGTTGAGTTTTTTCCTCGATTCTAACTTCTTCTGAAAGGCCTAAAATCGGTGTCAACACAAAAACCAATAGAGTTCTTTTTAGATGTAATCGTTTCAGTTTCAAGATTTTACTGTCGGTTGAGTTTGGATGGGTGTGTTTATGTTTACCCAAAAATACCTACCAATGGCACTCAAGTTTCATTTTTTTTTATGTTCGAAAAAAATAATTTGAAAACTTTATTCTTGAAAATTTGAAATGATACAAAAATTATAATTCTTTAAACCTTTAAAAACCATTGGACGCGATTTTCCTTACTTAGATTAATTTTTGAAAAAAACACATCGGTACAAAGCATTTTTCTTCACATTGAAAAAATGGTCTGAACGAGGGGGTGATGAAAAATTGTCGCCGTTGAGTTGTATGAATTAAAATATTCGTGCTCGCGTGATTTTTGGAAAAAATTTTAATTTTTTGAACAGAGATATTTTGAAGGATTCTTGAAAAATAGGGAAAAGACGGAAATTGGGTGCCAATTGTTTTTTTGGGTAACTTTAGAACTACCTATATCATTTTCAAAAAAAACAAACATTTATAAATAATACGTGTTTTAAACTCAGAACGAAAAAATTAAAACAATAATGAAAAAGTCAAATCTTCAGCTCAAAGTAAAATTTTGAGCTCAAACAAAAAAAATTCGAAAGTACATCATAACAGGACCTCGTTTTCAAAATTTCAGGTGCTGAAGTTCATTTCTCGATTTTTGGCGAATTTTTGAAATTTTAAAATTACCTCCGCCTTACAAAATATGAAAATCTGATATAATCAACGAAAAAAGCTGAAATTTAGTATATACCCTATTTTTGACCTCCCAAATCGATTGGAAGCGGTTTCGAGATGTTTCGGAGCCACCAGAAAATTTTGAAATTATCCAGCGCTGGATAAAAGTCCATAAAAATGGCACATATACACTTCAGCACCTATAATCGCGGATAATCCATATTAGTGACCTATTTGATCGATTGAAACACAATTTTCCAAAATTCGTAACTTTGAGTTCAAATTCAAATTTTTGGCCAAGAAATTTTCCTGAAAAAATTTAAAAATTCGTTCAAGTTGAAATTTGGTAGATACCCTATTTTCGACCACCCCCCCCCCCCCCCGAATCGAATGGAAGCAAAAATGCAACAGGCAAATTTTCAAATTTTTTCCAGGAAAATTTCTTGTTCAAAAATGCAAATTTGAATTCAAAGTTACAAATTTTGGAAAATTATGTTTCAATCGATCAAATAGGTCACCAATATGGATAATCCGCGATTATAGGTGCTGAAGGGCGTATGGGCAATTTTTATGGGCTTTTATCCAGTGCTGGACAATTCCAAAATTTTCTGGTGGCTCCATAAACGTCTCGAAACCGCTTACAATCGATTTGGGAGGTCGAAAATATGGTATATACCAAATTTCAGCTTTTTTCGTTGATTAGATCAAATTTTCATATTTTGCAGGGCGGAGGTATAATTTTAAAATTTCAAAAATTCGTCAAAAATCGAGAAATGAATTTCAGCACCTGAAATATTGGATACGGGGTCCTGTTATGATGTAGTTTCGAATTTTTTTTGTTTGAGCTCAAAATTTTACTTTGAGTTAGGATACCTCCCTTGTAAGAAAAAAATTAATTTTGGTGCCAGAACAAGTCGGTAGCTTATAGAATACGTGAAATTTTAATTTCCAACTGTGTATCGAAATTTTCTTTTGCTAACATGTCCTCTTCTATAGAAGAAAAATGTTGAAAAGATTCGCATTAAAATGCCAAGCCTTCCCAATACATTTACGATAAATCATAATTTTTCCTCAGATATTGGTTAAATTGAGTTTTACTTCCAAAAACCACCTTTTTTTCGGGAACATTGGATTTCACATATCTCAATTCAGGAGGGGGGGGGGGAGAAGTTCGATATTCTTTTCAAATCCCACGACAGATTTTGTTCTTCTGGTTCTTATTATTTCTTTCGGAAACCACCTTCGTCTACAAGGCTACTTATCTAACCATATTTTTACACAGTCATTTCCAGAAGTAACCGACCTAATTACCGATTAGCGATAATTTCGCACCACGGTCCATAAAAATAGCAATACCTAATCTATTTTTAATTTCGTCTTCAAGGTCCAGGTGGCATGCCACCGAATTCGTGCAATTTTCGTCGAATAGGTACGAACAAAAAACGAACATATTGGCAAATATTCTGCACAGAATTATATGAAATTGAAATTCAAACAAAGATTTCATCATTTAAATAGGAAAAAAATCATATTAGAATTAACCTTCGGCCAACTCTTCGTAAAAATGACCAAAACAGGATAAAAATAGCCAAAAATAATATTAAACGTCACGTCCGATGCTCTAATGTTTTTCATCAACAAACCAACGTATAGGTACGTTTGAACATCTGATTATGATATTTTTGATGGCACCTATTATACAATTATATTCGAAATGAGTAAGAAATATTCTCAGAAAAGTAAATTGTTTCAAGTTCAAGGTTATAGGTAGGTCTAGGTACTAGGTAATCATTCAAAATACATAGTCTATAGTCCAAACGACCATGAACAGGTCTTCACTTGAAATGTGCAAGTTTGTACTTAAAAATATAAATGATACCGATACCTTTCTACAGATATTTTTCTTCTAAAGAGAATAAATCTTACCTTGTTGAATTAATAGCTTTTCTTGTATCAAAGGGTAAAATTGCTTGGCGGTCTCGTGGTTCGGTTCGTATTGCAGAACTGCAAACAAGATAACAAATCGATTTTTATTTTGTAGATGTACAGTGAAATCAAACTAGTTTTTTATTTTATCGATTGAAAAATCAATATAGCAGCTATAAAGATACTTAGTACTTAGTAGGTAGTTTGATAGATAAACGTCAATTTGAATCTGGCAAATACCTACTTTCTTTTGAAAAATACAGTATGACACAGAAATCGTATCCACTTGAAACACTTCTCAATATCTCAGAACTGAAAAAAGATACCAAGACGATTTAGACGAGGACATTGAAGATCGATACCTAATCAAACTTTCAGTCCTACCTACAGGGTGTCCACAAATTGAGAAACCGGTTTGGGTCCAAAAATTTGAGATCCGGGGTTTTTATTGAAATAAAGTCTACATAATGGCGCGATCAAAATGTGGTATGTTTTTTTGAAACCGGTTCAGCAGTTTCGAACCAGTTGTAAATAATATTCGAAAAAGTGGAGATGTGAAAAAAAGTTTGAAACAAAAGTTGTAGAGAATTAAAATACAATAATTTTTTGTTCCATAACTTTTTTTGCCATCTTCCAATTAAAAGGAGTTATGTTACAAAGAGCTCGACTATAATTTTCTCTTTTTTAAGCCGTAACTGTTCTCCATAGCTAGATGAAAAAAAAATTATAGAACGTAAACTGTTCAGTTTTTAATTCCCTACAACTTTTATTTCACACTTTTTTTGATATCTCCACTTTTTGGTAACTGGTTATAGACTTGAAAAAAAAAACACCCAAGAAAAATTGGTAGGGTTCATCTTGCACCGGTTTCAAAAAAGTGGATATATCAAAAAAAGTGTGAAATAAAACTTGTAGAGAATTGAAAACTGAACATTTTCCGTTCTGTAATTTTTTTTCAGCGAGCAACGAAAAAGAGTTATGGCTTAACAAAGAAAGAATTACACTCGAGTTCTTTGTACCATAACTTCTTTCCATTGCAATATGATGAATAAAGTTATGGGACAAAAAATGATTATATTTCAATTCTCTACAACTTTTGTTTCCAACTTTTTTTCATATCTCCACTTTTTCGAATATTATTTACAACTGGTTCGAAACTGCTGAACCAGTTTCAAAAAAACATACCACATTTTAATCGTATCAGTTGTAGACTCTACTTCAATAAAAAAAAACAGGATCCCAAATTTTTGGACCCAAACCGGTTTCTTAATTTGTGGACACCCTATGGTAGGACTGAAAGTTTGATTATCGATCTTCAATGTTCTCGTAGCTAGGATCACATTTCCATTTGAATCGTCTTAGCATCTCTTTTCAGATCTGAGATATTGAGAAGTGTTTCAAGTGGACAAGACTTCTGTGTCATACTGTAGTGTATAATCATTCGAATAGTATTATTAAGTATCTCGACACTACTAGAGGCAGGATTTTTACATTTTAATAAAAACTGGTTCGCAAATATTATATTTTATTTGAGCATCCTTAACGAACGTTTGAAATTTAAAAAAAAAAAAACTTGAAATGTCAAAAACTCGTCCATTCGAGCCAAAGGTTAAAAATAACTCCGGTGAAGATATCTTTTAATTACCTACCTACATTTATAATTTGATAAATTATAATTAACTAATCAATGCGTTTTTCTGTTTTTAAATCGAAAGAAAATATACTTCGAAGAAAAACTGATTAATTAAGCAAACGAATTCTTCGATTAAATAAAACAGCTCTCATTAAACGTTTTCGATCTCAACGTCCTTTCATACTCGTATTTCGTTTCATTCGGTTTCATTCAAAACCCTATACTTAGGTAAGTGTAGATATACGTTCATAAAGACAGCGTTCCATTTAATAACGTCGAAATTAATTAATTTTCGATATTTACAACAAAATACAACTACATTATTCGTCCTTGTTCTTAATGAATTTAATCGTCTCTTCACCTTCCCCTTTAGCTACTGTTCAACAAACAGTAGCTAAATGATTCATGATCAGACATACTAATGTAGGTTTGACAGCTACCACAGAGTCGTGTTCTATGCTTTTTCACCTCTCGATTCGATTTGAATTATATATATTTAATGTGTGATTTTCCCTCAAGGTAGAAACCTTCTGCAATTTTACGCGTTAATAGATGCCTATACATTTAACCTATTACGTTTTATCAGATGTGAACTGATTACAAAAATAACATTATAATAATTTATGCCTTCCTCTTCAATATCTGTAGCTGTACTTACATATCTAAGTACCTACATTTCTTGCATTTCCCTTTTATAGAAATTTTTTCAGATGAAATGGAATCCTAAGTGAGGTGAAATCAGTTATGTAGGTAGTCGTAAGACGAATAAATGAGGATATTTTTGAAATATTCTCAGGTGTAATGCATTTTGTGTGTTATCTTGATATTTTTTAATAATTTATTGGCAAAGTGCAAAAGATGGCAATTTTATGCATCATAGCATCATAATATCCCATCGATCGATTGAAAATTAATGGATACATGGCATGAAACATGATGCAGATATTCGACTTTTTATGTTTTATCAGATAGGAAATTATGATTATTTGTAGGTAGGTATCTTCCTGGTTATGCAATCGAACTGTCGGACAGTTGTGCATTTTCCAAAAAATTATTAATTTTGAAAAATGGTATTTTTATTGTTTCTCTACACCCCTGAGGGTAGGTCTACAATTTTTTACCAAAATTCAAAAAAAATCGAAGTGAAGTAACACACCGATTTCTACTAATTAAAAGGCGCTGAGTTCGAATATGTGCTCAGTTTTTTCATCCGACCCCAACTCCCCTAATAGCCTTCTTGATAAGATCAAAATTTTAAAAAAAATTAAAAATAAAACGTGACCTGTAGTTTGTTAGGTTTTTGAAGGCATCGAGTTCAAGATTTGCTTATTTTTTTGGATTGGACCCTTTGTGCTCCCGTTCCAGCCCCCTCAATTTTGGGGAAAATTACGTTAAGAAATGAAAATAGTGTGTGGCATATCGATTCTCACTAATTTGAGGACGGACGGATAGAATTCGAATATCGATCTAATTTTTGACTCGACCCTCTCTCCGAGCTCTAACCTACCCCTTCTCCAAAAATCGTATTTTTTTACTCATAGCTTGTAAATAGGTACTGATCCATTTTCAAAAATATGTACTTTCTTCTTCAAGAATTGTTCAAGTTTTGAAAAAATTACCGATTTTTGGAAAATTATCAAAAAATGTTCACAACTGAAAAAATTGTTCAATTAAATTGGTCCATTTTTGGAAAGATCATTTAATTTTGAAAAATTGTCCAATAGGAGAAAAAAATCTACAACTTTTGGAAAATTGTGTTTAAATTTGTTCAATTTTTGGGGAAACCGTCGAAAATCTAGAAGAAATATTCTAAAAATTGTCCATAATGAGAAAAATTTTCAATTTAGTAATTGGAAAAATTGTCCATTTATTGGAAAATCAATGAAATCATTCACATTTTTGAAAACTAAAAAATAATCCAATAAGTTATTCAGCTTTAAAATGAAGAAAATTGTCCATAATGAGAAAAAAATTGTTAATTATTGAACACTAATTCAATGGGAAGGGCGGGGAAGGAAGAATCAGCTAGTTTTACTATAACTATTCATTTCTTAAAATTACTCATTTTATAGAAATCTGTTCAATTTTTCAAAAATTCTCCATTTGAGAAAAAACTGTTTCACTTTTGTAAAAGTTATCTAATTTTTTAATTTTTGGGAAAAATTTGTTAGTTTAAGTGAAGGTGGTCCCATTGTGGAAAAGTTATTTGAATTGAAAAAATAATGATAGAATTTTTTTTTAATTGTCCAACTTGAGAAACTATCCAATTTTTGGAAACTTGTCTAATTTTTTGATAAGTTTTCAACTCGAAATCTCCATTTGAGAAAAAACTGTTTCACTTTTGTAAAAGTTATCTAATTTTTTTTATTTTTGGGAAAAATTTGTTAGTTTAAGTGAAGGTGGTCCCACTGTGGAAAAATTATTCGAATTGAGAAAATAATGATAGAATTTTTTAAAAATTGTTCAACTTGAGAAACTATCCAATTTTTGGAAACTTGTCTAATTTTTTGATAAGTTTTCAACTCGAATTTTTTTTTTAAATTGAAAAATTTTACTTGGTTTTTAAAAAATTACAAATTAGATTTCAAAAAATTTCAAGTTTAGAAATTTTTTGAATACCTGATAATAGAAAATGAACCCATCATTAATAAGTTCATTTTTTTATAAATTTGTGATTGTCTATAAATCAATGAATTATGAAAAATACCTAAGTAAGAAAAAAATTTAAATAAAAAACTGTAAAAAAATCGAAAAATGATAGCTATGCATTCAAAACCAAAAAAAAACTAACTCAAATCTTTTATATCAAAACTTTAATAAATTCCAAGGAAAAAGGGAAAGAAAATTAAGAATTGAATACGCAGAAATAAAATTATTATTACCTTTCAACTTTTTATCCCTGAGATAAATAACCGTGCAATGAATATTTCACTAGCACGTTATAATTTAATATTAATATTGATTGATTTATAAGGAAATATGTTGGGTATAATTGACCAATTATCATTAATGTAGATGTCTTGTACGATCAGTATTATTTTCATTATCTACCTACTGATTGATTCAAACTAATGTTTAAATTACTTCAACGTCAAATTAAATCTAGGTAACCTAGACAGACACATAGATGCATTGAAGCATAGGGACAGCTGCAAATTGACAAATGGTCTTTGAAACTAGTTTTACAGCTACGAACTATTTCCATTTTGCTTGTTTTATTTCATTTTTCAATAAAAAAAAGGGGGATAAAAATAGCAATAAAAATAATTTTTGATAAACGTAGGTACATAAGTACTCAGACATAATTTCATAACCAGATACTCACTTATTTTGCAAAATTTCAAAGCAGACGGATAATCCTTCACCATCAACGCAGAAAGAAACTATAAACATAAAAAATTAATTAGAGTCATTAAAATTAGTTCGCTACATATTACGTTAAAACTTTATGTTTCAAAAGTACATCGACTTTAGGTACCTAAAATCCATCCACAAAACATAATTAATTACCAAAAAGATAATACTATCAGTTTTTCACTAGCAGAACCAATTTCCATACTAATTTCTCTAAAAAAATTTATCTAATGTCAAAAAAAATCGTAAAAATTTATTACAATAGCGATTTCACCAAACTACAAAAAGATAACAATATGAATGATAAGACAAGAAACATTTCTCTACAGAATAAAAAATTTCTACGACTTAAATCAAACTGTATAAAAACCATGTTGTCACTTGGTAATTGCTTTGGTGAGAATTTTGTTATGGAAAAATTATGGACTACTCTGACAGTTTAGCGATATGATCATAATAATTAACAAACTTTACCCATACAATTCTCTTTTTAAAACTTGGTAAATATAGATGCCAATGTCATGTACTTGAAAAACTACCCATTAGAATTTCTCAAACAGTTGCTCTCACACTATCCAAAGATACAAACGAAGCTTAAAATTTCCTCAGACGTATTCAGCCATTACTCAATTAGACACATACAAAACTATATTCCGATAGCTGTACCTAATCTAAATCTGACACCAAATACCCAGAGTAATTAGAATTTGGGGAAAATTTGAACGATACTTTCGCATACAAAAAGTAATAGAAGCTCGACAATACAAATTCTTGCATTCAATTGCGTACTGTTATGTAAAAAAGCAAAATCGTATTCAAATCTATCACATTTCAACAAGAGCCACTCGTATAGCACAGTTTAAGCACTTCGGATTTAAGTTTGACGTGAATTTTGAACGTGAACCGGAGAGATAAGATGATTTCTAAGACGTAAGTACACTGAAAGGTCAGTTAATTATCATTGCTTCTTAGGTATATCTAATTCTGTATTGAAATTCATGGAAAAATAGAATAAATATTGTTTAATTTTGCTCATTAATTTACAAATTGGGTAGAGGCAAAAACAACAGTACTTATTTGGTTTTTAAAAATAATACCTAATCCATCAGATTCAGATGTATAGGTAGATAATACATAAATATTGCACTATGTGTTGTATGATTTTAATTTTTAATTGTGCTTACGTCTGAGAATGATGAGAGCTTTACAGCTATGTAATCTAGAGTGTGAATAAACTTACAAAACACTTCAATAGGATTTTTCTGGTGTCTCCATTTTGATATGATACAGGTTTAAATTAAGATAGGATACTTTTCACACTCAAAAAATGATTATTTTCACTTTTCTTTCACCAAACAAGAAACTTAAAGTCTTAAATTTAAAAAAATTTAAAAAATTAAATGAAAAAATTTTCATTTTGTTATCAGAAAGTGATAAGGGATGATTTTGTAAACAAATATGGTTGACAATCTTAGTGGGGGGGTGATTCAGTGTGATTGATGTCGGTGATTTGACGATTTGATTAATTGACGTAATTAAGGATAAAAAAGATAAGAATAACTGAATAAGATGAGATGGGAATCATCCCCGTCCTTCAGCTTTGAAGTGATAAGCGAAATTGCGAAAATGGCGGATTTTCCTCAAGTTTCCTTTGTGTATTTCAACGTCGATGGAAATTTCTTCAAATAAAAAGTTTAAATGGTAAGTAAAGAAGTTCTTTTCAATTTTACTGAATAACTTGTACTTATTGTACTACTAGAAAACCTTATCTTTGCTTTAACATATCTATCGGTTTTCAGCAGGTGTTGTTATATCAGTTTTTGTTGTGGCGATACGGTGACCAAGATTTCAGCTACGAGTGTTATGCTTTTCATGTGGTCAGTGCTTTTCGTGGGTTCTCGTCCAATAACTTACTCCTTTTACTCAATGGATGATGATTTCGAGAGGATATATTCGAATAAAAGCTGCTAGTGCTTTCAATTTCCACCAAAGTGAGTACGTATCATATAACAATTTAACTTCTTAAGACCACATTTTAATACTTAGGTATTAATACGTATTTTAAATGATATTGAAATTAGCATTTGTTTCTTAACATTAATACGAATGTTTCATGGTACTCAATAATTAATCAGAGTGTATGATATTTACTTCGGCTAATATTTCGGTTGGAGCAGACATAGATTCATCGGCATCGGTGTACTGGCTCAAATCTTCGTTACTACTGTTCGATCCCGACTTGAGAGTATTTTTATTCATTTCCATAGCCTTGAACAATAAATTCGTAACATTTCGTTATATAACGACGACCATGGCGTGTTATCGTTTGGAAAATGCATCAGTTCATGGTCGAGTAAAACCGTGTAGGTATTTGGTACCTATTCCGAACGACAGTGGTATTGATGAATGACCATTCGATAATCTGTCTTGTTTATTGAATTAGTACATGTTGCATCTACTTAATGAACCCCCAGGATACTAATTACCTATTGCTATCTATTCGAAGTGTTAAAAGTACTAGATGAACCCCTCAAGCATTGATAATTCGACACGTTTTTCCATCACTCGGATTCGTTTTCCTCGTGTATGGAATACGATAAGATTAGAAAAATGTCTAAAAGCGTGTTGGTATTTCGATACGAAAAAGATCTTTTGAAATGTACTCATTCGTATATTCGTTTAATTGCGAAGATCGTTATCAATATTTGTTCATTTCCGTTGAACGAATGTATGTTTACACTTTGCAATGTGATTTTTCTTTCTCATCGTGTCGTGATTTCAACGCGAGTAATTTAATCTACAATAATTAATTTATATCGAAGTACAACGTGTGTATAAATTTATATTTTTTATTGAAGTTTTTGTCATTGGTAAACTAGAAAAACCGCATTAATTTGCGTTTGTTGGGAGTCTTCGATTGGGAAACCGGCGTCGAATAGATCGTAGGCAAATTTTTTTAGTTTGAAGGTTTTCTATAATCGATTGATTTTGAATTTTATTTTTCATAATACGGTTCGATGATGCATGTAAATACCTACGTTAAAAGGTTTTTATGGTGATCCAGCGAGTGGGTAATGTGCATTTTAAATGAATTTTTAAAACGATCGTCATAAGAATTTGTCGTAGATCGTTCGTACTACTTTACTGGTGATCGAAGGAACAAGCAGGGTGACAGTTAGTATGAGACATTCGGTTGATCGTTAAATTACGTAAATGGTTTGGAAAATTTGCATTTTTTTTTCTTCATAATTCACTCGTAACGGTTTTAGATGGAATTTTAGAAATACTGTAGTAAGTAGCTCGAATGCTTAAGCATGCTGATTTGCCCCTTGGCCCAAAACTTTAATTTTTTGAGGTGCTTGTTAGGTTAGGTATCTAAAATAATGTCGTATGTCAGTGGATTACTTTTCAAGTCGGTAGCCAAAGACCAAGGTTACTATTTAGCTTCACGGTCCCTTTTCTTTATTTTTTGCTTAAAGCAGCGATTAAAGTTGGATACATTTCATGCCCTAAGATGTTACTAAAATTTAATACTTTCTTGAGGATTAAATTATGTATAGTGAAGAAATGAAAAAATCAAAAACTTTCGAGAATCATTTTAAAAAATTGTAAATTTTTTGATTTTATTATTCGAACACCACTAACATGATTTTTTGAAAAATTTTCGTTCTCAGTTCATTCGAGCTGTAACGAATCAAAATGTTTACCAGGTCCCAAAAGTCATAAAAAATTGTCTACAAAAATAGACAAAAGTCGTAAATTACCTACTCGCCCTGACAACTGAAGTGTTTGAAAAAATAATCAAATTTCAGTTTTTAATTCCTTTCTGTAGCAAAAATTTTCGCCCTTGTTCTGCACACCTTTTGAAAAATAACAGCTATACTTTTTTCTCAAAAGCCCCTCCCTTCGAGTAAGAAGTAATTCGAGAGGGTTTAGGTATGTGAAGTTTATCGATTTGAAACACTTAAAAATTGAAGTGGCAAGTCGCAAATAAGTGGTGAAATTCAATTTTTAAAATTCTTCAATACACGTAGACGCTTTGAATTTTGTATTTTCAATTCTTTTTATACATATGTGACCCGTGCAGGGACAAGGTACCTAAAGTCGGAAAACATAATTTTGAGTTAGAGACAAAAATATGAAAAATGGGCAATTTTTTTCAAAAATTTTTTTTTCGCTTTTTTAGGTAGTTCAGACCTCTACGCAGCTTTAAACGTGTTTTTTCGATTATTTTTTTTTTGAAAGTCATGATTTTTTCTAATTTTCAAATGTCTCTATCTCACCGAAAAATTGACTTAGGATGCTCATCCAGGTCTTAAAATGTTCCGCATAGTCTCCCCTATCATTTAAGCCAAAAAACTCATTTTTGAAACATCCGACTTTAGGTACCTTTTCCCTGCACGGGTCACATATGTAAAAAATTTGTTTAATTTTTAATTTTTTTTATACATGGATATGTTATAGCTTAATATAGCTGTACAGGGAGGGGGCGTCAAATGAATTTCTACAAAAAATGGACATCGTCAGCCCTGCAGAACTTGGAAAAAATTTTACTCGAAAAATAATAACAATTGGTCAGACTTAAAAAAATCTGAGAAAAAAATGAAAAAAAACTAAATATGTAGGTACCTACTTTATTTTAACAACAATTATTCATCTTCAGATAATTCTGTCTGTCGATTATCTTGAGAATTTTTGCAGGATTACCAATAAGCAAAAAATTCTAAATTTTAGGGGTTCTTAAGCTTTAGAAAAAATTTATATGGGATATAAACGACCAACAAATTTGTTTTCGTTGAAAAATTGACACAGACACCACGAAAACAAAAAGAAAATTCGAAAAAATAAGAATTTTTGATTTTACTTTAAAGTTAGGTACTTTTTCGACGTCCAAAAATTACTAAAATTACCAAAAAAATGATTAAAATTTATTTATCACGCCTGATGCTAGTAAAATTATGATTTTTTAAACCAAAATTTTGATTTTTATCTCAATATTATGGAGAAATGAGTCTTCACTGAATGTCTTTTTCACCTTAAATTCTGCAACTTCGAAAGTTTTAAATCAATTTTTTTCAAACTTTATGTACTCTCTCATTTCGAATCAGTGAAAAATCACTGATAAACAGTCAGAATTGCAGCACAAGAAAAATCAGTGAAATTCACTGATTTTCAGTGATTTTTCACTGATTATTCAAAGAATTTCACAGATTTTTCAGTGAATTTCATAAATATCACTGAGTTTTCAGTGAACTTTCACTGATTTCCAGTGATTTTTTTCACTGATTTGTTTTCAGTGAAAAAAATTTCACTGATTTTCTCCTGTGCTGCAATTCTGACTGTTTCTCAGTGATTTTCGGTAATTTTCACTGATTTATAATTGAGAGAGTATACTTAGATGGGAAGAGGGGATATTGGAGTATTGTGGGATTTTTTTCAATTTTTTTGACTATTAGTATAATAACCTTAAGAATTACTTTTTAAGCTTGAAACCGCTTTATTATAAATATCATTTTGAAAGGGACATCGCAGAAAAAGTTTTTACGTGTTTTCTGGAGTACCTAATTAACACTAACTTTCTTGATTTCTTTTTCAAATTTTGACCTCCAGTGTCAGCTTGAAATTATTTTTCAGACCCTTGAGAATTCTCCCAGTGTCCGAGTAAGCTAGCTATGTATTAGTAAAAAATAAATTATCAAAAGGAAAAGGTATTAAGGTCAACTACAGTGGTATAGACAGAATAAACTCATGTAGAGGTTTATTTTCAATTACGATGATGGACGCCTCAGCTGCGAATCCGGCTAGTTTTTTTTCAATATTCCTTAAAGAAGAGTCGAAAATAAGTAAACAAAAAAAAAACAAAAACAAGATTGGTGCTCTCTCATTCCGAATCAGTGAAAAATCACTGATAAACAGTCAGAATTGCTGCACAGGAAAAATCGGTGAAATTCTTTGATTTTCAGCGATTTTTCACTGTGTTTTCAGTGAATTTTCACTGATTTCCAGTGATTTTCTTTCCCTGAACTGCTTTCAGTAAAAAATTTTTCACTGATTTATTCCTGTGTTGCAATTCTGACTGTTTTTCAGTTATTTTTAATAAATGTCACTGATTTAGAAATGAGAGAGTGCCATAAGGAATCGAAAATGTTATAATTTTTGAAAGAATTTTCCAAAATAGGTACTGTTCTCGTCTCGCTTAGGCAAAATTTTTTCAAACAATTATCTGCAATTTTTTTCAACATTTTACGAATCATTTTCTACCATTAGAAGGAGGAAAGCAAGTTTCTTTTGTCTTTCTCATAGAATCTTGCATGAAGGAGGGTCGTTTTAAAATAAAATTTTCATCTGCTGTAAAAAATTCAGTATGGCTTAGAATAAGTGAAAAATGTGAGATTTTTCCCAAAAAAAACATGTTTAATCGAAATATGGGAAACTGCTCTTGAAATTGTTTTTTTATACCTAAGCAATTTGAGGGGAAAGTTTATTGTTTTGGACACCAGAATGAAACATGAGATTGAATCGGTTTTTTTTTGTTTTTAAAAAAAAAATCATTATGTAATTAAACTTACTTCTTGGTCTCTCTTTTGAGCCATTAATGATAGTCTACCTCTCATACTTCCCATTTTCGAAAAATAGTTCAATGGATAAGTAATATTATTGTCATTTTAGCAAAAGAAATTAATTTCGCTGAATACAAGCATGAGATTCTATTCTATATCATTAAATCAGGTCAAAATAGATTTTAAATCGAGAGCTTTTTTATAAGTAAAAATGCTGAAACTATAAACGATTTTTTTTTTAAATTTCGGACATGTAACTACCGTTGGAATTGGCCAATCTTGGCAGGGCCTCTCCGTATTTTTTTGATATTTTTACGTTTCTACATTTAATTCAAGCAAAAGTTCATTTTCTCCACCATTTGGAGCATTTTTTGAGGGGTTTTTTACGTCGAAATTTCGGTTTGAAAGGCAAATCAGCAAGCTTATCACCTTGGTGCATTCAGTTCAATGGTTCATCTACGTGATTTAATATCATCGTTATCTTATCAGTTACTGGAATACGAAGATAACTAAATTACCTCACTAACTGTTTCAATTATGGGTAAAATTAAAGCTAGAAAAATATCTAATCACAATTCTACAAATATCTCAACGAAACAAGCATTATTATCGGACGAAAACTTACTCTCGAAACCTTCTTTATTCGTCCAGTCCGGTAAAAACGTATCAATACAATGTATCGAAAGAAGGCGCCACTTCTACAAAGAGATCAAATAGTAAACAGACGCCTAGCAGTCTAAACCATAATTTCACTCTGAGCAGCTGTTCTGTTTTCGGACGGTGAAAAATGCCTTTTATTGTACGTTCGCCGAAAACTGAAGCTTTTTCACAACCTGAGCTGCATTTGCGCTGCCTTACGGCGACATGTGGAAACCTTCACAGACGCCTAGCAACAGGATAACAAATCGATACTTCGCACGGTGAATTTCATTATTTGCAAAACAACTCATCGGTAATTGGAAAACCTCCCTGCCTAGCAATCGGTTTAATTTTTCTACGGAAATTACACGTCGAATCCGCCAATCCCCGGAGATTTTAATTTTTTACTCTTTGTAAGCACACTACGTGGAAATCAAATGTGCTCAAAATGACTTCGGAAACTTCGACAACCCCTCCGCCTACGACGGTTTCGACGGAAACGCCAAAAACGTCGTCTTTTTTTGCCGGCGCTTCTCTAATGAAAGGAGGTCTCAATGAAGTCGCTTCAACTCCGCCGCCCACGACGCCACCGCCTCCCCCGCCGGATCCGTACGATTACGAGAAATCCATGTTCAAAGATCGAGTCGGCGAACAAGACTTATCCATGTTGAAAGAGCAAGTCCGTATTCTCAAAGGATTACCTTTGACAATGGACAAAGACATTCAGAAACGTAAAATCGACAGCACCAAAGCGCCCAAAGTATGTCCCAAGGGCACTTTTACATCGTGCAAACGTAAAGAACTCCAGCAGCATAGGATGCTTGTCAGATGTGCCAATTTGAAAGAGAAATACAGAGAATACGAGACGAATATTGAGAAAGAAAACGCCGGCGAGATTTTCAGACAGCTACGAACCGAGTCCATGGCCAAGACGGTCGAACAAGTCGACCACGAATTCAACATGGAGGAATTGGAGAATCTGAAAAGCTTGGCGACCAAAGCCAAAGAACAAGAGGTTACGAATTTCCGAGAAACTCTCGGTAGTAAATTGAGATACAGATTCAACCGAGGCCAGCCGATTATTTCGGATAATTTTCGAAACTCCTACGACGATTATTCCAAACCTCCGTTCACCGTCTGCAAGAATATCTATCGACCTAAGGTCTACCAATTGCCTAAGATCGATAAGAAACGCGAAGTTTGGTACGTTCCGGTCGACGACGAGCAAGGAATACCTCTTCATAGGCAAATGAAATCGCCGGATCCGAATGATAAACGTAGCAAGAGGGAGAAAACAAGACCACCTGTGAAAAGTGGCCAAAAATCCGAATACAAATCCTCCAAAGAAGGTTCGACAACGACCACCAAACGACCACCTTGGGGAATTTACACAGGATGTAAGGTGAAATAATCTCGAATGATTACGGTCCCGAATTCTTTAATTTCAGTTTGTGAAATCTTCTCGACGAGATTTTTACCGCTGCATTTCGTTGTAATAAATCATTCAAAAGAACTGGTTACTCGTTCAAGGACGTGGTTCGAAAAAAAATTCAAGGTCTGCGTACCGTGTTCGAAAGAAATCAAAATTGATAACGAAAAAGTACATTGCAACGATGTTTTAGTTGCAAGCAGGTATGGGGTTAACTTTTTACGTTGAAACAAAACCACGATAATTAATTGTATTTGAATTTTCCACCTACGTGCTGAAGTAAAATTCATTATGGGGTTTTGTTCGTTCCATTGTCGCGATAGAATAATCGAGAAAATGTTTCGAATCGTTTTTCCATCAGCGAATTAATTTTCAAGTGGAAAATTTTGAGTTTATTTCGAAAAATAAATCTATCGTGGTGTCTAAATTGAACCCCATTCTTCGATATGAATTAATTCGATATGAAGGAAACAAAGCTGTGGAATTTTCTAGACTTTGTTTTGCATAATAAACAAAATAACAAATCAATTCAAAGGCAAAATTACGTCGTATTTTTATTCGAGCGTAGGCCTATTAGTATAGTCGCATTATGTAAAAAAGAGTTCCGCTCGATCGGAATGTTAAGTAAATTTATTAATGAATAAAAATTCTTTATATTATTTTAGAAAAAATATTTAATCTATCATTGATTGATGATTGATCCTTTATAATGAACGAATTTAGCTTGGTGCCATTTTTTTAACCCCCTCCCCTCCCGAGTACCCACCCCTTTTCTTAAAATCGTTCCAACTCCGGATGATTTTATCCGATTTCGATTTTTTTCGACTCTAATAATAGCTAAAAGGGTTCTGGATATTTTTTATTATTACAAAAATATCGAAAAACCAATTATTACGGGGTCGTCAAATTTCCAAAAACAGCCATAAATTATGTTCAAATTTTCATTTTTTGCAATTTTCATCGAAACTTGTTATAATAAAAGTTGTTTAGAATGATAAAATGAGTGAGTATATGTGAGGTGTTTTTTGAAAAACTGCTCCCCTCCTCTCAGGGTTTACCCCTTTTTCAAAAATGCTTGTCCCTCGGGCTCACCTTATCTGATTCCGCAATTCTTCAAATTCCAAATGATGGCCGAAAGGGGTTCACGCATTTCTTGTTATTATGAAAATTTCGAAAAATGATCTTCCAGGTTGCCAACTTTCAAATAACAGTCAAAAACGTTTTTCGCGATTTTCATTAAGGGTGGGGGGGGGGGTCAGGTTTCGGGAGATTATAAAATCAATTATTTAGAGAATGCACATAGAGAATCCGTCATGCATAGATAAATGTCAAACCGATAATTATCTCAATTTCAGTCAACCAATCGTCCAAAAAAATTGGAGATTCCAGAAAATAAATTATTTCAAATAATTTCTTGACAAACGTACTTACTTCCTAAAAAAGTTACGACTGAGGAGAATTTTTTTTGAAATACTTGAGTATTTATTTTTTAACTCTTGGTAACAATACATAGAAAAAGTTCGAATTTCAACAACTGAGTATCTACAACAAAACCAGACACAGTCCAAAAATGAAATTTCCACTTTCTTGGAAACTATACAGTACCTACACTTCTTTTTTGAATAAAGTGAAAAAAAAAGTAAAATGTGGGAAAAGTGATAAAAATGTGTTTTTTAACCTAGAAAGGTTGAACTTTTGGGAAAGGTTTCTCTGTAATTTAAGGAGAGCTTCAGAGACATTCCAACTTTATCCCAAAAATTTCGTCAATCCATTTAAAATTAATGCAGTAAATCAATTAAACGCAAAACCACAAAAAATTGACACAAAATTTCTGCATTCTCAAGGCTACAGAACACATTTTCATCACTTTTCCCAAATTTTACCATAAATTATCTTTTACTGGAAGCAAATTATAGGGCGTTTACTGGTTTTGAAATTGCCGAGCAGCGCCTGTCGTTTTACCGGTTCTACGGCGGTGGTGGGGCAAGACGGGTTCATCTCACTGAGGGAACACACCACAAAACGTCATCGAACGGTGGCGGTGCGGCAAGACGGGATCCATCTCACTGAGGGAGTGACGTCAGATGACGTCAAAAGTAAACGCCCTTATAGGGCGTTTACTTTTGACCTGCGGTTAGCATGAAAAAACGGGGGCATACTGCACTTTTTGAACACGGGTTGAAATGTAGTTTTCATTTTAGTATGACCCAAAAATAAATTTTTGAGAAGTGGAGACGTCAAAAATTTCCCATAGGAGTGGAGGGAGAGGGAGTTATAGGGGAGGTTTTACTCCTATTTTTTCACATGAAGGGGTTGGGGTAGATTTAGTGTCATTTTCATATAATTCGACCCTTCTGAACTCGAATCTGCGATTAGTTTTCCGGTTTGAAGCGTAGAATTCGCACAATATGATTTGTGTCGCGAAAAGAGGCCAATTTTGAGGAAAAGGAGGTAAAATTGCAATTTTTTTCATCTTGAGACGAGTGATGTGGTTCAAGTAAGGTTTGAAACGAGTTTTTTATATAATTCGAACCTTCTGAATTCGAATTTGTTATTGGTTTCCTCATAGGAAGTGAAATAGCTTCTTGATTGTCGCTTTTTGGTAATAAAAAACAGCAAATTTTCGCTAAAATCGACTCGAATTCGCAATTTTCCATCTTCTCAACCCAATACCTCGAACCAATCTTGGTATGAAACCATTTTTAGACATAATTCGAACCTCCTAAACACAATTTTTTGATTAGTTTACCGAATTGTTGGAAAAAATTGAAACTGACTACTCATCGTATTAAACCCGTGCAGATCTGTCAAATTTTTCACGGCGCTCTCGTGGAAAGTACGGCGTTCACGGGCCAATCGATTTCACACATAAAAAATACGAAAAAAAGTTCCACTTTCGTTGAAACTAAAGAAAGTTGTAACTGATTAGTTGAAAACGTTCCAAACATTTTTTTAGCTCCATGCGACTTGAATGGACTGAATAAATTTTTTTAAAAGAAGCCCCTACTTTGAGAAGCCATGGCTCAGCCCCCTGGAGTTCCAAGAAATTTTGTTGGTGTTTTCTCGGGATCCAAAAAGTTCGAATTGGACAAAAAAATGATTTTATACCTCAATTGGGAGGACGTATAGTGTTTGGAAAAATTGAAAATCGCAATTTCATGTCAGTTTTGGCGAAAATTGGGTGTTTTACATTACACTAATTTCACGATTGAGAAAGTTCTCTACTTCCAATCGGGAAACTAATCAAAAAATCGTGTTCAGGAGGTTCGAATTAGGTCTAAAAATTGTTTCATACCAATATTGGTTCGAGGTATTGGGTTGAGAAGATGGAAAATTGCGAATTCGAGTCGATTTTAGCGAAAATTGGCTGTTTTTTACTACCAAAAAACGACGATCAAGAAGCTATTTCACTTCCTATGAGGAAACCAATAACAAATTCAAATTCAAAAGGTTCGAATTATATAAAAAACTGGTTTCAAACCTTACTTGAACCACATCACTCGTCTCAAGGTGAAAAAAATTGCAATTTTACCTCTTTTCCCTCAAAATTGGCCTCTTTTCGCGACACAAATCATATTGTGCGAATTCTACGCTTCAAACCGGAAAACTAATCGCAGATTCGAGTTCAGAAGGGTCGAATTATATGAAAATGACACCAAATTTACCTCAACCCCTTCATGTGAAAAAAAAAGGGGTAAAACCTCCCCTAAAACTCCCCCTCCCTCCACTCCTATGGGAAATCCTTGACGTCTCCACTTCTCGAAAATTTTCTTTTGGATCATACTAAAATAAAAACCGCATTTCAACCAGTGTTCAAAAAGTGCAGTATGCCCGAGCTAACCGCAGGGACTAATAAGTGGATAGGTTTCGAGAACATGGAAACTTACGTTAGTTTTTTTGCAGTTTCTAATATACCTACTGTAATTAATCAGTGAAGTTGAAATTGGAAAATCAATAAATGCTCGAATTTGGGGAAATTTGACCCAAAGGTAAATCGTCGTCGTCGTCGGGGTCGCGTCCCCTTATAGGGGGTTGTGTACATTTGTTGCCTGTATTTGTCGTCTCCTTGAACGAAAAAATCTTTCCTCAATCGTAACATTTTTAGGGAATACTTTTGTCAAGAAATTATTTGAAATAATTTATTTTCTGGAATCTCCAATTTTTTTTGGACGATTGGTTGAGTGAAATTGAGATAATCGGTTGGACATTTTATCTATGCATGACGGATTCGCTGTGCATTCTCTAAAAAATTGATTTTATCATCTCCCGAAACCTGACCCCCCCCCCCCCCCCGTCCACCTTTAATGAAAATTGCGAAAAACGTTTTTGACTGTTATTTGAAAGTTGACAACCTGGAAGATAATTTTTCGAAATTTTCATAATAACAAAAAATGCGTGAACCCCTTTCGGCCATCGTTTGGAATTTGAAGAATTGCGGAATCAGGTAAGATGAGCCCGAGTTACAAGGATTATTGAAAAGGAGGTGAACCCTGAGAGGAGGGGAGCGGTTTTTCAAAAAACACCTCACATATACTCACTCATTTTACCATTCTAAACAACTTTTATTATAACAAGTTTCATTTTATTTCGTTTATTTTTGATGAAAATTGCAAAAAATGAAAATTTAAACATAATTTATGGCTGTTTTTCGAAATTTGACGACCCCGTAATTGGTTTTTCGAAATTTTTGTAATAACAAAAAATGTCTAGAACCCTTTTAGCTATTATTAGAGCCGAAAAAAATCGAAATCGGATAAAATCATCCGGAGTTAGAACGATTTTAAGAAAAGGGTGGTGGATCCTCGGGAGGGGAGGGGGTTAAAAAAATGGCGCCCAAGCTAAATTCGTTCATTATACAGTCCAGATTAAGGATCAATCATCAGATTGCTTTTAACATTCCGATCGAGCAGAATTCTCTATGCGACTATACTATATACCTTTTTTTTCCCGAAAATAGCTACGAATTTTGTCGACTTGGTTTATTATTTTGCTATTTTTCGAGTAAGTGTAATAAAACCATATCTCTAGTAAAACATAAAGCTTATGATAAAAACGTAAAGTTGATTTAAAATTTCAATTATCTCGCACCTGTTGAGAGTTTCCTTCATCTAAAGTGCTAAGCAAATTACGTATCCGGTGACATAGCATATTTTAACCAATGAGATATCACCTTCCAATCTCGAGCACTTGGATTGTGCAACCGTTGTCCGTTTACACGTGATTGAATTTTTCGAGGACTACCTGCCTTCGTCGTAAATTTACAAAATTTTTACAAAATTGCTTCGTAATGGTGTGGATTTTTGGATGCACTTGACATACTTATAGTTTTTGAGAGGGTGGAGATCGTTTTACACGAGTATGGATTGGGTGTCTCGATTTCCAAGGCCTTCGAAAGTCGACATAGGCCTTAGGATAGATAAATTTGTCTGGGACCTCCCATTCTATGCACGCCATTGCCGATTATTAAAAGATCCATGTTATTGGTGAATTTTTTTTGCATCGTCGATCTCGATCATCGGACTGTTTTCGAGTTTATGGCATGTGTCCTTTGCTACGATTTTTGAGGTAATTTAGGTGTGAATGTTGGTTTCTAAAGTTATTTTTGGTTTTATTTTGTATACAGGGTGTTTCGAAATGTTAATTTTATGATGTTAAATGCAATTTTTAACTTTGACGAAGTTTGGGAATTCGTAGATGGTTTTGTGATGTGCTGGATGTTTCGAGTAATTATTTTTATTATTTTATTTTTGTGTTTTTCGGTCTTATTGGGTTTTCAGAACTTAAATTAGATTTTTAAAATATTTTTTTGATTTATTTTTCAAGTTGTTTTTTTTTGTTTTTTGAGGTTGGTTTGAATTTTTTTTGTTGCATTCTGATATTTTTTGATTTTTAATGTAGTTTCAAAATCATTGATAATTTATTTTTGAAGGGAGAAAAATTCATAATTCTGATACTTGAAATTATTTTATTTTTTTTGATAATTATTTGTTAGCAAATTAGAAATTATGAATGGAAAGAATAACATTAAAATGGCGTGAAATATTTTGAAAAAACAAAATAAAATTGAAGAAGGCAAGATTTTCATGTATACATAGAAACTACCCTTAAGCGTCAAAAATTTGTTTTTGAGTTGAGGTTCCACCTTGATTTTACTCCTTCTATGATAAGTCTATCTGATTTTAATGAAATTTCAATGCAACTATAATGACATTTTTTTTGATCTTTAACAAACTTCATAACACTTTTTAACTCATTTCAATGATAGTTATTATCTAATCGATAGGTGTGTATGTTTTTTTAATTTTATATTTTGAACACTTTTAGTGACATTTTGGCAACTTTCCACTACTTTGAATTATATTTTTGTAACTCTTAGTAACTTTTGTGCAATTTCCACAATTTCTTCGTTATTTTTAATTACCTTTTCAATGTTTTAAATCATTCCCATTTATACGACAATCATCAGTCTTTAAAATTATTTCAACGATTTTATAATTGTTCATTCTATTTTCACAGTAATTTGATTCATAGGCGCATATGAGGGGAATGCTTAGGGGGCTCAGACTCTCCTTAAGCTAGTCAAGAAAATTTTTCATAATAAAAATGTCAAAAAGTGCATTTTTTTGCTTTTCAAACTTGTTTTTTTTCCAAAAAAAATTCACCCTCCTTTCAGTCGTTTAATATTGCTAAATTTAACGAAATTCTGCATTTTTGATCCAGTGATTTTTCACTGATCTTTCAGTCAAAAATCATTCATTTCTCAATAAATTCTTAATTTGTCTGAGAAAATCAGTAAATTTTGACTGAAAGATCAGAGAAAAATCACTAATTTTCCATTATAGATTTATTTTACTAATTATTTACCAAGCCAAAGATTCATCGAATCTGATTGATTCAGATTTAGATTGTATACTGATTGTTGGTTCTCAAAATCCCTGTAATTCTTAATTTTTTTTGCTCAGATCTATACTTTGCATCATCCGTCTACTGAAAATTATTCTTGACTACGCCAAAGCTATTGATATTACAGGTTACTCCATTTTTTCATTGAATGTTAACCGCTCTCCCAATTTTCCTCGAATTCTCAGCCTCCTCCTCATATAATTTCTGGATTAGCTTATGATTCTATTGGCATTGCGAAAAGTTTTTTTCTTCAGAAAATTAAATTACTTATTCTTGAGCTGCTTTGTGACAATTTTAGTAAATTTTTTATGTATTTTGAACAGGTTTTACCATAATTTGAGACAGTAATCAAGATTTTTTAAACATCTTATATCGCCAATCAATGTGATATTTGAAAAAATTACAATCAGGAAAGAACCTAAGTTTTTATGGAAAGAGGGAGACGGGTAGAAATTGAAAAGTCTACGAATTTAAATTTTTTTCGATTCAGGTAAAATTATACCTCAATTCATTATTGAAAAAACTACTCCCATCGTTCAATCCGATCTTGGTTTTAACAAGAGTTTTGTATTTTAACATGGATGTGTTATACTTAGTTGGAACAGAGGAAGAGGAGAAATTATTCTAAATAGCCGAAAAATTAGGACCCAAAATTGAATATCACTTCTATCAGAGAGGCTCTGGAGTCTGGAGCCGAAGGATTTCAACAAAATAAACATGGAATGGTCTCAAACGATGTTTAAAAATCCATATTATAATATATGACCCTCTGAGCGATATTATACCATGTCGGAAAAATCGATTTTGATTTTTTTTGGCTCATTTTATAAAGTTTTTTTTACCTTTCGAACAAAAAAATTGGGAAACGGTTGAAAACCCTTCCTGTAAATGAATTTTGAAGATTGAGCTTTTACGTACCTAAAAAATTAAAAATTTTGAGAGCACGAGCTTTTGTAAAAAAAAAAAACGAAAAATCGATTTTGATTTCTTTGGCTGATTGTATAGAACGTTTTTTTAGCTTTTGAACAAAAAAAACATTTTGGAAAATGGTTAAAAACTCTTCCTGTAAAAGAATTTTAAAGTTTGAGCTTTCGCTTACCTAAAAAAACAACAACATTTTCCGACACATGGTGTGGTATTGCTCAGGGGGATCACATACTCTCTCATTCTGAATCCGTGAAAAGTCACTGATAAACAGTCAGAATTGCAGTATAGGAAAAAATTAGCGAAATTCACTGATTTTCAGCGAATTTTCACTGATTTTTCTGCTAATTCCATAAATTTCACTGGCTTTTCAGTGATTTTTCTCACTGATGTGTTTTCATTGAAAATTTTTTGACTGATTTTCCCCTGCGCTGCAATTCTGACTGTTTCTCAGTGATTTTCGATCACTTTCACTGATTTATAAATGAGAGAGTTTGAAAAAAAAAATGCTTGCAACTCAATCGGTGCCATTATCGGCCTCAGTAATGCCTTATTTTCAAAATTTTCTGGTTTTTTCAAATTCGCTTTTTCACTATTATCGTACTCTCTCATTTATAGATTAGTAAAAATTATCGAAAATCACTGAGAAACAGTCAGAATTGCAGCACTGGAGAAAATCAGTGAAACAATTTTCACTAAAAATAAATCAGCGACAAAAGTCACTGGAAAATCAGTGAAAATTCACTGGAAAATCAGTAAAAATTCACTAACAAATCAGTGAAATTCATGAAATGCACCGGAAAATCAGTGAAAATTCACTGACAGATCAGTGAAATTCATGAAATGCACTGGAAAATCAGTGAAAATTAACTGAAAAACCAGTGAATTTCGCTGATTTTTCCTGTGCTGCAATTCTGACTGTTTATCAGTGACTTTTCACTGATTCAGAATGAGAGAGTATACTATTTTGGTGTTCTTTTTCCAATAATTTTATATTGCGTATTTTTTACTGACTTCTGTGCCTACATCGTCCTCTTCTAATTTTGGTATCTTATGCCATCTCTGTAATGTCTGTTCGATTCATTCTACTCTCTCATTCCGAATCAGTGAAAAATCACTGATGAACAGTCAGAATTGCAGCACAGGAAAAATCAGTGAAATTCACTGATTTTCAGTGATTTTTCACTGATTATTGAAAGAATTTCACAGATTTTTCAGTGAATTTCATAAATATCACTGAGTTTTCAGTGAATTTTCACTGATTTCCAGTGATTTTCTTTCACTGATTTCCAGTGATTTTCTTTCACTGATTTTCTCCTGTGCTGCAATTCTGACTGTTTCTCAGTGATTTTCGGTAATTTTCACTGATTTATAATTGAGAGAGTAGATATCTGTTTCGATTCATTTTATTGATGGAAAATACTTTTTTAGAAAAAAAATGACTTACGTGGTGAATCATTTCAATTTATTACGTATTTCCTCTGTAAGCTCTGCGCAGTTTTTGTGTTAATTTTGTGTGAGTTCAGGAAGAGAAGGGGAAAAAAATTCTTGGAAGCTATAGACGCAATGATGAAAATTATGAAATCATTTTTTCAACTTCGTACCTACCTATCTATAGGTAACTAGTAACTACTTAAATTCAGTCTCAACTTTTATATCTATTTTTTTATAAGTCATCTCGTTTATTATTTGAAATTTCTGTGCTGAATACGAACAACTTGTTCGAGATCACTTTCAAAAACACAATCAAAGAATTAACGAATTCGTCCCTCTAAATAAATTATCGGCCTAAAACCTACTAAAAATGGAGTACTAGTCGGATTAATCCTACAGATGAAATTTCCAAATGTCACTTTACCATCAAACTCGTAAACTTGATCCTATAATGGAGGCACATTAAAAAACCTTACAAACTATGGAATTTTCCATCACCTGTACGCACATCGATCAAGCTATAAAAGCATTTCTCGCGGTAGGCGGCTACTTTTCATATTGCAGAATACCGAATAGGTATGCCAGAGAGAGACAGAGTAAAAAAGGATTTAACACTATAATTTTCTCGTTTGTCGATAACTTCATTATATTGTATGTTTTTACGAGCTGTTTACATAAATTAAGCGACCGGTTAGTCAGATAAATCTGATCATAAATGTGTGATCTGGTATTCCAGTTTGAAAAACTAGTTTTTCATTTCTCTCCCTGACTGAATTCGCTCGGATGTTGCATCAGCAGTTTTTGTCGCGAATATCCTACCGACCGTTACATTATTTGTCTGTTTGCCAGTCGCGCAGGTAAATTTTTTGCCAAACGTACTTTCTGGTATGTACAATAGATGGAAAAATTTAATTAGGGAAAATTGCGTTTTCTTTTTTTTTTTAGAATGATTTTTACATCTTCGCAACGTAGACGCGTTTAAATATGGACGAATATCAAGATTTAGAAACGTATGTATAAGCGTATAGAATTTTTATCGGTTTGGCTTTTTAAAATTTCGTATCGAAATTTTTTACTCCAATTTTGGTGATTTTTGTTTCGCATTGTCACGCTGAAATAAAAAAGGAAACGAAGTGGTGTTGACACGTGATATTTCGGTGACGAATTTTAATAATATACCTTGAACCGATGTGTGGTTATTGTGCTGTGTCATCTTTTAAACTCGATTCTTTTGTGGTGCTGTACTAAACTGTATTAATCGATGAATTTCGGAATTGAGTGTATTTTTGTTTGAAAACTACCTACTAAACTTTGTTTTGGATATAAATAACAATTCGTGGGCAGGTATTTATTTTTTTGTGTGATCTGCCGCTGCGATGTGCTAATTAATTCATCTATTAGGTAAATAATCGTATAGGCTGGTAAATTGAAAAAACATGTCGGCACCTTTTTTTTCTGCATGCAAAGTTCAAGGAAGATTTATAATATTGAAATGATATTTCCGCGTTAAAAAAATCGGTATTTAAAGGATTATTAAATAGTTTTATAAGATGGAACTTGATCAAAAACGTGATCAATTTTATCACTCAGATATAGACCATCGAATTGATTTTAAAAAATCGTAGGTATATCAGATTTTTAATGAGCATGCGATCTAATTACAGTTATTATTAAAATTAGGCCAGATAATTTGATGATTTGAGAAAGAGAATTTTCAGGGAAAATTCAGCTTCTTTGATGTTGGGATTTGTGAAAAAAAAAATCGTTCTTGGTTTTGTTTTTGGCTTTTGATGCAGAGTTTTAGAGGATGGTTCTAAGGCTGTATCTGGTGATGTGAGAGGGGGATATGTACTTCTTGTTTTTTTTTTTTCAATTTTGCCATTTCTTTATACTTTTTGAGCTGCTCTAAAATTTTCAGAACTGCACATCGGTATTCGGTATAGGAGTTGCCTATTAGAATAAGCTGTGTTTTTGTAGAGTTGATGAAGCAGGTTCAAAATTTTCATGAAGAGATAAAATTTGTTAATTTTGTTACTTCCCAGTTCGTAGGTGATTGACCTTTTCGTGCCCAGAAAAGATCTAAGGATGAAATTTTTAAACTTTCAAATTCTCTTCCCTAAAAAGAAATCTTGTACTTACAAAAAAAATAATGAAATCAAAATAACCAATTTTATATTTCCCGAGTTCTATTTTTAAGAAATTAGACGAGAAAAATTGAAAATTTTCCACTTTACTTGTTTTTTCCAAGGTCGAGTGGTTTTAATTTTTCTTTCAATTTGCTATAAAACTTGTACAGGAATTGAAAGTAGGTAGGTGATTTTGATTTCATCTTATTTCCTGTTGGAAAATTCACAGAGGCAGGAACTGTCGTGGTCGTTATTACGAAGTAGGTTTATACGATGGGATGAAAATTTGATAATTGAAATTTACTTGGTGAAAAGAGCCTAGCCCATTTTGAAATTTTGAATTTAGACATTTTTTAAACTGATATTGTGAAAAAAAATTTGGACAGCGAAGAAAAAAGGAATAATTCTCATAGGTTTGAACTTTTCATAGAGTTTAATCAGTAATCACCCTTTTTAATACAAAATTATTTTCATAATAACTACCTATTTTGAAGTAATTTTCGTCCGTTATATATTTCTTGGACAGAATAAGATTAAATTCCTAAATTGGCCCTTGGCTGTGCCCTTTGACTAGTTTTGAAGCTTTCATCTAAATTTTTTTTTCCAGAAAAAATAGATAATGTGGACCAAGGGCGCAATCAAGGGGAGAGTTACCGGGCTAAGGCCACTCTAAGAAAATTTTTTCGAAAGTTTTTGAAAAAACAATGAAGTGCACCCATGCACAGCGAGTGGAATTGTAGGGAAAAAATAATTCAATGTGACAATGTAAAATTTTCTATTTTTATTGCCTCGCAAGTTTTTAACGTTTCCAAGGTATAGGCGCACCCAAGGGGGGGGGGGCTCAAGAGACTCGAAGCCACCTTGAGCTTGACAAGATTTTTCAACCTGAAAACGTTAAAAAGGAGTAAATTTCTTTGACTTTCAAACATGATTTTTCAAAAAAAAAAATCGTCCTCGCTTCGCTGGGGCAGTATTTTAATCGCTCTATTTTTTTTCAAATAAACATAACATAACATCTTTTAATGAAATTCCGCCTTTTTGAATCATTGAAATAATGTTCATTTAAAATTAGTGATTTTTCACTGATATTCCAGTCAAAAATCACAGATTTTTCAATCCATTCCCAATTTATCAAAAACTCAGTAATTTTGACTAAAAGGTCAGTGAAAAATCACTGATTTCAGCTAATTTTATTTCACAGATAAAAAAAGTTGGAATTTTAATAAATTTTTCTAATTTGCATTTTTTATGAAGTACATAATATTGATTGTATGTTTTGAAAAAACCCCAACAGGTTTCTCAATTTTTTCATTGAATTTCCCCACTTATTTGGAATTGTCAGCCCCTTCCTTATAATATTTCTGGTTGCGCCCCTGATGTGGACTGAAAAAATTCGATTCTTGTTGGTATTATGACAAATAATCAGAAATTAATCCAGGCCTAAACTTTTGAAATATTTTGAAAAAATATCGAAATTTTACCGGAAGTTTCTGAATAGTTTGTGAAAATGAGCATAGCTTTGGGAAGTTGAAATTAATGCATTATTCCAATTTTTACTTCGATCGATTGAAATGTATTTGCTCTACTTGTTCATTGAAATTTTCTGCTTTGAGATAAGCTATCAGAATCACGTGATGAACTGTCTACTCGTTAAATTATGTTCTTAAAAATGAATCGTTTTTACTAAAACGTGTTGCGTGTCAATTTAATAGACATATGGCGTCCATTTTTTCAAAAAATTAGTTTTGGTGGTTCTCAAACAATAAGTACATATCAACTTGAGCACTGTCGATTTTTTTTTTTTTGTTGAAAAAACTGACGTCGAGCCTGCTTTAATGTTTATAAAGTCGTTCAATATAAGACAATTAAAGCCATTAGGAGGAGGGCGGATGAATAAAAAGTGAAAAAATTCTAATAATATAGGTACTGAATATGATTTTATTTTCAAACTTTTTAACAAATGGATACAAAAACCCTGATAAATTTTCATTTAAAAATGTAAAATCCAGTTATCTTTCGCCAAATATTCAACGAATAAGGTATTATAATATTTTTGTAAAATACTAAAAAATGTAAGTAACAAAAATTGCCAAAAATTTTCTGAATTTCCGTTCGAAATTCGAATAATGGTTTTAAAAAAGAAGGATGAGTTTAATTCAGGCTGATTTTAAAATATTTGACAATCGAGTACATACAAGAAAGTGAGTACTTTTTTCGACAGTTTTGAACCACGAAAAAATCCTTCAGATGATAGAAAGATTTTTCATTTTTTTCAAATCCAAATCTTTTTTTATTGATTTTCATTAGAAACTTGACAAAGAATTGGAAAAAATATTATTCGAGGGTTGTATTACGCCCCCAAGTGACCCAAAAAGGGCCTCCATAAAAAAAATGAAATTTTGATGTTAAAATTTCACGTTACTTGTGTATTGGGTCTTTTTTTTGAGGGGGGGGGGGGCTTTCGGGCGTGATACAGTCTTCAAACTAACCATTTCAAATTCCTCATTACTCTCGCATTTAAAAATCAGTGAAAATTATCGGAAATATGAGGATAACAGTTTTAATTGCAGAATAGTAATAAATCAGTGAAAAAATTTCACTGAAAACAAACGGCGAAAAAAATTGCTGGAAAATCAATAAAAATTCACTAAAAAGTCGGTAAAATCTCTGAAATTTTCTGAAAATTAGCGAAATTCCACTGAAAATCAAAAAACTTCGCTTTTCCCCTATGCTGCAATTCTGACTATTTATCAGTGATTTTTCATTGATTCAAAATGAGAAAGTGGGTACTGCAAAAATCCATGAGAAGAAAGAATAATTGTATTTGATACTTATTGGGTCTTTTTTTTGAAATTATGTCATGCACATATCCTGGATTGCAATTTGAAAGCTTAGTTCATATCTAGTTTCATCCTTTTTAATTTGGTTGAACTCATTTTCCAGTCGATTTGAAAATTCAGTGTAAGAAAAACGAAACGAGTAGGTCTCCTACTCATCTCGTCATCTCTGAATTCTAAATCAGTTCAAAGTATTTTTGAAGAAGTGTCAGCCTTGATGAAAAAAAAACTTCGAAATGGTAAATAAAAAATAATTTTCAATTTGGTTTGGTCTCAAGCTTTTGGTTTTTACAAAAAAAAAACGTAGAATTTTCTTCAAATATGCAAAAAATCTCCATAGAAATGTTTTTTAACTAAAGATTTTCAAATTCGATCCCAACTCAATTCTCTGGAGGAAAGAATATAATATCATTTGGTTATCATTATTTTGATCTTTCACTGAATGAGAACCTTACGAACCCTCTTCCGAAGATTTTGAATTTGATCAAAAGAGGTTCCAAGAGGTAGCTCATAGCTTAAGTACCACACCACCAGATTTTCGGCCGCCAGTTCTGAATTTGTGCTCCTCAATGAAAATGCAATATTTGAAAATTTGAAAAATTGCAATAGAAGAATTTTTAACGAAAAAATTCAACGTGTGGTTGGCTTTTAGAAAAAAATCAAAATAAAGATGTTGTCACTTCACTGGTAAATTACACTAAAAATAAAAAATGATATTTTTTTAACCTGATGCAAAATTTTAAACTTTCAATTAAATAGATCATGCCATAAAGAAATTCATTTCTTATAGGTACCTTCAAGTGAAGAAGTTCAATAGGAAAAAATGTATTGGTTTTCTATTTGTTTTGACTTGGGGAAGCCAGCCAGCCAGGAGACATTACGATAAATTTCTTCCCTAAACTAATTTTTCAATTACAATCTTTCAAATTTCAACTTTGAATTTTTACTGAGAGATCCAACTTTGAACGGTAGTCAAAATTTTAGTGGTGTGATTTTGAGGCCAAGGACTACCACTAGAACTACTTTTGATGAAATTTTGAGATAGGTACCTACCAAACTTCAAACTGGTAGTCAAAATTTTAGTGGTATAGTTTTGAGGCCAAGGGCTACCACTAGAACTACTTTTGATGACATTTCCAGAGCGGAGTTCATGAATCGTCTACATAAGTGAATTTAATGTTTATAAATTTTGACAAAAAAATTGTAAATGTCTAATATTATTAGAAAATTCTATAAAAAATGTTCTTTCTGGAGATGAATTGTCTCTTTTCATTTCTGAAAAAATTAAAAATTAGACACATAAGGATGGTCAAATTAACAACTTTTCTCCTGGAAGAAGTGATAGTGATGAGATCACCTAATGTTTTGAACACTACGAACCACGACCAATGATTTAAAATTCACGTCAGTCGAATAAGTTTTCATTTTTTAACGATCTTTGCTTCAAGACTGCTGGTAAATTATCCAAGCGAGCGTTTTCCTTTTCAGCGAATTTTATACGAAAACTGTACTTAAATCGTCAAAAATACGATCAACGATGTCATTTGTTAAGGTTACGAGTATATTTTTGATTTCATGTAAAATTTCAAATTGCATTATAATTTTTCATACCGAGTCATGTACAATGGGCACATACGTCATCGCCATGTGATCTTTTTTCAAAACTTATAATTACATACTCGAATAGTATACAATTGTCGGCCATTATTTCGGGCTGACCTCTGATTTACTGAAACATTCTAAGAACGGTAAAAAAAATAGTAACATAAAAACTTCTCTAGGAAACCTGTTATTATAAAAACGTACTGGCTGGCGGACGGTTTCTAATTTGCAAATTTGTACACATTTTTATATAAAAACACGTTATAATCGTGGGTACCGCTTTTCCATGGCATTTTGATTAAATTTCGATTATTGCGCAATACTTCCACCCGAGCCGATGAGTGGTAAATGCGGCGATGGGTACTCGAACGAATAACTTGTTGAGTTTTTCGAGTGGCTGTGCGTATAAGTAGTTTTTTTATGAGTTTACCACGTGAGAGCCTAACAGGAGGGTTTCAGGTCGCGTTAATGTGGAGAAATTTGGTATTTTCATTTTTTTTTGAATTAATTAAAATCAGATTAATCTGAAATCTTTTTGAAGTAATGTTTATACGAATCGATGATTAATTAATTTGCGGTTGAATATTAATAAAATTCTCGTGTTATGGGTGTGAAAAAATGACGGCAGAAATGGATTATCGGTACAAATATCTACCTGATGATTAAGGTCGGCGAGGTATTAGAATTTTTTACAAAAATAGATTGTGGTTTTACTTCGAAATTTTGATTTATTATGAAAATTATCGGATCGATTTCAAATAAAGTGGGTAATAAGTAGAAATTCGTGTATATGTAGACTTGAAAACATGCTTATTTTGGTTTAATTGCTCGGCGTTTATCACATTAGTATACGGTTTTCGGAAATTCAAAATTAATATGTCATTATTTTAAATGATTCGGATATCTCGGACGTGTAATCAGCGCCTTAATTATCGTGCTCATCGAAATCATCGACTGAAATAATATCTTATCAAGTTAAACCTACAGTAACGGTGATACTTATTCCAAGTGTGAACAATGAGTCAATGATTCTCTTCAAGTTTCGTTTAAGCTGATGTTTTATAGAGTCCGGAGATAACGTTGGAACAATCGCCAACGCCCTTTTTGATAACCGAATATTGCACAGTTTTCCGAGAAAATTATTTCTCAAGATGAAGTTCGGGATTATAGCTCTAGATTTAATTATTGAAACATTTGGAATCATTATTGAGAGGTTTTGGTTCGAAAAAAAGTGTATAATATTTCGGGGGAAATGATTGTTTGAGTTGTTTCCATGTGGGGAAAATTATTCGATTTGATGGAAATTATTGAAAATAAGAGGAAAATTTATAAAAATATTGAAAGTATTTTGAAAAGTGAAAATTTTTTGAATTATCAAAAAGATATTGTAGGAATAAATACGTGCTCAAGAGGTTCTGTAAGTGATAACTGATAAGCCTGATGGAAGGATCCTGAGACCTGAGTTAACGAAGTGATGCTAAAAATGAAAAAATGACTGAACATTTAGACATTTGGCTCAAAATTCCTGTATTTTTCATTAAAGAATCGTTTATTCTTACTAAATGTTTTTAAAGCCTGATTTTTTTTCTCGTTTATTTTTCGTTCTTTTTTGATGTTTGGTAAATTTTAAGAATTCCTAGGAAAATTACAAATTTTTCAAAATATCTGAAAATTGAAAAATACAAACTTTTCCTATTCATTTCGGTCATTTTAAGGTCCATTTTTCGAAAAGCGTTTTTATCAAACTGTGAAATTTCGTATTATTTGGAATTCGAGGCATTTTACGAACAATTGGTAGACTAAATGAAGATTTTTCGAAAATATTAGAACATGAAAAAAATGTCAGTGGTTCCAATCAAATGGTTTGGGGAGATATCTTCCCTGAGATCCTACTAAATTCTTAAAAAGTACTGCATTTTGATTCGATTTTACAACACTTTTTTAGTTTTTTTGATACCATTTCAATAAATTTTACAACATTTGAACTAATTTTATGAGATTTTATTCAAGTTTTGTAATATTTTATAGTGTCCTTAGGGACATAGTGTCCTTCTGGGACATATTGTCCTGGACACATTGTCCTTCTGCATGAGACAAATAGTCCTTCTGGGACTTTGTGTTTTTTATTTTTATTGACAACGTATTGCAAGATTACCATTTCTGAGAATTAAAATTTATCGGAATTTTCTATTTTATCACCCCCCCCCCCCTCCCACCCTCCACCTCACCTCCATTTTTATCATTTTTGTAATGCTATATTTAGGTTTGGCTTGAAAGTTGCTCATTTTTAAGAAAATTAACGTCTGAACCAAATTGAACGGGAGGCCAAGGGCCCCTCCTCTTTTCTTCATATTTTCATGGAAAAAGTAGGTTTAATGGGAAAATTTTTGAGTGATGCATTTTTAGAAAAATTTGCAGAAGTGATGACTCTTTTCCTAAAAAAATTGCAGTTCTGGGTCAGAGATATTTCACCTTAAGTGAGAATTTTCAATTTTCACTCCCTACCCTCCCCCATTACTAGCAACTTTTTTAGGTTTTGAGCTATTTTCGAGTTGATTTTTAATAATTTTGATGTCATTTATAATTTTTACGACATTTTGAATCAATTTCTTGCAATTTTATTGATTTTACGATATTTCAACAGTTCTGAAAATTTCCCATTTTCATTTAGATGATTCTCATTGAACAGAATTTTATGCATTTTCTTTTAATTTTTGTTATATTTTGAACGGTTTTTGGTACAAGTGCAACAATTTTTAATTTTTTGAACAATTTTACATTACTTTGGTCAACTTTGGATACTTAATTTTACATGTTAGAGCTGTTCTGACTCAAATTCATGCAATTTTATCCGGTTTGAACTACATTTTAAATTATTATCACAGCTTTACGCGCAATTTTTGAAATACACAGTTCCAGCAGTGTTTCGATGTTTCCAAAGATTTAGAAAAAATTAAAACAGCTTCTTGTAATGATTTTTGTGCAATTTTGGCGGGGTTTCAACAAATCATTAGATATCCTTTTTGAAATGAATTTTGTTCAATTTCATATATTTCAACTCTAACGTGAATACATAACACAGGCCAGCATAGAAAATTCTGTCTGAAATTTAAAAAGTAATTTTTATAGTAAGTATTTTTTGTGCTGATCATGAGAGAAAAATTTTTTTCACACTTTTTGATAAGTTTGACACTAGAAGTTAACTTTCTGAGCAAAAAGAGGGTTCTACAAAAAAAATGAATAGAACATAAATTGTAGGGCGCAAAATTTCCTTTCTATGGAGTACAATTGGTTTTTCTAAAAAAATTAAGCTTTCGCGATATTTCAGTCGGAAATTTAAAGTTCAAGTTTCATCACTTAGGTATTGAAAATGTCTTGAAAACTAAGCTTCCTAGAAAAAAACTAATTAAACTTTATTGATAGGAAATTTCACGCTCTACCATTTATGTTCTATACTTTTTTTTTTGTAAGACCCTTTTTGTGCTCATAGAATCGACTTCAACGTGTAAAAAAAATTTCAACAAAAAATTGAAGTTGGAAGAAACTCTGATGAGATGGAGAAAAACTGAAATCATGTGTTTGAACTGAGCACTAAAAAGTAGGTCAGAATCAATTATGCAGGAAAAAATTGAATTGTCTGCCTGTGATATTTCAATTGTTACAAAAAATGAAATATGTTGAAAATGTGATTTACGTAAAAGAAAAAACAATTTTCTGGGGAAGTCAAGTCTTCAAAAAAAAAAAAAATGAATAGAATGTAATTGTAGATCATAAAATTTCCTTTCTGTATAGAGTCCGATTAGTTTTTTCCTAACAGGTTTAGTTTTTAGGATATTTTCAATGAAATATGAAAGTTGAACATTAAACTTTTAACTAAAATACCTTGAAAGCTGAGCTCCCGAAGAAAAAACTTATTGGACTCTACAGAAAGGAAATTTTACGTTCTACAGTTTATGTTATATTCATTTTTTTTGTAGGATCCTTTCTTTGCACAGAAAATCGACTCCAAGTGCCAAAAAATTTCAAAAAATGAAAACGAATTCTCATCAAAAAATTCGAATTATAAAAAAAACTTTCGTAACGGAGAAAATCCAATTTTATTTTTGAAATTAGCTCTAAATTTTAGACTAAAAACAATGGTCGAAACGAAATCAATTTTTCAAAAGTTTTAAAATGTCGACCTGTGTAATTTGTATGTAGGTATACTGGGTACCTAGTTTTTAAAAGGAATTTTATGGCCATTTTTACCCTTGGAAAATTCGAAGTGAATTTTGAAGAAAAATTCATGTCGAATTATTAAAAATTCAAAGTTCTCCCTTCCATGGTATGGAATAGTAATTGGAAAGGAAATGATCACTTGTAACAGGTAGTCAGGTAATTTTATTTGAATAAAATAAAAGCTGGTCTATTTTCGAAACCTCGAATAAATTATAGAGGAGAAAATTAGATATAGCCATCGTGCGTCGATATGAATTCAAAAATTTTGATTTAGATAATCCTATACTCCCCTCCCTCCACCAACTCTGACAATACCTACCATTCCGTTTATTTAATCAATGAGTTGCTGACGTCAAAGTAATCTAATTCAGTACCTAGTACCTACTTGATTTTAACTGAAATACTCGAAGAATTTAATACTGTGACGACTATTTCGAAATCAAATACGGTTCAAATTCTTCTTCAGAATGATTTTACGTTCGTCGAATAAAATTTCGACCCAAAAATTGACCGTAAAATGATTTTTTTGACCTTTTTAACGATGGAGGTACTTAATGAAACTGTATTCATTATCAGCTGTACAATTAGCTTCGTATTATCAGATGCTTTTAGTACGTTTATGGAGTAGAATCACTCTTGATATATCTTTTCATTAATATATTCTCGATATTGATCATTTAATGGGTAATTTTTAACGAAAAATTAATTATAATTTGGAAGAATTTTGTGTGAAAATTTTCCAAATTATGTAGTCTTTGAAATTGGAATGATTTTTGATAATATGCATCATTTGACGAGGATCCAGGTACTTTGGACATTTTACTTCCATTTGATATCTTGGGAGAACTTGAGATTTGAGATTGCGAGGAATTAATTAAAATGAATTATTTTCGTTGAAATTAATTTTATCGGTCGATTATTTCCAAGATAGACACCGAACACGTCAAAATGGAATTTTACGCGTATATTTTTTTCTAAATTACACTAAATTAAATTAAATTACGCGCATAATATTCGGATTTTTTGGCACGATCAAGTACGAAAGAATACATTGCCCTTTTAGAATAAACCTCTCACCTTCTCGCGAATGCCGAATCACACCATCAAGCTGGGTGGGAGTCAGTGAGGTGGTTTTTGTCCCATTATCATACGTATGCGAGCAAATAAAGAGAACGTAGTTGGAAACACGACGAGGAAAAATTACTCGTCCGTGTTATCAGCACACAAACATTAATATTATCGGTGGCAAGAATTCCCACTCTGACAATACAACCAACGTTGATAATAAATTACCTTAGGCGAATACAATGTATCAAATTGAAACAGATCTGTCATTAAAATATGTAAAATAACGCCAGTACCAAGCTACCAAATTCGCGACTAGTTCTTAATAAATTTTCGACATTAGATTTCGAATCGTACATTACGACGTGTGTTTCCCTATAGTTTTTTCAGCCGGTCCCCAAATTGAGCCTCTATCTTCCCTTGATTTTGGTATATTTGAACTCGCACGACATCCAATCCCCCTCTTACCCCTTTATTTTTGTGTATATTTGGCGCAGGCGAAACTTGCATTGCATACACGTTTGTCTACGTTTTTGCCGAAAAAACTCACTCTCGATCTCGACACGACGTACGTATTTTTAAATTCCCTAAATTACGCCTCAGTTTTTTAGTCACGTGGATCGAAATTGATGTTTCGTCTTATAATTCCGCCGTTCTCGTCGAATTCTATAGACAGAAGATGCATACATTGTTTTGGTGGCTTCTCTGGCTCTTCCTCGATCGACGTTGTCAAATTTATGGTTTATTATGTTTGTTGTTCTGGTCTCGGTTGAATAATTAAGCTTCACAATTGTACGTCGATGAAACAAGTGTAGGATGTCGACGTTTTTCTCATTTCGTTTGACATTTGGCCTCGTAACGTGTAATTTTCTATCGTCGATGGGTTATTTTTGAAACAGGAAAATTCGTCGAATTGACTAGATTTTTCTATCATCTTTGGAGATCAATTTCGAGAAATTTTTTTTAGTCCAGTCATTTTAGGAGTTGAGCCCCAAAAATTAAATCCTGATTTTTTTTCGCGTTTTACGTTCGTAATGGTCCACTACACACCATATTAAAATGGACACCCCCACAACCCTCCGCTACCCATAGGGGAGGGGTAAATGTCTGCTGAAAACCGGGGTTTCGTGAATATCTCCTCAATTAAGCCTTAAAATTGAAAAATAGTTATGAACAATCTTGTTCTACGTGTAATTTCCTATCAGAAGGTTTTTGTTTTTTTTTTCGAAAACACTCCCTTCCTTGACCAAAAATTACGGGTAAAAAACACCTATTTTTCAACATGGTGTCCATTCTCTGGAAAACCGGGAAAAGTCAGGGAATTTTGATGGTCTGGAAAGTCAGGAAATTTTTGAATTTTCTCTGGAATTTTTCGAAAATCCCCAAAAAATGTAAATCATTTAGAAAAATGTTGTTTTGCTTATTTTATTATAAATTTTTAAAAAATTTGGCCCTCGCTCCACTCGGAAAATTATTACATCTTTTATCCAATTATCGTCTTATTCATAATTTTTTGTCAGTCGTAATGTACAATAAAATTGATATTCAAAATGCATGTCTTTGTCCATTGAATTATGAATTATCAAAAAAAATTTCCCTCGCTACGCTCGGGGTAATTTACACTCTTTCGTTCTACAGAATTTATTTTTAATCTTAAGTTTTTTGGAAACTTACTTTTTAATGAGCTGTGATGAGAAAGAAATGTCATGATGCCCTTGACCACGATGTTGAAAAAAATGGGAAGGAATGGAACAAAAATTGAAATTATTGGCCATGTTTTGGAAAACATAAATGAGGGAAAAGTGGTGAATTTTCATCTTTTGAAGACCTTTTTTCGCAAAAATTTTCGCCCTCGCTTCGCTCCGGCTCAACACATTTATATATTTTCATAAAATGATTTATAATTTTACCTTCTCATTCACGTTTTCATTTATTGGTACAAACTAAAAAATTGCAAGGGATTGTGTGAATTTATAAATTTGAAACAAGTGAAGTGTCGTTTTCCAAAACGCATTATCGACCATTTTTTCGAAAATCGTTTTTTTGAGCCAAATTGTTCAGGAGAACATACTACACAACATGTAGCACTTACCTACCTGAATACCTACTTGAACTTTGTGTTATCCAGCATAAAGCGAAACCCTAAATTCAACATCTGTTTTCCAAAACGCATTATCGACACGGCGCAGCTTTATATCTTCGAAAAATGTCATATGACGTGTCGTTTATGAGGTTTTTGAGGGTGCTAAGTTCGAATATTTGCTTATTTTTTGAATTTGACCCTTCGATGCCCTTCTAGCTCCCCAATTTTGGGAAAAAGGGGACTGAAAAATGAAAATTGCGTGTGGCATATTGATTTTCACTGATTTTCATTTCTCAGCCCCCGTTCCCAAAATTGGGGATCTAGAAGGGCACCGAAGGGTCAAATTCAAAAAATAAGCAAATACTCGAACTCAGCGCCCTCAAAAACCTCATGAACGACAGGTCACACGTTATTTTTCATTTTTTTGAATTTTGACCTCATCAAGGGGGCCAATAAGAGGATTTAGACGGGTTGATTGAAAAAACCGATTACATATTCGAACTCAGCGCCTTCGAATCAGTAGAAATCGATACGTTTCATCATTTTTTTTTCAATTGTGGGCAAAATTGTGGACCCCTGTATCCCCCCAGGGGTGAAGGGATCCCATCAAAGATTGTGATTTTAATAATAAATGATTAGTTACGAAGTTATAAAATCTTATTTTCTGTTTTTTTTTGGGTAATGATGCATTTTCATCTCAATAATGAGTTTTCCAAAACGCATTAAGTCCGAATTTGTTTTCCAAAACGCATCAGAATCCCAATCTGTTTTCCAAAACGCATTAGTGCTGTTTTTTCTCAGTCCATTGTGGATAGGTAACAATGTTTGAAACTTCGCAATGTCACCTGGTGTATCGAGGGTCGTCCCAACTACTATGTTAAAAAGGTTTCAAACCGAATGCGCATGATTTGTTAAATGGAAAAGTTTTTTTCGTTTATCTCGAAAACACTTTTTTCTCGTTAATGCGTTTTGGAAAACGACTCTTCAAGTGTTTTTCATTTTGGAGGGGGAGGTAGGAATGAACTGTGAAGAAAATTTTGAATTTTTAGCCCGGAAAAATCCGAATTTTTATTCGCTCAATTTGGTAAACACCCTGGTATAATTTTTTCATTTTTCAAAACTTAATTTTGCGTGGGGAATACTTGGTTTTTCCTTTTTATTTCAATTTTTTTCTGTAGGTAATAAATTCAAATTTTCAAATTTTTGTGGCGAGGGGAGTTGGATGGGCGGAAAAATTTTCAGAATTGAATTTGAATATTTTTTTGACCCGAAGAAGGGCATCTAAAGATCTCGTAAAAAGTATCTAGTGATTTTGAAAAAAAAAATCGTAAGACCCTATGCATTTTATATCATTTTTATACAAAATTTCGAGATGTTAGTACATCACGCGAAAAATTCCCCCCCCCCTCCCTGGTTTACGAATATCATATTTATAAGGTCTGGAAAAATTCGAAAAATTGGTCTGGAAAACTTGGAAAAGTCAGGGAAAATCATTTCTGAAATATAGTGGACACCCTGTTCAACAATTTACAGTATTTTTTGAAAAAATCGGAACTTTTGTGAATATCTCCTCAAATAAGCCTCAAAATGGAAAAATGGTTATGAACAATCACGTTCCGCGTAAAATTTCCTACCAGACAGGTTCGTTTTTGTTCGAAAACACCCACTTCTTTGCCCAAAAATTAAGGGTGAAAAACACCTATTTTTCCAATATTTACAGTATTTTTGGAAATGATGGAAATACGAAGTTGACAGTACCCAAAATTATACCAGTGAAGAGTAATTTTTTTATACATGCTGGTAGTGTATTCCAAAAAAAGTCACCGCAAGAATTTCAACCCCTACCGTTAATTATAAGGGAAGTTATTGCAGTTAGGTACTTTCAACTTCGCTTTTCCATAATTTCCAAAAATATACTGTAAATATGTATTGGAAAAATAGGCGATTTTCACCCGGGTGTTTTCGAAAAAAAAACCTGCCTGATAGAAAATTTTACGTAGAACATGATTGCTCATAATCATTTTTCCATTTTAAGACTTTTTTGAGGAGATATTCCTAAAAGTTTCGATTTTTTCCAAAAATGCTGTAAATTGTTGAAAAATAGGTATTTTTTTACCCTTAATTTTTGGTCAAGGAAGTGAGTGTTTTTGAAAAAACAAAAAATAATTTTTGATAGGAAATTACACGTAGAACAAGATTATTCATAACTATTTTTGAATTTTGAGGCTTATTTGAGGAGATATTCACTAAAAACAGGTTTCAGCAGACATTTACCCCTCCCCTGGAGGTAGCGGAGGGTTGTGGGGGTGTCCATTTTAATATGTTGTGTAGTGGACCATTACGAACGTAAAACGCTAAAAAAAATCAGGATTGAATTTTTGGGGGTTTGGTACATTTTTTCTCTTATTTGCCTAGACTATTTCTCGTGTTTACGTATTTTGATGTTTAGAGGTGGATACGTTAATCAGCATGAAACAAAGTTATCTGTTTTGTGATATGTTTCGTGTGCAACATGGACCGTATTATTGGAATGGTAATCGTAAATAGTGATAAGAGGTTTAACGGAACTCTGGTGTGTGGTGTCTGCTTGTGTGATGTACCGCAAACATGCTACCGAGTTCAAAGGACGAGTGTAATGATTCATTTATGTACCTAGATTTACCATTTTCCGTTCAGATAATCGATAAAAATAATCTGTGGGCTTTTCCCTGTTTGCCAGAGGTATTGTTTGTCAGCGATCGACGACCGGATTGTTTTTTTTTCTCCTAATTCTCTGTATTTTTCGAGGTCTGAAAATCGGTGAGTTGAGAATTACGGATAGAAGTCGTAAAATAGATATTCGAGTTGGAGAAAGTTAATGTACGTCGGATCTAGTTATTTCGTCAAGGTTAAATTTGTTATAAAATGATGGTTTTACGAGTCGAATTGTATTTAGGCGAACGTTGTTGCCAAATTATGTGACTGGAAATCTAAATCGAGGTGTTTTTATGATGTGGTTTGATCTAACGTAAGTTTTCGTTCTGTTACTGAGATCATTGGGTCTGAATTTGGCTAATGTGATGGGTATCGTCATTGACGTCACGGTTTTTCGCGAATATTTTCAATTTGAGGAGTGTATTTCGTCATCTTGAATGATTTCAGGTTTATTTGAGTATGTCGTGATACTGAAAATTGAAAAAATAAAAGGATATGATAGTGTTAGGGAAGATGACTGAGACGAAGGGACAAATCGAAGTTGGCTTATTGAGATGACAGTACACTGAAAATTTTCTACTGAAATTAATTAATTTTTTCTGCCTTTTTTTTTTGGACTTAATATGCAATTTTTCCAATTTTTTCTGATTCAAAACGAAAATTTTCCAGAAGAATGGTCACTACTTTTTTTAATTTTCCCTCTCAGACTTAATTTTTCCGATCAGAAATGTAATTTTGATATTTAGGGGTGTCTGTCCACCTTTGTCACTCATTTGGTTTGGCCCTGAAAGAAGATATCGATGAGGGAATGGAAGTAGGGATACCTAATGGAAAAAAGCAGAAGGTAGTTGAGAAGGCTTCATTAAAATGGAAAAATCTTTATTGTTTCTGGACATGAAAAATCATATTCATAATGCCCTAAAGCTATACCTACTTAGTTTCGTGGTAATTTCAAATTCAAATAACAAATTTGAGAATAGGATTGTGCTGCTGTGCAGGTATACGTAGTGAGAAGAAAATGAATGTTGTCCAAATTTTGTTGAAAAGTAGTGGAGAAATTTTCATATCGTATTTATATGTATTTTTAAATATTTGTACATTTTTCTGTGAAAAATCTGAGTGAGTATTTTTTTGAGAACAAGGGTCTCCATTTTTTTTGTCTAAATTTTTTTCAAAATTGAATTGGTATTACTTGAGAAGGGAGAGGGGGAGGGGGAGGGGGAGAGATTTTCTAAAAATTTTGGGAGAAAATCATAAGAGTTTTTAGCATAACATCCTGGACCTGGAACCATCAAATTTATTGATCTAGGTATATGTTGAAAAATGGGTGTACCTATTTACTTATGTACTTGGATACTTTAATTATCTTAAAAACTATGAAAAACTTCGAATATTTGAAAACTTATATATGCAGGTAATTTAGGAAAAATTAGAAAAAAATGTCGGTCGTAAAATTTTACATTTTACAGTTTAATTGAAGTGAAATTTTAGTATATTTCATGAATACCTGACCCGTACATTTATGTAATTTTATACATACCTCTTCTTTTCAATATTGCCTATTTAAAGTATCTACCTATCTATACAAAAATTGTGAAAATTGACTACTCTCTCATTTCTGAATCAGTAAAATTTATCAAAAATCACTGAAAAACAGTCAGAATTGCAGCACAATAATAAATCAGTAAAATTTTTCACTGAAAGCAACTCAGTGAAAGAAAATTACTGGTAATCAGTGAAAATTCACTGAAAACTCAGTAATATTTATGAGATTTGCTGAAAAATATGGAAAATTCTTTGAATAATCAGTGAAAATCGCTGAAAATCAGTGAATTTCACGTCTCTCCTGTGCTGCAATTCTGATTGTTCATCAGTGATTTTTCACTGATTCGAAATGAGAGAGTAAAAAATTCTTCATCAGACATCGTGATTTGTGGACTTGCCATTCAGATAGGTAAATTTGATAATTTTATGCCCATGAAAGTCGAGAAAATTGTCAGTAGGTGATCAAAAATTTCAATTTTATCATGATTTTCAATGCATGAGAATTGAGCAGTTGAAAATAGTTTGTAAAAATGTCATGAAGTACCTAAGCACGCATCAATTATACAATTTTTAAAATAAAGTTTATTATAAAATTGTGAGGTATATATCGAATTGTAGTTGCCTTGATGGAAATTATTGCTAATCATCAATAAATTGAAACAAACTTGTTGCTAATTTATATTCAAATTGAGAGGTTCATATATTCGTATTGATACGATACTTAAATATTGGTAAATCGTTAATTTATTACCTATACATTGGAAATTTTTCAAAAATTGCCAGAATCATAAAAAGCGCATACCAATCGTATCAACTTCTTTCCTCTGTTCAAGGTTCCACAAAAAAACTTAAAAAACACATAAAAATGGCAAAATCACTAAAATTCAGTTGTATATATTTATGTAAGTGTGTAATGTACTTTTCAACTTGAAATTTGAGTTTTTTCTCTACGTCTACAAACCACGTGTACCGTGTATCTACTTTATAGCCCTAGAAAAAACACATGATCAGTGAAGAGGAAAGAGGAGTTTGAAATGTTGGAAGATAAATGTGTTAGCTATATTTACAATAAAAGAAAGATAATCTAAAGTTTGTATCAGTAAAATCACTTCAATGTATGAATTTTAATTGGAAATAAACTCTTTGAACATTCTTCATCATCAACAGAAAATGAGGGAAATTTTCCAAGGATGCTTGGACATTTATTATCCCCCTAAAAATCTAATTTAGACATGGTGTTTCAAAGAAGCCATTCTTAATAATTTGGACCATGTGGAATTACATAATTCTCCTCCAGAAACCCCGAGTTCACTCCCTCATTTCTGCATCAGTGAAATTTATCAAAAATCACTGAAAAACAGTCAGAATTGCAGCACAGGTCACTGGAAATGAGTGAAAATGCAGTGATATGTATGAAATTCACTGAATAATCTGCGAAATTCTTTGAATAATCAGTGAAAAATCGCTAAAAATCAGTGAATTTCACTGATTTTTCCTGTACTACGATTCTGACTGTTCATCAGTGATTTTTCACTGATTCGGAATGAGCGAGCAGACTTCTGACATATTGTCTATGTTTCTAATTGAGAACACTTTTTAATTGAAAACATGGTCTAAAAACCCCTTGTAATCAATCAAATCTGAAAATTTTTATTTTAGTGATCTTAAATACCTACTCTCTCATTTTGAATTAGTTAATGTCACTGATGAATAGTAAGAATTGCAGCACAGAGAAATTCAGTGAAATTTTTTGATTTTCAACGAATTTTTGCTGATTTTTCAGCAAATTTCAGTTATGTTTCAAAAAATTTCACTGATTTTTCAACGAATGCAAAAAATTTTACTAACTTTTCACTTTTCAGTGAAATTCTACTGATTTTCAAACTATTTTTTCACTGTTTGCTTTCGGTGAAATTGTTTTCTGAATTATTACTGTGCTGCAATTCTGACTGTTTTCCAGTGATTTTCGATAATTTTCACTGATTTATTCAATGTTCTCAATTAGGCCTATTGAACGCGTTGTCTCAGAAAACCTAGATTTCGACATATTTATAGTTTCCCAGAAACACCCACAATTAGGACTGGTGTCCCAAAGAAAAACAAATTTTTGGATAATTAGGACATATGTCCCAGAAAAAATCAATTCGAAAGTTCTAATCACGTTGAATTTTTTTTAATAGTACTCTCATTTCGAATCAGTGAAAAGTCACTGATAAACAGTCAGAATTGCTGCACAGGAAAAATCAGTTATAATCACTGATTTTCAGTGATTTTTCACTGATTTTCAAAGAATTTCATTGATTTTTCAGTGAATTTCATAAATACTACTGAGTTTTTAGTGAATTTTCAATGATTACCGATGATTTTCTTTCACTGTCTTGCTTTCAGTGAAACTTGTTTCACTGATTTATTACTGCTCTGCAATTCTGACTGTTTTTCAGTGGTTTTTGCTGAATTTCACTGATTCAGAGATGAGAGAGTAATAAATGAATGTGTTTTTTGCTTTAAAGCAAAAATCTTAGAACATGGATGTGTCAGTAAGATATACCATACTCTCAAATTTAATATAATTCTTCAGGATGTTCATCAACTTATATTCAACATGGGATATACTTCAATACTTCTTTCAATGCCCTTAAGGTATGGCAGCTTCATTTAGTTACTGTGTTACCGCTAGGCGCTATTACATAGGTCTAATGACACTTTTGATTACCATCAAGGAGAGGGATGCACCATATACTCAGCTTCTAGTGCTGTGCCTCTACCAAACTAGCGCATATCTTCCCAACTACTTACTATCTCTCAGACTAATCATTTTCCGGTAATCTTTCCCAACTTTCTGTCTGACATTCTGTCCAACTTTCCATTCAACATTCCATCTAACTTCTTTGAGTCTAACATAATGTCATTATGTCTTAATTTAAAAATGTTACTGTCTAACGCTCCATATAATGCTCCATTTAACTTTCCATCTAATGTTCTGTCAAACTTTCCATCTAACGTTCCATCTAACTTCTTCCAGTCTAACATAATGTCATTATGTCATAATCTAAAAATGTAACTATCTAAAACTCCATATAATGCTCCGTCTAACTTTCCATCTAATAATCCGTTTATTTCCGATCGAGTTTCCGATCGAGTTTCCGATCGAGTTTCCGATCGAGTTTCCGATCGAGTTTCCGACCGAGTTTCCGACCGAGTTTCCGATCGAGTTTCCGATCGAGTTTCCGATCGAGTTTCCGATCGAGTTTCCGATCGAGTTTCCGATCGAGTTTCCGATCGAGTTTCCGATCGAGTTTCCGATCGAGTTTCCGATCGAGTTTCCGATCGAGTTTCCGATCGAGTTTCCGATCGAGTTTCCGATCGAGTTTCCGATCGAGTTTCCGATCGAGTTTCCGATCGAGTTTTCCGATCGAGATTCCGATCGAATTTCTAACTATCTCATTGTTTGACTGACTTTCAGATTGACTTTTTGATCAACTTTTTGACTGACCTTTAGACCGACTTTTCAACAGACTTTTCGACAGTTTTCCAACTATCTTTCTGATTTCCAACTATTTTTTCAACTTGACTTTTCAATCAACTTTTCGACAGCTTTCCAACCATCTTTCTGATTTCCAACTATCTTTTCGACTGACACAATTCGAAAACGTTACACAAAAATGTTACGAGAACTACTTAATAATATAACATATCATCATATCTGAAATAGATTTTTTCCAAGTTTTTCAAGTCTAGCATAATGTCATTATGTCTGGACCTAAAAATATTACGTTATGTTACGTTACATTACGTAACCATCCCAGCGTTACGTAACAATTTCAAAAATTTACCCCCAGGCCTAAAGACATATCCATGTCAAAATCAGTGAACATTTTTTCACTGAAAGGTTGTTAGTAAAAAAAATCACTGAAAATCAGTGAAAAATCACTGAAAATCACTAAAAATCAGTGAAAAATCTCTAAAAATCAGTGATATTTATGAAATTCACTGAAAAATCTGTAAAATTCTTTGAATAATCAGCGAAAAATCGATGAAAATCAATGAATTTCACTGACTTTTCCTGTGTTGCAATTCTGACTGTTTATCAATGATTTTCCCTGATTCAGAATGAGAGAGTTTACATAAGCCCTTTTTCTTTGGGAGTATGAATTTAGCCAAAAACATTATTAGTGAGGTCTTGGGTTCATATACTAGCAATCTCCTCCCCTCCCTCCCCTCAATAAATGAAAAGAAAACTTTTTTTAGAAAAAATCATTTTGAAATAAAAGTGTTTTTGGTTGAATTACCCACATACCTGTTAACCTATACAGTCTCATGCAGTGTTATGTCCCCATCTCGTGCAGTAATCATCCTTTGAATTGACATCCAAATTCGATTAAAACAGTTTTTTTTTGAGTGTAGTCCCTACTTCAAAAAATTCGTGAATTTACTATCATAATATCAAAAAGTTGCAAATTTCAAAACACTATAATTCAATCAAAATCACTGTACTACATTGAACAATTGTTTCTCAGAAGCACAGTAGGTTACTAATTAGTCGGTAAATTATGCATGTAATTAAAATGAAAAAGATGGCTGCAATTGACAAATCGTATTAAGAGTTACCTATTATTCACCGATATAAATAATGTAAAATTTGTACTTTCTAACCTTCAGTTCAGTAGTATAGGTATATGAATCACTCATTATAAATTCAATATCCAGATATTTCATGTGGAAAAACTTGAACTCCTACCGATTTCTATCGTAAAAAAAAGGTGTTTAATCCTAACAGACCTAGTACTGTACATATTTCTACAAATAAAATCCCCTCATGATTTATTAGGTTTAGGTATGTAGTATGTAACGGTTTTGTAGATTCAACATCAACATTATATCATCGAGGTTTTCGGTCTAGGCATTAGGCACCCTCTTTTTTCCATCGTATAAGTAGAAGTACCTCTTACAAAGCACATACATTGTTGCAAACCACACAATACTCTTCTATAAATAATTTCGAGACTAGAATTTCGTACAAACCCCAGCATTATATGCAATTTGACCTTAATTCAACTCTACGGAAGGTCACCGAAAAAAACGACCTTGATTGAAATTCGCTTCCATATCCGGCAACACTGTAACACCAGCACATTCGACTTGGACGGTTCGATAATGCCCCTGCCCCCGGCCCCTCGTCGCGACGCTCAAACCGGCGTATTTTATTGGCTGGCGTGACGTCACCGTAGGGGGATTCAGCTTTAAGCCAGTCTACCGCCAGACCCTACGTTCGCTATACACCGGTCAAAAAGTGGGGATAAGTAGAAAGTGATAGTTGGAACAAGGAGTATTTCCGTCGAATTCTTACACGTCATTCTCTTACGACGAGGTGTTTTTGTACTTCGTTTGTTGGCTCTTCTGTTGGTGGTTTTTCTACTGTAAAGTAATTGTGCGGTTGAATCTTTGTGCGCATTTTTTGGTAAAGGCGATTTCTCAATCGAGTGCCGAATTTGGCAATTTTTTGCGTATTTTGAAGCGTTCTTTGCAAAAGTTTAATATCAGTTTCGTCGCATAAGTATTTTTTTTCGTAAAAAAGTGCTGTAAGTAGTTTTTTTTTCGAATATCTTAGCTGGTTTCTATGTGTAGAGTGATGTGAAAAACAAGTTGCGATCACGATATTGTATTTCACTGCGAAAAAATCCACTAATTTGAATTAACGCGTGATTTCGTATAATTTTTTGCTTTGTGAAGTCTGTGATTTGTGTGTTTTTTCCCCTACCGTATGTAATAATGAAACTACGTAAAATATCTTCCAGGTTTTACGAATACGAAGTGCCTGAGAACGAACAAGAAAAAGTGAGCAGTCCAATTTCTAAACAGGAAACTACCGGCGGTGCAATAAATGTAAGTATAATGGTTATTTTATTCGATAAATTGGAATAAAATAGCATTTATGGCCGAAGTAGTTAGGTTAGGCTTGGAAACGAATGCCTCAGTTGTAATAACGAGATCGGTCACCGGAACCGTATTCTATTACGTTGCATCGCCATTTTATTTTACCATTTTTCAAAGCAGATTGAATCGACGAGAAAGTTTGTTATTTAATTTGAAATTAAAATCTGTCGAGAAAATGGCCAATAAAAACTTCACTTCCATTGAAATAACTAGAAAGAATTTTTATTTATTTTGTTGCGGATATTCCGGTCTGCTTTGTTTTGAATCCAGGCCAATTAAATTAAGAAAAATATCACGTTCGAAGTTCGTGTTTTTTTTTTCGAATTCCCCGAGGAATTTCAACCCAGTTTGGTAATTTTCGAGTCGAATTGCATATTTTGTCTGGAAATTCCATTAAAAAGATGTCAGGCCTGCGAATTATTTAGCCATTTGTTAAATTAAAACTCTAATTGCAGTAATTACTCGACTGCGTAATTTTTTTGGACCGACGTGTGCGCAGAATGATCACGAAGTTTCCAGTCAAAATTCGACTTTTGCAAAACAAACGATGACGTTGGGGTGTGACGTCATCGATATTCATAACCCAAACACCAGTCGACATTTTGGATAGTTTTTAGGATATTTTCGTTTTCAGCCGATCGATAATGTTTGTTTTGTGGAAGTATCGAACGTAGACTATCGTGAGGCGTAATTTTCATTTCATCTAGCGAACTTTCTCGTGTGGTATTCGTTCGATGGCCGAAATTACGCCTACGAACAGAAATGAAATTTTTCGGCCGAGGGAGTAAATATTTAATTTGGTATTATCTCTCAAATTATCTGTATTTTTTCAAGTCTGCACGAATGATTTTTTGGACGAATTGTTGAAAATTTTAGGGAGTCGATTGGATTAATATTTTACCTATTTTGATTATCGAAATTAGATAGGTAAATTAAATTTTTTTAATTTTTTTCGTGCTGAATTAAATTTTAGGGAATCGATTGGCTGAAAATTTTACCTACCTATTTTGATTATCGAAATCAGGTAGGTAAACAAAATTTTTTGAATTTTTTCGTGCCAAGGTTGATTTTAGGGAATTGATTAATGTTTTACCTATTTTGATTATCAAAATTAGATAGGTAAACTGATATTTTGAATTTTTTTGATTTTTTTTCTCGTCAAGTTTCGAAAAAAGTAAGTCGAATTGAAGGATGTTTGAAAATGTCTGAGGAGAGCTTTTTGTCCATGAATTTGCTCAATTTGTTCATCGGTAAATTGCGATTATGCAAACGAATAACGCTCTTTTTTTGTTTTCTGTTATGTTAATTAATGTACGCAAGATGCGCTCGAGTGTTGCGGAGATTAGATTCATGTCCTGGCGTGCTAACGGCTTCCAATATGTCGACAATGCAAAACTCATCAACGATGTCCAGCATTTGCAACACTCGAGAGCCTTTATGGGCGGAGGACTTCATCGATCTTTCAGAGTTCTGTCAGCCTTCCACCATACCCACCAAAATGGAGGACTTAGCGGATGAACACGTTACTTCGCCAATCAGCAGCACAGGTCAATATCTTCTTATTTTCTGCACCGTTCGTGTACGCTTTGCTCGATGCTGGTGTATTTCTGTGTAGTCAGCTTGGCTGGTCAGGGGGACGGGGGGATAGGAAGGCGTAGCGCCGAAATGATTCCACTACCGTTTCATCATTTTGTTCGAATGTTGCATCAGCGGTTTGAGATTAGGCTAGAGTTGCCTGTTTCAGAAGGAATTATTGTAGGTTCGAGGCGGAATTTCGGGTGTTTCTATGGCTTCTGCGAGTTTGCTAATGATGCGATGAGATTTGTATTTTATGGAATGAGAAATGGTGGTTCCGAATGTGGAGTGATGTAGACGTCACGAGTTTCGAGCAGATAAGCTGCCGATAATGGCGAAGTTCTTGAAAAATATGGCGCTCAAGGACGTCATTAGGATGTTCAAGGAGATAAGAAAATGTGTAGTGTGTTCGAAAAGTCCTACTGTACGATTTTTAATTCTGGCTGCGAGCTAAAGAAGTGGTTTCGATAAGTTTTGGATTTCTGCTGACTGGCGAATTTGCTGAAAGTGCAGGGTTTCAATCCTATTCACAGGGTGTCCAGAAAATCACATTGGAATCTTCAAATGGAAATCGGGTGTTTGAATTTGATCTGAAGATGGTGCAAAATTGATGTCACTTTTTGTGAAATATACATTTTGTAGTCCAAACCTAATTTTAAAAAAATAGGTCTTGGTTCAATGGTAGAGTGAACATCAAAAAACCATGATAAATTTCCCTCTTTTCAGAAAAATAGATTCGTCTCATTGCAAGATAGCAAAAAAATTGTGGAACAAAATATGTTGGATTTTTCATCCTCTTCAACTTTTGTTATGACCTTTTTTTCTCCTCATGGTTAATTTAACGATTTTTCACTCGGGTGTCCCAAAAAATTATATTTGCATAATTTAGAATAAAAGTTGCAGAAAATTGAAAATTGATCAGTATTTTCTGCGATTTTTTTCACGGTTGAGGGGGGAGGGGAAGTAGGGCTTCAATGGAGTCAGAGGGCTAGGAACCAGCTGGCCCTCCGTAAAAGCAAAATTGCTGGTTTAGTTGAGAAAATTTGGGTCAAAAATTAAAGTTTTCGAAATTTATTGCCTGTTTCTGTTAAATTTTCATCCTGGGTTAGAAAAAATGGAAAAAATTGTATTTTTGACCGGGAAATTTGGAAAAAATCGATCTCTTATGAGAAACTTGTCAATTCTCTGGTTCCGATTCCATTTCAAAGTCATTAAGAAATCGAAAAAATCTACTTAGGCATGGGGTTGAAAATTGGCTATGGTTTTTTTTTCACGTATGCTGGATACTTATACTATCCAAAAATAAGGGGTTTGTTAAAATCGGATCTGGAGGGCTTGGAAATTTTACTTGGTAGTTGGAATTTTTTGATTGCTCCTCCTCCTCCTCCCCTATGCTATTTCATTTCTTCCCTGTTAGAAGCGTTCTTATTTTGAGAGGTAAAATTTTCATTTAAAATTTGGGCACGAATCGTTCCCCAGGAATCTGGTTGGCCCTGAAAATGACAAAAGTTATGTAAAACTCCTGCAATTGCAAAACTGTGTTGAAAATGAAAAATGGTGCTGAAAAAATCCTGAATTTTTCATTTTAAAAAAATCCTGAATTTTTCATTTAAAAAAAAATTGCTGATATTTTTTATAATTTTAATATTGAACATTAAACTTTTTTCATCTTCATTTTTTTAATTTTACTTAATTACCTAATGAAGTATTTGAGCAAATTATCGAGATTGTTTGAATGGGGGGGGGGAGATGAAAATATCTCGCCGAAGATTCTGCAAAAATTCTGTATTTTGATCCGGAAATTTTATTTGACACCTAGAATCTTCGGTGGTTGGTGAAGTAAAAATTTTTGAAAAAATTGATCTTGAGGCTTCGCAAATTTTCTGTCAAAACTTTTTTTTAGGGCCATGCAGAAAAAATCGGGACCTAAGGAGAAAAATTTGAGAAGAAAAAAAGATCTTTCGAACGTCAATACGAAGCGACGTGGTTGAGGCAATTTTTTTTGTTTGAGGGCCTTCGCTATGAAGAGATAGCATTTATTAGTCTCAACGGGGCTCTGCGTGCTCTTTACAAAAATTCAAGCCCTAAGGACCCCCCCCCCCCTCTACCCCTCCCTCTGCACAGGCCTGTTTCCATTTTTTTGTCTGATCCGAGGAAGTTGACCAGTTATTGGCGCATATATCCAAAATTGCACAGTAGAAATGAGAATTAATTTTTTTCAATTATTCTTTTTCAACATGCTTTTTTTATTTTTTTATCAAATCTCAAGTGGTACGTGGGGAGAGATGCCGCCGAGCGGTACGCGGGGAGAGATGCCGCCGAGCGAAGCGAGGCGGCATCTCTCCCCGCGTACCGCTCGGCGGCATCTCTCCCCACGTACCGCTCGGCGGCATCTCTCCCCGCGTACCGCTCGGCGGCATCTCTCCCCGCGTACCGCTCGGCGGCATCTCTCCCCGCGTACCGCTCGGCGGCATCTCTCCCCGTGAACCGCTCGGCGGCACCTCTTCTACAATTTTTGGTCGCACAATTGGTGCGATTTAGCCTCGATTTACGGAAGTGCCCAGTTTCGAGTAGGGTTTGGATATATGCGTTATTGGCTTACTGGCTAAAAACCATTGAACCGATTCCAAAAGTTTAAATTGGAAAGAACCTATAGATCAATATTTTTAATGTCCTACAACTTTCTTTAGAATTTTTTTTTGGTTTTTCATTGTGCAACGAATTATTATCAGTAACTAATTGGAAATCACTGAACTGGTTTCAAAAATTTACGTAAAATCATGTGAGAAACCTACTCAATTTTGTGATTTTTTTACCTCTTTCTATTTGAATTTCTGGAAGAAAGGCCCATTTGTGAATTTTTGTCTCACCCTGTAGGTAGGTAAGACCAAAAAAATGCACTTCTAGTTAAAAAACCAGTTTGGAGAAAACCAATTTGTTGCAACCAGTTATCTGTTTTCAGCTGCAATAAAATTGGATTATTGTAAGACCGGGTTAAAGGGTAGGGGAGAGGGGTATCCCCTTCTGTGATCATATAATTGTACCAATTATACCCATAGTCGAGAAAATTCAGTTTGAGTCGAAAATGTTGGAAAAATGCCTCTATCGCTTTAAATCAATAAAAAATCACTGAACGTGAAGCCAAATTTGTAGTATAGAAAAAAATCAGCAAAATCGATTGAAACTCGATTAAAATCAATTTATACTTTTTTTTAGTGAATTTCTTCAAACGATTGTCTTGTCACTGTAAAATCAACTAAAAATTGGTAAAATTTACTGAATTTGAGTAATTTTATTTCACAATTTTTTTTCTGAGTTTATTTTTGATGAAGATTTTGATCGAAAAACATGTCATTCGAGTTTGAAAATTTCAATTCTTCGTGGTCCTTTCAATAACATCACAATTGGTTCATTCCTGGATAACTGTGATAAATTTTTTTCCAAATTGTTTAATTTTTGATAGATGAAAGCAACGTTAAAAATATTGGAATGTTTTTTGATTTCTTCTTTTCCTCTGAAAATATTTTTTATTAAGTTTGACTTTTTCCCCTCATTTTTGAACCTCGTCGATTCTCTTGATAGTTAGTTGGCTGAAATACAATTTCAACGTGTGAGAGAGAGCATTTCCATGAGAAACGTAGGAACATACCCCTCACTTGGAACCTCTATACCTGAATTTCAATGCACCACAATCAATCAACAAGGTAGAATCGTCTGTAGAGAAAGAAATGCGAGACATTCTGCCCTCCTAACGAGTTCGTTTCGTGGAATAATCGCATTCTTCCTTCTAATGTGCTCGCTCTTTTGAAGTATTTCCTGCCAAGCGACCCATTACCTCTTTCCCCGCTGTCTGTCTGCCACATCGCCGCCAACTGATCTCTCCTATGCCAGTTTAACCTCTCGGAATGTAAATATACTTACTTACAAAAGGCAAACACCACACGTGAGTCATATTCTCAGAAATACGTCTTTCATTCAGTTGTAAATGTGTACTAATCTTAATCACCGGAGCCAAGTGTAAATGTACACGGTACGTACTGGTACCTAAGGTACATACAATACAATAAGCAATCAGTTGGAAACAGTGTGCCAGTCAAAGTACAAGTTCGAACACGAGACGATCATTTCTTTGAAACGTTCCACATCCAAGAATACTTTTATTTATTTTGCTTTTTAAATACCCATCGTCGTTTATTTTATTATTCGTTCGGTGAAAAATGATCGAGTCTGTCTGCAAATGAAGATTAACTGCCTGGAAAAGGTACAAAATCACGTCGAGAATCGACGCCCGTTGGGGCCTATTTCGGTAACTTTCTTTTTTGAAACAAAGTCTCGTCGTGTGATTGACAATCGAGTATGAGGTGTATGGTGTTGGGTAAATTTACCTACGCGAAGAAGTACATTACGTACACAGTAGGCACTTCAAGCTGGTGAAAAAAAACACCTGGTACCTGGTTTTGTGGCAGACCGATAAGATATGGTGGATTTATGACGATGGCGCCAGTCATGTGGGTATTTTTAGCTCATATTTTTGTCCCTTTCCTCTCTACAGGTCTCCAAATCCACCAGCTCTTAAATTATTTTGACGCGAATGGGATTTCGACGATCCAAGTTGATATTTATGCCAAGTTCAAAAAATGATTTCAACTCTTAAATTTTTTTAATTCTAATTTTCTTTGGAAATTATGTCCAATATTAAAATTTTTCCAATAGTTCAAACTTCAATTTTCCCAAAATTTGTCCAATTTTGATGTTATTGATTTTTTTTTCAATATCTTATTCTTGAAAATTTTTTCCTATTATTGAATTGGAAGAAATAAATCTTGAATAAGTAACATAAAATTACAACATTTTTTAAAAATTGAAAAGAAATAAATTTTTAAATTACATTTTGAAATGCTGTTTGAAGTTTAATGAGTGATTTTTATAGTATTTTCCCCGCAGATCACGAAAAAAGCAGTGAAAAAATTCCAACACCCTAGGATTTTTCACAATTTAAATTTTTTCGTTTCGGGGTTTTTCTACTTTTTTTGATAACTTTTGACACTTCAAGTCGATTTTCTGAGAAAAGGAAGGGTTCTACGAAAAAAATGAATTGAACATAAATTGTCGAGCGTAAAATTGCCTACCTGTAAAGTCTAGTTAGTTTTTTCTTAGGAGGCTTAGCTTTCGAGATATTTTAGCTAAAAGTTCAACTTTTTTTTAAGAAATTTGAAAATATCTCAAAAGCAAAGCCTCCTAAGAAAAAACTAACTAGACTTTACAGATAGGAAATTTTACGCCCGACAATTTATGTTCCATTCATTTTTTTCGTAGGATCCTTTCTTTTTCCAGAAAATCGACTTTAATGGTCAAAATTTACATTAAAAAATGTGCATAAAACGAATTTTCAACAGAAAATTGCAATCATAAAAAATCCTGATTCGATGGGGTAAAAGTGAAATCATTTTCGAACTCTGCACTAAAAAGTAGGTCAGAAACACTAATCAGAATCAATTACGTAGAAAGGAAATTGTTATTCCCATTGTTGAAAATGCGGTTCATTACAAAAAATCGATTTTCTAGCGAAAGAAAGGGTCCTACGAAAAAAATGAATAGAACATAAATTATCGAGCGTAAAATTTTCTATCTGCAAAGTCCAATTAGTTTTTTCTTATGAGGCTTAGTTTTCCAGATATTTTCAATTTTTTTTGAAAAGTTGAACTTTGAACTTTGAGCTGAATTATCTGGAAAGCTACGCCTACTAAGAAAAAACTAATCGGACTTTACAGATAGGAAATTTGACGCTCTACAATTTATGTTCCATTCATTTTTTTCGTAGAACCCTTGTTTTTGTTCAGAAAATCGACTTGAAGTTCAAAAGTTATCAAAAAAAGTAGAAAACCCGTTGAATGAAAAATTTAAATTGTGAAAAATCCTTGTGTGATGGAATTTTTTCACTATTTTTCTCGTGATCAACGCGAAAAATGCTATAAAAATCACCCATTAAACTTCAAACAGCATTTTCCATGTCGACCTGTGTTATTGGAAGAAAAATTGAGTTGGAAGAGATTTTAAAAAACAAAAAGTAAAGAAGTGAAAATCAAAGTTGGAAAAATTCAAATTGAAAAAAATTTAGTATTAGAAAATTTTCCAATTTTATATCTTTAAAAAAATTCCAACCCTAAAATCCTTCAAATAATTTCAAAATTTTTCACAATTTTGCATTTTTTTAAAAATTTCCAACTTTACGTTTTTCAAAATTTCTTTCAACTTCAAGTAATTAGGTAAGAAGAAGCAATTAAAAATGATAGAAATATGAAATCGTAATGAAATTAAAAAAATCAAAGTTGGATAAATTTTGAGAAAATTTAAATTGGAACAATTTACCAAGTAATGAGAAAATTCAGGGTGTCTTAACAAGTCCTTCCGGTCCTTATACTGGCTAAAGGGTCCTTCCGGTCCTTCCGAAGTCCTTATATTGAGTAAAAAGTCCTTCCCGTTTCAAATTTTGAGACTCACCCGCCAAAAGCTAAAATAAATCACTAATATTTGAAATGTCGCTAGTGGCAACTTAGTGTGAGATGATGAAAGATGATATGGGTGCCTGAAAAAAGTTCAGCTTTTGAATGCTCTTTTCTCCAAAAAATTTCGTCCTCGCTTCGCTCGGGCTCAGTAAATTTACACAATTTTATTTCCGAAATACTGGTATGAAACTTTTTCCTTTCCCAGCCTAGGCAATTAATATTTTCAAGTGAAAAAATTGTCCTTCTCACCTATCAAAGGAGGTAACGATCTCGATTGCAATTTTCAAAAATATTTTGATTTTTTGGAAGGAAATCAGGAACGGGTCCATAGATATTGTTTTTTTTGAAAGTCTAAACAAAACACGAAAAAAGCACAAATTTTACCTAATGAAGAAATTTTTAGATTCTGGATGCCCTTTTTTTCAAAAATTTTCGCCTTCGCTTCTCTTAGGCTCAGTGAATTTACTTTTTTTTCAAAATCATGGTAGAAACTCTTCTCTTCCATCTTAAACAATGAAATATTTTGAAACAGAAAAAATTTGTCCTCCAAAAATGAGTTTGAATTTTTTGTTGGGGGGGGGGGGTACAATATTAATTTTGAAAAGATCATGCTGAAAGTCCTTCCAAGGCCCTTCTAAAGTCCTTCTTTTGGGGTTTGAGATTTTGTTAGACACCCTGAAATTTTAGAATTGGATACAGCATTGGAAAAAAATTTGGAATTAAAGGATTTAAAAAAATTTAAAAGTTTGAAATAATTTGAATTTCGAACTTAGACTGTCAAAATGATTTAGGAGCTAGTTCCAAGTCCTCGCTGTTTGGCTTTTTCTCGCCTAGCTATATTTTTTGATTTGCTTTTCGAAATTTTCGAGTAATTTATTAATTTTGATTTTTTTTTTGTGATTACAGTTCATGACCATGGCTTTGAATACGCATTGGATGTGAATGACGGTTTGGATAACACAATCGAGGATACATTTTGGTGTATGGGCTCGCCTATCGGTGCCATGCAAGAAGAACTGTGTGATCCGATATCTGATTGGCTGTCAGTGACGTCTAAAGAAACAAACAACAATAATAATACGACAAATAACAACATTGGCATTCTAAACGACAATCCTTGTTCGCGTTCGCAAATTTATAATATTAACGATACCTTTTCGACGACTTATTCATCGGTTCCTAAAATCTCCCCCACCCCCGGTGCCCCAACCACCGTCGCCGCTTCTGCTGCCGTCACGTATCATCAACGTAAAGACCATCACGTGAATTTGCTATCATCACCTCCCCTTCAACCAGACACAACGTTTTTCGATTCGATTCTCAACGTCGATACGCCTTCCCCCGAAAGCTGCTTATCGCCTCAAAATTTATACCAAAAATCGACGAGTTCTTTGTACTCCATGTCGACCCAGAAATTACCAGATACCACGTTCACGAACGCGTTTCGCACCGGTCATCGGAGTATACCGGCGTCTTCGCCTCCGCTGCTCAGCGACGAGACCAGAATCGTCGACGTTGTCAGAGGACCTGCTCCGGCCACCGGCTCTGTGCTGAATCGAGTCAACATCGAGACCTCCGTTTCTTCACCGTGCGGCGTCCAGTCTCCGTCGATTACGCAGTCCAACCTGAATAACCAAGATTCGGAGAAGCCTGGAGTCGGGATTATAAATCGACGTAACATCAAGCTCAAGCTGAAAATGGAAGAAACGCCAAAGACGTCGTGTAGCTTGAATACTCCCGAAATGTTACAACCTCTGGTCACCAAGAACTCCGAATTCGATCTGGTATCTTATGTATTTGATGTAAGTATCATTCAGATGACCGAATATCGTGGTCGTGGTCGTTGCCCAGTTGATAAATTCTAAGCGTAGGTTGCCTATGTTAGAGGTATGCAGATACCTACTTATTCAGATTGGAATTCCATACGTGACTCGAGTGAGTCATATGAGTACGATGGCGAGGCTATTTTATTTTTCCATTGTTTTGAACATCGCAGAATGAAGTTAATTAGGGTAATAAAGCATTATGTAGGTTTTATTTTGGTAATTAAAACGCAATTACCTTGGTATTTTTAATGCTGATGACAGGAAAAAGTCATAAGTTCTGGTGAGAGATTCTCGTCGTGGGTTTCCTGCCATTATCATTTATTGGCTGTGTGGTTTTAGGGGATGAAATGAGATCTGAGGTGTTGGCAGGTTGATTGGAGGATGAGAAGAGGGGTGATGAGTGGGTTTTCTTGGAAATATTCCAAGTACGAATGAGTCTGATTTTTTGTCGATTTTGGTCAATGTTTCCTCGTTTTTTCGATTTACTGTGATTTTTTATTTGGGAATATTCCCTCCTATTTGAAAAAAATTAGTGCAAGTCCGAAAATTTTCAAATTTTTTGAGAAAATTTTTGTTTTGAAGCCGAAAAATGAGAAAAATTGTATTTTGAATAGAAAAAATTGAAAGACATTCCTATTTCTGTCGAGATTATTCGATTTTTATTCGATTTTTTGTCCATGGTTTTTGTCTTGACGTGTATACTTACCTAAAATCAAAGGAATGTTTTGAGGGCCACCAGAAACTTTTTTCGGAGGGAAGTTGGTTTTAGGAGGGGTGAACCTCGACTTTGATTTCATAGTTAATTTCTGTCTGAAATCAAACAATAAATTTGAGTTCAGGAAGTTCGAATTGTATTAAAAACTGGTTTGGAATCTCGATTTGTCTTCATATTTCTCTGGGGGGGGGGGGGGGGTCTTTCTATGACTTGCTTGCATTTTCAAACTCCAGTTTTTCGACTTATAGGCATCAAACAGTCACCTTTTTAGTGACTTGTCCCCTATTTTCAAGTCACTTCTTCTGCCAAAAGGTCACTAAATTGGTAACTTTTTTCATTCTGAAGTCACTTTTTTTAAAAATTCAAAAGAAGGTACCTAGACCTACCTAATTTCCAGGAAGTGTTTTTTTTTGTTTTTTTTTTATCATAAATTTTTCAAAAAATTTCGGCCTCGCTTTGCTGGGGCCAAATCGTAAAAACGCTATAAATAGTTGAAAAATTGGTCAAAAAAATTGATTCTTTTTTTCAGTTACTTAAAACTTATTCCAGAACTCTTAATTTCAAGTGAAGATTTATTAATGAAAAAAAAAAAGTTTTTTAGAACCATCGCAGATAGAAATACAGTTATGAAAAAATAATGGGATGGGGAGGGGGTATGGTTGAGAAAAAACTGAAAACTTGGTCACTTTTTTCAAAAAGTTTGTCACTTTTTGCCTGATAAAAAATCACTAAAGTCAATATTTTTTCCAAAATTTCTGTTTGATGCCTGGACTTGACACCGTTCCAAAAATGAAAAATCTGATTTTACGTTTTTTTTTCTCACAAAATTGGCCATTTCTCCTCAAACAAATCGTATGCTCTGCCAGTTCTCCACTTTTGATCCAAAAATTTATTATAAATTCGAATTCAGGAGGCTCGAATTATGTGAAAATGATTCTAAATTTACCCCTGCCTCTGGATATAAAAAAAGCTGAGGGCTCGCCCTTCTCAGAATCGTTCTAGCTTTTGTAAGAGAAAAGTTTTTGGTGGCTTTTTGTCTGAAATTTTTTTTCGACGAGTGTTATGAAAACAAAATTTTCTAATTTTCGTTTGAGTTTTTGTTTTTTGAACTTGAAAAATGATTTCTTTTTTCGTCATCGTTGTTAGAAAATCAAAAAACATGGCGTTTTTCTTTTTTCAGTGTAGTTCGTCGTGTTTTTTCCTGGAAATGTCCAACTTTCTTCTTGAAAACAAAACAAAAAAAATTGGGAAAATTGTTGAAAATAAATTTTTTTGCAAAATTAAAAAAAAGGAAAAAATTTTGAAATATTTTTAGTGTCTACCTGGTCGAGAAAATCGAAAAAGTCGAAATTTTTGAATTATTTTGAGAAAATACTAAAGAAGTTGAGATATTTCCCTAAAATTGGCCCTGGAATTATGAAATATCTAAAATAGGTATGAATTGATTGTGTAATTCTACTTTCGAAAATTTCCCCCAATTTTTTTGAGAGGGAAGGGGGAGGGGAGGGGTTTGTTAGGATTGTAGATTTTCAAAAAGTCTACCTAAAATTCGTGAAAAATTTGAGAAATTCAATTTATGAAATTTGAGAAGTGGACAGAGACACCTTGTAATATTAAGAATGGTTGAATTTTTTGGAGGGGGGGGGGGAGGGACTCAACTAAAACAACCTTTTATTTTTATCTATAATTGGTAGGTAGTTTTTCCAAGATTCACAAATTCTCCTTTAAAAACATTGAAAATATTGAATTTTTCGAATTTTTTTGAAAATTTTTGAAGAGAAACAAGTTTTGTTCCGCTTTGTTTTCCATTTTAAAAAGATGTCTACTGGTCATAAAAGTCATAAAAAAACTTATGGAAGTCATAGAAAAAGCTGTCCTTGCAGACACCCTGTTTCGATTCATATTGAAATAAAAACCTCACTAGACTTCAAAAAAAGTAAATATTACCTTGTCAACTGCCTAAACTAAACCGGGGGGGGGGGGAGACTGGCCGTATCATTCGTCTTTTTTCATAACTTAAAGTTTTCCAATTTTTCTGAATAATTCAAAAAGGTTTTCTTTATCGATTGTTTTTTCTTCCAAATTTTCCGCCTGAAAAGTTCCATCCTTTTTTATGGAAAGATTTTGCCGAATGACGTCAATCGATATCCATTACCTACGAAACCATCGACGAAAATTATGTTCACCTGTAATTGAAGCCCATTCGTACTTTTTCATCGATTGAATGAATCCGACGAGAACAGAAAAGGAATTTCTTCCTTCTGACGAAACATTACGTTCATTTTACGTAAATTGTATCTCTTTTTAGAACTCGGTTTACGCTCATTTCTCGATTTTCGTAATTGACATTTATTTTCTCTCTCGACCCATCAAATCCACTTCTGAGGTGGATTTCCACTCGTTGGTTTAATTTTCAACTCGAATAAGTTTCTTTATTCGACGAAGAGGAGCTTTTTAGTCGTTTTTTTTTTTTCATCGAGGAATACAGTTCGGTATTTTCAAATAATATGGTGAATTTGAGATTTTTGGCTTGGTCGAGTGTGGGTTTAGTGTGCTGAACGATTAGGACAGATTGTTTACGTGTATCTTGCGATTATTTATTCTCGAGTCATTTGTTGTATACTTTTCGCGGTTCGGATGAAAGCGGATGAAAGAAAATAACCATTCGGTCGAGCTGATGTTGATAAGGCGAGGACGTCGGAAATGGGTGTATAAATCAAAACATTTCACGCGACGGCCACGATAAACCGATAACGATGATTTCTTTCTTTGCGATTTTTTTTTAGCACCAACTAATCTCTTTGTTATTTTTTATTACAGGATAACAAACCTTCATTGTCATTCGACATATCGAGTTTGCATAATTCATCATCGGATAGCATAGCCAAAGATACCATTTCGACGATATCTGGTACCGGTGCGAAAACGACTTCGGCCACGACCACGGTGGTCGTCCCAAAAACGAGTCCTATAAATATAAAAATCGAACCCAAAGAAGAACAAATCGACGAGCAGCAGCCAACGACTCCGAAGAGAATAGGCGTAAAGAGGGCCTACGAATTGGACGATGATTACGACTTCGAGACGTCGTCGAAACGCAGCAGACGATTTTCAAATGCCAGCCAATTAGATTTAGAAGACTTGACCCAATTGGAATCGGAGAAGTACAGAGAATTGCGTAACAGAAACAACGAAGCGTCCCGCAGAAGCCGAGCGAATCGTAAAAGTCGCGAAGTAGAGATGCGAGATCACGCCTCCAAGCTCGAGTCGGAAAATCGAAGACTTAGAGTAAAAGCCGAAGAAATGGAAAAGCTGGTGAAAAGATTGAGGAATTGTTTAATGCAGTTGGTACTGAAAAGAAGATAAAGAGACCCGTAAAGAAATTCAACTCCTCTACCTTTCTACCTCCATGCCCTCTTCTACCATTCGCTTTAGTTTACTACGCTTTTCTATGTATTTTTTGTTTTGTCGAAAATTAATTTTTCTTGGATAGCGCCGCTGTAATTTGTATGTGTGCAGAATTTTGATTTTTTTTCTTAGGTTTTTTTTTCATGTTGTTATACGCACGTTTTTGAAAGATTAAAAAAAAATTATGTGTAGGATTTCCTCGAGTGTTTTTTTTTGTTTTTACTACTCCGTGTTAAGTTTTAATCGGTAGAATTTACAGGCGAAGATGTCGCATTTATACTTTGTTATGCTACTTTTGTAATAATTTTTAGATATTTTTAATCTGATGTATTTTTAATGTCTGTTATGTATTTTATATTAATGTACTTTGTAAATATTTTTAATATAGTAGCTTTTAAGGTAATGGTGTTTCGTTATTTTGGGTTATGATTGGGGAGAGAGGGCTGAAAAAGAAATTGGTCCTTAGTGGTAATTCTGGCATTCATCGTGCCTTTTGTCTTGATTGATACGAATTGAAGAGGGTTTCGTCGCGTTTATTCACCGGCAGTCTCATTTTAATAGGTAAGCAGGTAAGTATGTATGTATGTAGGTATGTACCATTGTACCTACCCATATGGACTGTAAAGTAAGGGAAAATTTTCATACATTTTTCGAATCTTTTAAAGAACAGAAAAAAAATTTAGGGTAAAAATTTTAGATCGTGGATACCTATACTTAATACAATGTAAAAATATTTAAGATAAATTTTTTATTTAAAAAAAAATGAGTATAGTGTTGGAATTTTGAATTGTAATAATTGGCAGCACTGTTTTTCATGTTTAAAAAAAAGGAAAATATTTTTAAAAATTCAAAAAAAAAAAGGAAAAATATTTTTTTTAATGTTGAAAGAAACGAATTTATAAAAACAAAAAAAAATTAGGGTACCTCCTACCCATCTTTGTTTTGAATATAAAAAAAATTAAAAAGGAAAATTTTGGAAAAAGTATAAAATGTGTTGAAAATCGTAAAATTATGAAGATGTCAAATTTTTTTGTCAAGTCCATCAGAATATTATTATGTCAGCGATCATCTAAATTTTTTCTTCATGTCAAAAGCTCAAAATCGGTCACTCATTTAATCTGACATATCGCTTGCGAATAATTCTATATCAATTTAATCGAAAGCTGACCTTGGAGTCTTTTAATTTTGCTCTGAGTTTGCAAAAGTCTAAAAAATTTACGAAATGAATAGGGGAAAAAAATAATATGGAAAAAATTTCAATTTAATGGGATTTGGTATTGATTTTTGATTCGAAAAAAAAGAAATATTTTTATTTATTCGTTTTTTGATATCGTTCTTGAATTACCGAGCTTGATGAAAAATATTACCCTCGGGCTCTAGTTTAACGTTAATTTCAAGAAAAACTATTCAAATATCATTTTTTCCATGAAGGATGTTGAAATGAAAAATTCAATAATTTCAAAGGGTGTCCCAAAACAACTGCCAGTAGGTCTCCCCTTCTGCCCCGTCATTTTATAGTATTCAAATGACACCGAATTCTGAAAATTAAATATTTTTTCTCTTACATGGAATTTTATCGAGGTCGATTGGTCTCACGGAGAGGGAAGATAAGAGAGTCACAAAAAAAGTTTTATGTGAGATTGACCCTACGAGTTATTTAAAAATTCACTAAATAAAAATGCAAGTACATCCTTGGAAAATTTTTCACCAAAAACATGATGGAAATCTACTGAATCGGTCCTGAAAATTTCACCCCGATCTAAAAAAGGTTCTTCTCTCTTTCGGATTATTTTGTGAGTACGTTTTTTTGTAAAATTTTGTAAATTTTTGCTAAAAATCTGCCTTTAGACGCTTTATTTTCAGCATTTGTCTTGAAATTTTCTAATGTCAATTTGAAATTTTTTTGAGTCATTCTCGTTCGAACGGTTGAAAAACTACCAAAATTTTCCCCATACCCCTTTGAAGATCCATTGAAGCTGTTAAAATTTTTTAAAACACGTGAAATACTACGTGATGCATTTGTTGTTGTGTTTTTGGTGTTGTTGAATTCGAATTTCGACTCGATTTTCCAATTAGAACTCTTCAGCCCCTCTCACCCTTGAATTTGGATCAAAATTTCCAACATTTCCGCTGTATAATGTGTCCCATTATTTTTAATGTTTTCGAAGATATCGAGAATTTTAACTTAGTTTTGGGATCTGACCGCTCACAGTGACGTAGTCAGATATTTTTCTTGGAGGAAGGGAGGGGGGGGTCAGAAATTTCATAATTTTTTAAGAAATTTTGAATTCAGCCCCCCTTTTTCTCTCACAAATTGGAGGACCAGCCCCTCAGTCCCCCCATCCCTTGATGTTGGTTAAATTTTCAAAAATTTCAAACAATACCATGCGACTTATCGTTTTTAATTGTTTCAAGGACAGCCAGTTCAGTTTTCATGTTCTTTTGAGGTCATTTCATAATTTTTTAAAATTCCCAATCACATAATCTTCCAAAAAAAAGTGGAAGACTACTCAAACTGGAGCTCTTCCATGAAAAAATTGTATATTTTGGGTTTGAGTTGAAAATTATTCAAAAGTAATGTCTTTTTTGGGAATTTTTTTTTGATTTGGAAGAAATACTTAGGGAGAATTGTACCTTCTTAAAAGAAAAAAACCTAGAAAAATCCATCTTATTAAAAAAATTTTGATTTTCTAGTTTTGTTTCTTACCTAACATGTTCTTTGGTGTAAAAGAATGCGATTTCTATGCCCCTCTCTAGTCAAAATTGATGAAATTTTCACAATCCCCTCCCATGATATTTTTTCTCAAAAATGAAAAATAGTAAGTATCAGATTTGAGTTCTATAAACCTCAAAAACATACAGTTAAAAGTGATATTTGTAGAGTTAATGAAGCCCTGTTTTCCTTTCTTCTTCCTCAACATTATTTTCCCCTGAAAAAAGCTCTACCCTCACTCCAACATTAAAAATATTTCCACATTCGACCTCAGTTAAAAACGTATTTTGATATACCTATCACACCGCAAAATCACTAAATTAATTTTCACCTTACACCTCCCTGAGACTTTACCTCAGCTCCAAAATGAAAAAAGGAAAATAGATTCATATTTCACGACAGAAATAGTTTCGAAAAAATTGATTCCACCGTTTTTTTGAACTACCTACAAACAAGTTTTCGACCCTTTTTAGGATCACTATCCTAATCCAGCATCCACTACACACCTTTCCCCCAATAATGACAAAATTTATTACAGTTAATCAGCCAACTTCTGCAGCGATTACCTTTTTCGGGGAAGGGCGATCGTACTTTGAGTTGAAAAAATCAGAAAAATTCAATTTTAGTCAGAAATTGCTGATTTTTTATCCTCTTCTTACCGCCAGCAAATTGCAAAAATATTCATAAATTTTCTCAAAGCTAAAAGCTTAGTTTTCTCGTGAAAAGCTGAACTTTGAAACATTTAGAAAAAATTTCAAAGGTCTCGTAGAAAATCTTTAAAAAATACAGTGAATACTATTTTATCATGGTTCCTGATGACCAATGATTTTCATTCTTGGATCCATGGTACCTCAAGGGACCACAGAAGCTGCTCTAAAATTTTAATCAACATTTTAAAAAATGAAAAAATATTTTGAGACACATCGTTAATTATGGTTCTTGGAAAACTGAGTTCGAATATAAAATATCTGCTTAGTTTTTAGATATGACCCTCCTTCAAACTTCTCACAAAAATCCAAATTTGGCACAAAAAATAAAAAATTCCAAAATATCGAGTAGTATATCGTTTGTTACGTTTTCGATAGTGCCAAGTTCGAAAATTAAATTATTTTTTCGTCATTATCTACTCCTACCTCCTCCCCCTCACCTATGAATTTTCTCCTTAAAAATATCCACCTTCTAACAAATCATATCACGTCACATAAACACTTACAAAATTGCACGTATTTTCTGATTCGTAACAAACTGCCCACTAAGCATTCCCAAGACTGCTGACAAATCTTTCGAGGGCATAAAAACCAACACGTAATTAATTTCGTAAAACATTAGTATATTAACGCAGGTAGATAGATATTTCAAATACATAATATTACGAATAACAAATACGTGTTCGACACGAGGAAAGGGAGAGCTTAACATCTAATCAACATTTTTTTTTTCGTCAGAACAAAAATAAATAAACAAGCACGGCAACGAATTAAATTAAAAGCGTCGTTTACGTTAAAATGTCAAATTTTTATACGTTGAATTGAAGCATAACGCCAAGACTAGAATATAATCAGAAAACTATGTCAAGTCAAAATGATTATAAAAGCTGAAATAACAATAACCTAACTCCGACACCAAAAAAGAAAAAAAAATATAAATAAGTCAATTTGGATAAAACGTAACTCCGAAAAAAAAAACGATTAATATTATAATGCTTAGGTACATAGAAGAGTCAAATTAATAAAAAAAATCGATTTGGTTGCTCGTAACAATTTTTACACCTAAAGACTACTTTTAGTAGCGAAAAATAATAATAAAAATACAACAAAAGTGTTATGGATGGTAATTTTAGCAGATCTACGATAACATACACCGGAAAGAAAATCTTAATAGATAACATTTTGCCTTAATATTAAAACATTTGGAATGACACGAGATTTAAAAATTTTCAAAGTCGAGGAACAGTTAAAGAAGAAGGCAGTGAGAGAAGTCGAGATACGATTTTTTTTCCATCAGTTTTGTTTCGCTATTCTCTTTTGATATGTTGGTAAAACTTGCCCGAAATTCAAAATACAATTTTTTTGTTATCACAGACAATAAAATACTTATACATCGAGTAACATTTTCCATCCATGTTACGATCACTTTTGCATTTAGACAATCACATTTTTATTAATACCGCGCGTTATTGGAATCTTTTTAACTTCAGAACTACGTATAAGTTGCATAAATAATTTACTAAAAAAAATTGAATAAATACTTAATACGTTAAATAGTAACTTTGTCATTTGTTCTGGTTCGACTCTTCAAGAAGAAGAGGTAATTGAGCTAAGATCTGATAATTGTATCATTAATCTTTGAGGTGACTGAATAGTCGACGGTTGAACCGTAGTAGTTGGTTTGGTAGATACTACCAAAGTCTTCAAGGGGGTTCCAGCGCTCGATATTTGTTTCAGCTGGATTGACTGGTAGGGTTGAACCAGTCCATTCATCGTACCAGATTCTGAGCCTTGCTGAAGTATCTCCTTGACTTGGGCTGTAATTACGGCTGCGTTGTGGCACTGGATCGCGTGCTTTCGGAGGCTCTGACTAGTACCGTAGGTTTTGCCGCAGTGACATTTGAATGACTTTTTCACCCTGAGGAAGGAAATTTAAGGTTATTCGACGATCTGGCCCGGAAAGTAATAAATATTGGCATACGATACGTACTTGCAGACGTTCTTTATAACTCGTCCATTATTGGAAGTTTTTACAGAGACCCAAGAATCGGATTTAGGGGTCTCGTTGTTATTCGAGTCGTCTGACTGACTTTCGGAGCTTTCTGCGAACAGACAGAATGAAAATTTTAAATTATTTATTCAAATAGTTCGTTGAAAACTGGAGGGGGAGGAGAGGATGAAATTTTGAAAAAATTCAGAGATGAATGGATCAAATAATTTAATAATAATTTTTGAACCATAAGAAAGTGAGAAATGGGAGATATTCATATTTAGGAATAGACTACTGACTCATCGTTACTTAATGATTTATCACACGTATAATAATCGGCAGGTAGTAGGTAAGTTCTCCGAATAAAAGGTACGGAAATGCTTCGATCGTTATTACCAATATCATACCAAGCAGTATGACTCAACCTGATATCCCCTAATGGAATCACCTTTCTGAATTCCAAATCAGTGGTTCTCAAATTATTGAGCCATGCAATTATTCCAGCAAACGACCAGGCGACAAGAATGACTTTTCCAGGCGCGCCCGCAGAGAGTAGCGGAGGTAGCGGTCGCTACCTCATAAAATTTCCGTTTTTTTTTTTTTTAAATTGGTACAGTACCTATTAGAAATGTAGGTTAGGATAGTTAGTATTCAGGATTAAATCCTCAAAATTCAGTTTGGTCATTTCTTTCTGTATAAAATGTTCAAAATTTGAAATATCATCCAAAATAACAACATTTCTGGAAGGATTTTTGTAATTTTCGGCCTTTTGTTCGAAGAAACAGCCAAAACCCCTCTACAAGAAGCACCATTGTGCCAAAGAACAGAAAATTTCCTTCACTTCTGTTGGAAGTTAGATGAAATTAGCTGTGGCTCCGATTTTTATTCTAACCCCCTCAAAAGGTGTCCCTCAATATAAAAAATTCTGAAAAAAATGACCCTTACTCCCCTATTTCAAATTTTGGCCATTTTACAGCATTATTTTCAAGAATTTCCAAGTTCAACAGAAATATGTCATGGAAAGTGGATTTATAATAATTTTTTCATCATTCTGGTGTGGTCTTTCACCTTTTTTTTTTTTGGCAATCTGAAGTTTTAAACGTGAAAAAACACCATATAAGTAAAGAACCTTACTGAAATATTATTTTTTTGATAGAATTTTTTGGTTTTTGCCGTTATTTTGAACGAAAGCCCAAAAATTACAAAAACCGTTACGAAAATGTTGTTATTTTGGCAAATTTTCCAAATTTCGAGAATTTTATAAGGAAAAAAATGAACTTACCTAACGTCGGATTCGTGTTAAGCAAGTCAAAATACTCCGATAAACACCTTTTCGCGATCATTTTTCTGTAAATCTCGAAATTCACTTTTTTCACTGAATTTTCATGACAATAAAACTGAATTTTGAGATTTAAAGTAAATTGACCGCGAAAAGGGCGTTTATCGGGGTATTTTGACCTGCTTAACACGAATGCAACGTTAGTTTCTTCATTTGGTCATTTCTTTCCGTATAAAATGCTCAAAATTTGAAAAATCTGCCAAAATAGCAACATTTCTTTACGATTTTTCGCAATTTTCGGCCCTTGCGCCACCGAAATCGCCAAAACTAAATGCGTGATGCGAATTTACATTGAAAAACACGTTTTTAGGATATTTTCAAAAATTAGTCGAACTTTACTGTTAAGGTCTTTTTTAAAGTTGAAAGTTTGAAATGGTCAAAACCTCTTGAAGGAGTGCACCAAAATTGATGAAAAAATTATTGTAAATACACCTCATATGAGATGTAACTTTGTGCCAAAGAACAGAAAATTTCATTCACTTCGGTTGGAATTAAAAATTCTTGAAAATAATACAATAAATGGCCATAGCCCCGAAAGTGAGGGGTGGGGGGGTCAAAAATTTTTTTACGTCAAGGGGCACCATCTGGGGCACTTTCTCTTGCTACCTCATCGGAAAATCCTGCGGGCGCGCCTGGACTTTTCTAGTCCAAAATCAAACTGGAATATTTCAATTTAAAAAAATCTGATTGGAATAATTTCAAAGCATCGAATCACACGATCAAAAAAATATTCAAAATTCAGCTGCTTCTGCAATTTACATTTACAACTACGATGAATTACGATAGAGACACGTGTCTGAATTTATTACGAACAATAAATCAATTCAGGACATTTTTAGCGTGTAAACACGCACGTTATTCCCCAAAAAATTGCATACATTGCGAAAAATTAATACCTGCGGCATGTACGTTGAAATTTCCATTCGAATGGGTACTTTTTGGAGAAAGCAGAGTTTGCTTGAGCTTCGAAGTATTCGACTCGCTATTCTCCTCAGTTGACTGATCTGCGAAAAATTTCAAAACGTAGCTCAAAGGAAGACATGTAGGCTGCTGTGTTTCAAATTGCTCGATTATCTTGGGATCATAATCTGCGGAGAAGAATAAATGAGATACGAAATTACGAACAGATAACCGCGTGTAAGGTTAGAGGCTCAAAAAGTCAGTACCATTAAAATGACCTCATTTATGGTTTCTGGTTGTACTTACTTATATGATTGGTTTCTATGTGTCTGATGAGGTTTTCTAAATTGTTAAAAATCAAATCACAATTGTTAAATTTGCAGATATTTAGTTTGAACACGGCCATTCCTTAAAAAGTCACCGAGCACCCACAATTCGAGATATTTGAAACTACTAAATGGTAAATAAATTCATTGAACTTGCGTATGTAGTAAACTCAAGTGCAAGATCAGCTGATCGTATGAAAACATTTGAACCCAGTGTTACACCTGGTTTACGTGTAAATCAGCTGAGTGAACTGGTTTTTTGGAAAAAATACACGATTTAGAGGAGTTAATGACGGTTTTTTATTTTTTATAGATTATGTCAATTAATTAAATTATTTTAAAAATGAAATAATTAAAAATTATTTCAAATCCGTTCGGTTAATTAATCTTTGATAGTTGGATTTTTTGGAATACGGTTTGTTTTGAAAAATTACCTAACATGTGTACAGGTGTAAAAAAAATAACGTAACCGTAACATAACTTTTCATGATTCAGAGTGATTTTTTTCAGCGAAATTGCTCGTTTCAATTGAATTGTGATGAATTTTATTTTGATAATTTTATGAAATGGCATAATTTAATGTGAATTTTTTTTAAAATGGCGAAATAAGTGAAAAAAATTGATTTTAATTTTCTTCAAAAAAATTTTCAACATCGCCTCAGAAATTCCGAATACTGGCATTTCCATTTCTTATCGAGGTCAGAATTAGAGTTTCTGATTGGTCGAATTTTAGTAAAATTTGGGAGGAAAAGTGAGGTAAGTGTTTTACGCCCTCTCTCCTTCATTTGCCATCATTCACAGTTTGTATTGTGTGACATAGCTGTTTGGCTTAATTTTTCAGGTAAATTTTCTATAATTTTAACAATTTTAAACTTAATTTTAGTCATATTGTTATAGTAATTTGTTCTCGAGTTGATACCAAGTTCATTGTGCTTTATTTTTAACTCAGTGGGTTGATTTTAATCGGTCTTAATTTCGCTTGAAATTCTCCATAACACCGAACCGGTAAGGTCAAACGGTATTTCTAATTAAAAGGTTGATAAATTCTTTATAGTTGTGCCGAAGTCGTGAATATCTTTCTTTAGTCAAGTTTACGACTCAAAATTTGTATATTCGTTGAATTAATTTTCTAAATTGTGCTTGTTACGAGTTTCAAACCTTAGCTAGGTGACCTTTATCTTGTCTTGATTGTGTTCGGTTATCAGTATTCCGGTGAGGTGTTACACGTTTGAACTTAATTCGGAGATCGAATAGTCTTATGTATCTTGAGTAGTTGAATTATTTTCTAAACTAATATCAATTGTGTTTTTATTCTAGGTCCAAACCACCGAAACTAATAAATATTCAAAATGTATGTGGCCAGATTAATCGCTCCCGCTGCCCGATCAGCTGTAAGTATTACAAAGTTGTGTTTTAACTGGAAAATATCGTTGGATTTGAAATTAATTCAACTTGTTTATCATTTACAGATGATGTCCACCTCCGGAAACAGCTTCGCTAGACCGTTGTCGAGTTTCCTCTCCCAAAGTCACTCGTTCAGCGCCATGCAAAACAGCGCTGTTTCACAGCAAAGTCAAATGTCCCCTATTGTAAGTTTTCTAATTAATTTTCTCAGTTTATTTTAATTTGAAATCATAATTTATAACTAGATTCGTCTTCTTTAGGTATCATCTCCCGCTGTACGTGCTTTCCAAACTAGCGCTGTTACCAGAGATATCGACTCCGCCGCTAAATTCATCGGTGCTGGTGCCTGCACAGTCGGAATTGCCGGTTCAGGTGTGTAAATTTTCAATTTTATTGGGTGCATTTTGAATGGGTTTGTGGGTCGAGTATTTTTAATTTCGAAAGGACGAACAGAGGTTGATATACTGACCCGATTCCCTTCTAGCTAATTTAAAGGTTATTAATCCACGTTTCTATTTTTACAGGTGCTGGTATCGGATCAGTATTCGGTTCATTGATCATCGGTTATGCCAGAAACCCATCCTTGAAAGCCCAACTTTTCTCGTACGCTATTTTAGGTTTCGCCTTATCCGAGGCTATGGGTCTGTTTTGTTTGATGATGGCGTTCTTGATCTTATACGCATTTTAAATTACGTTTAGTCGATAATATGCGAATTGTTATAAAAAATCAATAAGCAAGCGCTCGCATCGAGTACGTTTAAACCTGTTATAAAAATAATTCCATTTCTGTGCTTTAAAGTAATTAATGAAAAATCACGGCCATGTAAATAAGAATTTAGTTTCTGCGAGTACATGAAGTATCCTCTCATCTCGATCATGTTATTGTTATCTCGTGAAAAGGTTAACGTTTGGAAAAGTGTATTTATCTAGTTGTTAAAAAATTTATTCATCATAAGGTTTGAATGTAAGATACTACAATATAGATATTATTTGTTAAACCGTCAATGTGCTGTAATTATTTCCTTTTTTGGAACCTGTAAGGTATTCGATTTTAGGCCGGAATTTCAGCGACGTTTTCAGAGGAAGTTACGTTACTACGTGACGGTGAATTCGTATTTCACCTCATAATCTTACTCTGTCGTTACTGAGCTCGATAGCTTTATAAATTAATAAAGCTTCTGATATTTCGTGATTTAATGTAAACTCTTACGTAACCTCAACCTTTTTATCATTGGAATTAATGAGCTAATTGAACTCCGTCGATGATGAAGAAATCCGTTACACCGAGTTCTCGAGTTGATAATTTTGAAATTTTAAGAAATTAAAGAAAGTACCGACTTCGATGATTGATTTTCATCATTTGAAGACCTTCAATAAACTGCAAAGACTCATCATTTTTGAAATTATGCAGAAATTGCTACAAAATGAGGTTCAAAACTGATTCCGGAGCCTCCGGCCGGATTTCAATTATAGCGCCATCTATCGGATATCGTAAGTGTTTGCTTTGCTGCCATATGTTTTTCATTGATGAAAAATTGATAAAAATTTACGGTGATTAATTAGTGGTTGATTATCGGCGTTTCCTTGGCAGTGGCACTTTGTTTAAAAAAGTACCATTTTTTGAAAATATCAATGATAATAACTCGAATATTTGGTATTTGTTAGTAACGATTAATTGTGCTACATTGGTCATCATGGACGAAGAAAACGGCAACGAATGTGGAGTAAAATCCACGCTGGAGTATTTTTCGGAGACAAACGCGGTAAATGAAATTTTAGACAATGTCGTTAACGTATACTCCTCGGAACATTCTTCGGAAGTGGCGCATGAGAAGCTTAAACGTTTATTGAACCAGTATATCGATCAGTCGCATCTGTTGGATCCGTACATCGAGCAATTTTTGAACAAATTGATAGGGTATGTTAAAAATCCAGAAATCAGCTTGGCCATCAAGCAAGAGGTATTCCGGTACATGTTTTTATTCATCAATGTTCGTGGATACAAAGTTATCGTTCGATTACTCCCTCACGAAGTGAGTTTTTACTCTGAACTGTCTCCAATGAATATTCTAGATTAATTTTACGATGCTTCTATTCTTTCAGGTGAGTGATTTAGAACCGGCGCTGCAACTCTTAGAACAGCACTGCTCTAGTAATCGAGGATTGAAATGGGAAACGAGGTATTGTCTGCTACTATGGTTATCTATCATCGTTATGATACCTTTCGATATGTCAAGATTGGATCCATCTGATATCAAAGAAACTACAGCTTCGAGGTAATCAGAGTGTTTTGAAGTTGATTATACTACATATAAGTATCTTTTGCTGATTTATGATCATTTCTACAGAATATTAGAATGTTGTAAGAAAGGCCTTATGACTACGGACAAATCACGAGACGCAGCTGCATACCTTTGTGCCAAATTCGTCAGTCGAACTGATATCAAGAATATCTACTTAAGCCATATTATACAATGGACTTGTAACGTAAGTTTTACATAGGTAGATTAAAATCTACGATTAATTTGATCTATTGTAATGAATGTCATTTTACCAGGAACTCATCACAGAGAATAAATCCCTATCGTGGAAAAAATTCGGTCCTTTGATGGCCTTGGCAGCTATTCTGAAACATGGTAAACGTGAAGATTTGAAGCCATTCACAGAAGGCATTTTTAAATGCATTTTAACTTCGAAATGTTTGGAAGACTCGTATCGTTTATCAAGAAAATATGCTATAAAGATTATTCAAAGAATAGGTGATTATTTCAACCTCTTTAGTTGAATTTTAAATTGCATAGATTTTTGATAACTTCGTGTATTTTTTAGGGCTGTGTTATTTACGAGTAAAAGTAGCTGCGTGGCGATATCAAAGAGGTTGTCGATCTTTAGCTTTAAATCTAGGAATTAATACTCAACCGGAAGCTTTCTCAGCAGCCATGAACGAATGCAAGCAAAAAGGAGATGTGTTATTGGAAGAATGCGAAGATATTCCTAGTCTGGTAGAAGAAGTAGTTGCCCAGTTACTGAAAACATTACGAGATGAAGATATCACCACGAGGTTCTTATTTCATTTATTTCATTGTTTTCTTTTTCCTGATCTGTGTATAGTTCGAATAAACATTGGAGAAATTTTCCAGATGGTCTGCAGCCAAAGGTATAGGTCGTATAACTGATCGTCTGTCTGCCGAGTTCAGCAGCGAAATAGTTGAAAGTATTTTAACCCTGTTTAGTCCCAGAGAATCGTGCTGTGCATGGAATGGAGCTTGTCTAGCTTTAGCCGAACTTGGTTAGTAATTATATGAAATTTTATCAACAATTGGGATCATTTTTTTAACCGGTGGCTTTTTCGGTTTCAGGTAGAAGAGGTTTATTGTTACCGAATCATCTTCCACTCGTGGTGAAAGTTCTGCTGAAAGCTTTAGTCTATGAAGAAACCCATGGCATCGTTTCGGCTGGTTCGTACGTTCGAGATTCTGCCTGTTATACTTGTTGGGCTCTGGCTCGAGCTTATGATCCCGAAATTTCGAAACCTTTCGTGAACGAAATCGCCGGAGGATTATTGATCGTTGCTACGTTCGATAGAGAGGTAATATCTCTGAAGTCTTCAAATCTCATAATTTTACTTCTTGATGAACAATATGAATTATTATAATTGTTTCATATTTTAGATGAATTGTCGTAAAGCTGCTTCAGCTGCGTTCCAAGAACACGTCGGACGTCAAGGAACCTTTCCTCATGGGATCGATATTTTAACCGTAGCTGATTATTTCTCTGTTAGTGTTCGTAAAAATGCATTCCTTAATGTCAGGTACGAAAAGTGATACGATTTTGTATTTATTTCAGTTTAGTAATTTTTTTAATTGTTTATTTTTTTCCTGAAGTGCCCATATTGCCAAGTATCCTGAATACACCAGACCAATGGTGGATCATTTGATTGAGTATAAAGTTGGATATTGGGATGCTGAGATTCGTGATCTCACATCTAAGGTTTGTATTTCAATGATTTCTCAATAATCATGAATTTGTCTAATTAAAGTGAATAATTGAAGTATTGAAATAATCACCCTTTGATCACTTCTAGGCTCTTCACAATCTCGTAAAATTCGATCCAGCTTACGTCGCATCGAAAATAAAAGACGTCTTGAAAAATCTCTACTCGGTCAATCTGAATCTACGTCACGGTTCGATTCTCAGCTTGGGAGAAATTATTCACGCTTTATCGAACGTTAAAGATCAACATATAGAATTCGGTTAGTATCTATCGGTTTAAATCTCCATAATGAATAATTCGTTTTGAAACCATTTTCATGGTTGAGATTTTACCTATATCAGTTATTGAAATGTAACGTATACTTATATTGAAAAAAAGACCTAATATTATTATAACGTGCTTATTTAATATCTTAATACGCAATATTTATGGAAACGATCGAATCAATTACACGGTGAAATTTTTTCACAGATGATGTTGCTATCTACGAAATCAAGCAGCTGGTGCCCAAATTACAAGAACAAAATATGTTCAGAGGTGTCGGAGGTGATTTGATGAAGGAAGTTTGTTGCTTTTTGATTATGAAATGTTCCAAGGGAAGATTCCCCGTTGATGACGATGTCGTTGGTAAATAATATTCATTTTTCTAGTCTTTCTAGATTCATTGTGAATTTAAAATCGATTCGAATATTTTATTAGCTTGTTGGAAGAACCTTATTGATGATTGTCTACCTTATGAAAACGAAAAAGTTCGATTATCAGCTGCTTCAGCCATGTCTGCTTTGGCTGAACGACATTACGTTTCGAATAACGAACCTATTGATGAAGTTTGTAAACCAGTTGTGGATAAATGTCGAGCCGAAGTTGTATCTCATGTCAGCGAAGCTGCTAGAATCGGATATGCTATAGCTTTAGGTATATTTTACATTTCTAACTCTCATATTTGGCATTTTTTTAGTCTAATCTTTCAATTTAATTTTAATTTTTTTTAGGAATACTCCCGAAATGCATTTTAGAACGGTATTTGACCGATATAATCAAATCACTAACAATGTGCGCCACAAAAACAGAAATATCTTCGAAATGGGTCTACTCTCGTAAAGCAGCTATCGAGTCATTGGCGACGATTTGGAAAGTCTTCTGCGTAGATATCGAAGGTACCAGGGATTACTTTGTATCGGCGATTTTTAAAATCAAATTGTTCTAACATATTTTCATGTTTAATCAGTTCTGGTTTTTGCATAGCAGATGAAGCAGCCACTCGAGAGCTTAAAATAAATCCAGTTCCGTTGTTGGAAACGTTTCTCATTAATTTATCCGATTACACGGTCGACAGAAGAGGTGATATTGGTTCTTTTGTTCGCGAATCTGCCATGAAAGCTTTACAGGTATAAATCAAGATTTTCAAGTATTATGATTGAATATCTATCTAGGGAAATTTATTTACATTTTGTGTTTTTTTTAGGTTGTTATTACCAACACGTGTAGAGTAAATAAAAATGTCATACCGAAAGATTTAGTCGAAGTTATTATCATTGGTATTGCTAAACAAGCTCTTGATAAAATTAGTCGTATTAGAATCACATCGTCGGCTGTGTTTATGGATGTTTTGTATGCGTAAGTTTCTAATTTTACCAAATAAATTGTAACAATTTGTTCGATAGAATAATCGCTGGACTTATTTACATTTACAGTGATATTCCAAAAATTGAGAATTTCGAAGAAATCCTAAAAATATTCCCTAAAAGCGAACAAAAAAACGTAAATTGGACCAGAGAAAGCGATACGTTTCCTTTATTCGCTCAGTTAATGAAATTTCACAGATTTACTCGTCCTTTACTGGGAGCTTTCATTAGATGCGTTGGTAGCGTTACTGAAAGTTTAGTAAGTCTCAATTCTAATTCAAGTTCATTTTTCGTTACCTTTTCAAGTGATATGTTTCTAAATGAGCCATTTTCTGCAGGCAAGACATTCCACTTCAGCGTTAATGGATTACTTGAAAAGTAAATCTAAAGAAGAACTAGAAGATATGTGCACGTTAATCGTAGACGAATTTAGAACTAGTGCAAGAGACAATCGAACTACTAAAGCGATGTATACATTCCTCGAACGTATGTTCGCCTGTGGTGTTTTCAAACCAATTTTAGAATTACCAGAGAATACTTTCGCTGTGGATATTTACGACTTGATACGAGAAGAAACGAATAAGACGAAAGATAACGAAAAACTAACAGTTTCTGTCGAAGTACTGTGCCAACTCCTTCAAGTAAGCTAATTACTGCTCTATCATATTCTATCAAATTATACTTCCTTTATCTTACTAATCACTTCTGTAATTTATCTCCTAGGTCGGTGGAAAGGTCACAAAAAACTCCTTAGCTACTCTCTGTCGATTCCTTTGCCACCGAATGATCTGGTTCAGAAAAACTGTAGCTCTACGTCTAACCGAAGCTGTAATGATGTACGCTGACGTCTGCGGGTTAACCGAAGAAGTCGAAGAACAAGTAATGAAAATTTTAACCGAATTCGACTGGGAGAACCAACCCATCGAAGAGATTCGTTCCACCAGGAACGAATTATGTAAACTTTTCGACATCCCGGTTCCGAAAATTATCACCAAACAAGTCGTTGAAAATTCCTAATCCAAAAATCCCTCCTCACTTCTGCCCGTTATTAATTCTAACACGACTGTAGCACAGTTATCTCTTTTGTGATGATATTACTAACAAAGATTTACAATGTGATAAGAATTGTGTAAAATTTTCAAATTTTTTTACCTTTTTTTTCCTTTGTTATTACTGAGTAACATTTTTTTATTTTTTTTCTATTAAATTATCGAGTTTTAAAAACTAATTCGTCGTGTTAATAAATTTTTGTACTTTTTTGTTAGAATTAGAGATACCTAATTTATTAAAAATTTATTTACCAAGATTGGATTTACTTTGAGATAATGTTTCGATACCAGTGTTCGTCGTGTTCGAGATAATTTCGTACTCGGTTTCTTTTCCTCTACCCAAAAATGTTACAGTTTTCTCGCGATAAATTCTTTCGAAATGTGAAATTTTTCGTGAACGACCTTCAACTTGAGATATGAAACAATGTTACGTGAATTCCTCGATCTGCATCTCGACGAGATGATTTTCAACATTCGTCAAACGAGACCTTGCGAAAATATTCCATCAAATTTTAATAGCTAATTTTATTTTAATGTATATATTGTACGTTGGATCTGAATTGTCGTCGATATTGTAATTGTATCCATTCAGCAAGATCAATTGTGTACTTTGTCCTGTTCCATTGCGGTAGTTTACACTTTACAGTTCGATTGAATGGAAGACCTTGGAAATGGTCAATCTCCATGTGTGATTAGTAATTAACGTAATTTATGATTTTTTGGCTATTATATTCATTATTTGAGCATTCGGGAACAACTTTCGATGAATTTTAGTTTTAATTGCAATTGTTTATTAGTATTTTGATGGTGTTATCATTTATCAGTGTTTTGATTGGAGGGGGTGAAGGGAGAAACGTATTCAGTCTAATCGGCTCTTTTCTAGTTTTTTTTTAATCATTTCTTATTTCGCGGGATACGTTAGTAACTTCCTTCTTACTAGTTTCTCGATCTCAGTTCGTTATAAAATTAATCATTTTCATTAATGTTCGAAATTGACGCTAGAGTGGAAATTTTCTCGTAAAAATTTGGCTCGGAGCCAAACTATAATTTTTTACATACAGATAAATTTTCAAACACGTTATAATAGGTGGTGTTGCTCGTTGAGATCAGCGAGAAAAAAAAAGGATTCGAATTAATAAAGCAAACCTACGTTAGGTATGTATCGTTTACGTAATCCAGTTCCATGCTTATTGCACCGGTAAGAGACCATGCGAGTAGTTTAGTATCCAAAATACTCTAAAACGTGATAATTTTACCAAGTTTTGTAATCGGCTTCGGTTTTGAATTGTATTGTGCGTAAAGTTTTCGATTGTTTATTTCATTTTAACATTCGCCGCGTAAGTATCAACAACCGGTCGTGTGCTCGGTTCTAACAATCGATAAGTATCTTTAAAATTGGAATTTTTTCGCGTATTTTAATATTATTGCTTAGGCCAGCTAACGTTTATCATTCGTTTATTCCAGTTTCGATTCGAAGTATACCTGTGGCCGTGTGTAACGAATGAGAGGTTATTTATATCGAGTCGGTTCAGTCGTTCGGTGATCGACTTGCATAACGAAATTTGACGCCGTATTAGTGCCTTAGATAAAGACTCGGCCAGTGAGAAAAAATGGGTATTATTTCTCTACGAGACGACGGTTTAAGAATCGCGATTGTTGTTCGTGTGATCGCGGCCGTTCATCTTACCTATGGAATTTACTACGAGTTCTTTTGTATTGCTCCTCCGCCGAATCTCAAATCCTACACCACCGGAGGCAAGTTCAAGTACATGACCAATTGGAACCTGGTACGTGATTGATTTTTTGTGTAAATTACTAATTCGCCCGTAGAATATTAATCGTATAATTTGTACCATGTTTGGTATCCATGTTTCCTTACTGATGTAGCTTTTCCGGTAAAAACGTAGTTTCTAAGTCTAAGGTGCTTATGAGATAGGCTCGATGCTTGAATGGTTGCTTGGTTGGTGTTTATTTGAATTAGAAGAGATAAAACTTCTACAATATTTGATTCTACGTATTCACCATTCATGCGTTCACAAACACGTATTGACGTATTCAAGGGTAAAATAATAGGTACGATAAGTCTATGTTTTCGATCTTGGTTCAAGATGAAGAAAGCTTCCCCTTCGTCGCAGCCTGGTCGCAGCATTTTTCGGAGAAATTTTGAAGAAAATTGTTCGATTTTCCTCGTATCCTCGAGTAATATTTTCGAAGTCGTATGCTGTGCTTAAACTATGCTCTTTTTAACTCTCCAAGTACTGAAGTGGGAGAATATTTCGATTGCTTAAATATTAAAAGACGTGATAATGAGCGTGACTGATGGATATGTATAGCTGTGCGGTTAACTGTTAAGGTGTTTATGTACCTACATGTACATATTGCGTATACAAAGTAAACGCGTCCGTTGTCGTAGAGATATGGCAAAGAAAACACTTCATTTATTAAATTGCACGTTTCATTTCAACCCGTACAATAACATAGCTTGGCGTTCGGCGGTATAGATTGTAGAGAGTATCGCAATTTAGTAATTTTTTTGCGAAAGGGTCGAACGAGTTGGTTAATTCTGGCTTTAGATGCATTTGGCACTATTTTAAAGTCATGTTTGCGGTTTGCTGTTTGATTGGGGGAGTGAAAAGGCGAAAAATGGACTTAGAAAGGTATTCTGAAGATTAGAAGATTTCAAAACGTATAGCAGTATCTTTGTTTCATGAGATAAGCGAAATTTTAAGGCTCGAAAAATCAGTTTTCAGAGATTTCAAATGCCTTCAAAATCGACGTCATGTGAAAATTTTTCATCCATCTTGCGACTGCTAATTTTCGTTTTCAAAAAGCTGCAAGTTGAGAACACTTGTATGAAAAATGAACGGTGATTGGTCAATTTTGAATCAGTGTTACCAACCAGAAACTTTTTAAAATGAAAATTCGATGGGGTAGTTTTAGTTTCAATCTTTTGAATCATTGAAGATAGGAAGATACCAATACCACCAATTTTTCTAAAATTTGATGTGCTTTGGGGGTCTGATCACAAATATGAATAGTGGCAATAGTCGCAAATGAGCAGATCAGCGGAAGCGGAAACTCCCCCCCCCCGAAACCGTGTTCTTTTTTCAAAAAAGTCACCCTCGAGACCAAAATTGGTACATATAGGGTATGCTCGACGCGTTGATTACAAAAATAATATCAAAAATATTATCCTTGTGATGGTTTGATTTGAAGTCGAAGCAAATCAGTTGTTTTTTTTTTAAAAACAGCGCAGATTTTCCTGAAAACTGGTAGGTGGACGGTGGTAGGCTTAAGGCGCTGATTATGGATTATAATATCGAAAATTTCTGCAACCGAATTTAAGCTCACAGAAACCGGGTTTCATGATAAGTAAAATTTAAAGATTCAACACTGATTCTCATGAAAAAATTAGTAAAACACATTTTTTGTGACGTTCATAACAAAAATAACGAAAATTTCCCTCGATAATAATTTTAAACCCTTAGAAACCGGTTTCTTTTTCAATAATTGACCCAGATTGTCCTGAAAAATGATTCTTAGGACGTCTTCGAGCCATTGATAATAAAATAACCAAAAATTTCAGCAGTTGGATTGAACCCTAGTATAGTATGCAGAAATCGGATTTTTCCAAAAATTTACCTTGATTTTCCTTAAAATGGATTTCTAGAATCTATTCAGGCTCTGGTTGAGAAAATTACTGGGGATTTGCACAAACAAATTGAGACTTTCAAAAACGTATTTTCTGTTCAAAAATTGATCCAGATAACAAACATTCAAGTCCACAGAAACCGGGTTCTTCTAGTAATAAAAAGCACAAAAAGAAAATGGGTACCTAAGGCAGTAGCAAATTTATTCAAAATCAAATCAAATTATTTGCATGTAATATGCAGTTTTACTGCGTTTACACTGTTATATGTAACTACTTATGAATAGGCGACAAAATTTTAGAGGGGGAACATGAAATTTTTTATGAAAATTTTAATTTCTATTTTCTCTTGGAGGGATCTAAAGCCGGTATTCATAGACGATACTCAAGTATTACTTAGCCAAGTAACGAATTTTAGAGCTATTTTTTGAGTAATTGAATAACAATTTTATGATTTTTCAATGATGAATCGATACTTGAGGATCTAATTATTCGATTCAAATGAAAAATTTGTATCCATGGCTCCAATATTCCTAGAAAAATAGCTCTAAAATCCGTTACTTGGCTAAGTAATTGTCAAGTATTGTCTATGAATACGGCCCTAAATATGTCAAAAAATAGCAAAAGGCAAGATTAGTACGATAAAAATCAAAAAATAATGTGGTTTTTGAAAGAGTTTTCCAAAAATCTAGACGTAATAATATGTATTTTATGAAAAGGATCATAAAAATTAAAAATAACACCTAAGCGAAGTGAGAGCCAAATTTTTCAAAAAAATTACGTTTAAAAAATAAAAAATTGGCATTTTAAAAACATTTTTCAAGCCATTTTCCACCCTGAGGGGGACAAATATTTGCCCACCCCAAATCCGAGCGAACGTAGGCGCGAATAGATGAGGTAGGGAGTGATTTTTTTTGTTTTGCAAAATTAATACATACCTGTAATAATCATTTCAGTTCGCAATGTTTTATTTAAAAATCCACTCTCTTCTTAATCTAACCTCTCGTATTCTCTTTTCAGATCTAAGAAACTGGTTTCTGTGGGCTTAAATTCAATTGCGGATTTTTTTATTATTTTTGTAATCACCTTTTTGAATACGTTCTAAAAACCATTTTTCAGGATAATCTGAATGAATTTTTGGAAAAGTAATATTGGTAATCTGCTAATGCTTCAGACTTCTCATGAATTTTTTTCTCCATTTTAGGTTTAGAATCCGCGAAGTCTATCAGTCCACGTTATTAAATGCTCAATAAACATCTAACAATTTTATCCGTTCTAAGATGATTTTTCCTTAAAATTTTCCTTAGAATTTTCACCCTCGCTTGCTCGGACAGCAACTATATCTTCTTTAACATATAATCACTCTCTTTAAAAAATGTAGTGAAAATTGTCTTTTATTGATTTTTCTTCATTTCACCCTAGTTTTTGTTTGTTTTTTCCGCTGTTTCCGCCTCGAACTGTACATTACGAGCATAAATTAATTCTGCCGCCTCCATTCTTCATAAATGTTATAATAGGTTAGTATTTCTCATATATCTAATAGGGTGAATTTAAAAAAAAAAAACTACTTTTTCACCAATTTTGGGTTACTTTGGGAATTTTGAAAAGTTACTTAATGCGTTCATTTTTTCATTACTCATTTTGATAAAATACATAATTTTTTTATTTGAATTTTTTTCTGTAATTAATTTAATCTCGTTGATTTTTTTTTTTGGGGGGGGTCAAATCGAAAGGTAGATACCATGGAAAAAAGTCAAGAAAAGGTCGCAAATTTTGAATTTTAAAAATCTGTAAACACCTTGAATCAGCATCTCAAATCTATCCTATTTACCGCGTTTCAGGAAAATCGAAGTCGATTTTTGGAAAATGAACCGGTTTTCCCCTGTTTCAAATCATCGAGGATTCAATTTTACTTTCATAATCAATATGTCGAGTACACCCTATACACCAATTTTGACCCTAATTGAGCGACTTTTTGGAAAAAGAAACCGGTTTGGGGAAGATTTCTTGTATTTATTTTTGGATATCGCCGCTATCATATCGATTCGATATCTTATAAAGTAACACTGGACTTGATTTTGTATAGTATGTTGTAATTTCAACTTTTAGAAACTTTTTTTTTCAAACGTGACTCAAAAATTGTCATAATTAAGCTCGCAGCAATTTTTTTTTCAAGGTTAGGTCTAAAAAAATTTTAAATGGACATGGGGCATGGTATTTTGCTTTACGGTATGGTATCGATATCTGTGACCAGTGGACCCTAAAAAAGTAAAAGGGTAGTTTAAATTTTTTTTAGCAAAATCGGGGGTGTCAGTTAATTTAAAACTACCTCTGAAAAACCAGTTGGAGGCTTAAAATACAAAATTAATTGGGGCATCCGGTATTTTGCTTTAGAATTTAGAGCATTTAAAATGGTCAATAATGATCTTTATTTTAAGAAAACAATTACTTAAGTACCTATTAATTAATACTTAAGTAATCGTTTTCTTAATCATTTTTTAAAAATTTTATTATTAATTGAGCACATGCTACTCTCTCATTCTGAATCAGTGAAAAGTCACTGACAATAGTCAGAATTGCAGCACAGAAAAAATCAGCAAAATTCACTGATTTTCAGCGAATTTTCGCTAATTTTACAAAGTTTTTCATTGATTTTTCAGCAAATTTCATAAATTTCACTGACTTTTCAGTGAATTTTCAATGATTTTCCAGTGATTTTTCTCACTGATTTGTTTTTCAGTAAAATAATTTTCACTGATTTTCTCCTGTGCTACAATTCTGACTGTTTCTCAGTGATTTTCGATAATTTTCACTGATTTATAATTGAGAGAGTAGGTACGTTTATAATTAGTTTCTGAATTTGTTAAACGGTTAAAAATTAAAAATTGGGTCATGTAAAATTTCAATAAGGTTAAATAATTTGCATTCTTCAAATATTTCAAAATGACGTTTGTGCTTCGATAATATTGCAATTCAGCAAAAAATTTTATTCCATGGTTGATGGACGATGCATTATTTATGTGAATGTACCTATAGGTACCTTCTGCAGGGTTTATCTTTATTGTCTTTATTCTTGAAATTACCGACACATTAAATTTTCATACATAGTTGAAAACGCCACCGCGTACGAAAATTCCTCAAAATCGATATTTCGTTCAATTATGGAGCGAGTAATATTTTGACATAATTAAATTTTATTTCTTCGTGGCATCTATTTTCAATATTTATTATCGTTCTTAAAAAAATGTGTTAAATTCGTTCAAGAGATGTGTCAGTCTCTTTAGTCTCTAGTCCTTACTTACTGCACTGCTTTATTTGTGTTTTGCTTGTCTTGCACAATCCATCGTAATTACGTATAGGTCTAGATATTTATCGAATTTATCAGAATTATTATGTACGATTGTACGCGGGTATTCACCTTGACGGATGAATTGTAGTGATAAAGAAAAACGTGCTGGTTCATTGATTTAACATAGGTACTTACGATAAGTATAGTCAATTTTATGCGTATAATGTATCGATATTGACGCGTTTTGTGATAAGGGGGCATAGGGTGAAAAACAAAATTGTGCAGGTGAGCTAAATAATCGAAAACGAACAGGGAATAGGAGTTAGCCAAAAAGTTGACTCCTGACTCCACCTTGACTCCGGAGTCAAACTCACACCCTGACTCCTGACTCCACATTAGGGCGGATCGAAAAAAAAACATATCTTGGATTTTGACCAAATTTGGTGGGGTGGTTTACTTTGAGTAGGAGACTTCACAAAAAAATAATGAGCCCTCGAGGGGCAAGGGGAGAGGAGCAGGAGGTGCTCAAAGTGCACCTCCTTTTGAAAAAAAAACTGTTTTTTGCGTATTTTAGGCAATCAAAATTAAGTGAGAAGCCTTCGTAGCACTTAAAAGATGCGATTTGAGTTTCTACATCTCCCTAAACCATCGCCATCTTTCTCCGATCAAAACTCAGACTGCTACCAGGGGGTTGAAAAGTTGCAGATTGCAATATTTCAATAATATGAAATTCTCACTAAGTTGGAATGATTTTTTTTTTCATCGAGTAAGTGAACAAAAAGTTTATTCAATCACTGAAAGTGAATTTTGAAAAAAAAAATGAAAATTTTATACACCAGTGCTGCCAACAGCAAAACATAAAATTCCAAAATACGGAATTTATATACGAGCGCTTCGGTACGCAACTTCAGGGTGTGACTTCGGGTGCTTTCGTGTTCGTTTTCGGATGGTCATTTAGTCATTTTACGATCCGAATTTGATAAACTGACATTTTTTGATCATAAAGTCGAAGGTGGAAATTTTGATAGTTTATGTCCAAAAAGTCAAAAATTGTCGTCATGCAATAATGATTCGACAACCTGACATTTTTTGGTCAAAAAGTCAAAAGTTGACGTTTCATTATAAATATTGACCATTTTTGATCAAAACTGACGCTTTTTCAAAAAAAGAAAGTGAAAAATTAATTTTTTGGTAAAATAAATTTAAATTTAGTGTATTATTGATATAAAAATGGAAAATGATGATAGGTACCTATGTACTTTGTTTTCGATAAAAACGTGAGGATTGAGTATTAGTGTTGTTTTTTTCTTTTTCTTTTTTTTTTGGTAACAAAATGAGTAATTTTTCAGATTGATATTGATTACAAAAGTTGAAAATGATTTGAAATTTTGTGATTAAAATGTGAGAAGGTGACATTTCTAAAATGAGAACCAAAAATAAAACTTCATAGTGAAAAAAAATCAGGTTGTTATTTTTGACATAAAAGATAATTTATATGTATTACGTTCAATTTTTTCATCTCAGAAGTCTCGAATAAAAAAATGAAAAAATAAATAAATTTCGGTGAAATATTTTTGATCTTGATCCTAGGCGTAGCCTTGAAAATACTCAATTCACTCTCTAATTGCGTATCACGACACAACACCACAGCACTCGAAATCACAACCTGAAGTTGTGTACCGAACATCGATCTCGAAGCGCTCGTATTTATATCGACTTTGAATTGATTATTTTTTCGCCTGAAAAAATTTTGTATTTTTTTTCAATCACTGAAAGTATATCTCGAAAATTTTGTATGTCAGTGCAGCCAGTTACAAATCGTAACATGTTACACTATAGAATTTACGTTGACCTCTAGTTAATTTTTTTATTGTTTGAAAAATTCACAATATTTTTGTTTTCAATCTTCAGAAATGAAAAATTTTCTAGCGTTCTCTTACACAGCTGACTGCCTTGCAGCGTAACTTTTCAAAAATTTCTTCAAATTCAAAACATACTTCTATTGATTGGGGGAAAAAATTAGTCCAATCACTTGACGAAAAAATAATGCATTCCAGTTCATAATATCAGAATATCACAATTAGCAACTAATGGCTGCACTGACGTACAAAATTTTCAAAGAAAAATTTAAATTTTTTATTTCTGATGATTCAAAACAAAATTATTGTGAATTTTTCAAACGATAAAAAAATTAACTTGAGGTCAACGTAAATTCTATAGTGTAACATGTCACGATTTGTAACTGGTTGCACTGACATACAAAATTTTCGAAATATACTTTTAGTGATTGAAAAAAAAAATACAATATAATATTTTCAGGCGAAAAAATAATCAATTCAAAGTCGATATAAATTCCGTATTTTGGAACTTTATGATTTGCTGTTGGCTGCACTGGTGTATACAATTTTTTTTTTTTCAAAATTCACTTTCAGTGATTGAATAAATTTTTTGTTCGCTTACTCGATGAAAAAAAAAATCATTCCAACTTAGTGAGAATTTCATATTATTGAAATATTGCAATCTGCAACTTTTCAACCCCCTGGTAGCAGTCTGATTTTGATCGGAGAAGGATGGCGATGGTTCAGGGGGATGTAGAAACTCAAATCGCATCTTTTAAGTGCTACGAAGGCTTCTCACTTAATTTTGATTGCCTAAAATACGTAAAAAACAGTGTTTTCTTCAAAAGGAGGTGCACTTTGAGCACCTCCTGCTTCCCTCTTCTTGCCCCTCGAGGGCTCAAAATTTTTTGTGGAGTATCTTACTCAAAGTAAACCACCCCACCAAATTTAGTCAAAATCCAAGATATGTTTTTTTTTTCGACCCACTCTACTCCATATTGACTCCGGAGTCACTTTCAGACCTTGACTCCTGACCAGTGGTGGCAACTATTGTATTGCCCAAAGGCTTGAGCAAGACATGAAGAACCGCCCTTAAGCTCGGACAAGTGATTTTTTTATTACAAAAATGTGAAAAAAAGTGAATTTTTTGCTCTTAAAACATTATTTTTCAAAAAAATTTCGCCCTCGCTTCGCTCGGCCAGTATTTTAATCCTTCTATTTTAAAAATTGATGATTTTTTACTGATCTTTCAGTCAAAAATCACTGATTTCTCAATCAATTCCCGGTTTATCAGAATAAAATCATAAATTAATAATTTTGACTGAAAAATCAGTGAAAAATAACAGAAATTCTGTAATTTTTTAATTTTACTTTGCACAAATCCGTTTATGAATTATCAAATCCTGACTATGCCAGAGCCACTGAAATAAAAAGTTACTGAATTTTTTTATTGAAATTTCACCCCTCCCTATTTTTTCAGAATTCTGAGCCCCTTCCTTGAATAATTTCTGGGTGACATCATTACATGCCCCCTTGGATTTTGAAAAAAATTTGGGCAAGACATGAAAAAATTCCTAGTTGCCACCTCTGCTCCTGACTCCACCTTGACTCCGGAGTCAAACATACCCTGAATCCTGACTCCACCTTGACTCCGGAGTCAAATTTACACCCTGACTCCTGACTCCAGCTCGACTCCGGAGTTAATTTGATGTCAGTGTGACTCCGACTTCGGATCGACTCCTATTCCCTAAAAACGAATGATAAAATCTTAAATTTTTAAAAATCGTTTTTCGCTGGTTAGAATCTTTTTCTTTAAGATATGAGTGATCTTTTTGGTGAAAAAACGATTTTTTATGGAAAATTAGCTAGGTAGTTTAGTTTTGAACTCATTGACATGAAATTAATTTTAATGGTTTTGTTCGTTCTCAACAGTCAAAAATAGCACTTCCATTGGATTCTTCGTGAAATTTTATATACGAACAGGTTGCAATTTGAAAATTATTTGTGAATAAGAATTTAAAAAAAATACAAGCTTTTTATCAAAAGTTTTGGGGAAAGTTTTCTCAAAACTATGGTTTTTGGATGTCAAATTTTGAAGACGAATTACGAGCTCATTTTTCAACTTTAAAAGATTAGGTTTGCAGCATCATGTTCAGTGTGAAATTTTCTATCAGAATCCATCGAAAAGTTGGTATCGATTTTTTTCCACCCTAAGCCCCTTTATCGCAAAACGCGTCACTAGGTATATGTGAGGTGAGCTTATTTTATTTTAGGTACCTTATGTAGCAGGTATCTACACCTAGCTACCTAGTAGCCTAGTACCTACCTATAAAGCTAAGGTATCGAAAATCAAATCATTTTTTATATGAACTGAACGGATTTAAGATAATAATCAAATCGAAGTTTGTATTGTAATGTACGAGTATAATTAATAGTAATGTGAATTTTAACTGTTATTGTATGCACATCTGTGAGGCAGGAGGAAGTGCGGGTGATCATGAGGTGGAATCGTCGCGTCGATTTTAAATGTAAAACGGTAATTGGCTCGTTGCCGGAAATTCTATACTCGTAAATGTACCAAGGACCAAGGGTATATGAAGTTGGTTAAACGGTACTCGAATATTGAAAAGTAATCAAGTTAATTACTTCGAATGGCTTTCTCGCAGCTTCGGTGATTTATTTTCAGCAGACGAATCGATCATTTTTTTCGAAATGAAACCGACGTTTTTGTAGGGATATAATTTAACGAACAATGGCGTTGAAAATTAAGATTTTTGATCCAATGTGTTGGATTTTGATTTTGCAACATGAATTTTCTATTTTTTTTCCAACCGTTTTTGTGTTCTTCTGTTTATTTTGTCCATTTTTTTTTTTACAAAAATTCCATCATAATTACTTATGCATTTAGGGAAATTTTTACAAAATCGCTCTAATCTATAAAATGATTCATCAATTTTTTTTTCTCATACTTTGTTCAATTTTTTTTCTTTTCTTACCAAATTAAAAAAGCAAAAATCACACAGAATAAAATCAAAAACTGGATTTTTCGTCAAGTTTGAAAACTGAAAAAATATTCACTCAATTTTAAACATTTTGAGTCCAAATTGTTATTTCTACAAAATGTGTAATACAAAGTAAAAATATAGTATTTTCAAAGGCTAAAATTTCGAAAAAATTGAAGTTTTAAATAAAATTGTTAATTTATTGTGAACTGAACCAGTAAGTTTAAATATTGATGTCTTCTGATATACTTTTGAGAATCTAATTTCTTTAAAAGCTATTTTCCAATATTCACAAATATTTTTTCAAGTCTTTACAGTTCGTTCCTAATATTTTATGGTATTGATTGATTTTTATCTACTTAGATATCTCGAAAAGTATTAAACTTTTGACCTTTGAATTAATTTTTCAATCATGTGATTGCTAAATTCAGAACGATTTTTTAATTGATGAAATGTTTCCCCAATTTTTTGGGGCGTTATTTATTTTTACAAGAGGTATTGAAAGCTTTTCAAGAAGAACATCAGTAAATTTTTTTTTTTGTATTTAAAGGTGGCTTTTTTAGCTCAGAAAGGTGTCAATAGTGAATAATTGGGTGAAGAGGAAGGAGAGGAGGGTTGATAATACGGTTTCTCGATCTTTTCTTGGCGACAGAAACATTGGAATAAGAATTGATGACATTTTAGCTTTTGAATACATTTTTTCGAAAAATCTTCGCTTACATTTTCATATTTTAACAAAACGCTGAATGGGCATTTTTTCAAATTTTACTAATAATTTTTTTACGATCCTTTTCTTTTCTTCAATACATATGTAGCTACTTCGCTGCTTTCTGAGATAATTAGTGGACTCATATTTTTTAGAGTTTTATTTTTAATTTTACTATATCTCATTAAAAAATCACGAGGTAATCATTTCTCCTTAGGGTAGAGCGAAAAAAAACCATCTTGGATTTTGGCAAAAATTGGTATGGTAGTTTACTTTGAGAGGGAGACCTATCAACAAAAATTTGAGCCCCCGCCTAAAAGGAAACGAAGCAAGGAGACTTCAAAGTGAGGTCATTTTCGAAAAAATGCGTTTTCTCACCATTTTTGAGTATGCCACCTTTTGAGAATCTCAGTCACCCCTAAAAAGTTTCGATTTCAGTTTTCACGCCTCCTTGAATCATTGACATTGAAATTGATACAAATTTATGGCTTCTACCAGGGGTTTGAAAAGTTTCAGATCGCGAAGTAGAGGAATTATAGATCTTCAAACATCTCAAAATCTAGCCAAATTTGTTTTGGTCATCTAGAATAATTTTTGAAGAAATTTTTCAAAAAAAAATCGCAATGCTGCCGATTGCATTTCAATTTACGCAATTTTCATAGAATTAAAATTCAAGTTGTTTTATTTGGTGACTTAAAAACTAGGTAGGCCAAAAAACTTTTAAGTCGTGAAAATTAATTTCGATTAATTTTTCATAGCAGTGTTGCCAACTAAAATTTTATAAAAATTTGGATGGATAAATAAATGTAATTGGCAGCACTGCCGTGACATTTTTTGAAAAATTTCATCAAAACTTATTTCAGGTTAACAAAAAATTCTTTGGTTCGACATCCAGGTGTTTGAGTAGGCTGTTTAAATTTGGTAAAAATGGAAATTTTTTCAATCCACTATCTGAAACTTTTCAACCTGCTGGTAGAGGGCCAAAAAAATAATTTTATGATCAATGGTTCAGGAAGGTGTAGAAACTCAAATCGAAACTTTTTAGGAGGGGAAGGTGTCCAAAGTTCTAAAAAAATAGCGAAAAACCGCGTTTTTTTCTCAAAAATAGCCCTAATTCAGGCTCCGTAGCTCCGTTCTTCTTTGATGGGGTGGAGGGCTCAAAAAAATGTTTGGAGGTCTCTTGAAGTAAACTGCTTTATCAATTTTTATCGAAGTCCAAGATTTTTTTCCGCTCCGCCTCAATGTCTCCTCCTTCGAAATAACTGTAAAAGTATATGGATTTATTTTTCGAAACACCAAGTGCACCCAGATTTAAAAACCAATAAAAAGGAATATTGATGAAACAAGGAACAACATCTTGAATTTCTTCGAAGTAGCTGAGAAATTAGCACAAAAAATCACAAATTTTGATCTCGAGATTCTACATGACACCATCCTTTGAAATTTTCTCGCTTTTCAAATTTTTAAGAATTCACAAGAGACCTTGAAAAAAAAACGTTGTTTTTCTATTTTTTTCAACTTGTTTATTTATCGAAAACTTTGACCTATGATACTGCATAGAACTTCTCTCCAACTCCCTCTCTTGGCAAAAAATCACACATGGATGCACCGTTGATTTTTCACACTCGTAGATTTAAAATCCAACCAAAAAAATAAATTAAAGCATTAAGCGGCGCAGTTCGCATGTAATATTATGATATTATGATCATGTTATCTAATTCAATTACTCGCAGATAAGATTATACGAAAATAAGTAAGTGGTAGGTAGGTAGGTAGGTACTCGGTACATATATTTATATACCTACGTAGGCAGTAGGCACATACATAAAAAACACATTATATGTACAGTAGGTACATATACATACGAAAAATAACCTAAACCGAACTGAAATTAGTCACAGGTACCTATTGCTCGAGTATCAATTACGAAAATGTAGAGTAGGCAAAGCAACTTGCAATTTTACGTGTGTAGTATTTCTGGTTTTTGAGTAATAACTGGGTTTCCGTGCACAATTTTTTTTTTATTAGTATCTTGTCTAGTACGTGATGCCCAAGTCGACACCAGGTTATAAAAATATAGATCTTATGCTACTTACATACTCGTATATTTTTTATTTTTTACAAATAGAATTTAATATCAGTTGTGTTGTAATACTTATCTGTTTTTAATGAAAGAAATTTTAGGATGGCGGGAGATAAAGCACAAAATGGTTTGGTTATAAATTCTATTTTTATTTTTTTGTAGTTACTACATATAATGCTTATCGTTATCTATACGAATAAGTATGAAGAGGAAGTTGATAGATAGTAGACTTTGCTTTTTAAATTACCAAAAAGCTTAGATGGTCAAGTGAGGTGGTTTGACCTTGAAACTAGATTTCGACAGCTCCTATTCCAACAAAGTTGCCTATTCTATGGTATGTAAATGTATGTAGCAGATGATTTCGACAATTTTGGACCCCTGGCTAAAGTATTTTTTGGGGAGGAGGGGTCAAAATGTGCTTTCTTTTCATTTTTCGCTATTTTCACTAAATGCAGATAAAAATTTCGCATTTTTTTTAATAGGTAGATAACTTCTAGAAGGCGAGAAGAATTTTTCATTTTTTTTTCAGGCAATTTTTCTCCGAGTTGCGCCATTTTGAAAATATTGAACTCCCTTTTTGTAATGAAGGGCCAAAGTGGCCACAGCATTTGGGTGATTTTTATTGTACATATTTTTCGCGCTGATCGTGAGAAAAATGGTAAAAAAATTCCATCACCCAAGGATTTTTCACAATTTGAAATTCTTGTTGAACATTTTTTTACATTTTTGATAACTTTTGATACATACTTGAAATCAATTTTCTGAGCAAAAAGGAAGGGTTCAACGAAAAAAATAAATTAAATTATAGAGCGTAAAATTTCCTGTTTGTAGAGCCTAATTAATTTTTCTAAAGAGGCTTAGCTTTCGAGATATTTTGGTTGAAAATTGAAAGTTCAAATTTTTTTAAAATTGTAGGTAAATATCTCAAAAACTGAGCATTTTTGAAAAAAAAAACTTGACTGAGCAGAAAGAAAATGTTACGCTTTACAATTTAGTTTCTATTCATTTTTTTCATTGACCCCTCTTTTTGCTCAAAAAACCGACTTTAAGGGTTAAAAGTTGAATCAAAAAATGTAAAACAAATTTTCCACGAGAAATTAAAATTATGAAAATCCTTGGGCGATGGAATTTTTTTACTATAAAAATCATCCATTAAATTTCAAACAGCATTTCAAGGTACTCGAGCTGTTGAAACTTCATTTTAGGTCTCTCACCCCTCATTTTGAGTCAATATACTCTCTCATTTTGAATCAGTGAAAAATCACTGATAAACAGTCAGAATTGCAGCACAGAAAAGATCAGTGAAATTCACTGATTTTCAGCGATTTTTCACTAATTATTCAAAGAATTTCACCGATTTTTCAGTAAATTTCATTAATATCATTGAGTTTTTAGTGAATTTTCATTGATTTTCAGTGATTTTCTTTCAATGACTTGCTTTCAGTAAAAAAAAATCACTGATTTATTACTGTGCTGCAATTCTGGCCGTTTTTCAGTGATTTTTGATAAATTTCATTGATTCAGAAATGAGAGAGTAAAATAGGCAATATGAGTATCGATTTTGCATAAGTCGAACCTCTTCAGTACAAATATAAAATCAAATATGCAGTTGGAGTCCTCGAGTGTCTTATAGGATTTTTCAATAAAACATCACCAAAAAATGAAACAATGACGTGTTATGTTATGCAAAAAACGAATCTACGTGTATCAATAATTATCTAATTTAAAGTATAAGGTGCAGAATTTTGTGTCAAGTTTTTATTCAAGAAGTGATATTTGATTTGTATCCTTCCTGAGGAACCTTTTTTTTGGGGGGGGGGAGGCTCCAATTAAATATTTGAGTAAGTTAAAGATAATTTGTATTCTCCCTTAAAATGAGACATGGGTGACTCCAATCACATATTTGATTTTATATTCGTAGGTACTCAGGAAGTTCAACTTATGCGAAATCGACGCCCATATTGCCCACCTTACCTATATCAGTTATATTGACTCAAAATGGAGGGGGGGGGGGAGTTGAACACACGTTTTTTATGGCTTAAAACATAGATTAAAATTTTTTTTGCAAACTTCCACCACTTCAAAATTTTTTAAAAAATTTTCGTATTTTTATGGATAAATGGCTCTTATTCTGAGGGAAAAAAATTCCATTTCCTTTTTGATCCTTCATTACAAAAATGCGGTCCAATATTTTCAAAAAGACAGAACTTGACGAAAAATTGCCCAAAAATTTTGAATTTTTTTTCTATGGTTCTTCTAGTATAGCCCTCTAGAAGCTAGCTAAAAAATACATTTGTGCATTTAGCAAGAAAAATATAACACACATTTTGGCCCCACCCCCGAAATACTTGAACCATGGGTCCAAAATTCAAAATTATTTGCCAGAATAGGCTACCCTGCTATCGTATGAACAGTCGAAATTAATCTCCAAGACCAAACCACCTCTCTTAACCGGCTATGCCCCTTTGAAGAGATTTTACTCGTAACCGGTTAATCGCAATTTTACCTCTTTTTTTCTCAAAATCGGCCACTTTTCGCGACATATAAATTGTACGATTAAGCGAATTCTACGCTTTTGATCGAAATACTAATCGCTGATTAGAGTTCAAGAGGGTCGAATTATATGAAAATGATACCAAACTTACCCCGACCCTTTTATGTGAAAAAGTCGAGGTTAACCCTCTCTTAAAACTCCCACACGCTCAGTGGCGTCGTCAGAATCGAAAATGAGGGGGGGAGCACAAAAGGGGCCATTTGTTGGACAACTATTTTTGCTTTTTCGAAGTAGAAAAGAGGGGCTGACTTTTTTCACCCGCTAAAAATGGGGAGGGGTAAAAAGGGAGCCTTTTTCCGCACTTTCGTCTCAGATAGATTATAAAATTGCAATTTTGTTTATGCGAGGGCGAAGCTTTGAAAAAATTGGATTTTTAATGCCCTAAAAAAACATTTTTTCGTGTTTTAATGCTTTGAAAATCATGTAAATTTATAAATACAACAATAGTTTTGGGGGTGCAAGCGGGGGCCAGAACTTTTTTTGGAGGGCCTGGCCCCCCGGGCCCTTCTTGACGACGTCTCTGCCCACGCTCACCCCCTTAGAGAAATTTTTGATAACTTTACTTCTTAAAAATTTCCTTATGGATCATCCTAATATAAAAACCACATTTCAACTCGTGTTCAAAAAGTGCAGTATACCTGAGCTAACCGCAGGGACTACATTGGACTACTGCAATGGTGTAAGCGTATGAATAATAATATTTTTAGTAGGAAACTGTAAAAAATGAAAAATTGCTGAAAACCAATGATTTTAAGCAAAAAAAAGTAATGAAATACACCAGTTTTTTGAATATTTGACCACTTTTCACCACTTGAAAAAATCTGAAAAAATTCCCAGAAGTGTGAAATACATTGGGAAATTTAAATTTGAAAAAAAATTTGAGACAGCACTAAAACTATGCCTTTCAGGACGATTTGAAATTTTCAAAGTCGAATTCAAGGTTATTAAAGTGGTCGAAAAAATCTGAAAAAATTCAGAGCACTTCCCTTTAGTACCTCTACCTACGTGCCAAGTTTGAAAAAAATCAGTTGAAAACTCACGGAGAGAGAATTTTTGGAAGTTTTTTGCTTGAAAATTGCGTATTTTGGGCCCCCAACCCTCCCAGGGGTGAGATAAAAATTCGCTCGTGCGCTCTAAAATCATGTTTTACCAATGCAAATCGAATGACTTAAAATTTTTTTACAAAGTTCCACCTGAGGCCAAATGACCCCCATTGCATCAGAGTCCTTTTATAATTTAACTCGAGTAGTAACTATTTCAAAGTGGTCTTTCGAGAACTTTCTTGAAATTCTGTTTAGATTCTCATTTTAACAACTATTTTGAAAGAAAAAAAAAAAATATTCTAAAATGTAGTAACCATTCAGCATTCCTTCGGTGTTTAATGGCAACAACCTGAGCACAAGTCACCAGTCACACAACCATTTTCGAACCCAAACAAAAACAATGCATTAAAAAGTATCATCTCTTACTTAGACCCCTCCCTCCTCCTCTTATCTATTGAAATTATGGTGTAAAAGCATACACAATTTAATTTTAATTCATAAAATACACAAACCATAAACATCTCATGTCTAGAAAAGTACACAAGTACCAGAGAAATTCTGTATGTAAACAATTTTGTCGGTATTTTTTTTTACCTGCTGTGCCCTTCTATACCATATGATAAGAAGAGGGCAGAAGTGGAGTGCCTAGTTTTTACAAGTTCGTTAATTCCCGCCAGATGTCGGTTACGTTCGTTACAAACGTGTTTGAAGCCGCCAAAAAAAACTTCAAATACGAGTACGAGGATAACGGCTGTCAGCCGAGCGGGAAGCGATCTCCGATGTCAGTGTCAGTGTTCGTCTGCTAGTACTAGTGACTCGTACGTCGGAGTACTTGTACTTTTATTCACGAAGTCGCGATATATTTGTTTATTTATTTCAAAAAAACATGTTTTTATACTTTATTTAATGAATTTTGAATCGAATTGAATTCATTTTCGAGGACTTTTTTATCCCTAACGTAAATATGGCTTTAAGTGGTCTTCAAATTTTTAATACCGTTTTTCGGCTGATAGCAGCTGTCCACCTGTCTTGTGGTGTTTACAGCATGTACCATGCGGCTATTCCGCCGGAAGTGATGGAAATTGATACGGCTTTCAGTGGAAAATTCAAATATCTTACTTTTTGGAATGTTGTAAGTATTTTAGGTGTAGATATACCTTGGTTCTGTAGCTATAGAGACGATGCCACGTGAGAATGAAAAATCGATAAAAACGCCGGCTTATTTCTCGTGTTCGTGGTGAGGTATTTTGTTGGGTGAATTGTACTGAAATACTGTGAACAGACGGAGATGAGATGTTTAGCAGTGGATTCTGGTTCTGGTTTCTTTGTTTCCAGTTTCCAGGTCCAGCGTCCAGGTCGTATGAAGTGTATGATGCACCTTTCCTACAGATGGTGGCGAATGGAGTGTAATTGAATTGAATATGAATTGTGAGTGTAATTTGAAAGATTCTTGCGTGAGATTTCTTTCATAACTTGGCTTAGATTATGTTACGTGCCATAAAAGAAGAAATTTTTCACCCAAAAATTCCATGATGGGCTCAAATTTGAATTAAAAATCAAATTTCAGATTCAGGAATCAATTTTTTAGTTCTGCATTTTGACCCTTCGCTCGAAATTTTTCAATTTTTTGGGGGTCAATTTTCACGAAAACATATATTTTTAACATTCAAACCCCAAAAATTGGGGTTCGATAGTTAAAAGGCCATATGGGTCCAGCGATATTTTTTGATCTTTGACTCGAAATTTCTTTGTCAGTTATCGGGGGGGGGGGGGAGCGCCGCAAAGTTCCAAAAGAGGAAATTAGTGTATTAGGTAGTGTGTTTGAAAACATAGCTGCACCTAAATTAGAATGTCAAGGAGCACTGCAAAGTGCAAATTTTGACCAGAGTGGTGTAGAAATACAAAGAAAAAATCGAAAAAGAGGATACAAAATTTCAGTTTCAAAAATTTAATAATATATGTAGGTGGCGCAAACATGAAAAAAGTTACCTACCAAGTTTTGTTTGCAATTGAAAAAATGATAAATTTTTGTTTTTTATACGTGGATTTCCTATGGAAAATTAGATCTCCTTCTTTTGGGCAGTAAAAACTTTTTATTTTTGAAGTATCGACAGGTGGTACTTTTTTGGTAGAGATTTTTCTTCGATTTAAGAATTTTTCTGTTACGATTTTAAGCTCATTTTTGGGGGCAGGGAGAAATCTCTATTGTGCCTGGAAAATTTTCATAATTGATCTGATAGTGGGCAATTCTTCTATGTTAACAAGGGAAGAGGGAAATCTCAACTTTTTATGAAAAGTAGTAAAAATACTGTGAAAAAGTATCAATTTTTGTATAAAAAAATTATGTAGTTGGATACCAAGATTTTATTTTATTTTATTTTATTTTAATTCTTCGAATTTCTTCGATTTTTAATCTACCTGTGGGGGAGGGGGGCGGTGTATTTCAGTAGAAATTTTATTGACGACCATAAGATTTTTTTGTTCGTGTTTCACTGTTTTTTTTTTACAATTTTCTGGCTCACTATTTGGGGGAAGTACTAGGTACAGACTACAGAATATCTTGATCTTAAGACATTATGAATTTTTCCCCATGATAATATCGACATTTTGATTTTTTTTGAATTTTGTGATTTTTTGGGGGTAGTTTTGATTAATTTTTCAGCTCAGATCTTAAGAATGATTCAATTTTTCATCATCGTAAAATTACTTTCTAGTATAATTTTTTTTCTTAATTTAAAAAAATAACTTTTGGTATTTTTTGGTGCGAAAGATTAATTTTTTGAGTGATCCAACTGTAAGATCTTTTGAGAGAAATGTACTAAAATCAAAAATATGCAGAGTCCACATGATTCGATAGATTTTCCTGGGAGGGGAGGGGGGGGGTATTTTTGACTATTGTATTGTACTCGTATTCATATTTTATTTTCAATTAGAATGTAAGGCTCATTGAGAAAATAAAGATGTTCTTCATTTTTGCTTCCGGAGAGGAGGAAGAGGAATCTGAAATTTTTTACTGTCATTTTTTCAAAGCGCGGGTGAAATTTGTGGGCAGTAGCTACAATTTCGATGTCAAAAAAAATAACGAGGTTCAATAAAAATAAAATAAAAATGGTCTGATTGTTTGAAAAATGTTGCCAAAATGCTGCGATATTTCGTACGTACGAATGAAGATGAAATGTTTGATCAAAACAACGATGATTTTTTTCCTAAAATACGTTAGAAAAGAAGAAAAAATTGTAAATTTTCACATTTTACAAGTGAATCTTGACCTTTGAGAGATTGGTTGGGATCCACTTCTCAAATGATGGTTCTTCAAAAAACAATTTTTTTTTTAAAATCAGAACTATTTTTGAGTCGAAAAATCGATTTTCTGAGCAAACCAAACGTCTTACCTATCTTACAGAAAGAATGTTTTAAAAACGATAAAAACCGGTATTTTTTTCTAAAAAAAGTTTGAAAAATTAATCTCGAGTGATAGAATTTAAAAAAAACGATTTTTTGAGCAAATCAAACTTCCTATTGCAAAAAATTGAAACTCGGTGTGAAATCTTTTTCCTGAAAATGAGATTTTTTTGGTACAAACTCACTTATTGAGATATTTTTAATTAAAGATCAATTTCGACAAAAATATCTCAATAATTGAGCTTTTTAGAAAAAAATTAATCACCATTATCTTACAGAAGCAAATTTTACGTTTTAGAACTCTAGAATTGTGTTTCAACTTAGATAGATATTTATATTTTTTTATTAGACTCTTCGTTCGTCTAAAAAATAATTTTTGTAGCATGTAATTTTTCGTAAAAAAATTTGTGTTTTGAAAAAATCAATCTCAAGTGATGGAATTTTTTTAAAAGAACGATTCTCCGAGCATACTAAAATAATGCTATCTTTGAATTTAGACGAAAATTCTCATTTTTTAATCCCATTGGACTCGAGGTGAATATTCCATCCGCATTGTTTGCTAACCAGGATTTCTTCAACTTTCCGAGTATTTTTTTCATTTTGACCTTTGATAATGATTATTAGACGCATTTCGTTCATTTTTTGTTCTCTCGATTACAGCTGATAAAATGGAATATTTAGGTCCATCAAAAATGATACTAATTACAATCCCAAAATCTCAAGATTCTTTTCTTAATAAACTCGTAAATTTTCAGGGGATAATGTTGGCAATAATAAATTATCCAAATAAAACAGGAACATTAGCCTGTGGCTTTCGAATTACCTTCCTCAGGCAATTAATGATGATTCATGGAAAATTTCGAGAAAAGTAATTTTAAATCAATTATTCAGGTGTTTGGTACTCTACCTACCTTACTTCCCTAGATTTCATAAATGTAAATTAAAACAAACGTGATTTTTTCAAATATACGATAGAAATTACTGCTTTCAAAATTTTACTCTTTCAAAACCATTTTTTTTTAAAGATGCGAATGTGTTTCGATAAACATGGCCCATATTACTTTTGGCACCGATTTGCCGATGGTGTATTAGAATCAAAGGTATTCTCGAACACACTCGTCGTAGCTAGTGCAGTTGAAGAACTAGTATTTATGTTATGCAACCATCTATAATTGGGATAGTCACATTTTTAGAATTTCTCTTCTTCTATACGCCATACACGTATGCCTGAGTATTCTTTCACCCTGGTTTCAGTCACAATTGTCAAATACATTTATTCAAATAAAACTCTTTTAAAATGGATCCAACGTATTTTACGTATTCATCGAATTAAATTCTTTAAAAAATCACGTGAATCATATCACTTTCATTTCCTACCTATCAGTTTGTACTTCGAAATAAAATCCATATCAGTAGACTCTTGTTAATTAATATTATACCTGCATATCAATTCGTCTCGAATATTGATTGGGATGATGATGGCGAAACATGTCATAATTCTGGTACTTTTATCGACCTGTGTTAAAGTTCCCATGATCTTGAAAGTTGTTCTCATCAGGGAAAAAAATTCGCCAAGCGTTGAATAGCAGGTTCAAGTCTACCGGATTATCTAATCCATTGGTAACATTCGCTGTATGAGAATCTACGATACGTTCAGATGAGCTAATTTCTTCGGTATATTTATTTTTATAGATAACAAATTGAGAAATCACTATAACATCAAACGGATAATTTGCGTAATGTAATGTGGTTTTCGTACCGTTAAATAGTTTCCTGTAGCGTGTGTTTTGAAACACTACATTGTTGTAATTTTTTCCTACCTAGATGCTAAAAACTTGCAGGTAATTAGGCAAAGCAAAAGAGAAATAGGAATAGAATAAATAGGTCGTAGGAGTATACCTATACGAACGTATGCAGCTATGCACTCATAAGTAGGGCAACCCAAAATATTTATTTAAATGTTTTTTTGCTGCATTCTGATTACAAAAGTAACAAAATCATTTTTCATCGTAGAGGGAGTAAAAGTCTACTTTTACTCCCTCTCGCGAATCGCTCGAGTGCTTAAACTCGTCTTTTACTCCCTCTACAATAAAAAATATCGTATGCAACTCGAGAGATAAATGATTTTCGACGATTTTGAGTTATTTCCCTCGCTTTGCTCGGGCAATAAACCTCAAAATTCGTCGAAAATCACTTCATCTCCCTCGTTGCATAATATACTATTCTGTTTCAGAAAATTTCCTTTAAAATAAGCCCAACTTCATTTCGAATAAATATTCGAATATTTTGCCTAAAAATGCATATTTTCACATAATTCGGAGTTTCGTCCAAAATTACTGCATATTTTACGATTTTTCAAAAAATTTTAAATGTATTTAAATATTTTGCAAATTTTTGCGTTTTAAGTATGGCAATACTTATTTTAGGTAAAAAAAATGATTTAAAAAATGTAACTGCTGATTTTTTTGATTTCTTGAATAAATTTTTGATTATTATAATATAATTGATAATTGATAAAAAAAAAATGGGTAAGTTTCCTCTGAAAGGAAATGTTGGTAACTAGTCCAGTCATTTTAGGAGTTGGCCCCCCAAAAATTAAATCCTGATTTTTTTTCGCGTTTTACGTTCGTAATGGTCCACTACACAACATACTGAAATGGACACCCCACAACCCTCCGCTACCCCCCAGGGGAGGGATAAATGTCTGCTGAAAATCGGTTTTTAGTGAATATCTTCTTAAATAGGCCACAAAATTGAAAAATAGTTACAAACAATCTTGTTCTACGTGTAATTTCCTATAAGAAGGTTGTTTGTTCTTTCAAAAACACTCACTTCCTTGACCAAAAATTAAGGGTAAAAAACACCTATTTTTCAACAAACAGCATTTTTTGAAAAAATCGAAACTATTGTGAATATCTCCTCAAATAAGCGACAAAATGGAAAAATAGTTATGAACAATCATGTTCTACGTAAAATTTCCAATCAGACAGGTTCGTTTTCTTTTCGAAAACACCCACTACTTTGTCCAAAAATAAAGGGTGAAAAACGCCCATTTTTCCAAAATTTATAGTATTTTTGGAACGATGGAAATACGATGTTGAAAGTACCCAAAATTATACCAGTAAAGAGTAATTATTTTATTATTTATATGCTGGTAGGGTATTCAACAAAAATCACCGCAAAAATTTCTACCCCTATCGTTAATTATAAAGAGTCTGCAATAACCTTCCTTATAATTAACGATAGGGGTTGAAATTCTTGCGGTGACTTTTTTTGAAATACCCTACCAGCATGTATAAAACAATTACTCTTCACTGGTATAATTTTGGGTACTTTCAACTTCTTATTTTCATAATTTCCAAAAATACTGTAAATTTTGGAAAAATAGGCGTTTTTCACCCTTAATTTTTGGGTAAAGAAGTGGGTGTTTTCGAAAAAAAATCGAACCTGTCTGATTGGAAATTTTACGTAGAACATGATTGTTCATAACTATTTTTCCATTTTGTCGCTTATTTGAGGAGATATTCACAATAGTTTCGATTTTTTCAAAAAATGCTGTAAATTATTGAAAAATAGGTGTTTTTTACCCTTAATTTTTGGTCAAGGAAGTGAGTGTTTTTGAAAGAACAAAAAACCTTCTTATAGGAAATTACACGTAGAACAAGATTGTTCGTAACTATTTTTCAATTTTGTGGCTTATTTGAGGAGATATTCACGAAAAACCGATTTTTAGCAGACATTTACCCCTCCCCTGGGGGTAGCGGAGGGTTGTGGAGGTGTCCATTTTAGTACGTTGTGTGGTGGACCATTGCGAACGTAAAACGCGAAAAAATCAGGATTTAATTGGGGCGGGGGGGTGTACATTTCTTCTCTTATTTGCCTGGACTAAACATATATGTTTTTCCCTGTCAACATTCAGCGATTAGTCGTTTCAATCGTACATCCGCACGCTATTCCTGTGGAAATTGATTTTATGATTGATTCCTGTTCTGAACACTGAAACAAAGAAATTAAGCCCGTATTCCCTTTTTCCCCTTCCCCAGGGTTCACCCCCAACATTTCAAATGCGCGTATCGCCTTATCTATGGGTCGTAATGAAAAAATTTTCAAACAAAAATTATTCCTCAGCACCTAATGTACATTTTCATCTCTCATCAAAATCAATTTTGGAGCAACTCTTGTCCCCCAAATTTGGAAATAAAACATATGTTTTGAAAAATCTTCAAAATCACATTTTATTCATTTTAAACTAAAAGTTTTGGAGGTACGGAAAAATTTGTAACCACCAAAAGTATTCAGAATTGAATTTATTTTCCAACGAACTTTATCACGACCATTTTCACCAATTTTTCCCGTCAGAGTGGACCTCTTCTCCTTCCCCGGTATCACAAAAGTTGAACCATGAACAATATTTGCTCCAAAATGAATTCCGATAATGAATGAAATTATGCATTAGATAAGGAAGAACAAAAATCGTTTAATTTTTTTTTGTGAATCCAACTTTTGAGATAAGGGGGAGGGGGAGAGGTCCACTCTGTCGCGAAAAGTTGGCGAAAATGGTCGTGATAAAGCTCATTGGAAAGAAAATTCTATTCTGAATACTTTTGGTAATAACAAATTTTTCCGTATCTCCGAAACTTTTCATTGAAAATGAAGAAAACGTGATTTTGAAGTTTTCTCAAAATATGTTTCATTTTTAAATGGGGGGGGGGGCAGGAGTTGCTCCAAAATGGATTTTGATAAGAAATGAAAATGTGCATTAGGTGCTGAGGAACAACTTTTGTTTGAAAATATTTTCATTACGACCCATAGATAAGGCAATACACGCGTTTAAAATGTTGGGGGTGGACCCTGGAGAAAGGGAGGGGGAGAAAAAAGGGCATATGTGAGCCTGGATATAGAAACCACCCTAAAATTGGTTTTTGAGTGGAGGTTCTCCTATGATTCTATACCTTCTGAAACGCTCAAAATCAGTGTCAACTCAGAAATCAATTTTTTACACCTAAGGGTGGTTTCTATATCCAGGCTCACATATGAGCTTAATTTCGTTGTTTTAGTGCCCAGAACAAGAATCAATCATAAAATCAATTTTAACAGGAATATCTCGCGGAAGCCTTTTTTGTACGATTGAGACCTGACTAGAGATTGTGTGACCATGTTTCAATTTCAGTTGTATTTCTGACTTCCGGATATTAAGTTAATTTAGAAAATATAAAAATTTACAAATTTTTAAAAGTCAGCATTACAAAATATCGTCTAGCAAAATATAACGTCGACCAAAATAGCTTCTCGCCAATTTTGGTCTCCCGTGATTTTGGACTTACCCCCATTCAGCGATTGCGTGGCCATTTTTCAATTTTAAAATTATTTTCAGTGATTTCTGACTTTCTGATCTTATGTTACCTACCTACTTTCAAAAAATCAGCTTTAAAAAAGAAGAACCTTCACCTATTGTATTCGAATATATTTGAATATTTTACCTAAAATAGAACCATATTTTGGGCTGCCCTAATCATAAGACCTGATCTTACCTATTTTTTTTTACTCGACGTTTTTATTGAAATGTTTACCCCCTTTTTTCTCTGCGAAATTATACACCCACGCGGCGGCGCGGCGTATGCCTTGTATACTTATTACTTATTTACCTCTTTGCTCGTTCAATAACAAAATAATTACTGCCATCAATGTCCCCCATTAATACGTTGACATCTGATGAGTGATGTGTAACAACACAATAAGAATTCTTACTGTTTTATAGTGCGATATAATCGAGATAAAGGTTACGTTCACACAGAGAAACGTGAGCTACTGTCAGACGTAAATTTCAATGTTGGTAATTAGAGTACGTACGTTATTTAATTACTCGAGACGGGGCACGGTCTTCGGTATCCTGCGTAGTCGAATCGTCCTCATGTGGTGTTTTTATGTACGCTATCACCCCGCTGACTATTTCATCAATTAACGTTTGTATCTATTTATGTTTCAGTGTCTGGAAACTGTGTATTTTTGGTTCGCCATCGTCGACAGTTTGGTATCCGAGTGCAGCGATAATGAAAAGAAACCGTTGAGGAAGATCAGGGATCATTATTTTATCTCGGTTGTGTTCCCGTTGTCGTCGGTGAGTACGAAATGATTTTTAATGGGGCTTTGGTATACGCTAAGGTAGGACGTGGTCAAGGTAGAGATTGAAGAATTCGATGTGAATGATTGATGATGATGTTGGGTGTGCTGAAAATGATGAAGGATGTGAAAGTATGCAGAGAAAAACTAGATATCTTGATCATTGACGCAGTCAAACACTAGGTTTCTTTTTTCATTTTCGTCTCAAAGGCATTTAAATGAACTGTACCCACTCTACTTCGTCCATTTGAAAAGACAGAAGTATAGGAAATCTTGGAATGCTTGGAAAAAGTGTAGTTGAATGGAACACGAAGTCATTGAAATTGACGTGTATTTTTTCCCCATTTAAGGTGTCCACCAGGTTGAGAAAGTCAAAATTTTCAAAATATGACAAAAATAAATAAAAACTCGAAAATGCGTGGTCAATTATTGGGATGAAAATTTATCTTAACATTCATCCCAGCCTCAAAAGCTCGGGAAAAGCTTGGAAGGATTACACGGGTCGACGTCGAAAATGCTGTTTGAAGTTTGATGGGTGATTTTTATAATATTTTTCTTGCTGATCACGAGAAAAATTGTTAAAAAATTCCATCACCCAAGGATTTTTCACAATTTGAATTTTTTATTTCACAGTTTTTTCACCTTTTTTTGATAACTTTGACACTTGGAATTGATTTTCTGAGAAAAGAAAGAGTTCTACGAAAAAAATTAATTGAACTTAAGTTGTAGAGCGTAAAATTTCCTATCAGTAGAGTCCAATTGGTTTTTTCTTAGGAGGCTTAGATTTCGAAATATTTTAGTTCAAAGTTTAAAGTTCAACTTTTTTCCGAAAATTGGAAATATCCCAAAAACTAAGTCTCCTAAGAAAAAACTACGTGGACTACAAATAGAAAGTTTCACGCTCTCTACAGTTTATGTTCTATTCATTTTTTTCGTAGAACCCTTTCTTTCGCCAGAAAACCGACTTTAAAGGTCAAAATTTTCATAAAAAAATATAACACGAATTTTCAACAAAAAATTCCAATTATAAAAAATCCTGACGTGATGGAATAAAACTGAAGTCATATTCGAACTCAGCACTAGAAAATAGGTCAGAATCACCAATCAGTCTCAATTACTGAGGAAAAAATGTTGATTTGCCGGCCTTTGATTATTTTCATTGTTAGATTTTATGAGAAATGTTGAAAATGTGGTTCGTTACAAAAAATAGATTTTCTGGGAAAATCTAGCCTCCAAAAAAAAAATATGAACAGAACATAAATTGTAGTGCGTCACTGTAGAGTTCAAGTGGTTCTTTTCATAAGAAGCTTAGTTTTTGAGATATTTTCAATTTTAAAAAAAAGTTCAACTTTGAATTTTGAACTAAAATATCTAAAGCTAAGTGGCCCAAGAAAAAACTAATTGGACTTTTCGGAAAGAAAATTTTACACTCTACAATTTATGTTCTGTTCATTTTTTTCGTAGAACCCTTTCTTTTCTCAGAAAATCGACTTCAAAAGTCAAAAGTTATCAAAAAAAAAGTAAAAAAACGGTTCAAGAAAAAATTCAAATTGTGAAAAATCCTTGGGCGATGAAATTTTTTCAGTGTTTTTTTCGTTATTAGCGTGAAAAATACTATAAAAATAAGAAATAACCCATTGAACTTCAAACAGCATTTCATAAGTTTAAAAACGTCGACCTGTGTTATTTGTATGAAAATTCATATCAAAATTCATCCCAGTCTCAAAAGCTTGGAAAAATCGTTAGATGAATTTTGGATGAAAATTCATCCAACCTCAAAAATTCGAGAATGACGCCCAAAAATTTGTAAAAAGTCGAGAAATTATGGGAACGAAAAATATGATAGAAGTACGAAATACGTGCGTGAACAGAACCGGCGAGAGCGAATGTGAGCTTGGTGCTATAAAAATTTTCAAGCTCTTGTAACCCATATAGAATGTTTGAAATTGATTTTTCAACCCTTTTTCGCCAATTTTTTGGTTTTGCCTTTTTTGTGTAATCTTTTTTAAAAGAAAAATTTTGAAAAACTGCAATTTCAGCAAAGAAAAAAAAAGAAATTTGGTTCTTTTTCAGCATATTTTCTCCAAAATAGAATAGAAAGTAGAAATCTTGAGTCTCTCACTGGACCTTTGAAAAATGCGAGCCTGGTGCAAATGCATCCTTTGCGCCCCCTATCGCCAACCCTGCGCATAAACTCGGTTGAAGAAATACCTAAAATTTTAAAAAATTGCTTATTTTGTTTTTTAATGATTAAAATTTTTCAGTTTTCAAAAAAAAAATTATGTGATCACAATTCTCGGCCTTCTTTTTTTTGCTGTTGGTATAGATATTATTATTTTGGAAACGGAAAATTTTCCAAAGTATTGTATGACCCTTTTTTCCTTCAAAAAATTTAAATGTTTTGAAGAAGAAAAACTTCCACCCTCCCCATCCTTCACATTTAATCCAGCATTAGCATCAAATTCGGGCCAAGGAAAAGTGAAAAATGTGAAAAAATGTTCTAGAAAATCTGTAAAAGTCGAGGAAAATCATTTTTGAAAAAATATGGTAGCATCATTTTTCAGATTTTTTGTTTAAAGGAGGGAAGGGAGGAGAGTCGTGGTAGATGAAAAATGTAAATTTTCAAAAAGTCGAGAAAAGGTTGAGAAATTTAATTTCTGAATTTTGGTTGACACCTTGCTATTATAACCTTTTCCATTTCATCGATTATTATTTCCCTCTTCTTTCTTCTTTTTTCCATCCAAAATTGATCCAAAGGAAGGGGGAAAGGATGGAAGTAACTAGCCCTAGCCCCAGGCCTTTTCAAAATAGACAAAATTATATTTTTATTTGGAAAATCCATGTCTGATTTGAAAAAATTGCAGAAGTGATGAAACATTTTTCATGAAAAATTTTGAACTTTTGAGTCAGAAAATTGAAAACCCCTTTCTTCTCTTATTTTTCCCTTTTCCGTGCCGTTTTAAAAACTAAAAAATTCCAATTGAAAATTTGTACATTGTCCCTCTTGTCTCTGGCCTTCCAAAAATCGAAATGATGAAGTACTTGATTGTAAAGGAAAGAGAAACCAATTTGAATGGTCTCTTATAAGTTAGAGTGAGGATTTTTCAAAGAGGATTCTTATTCCAAACTATGAATTTACGATATGAATAAAAGAAAAACTGTTCATCTCTTTTATACCTAATTGTAATTTTTGAAGGCTGATTTTATTTTTTCGTTTTCTCAGATTTCTTTAATAATTTCGCCGTTTTCTTTTCTTGAGTATTTTCCGTTTTCGTCTTTCTCTTCCCATTTTCACCGATGTAGGTACTTATTCTATTTTTTGTGCTTTTGTTTTATTTATTCATTAACTGGGGTGTTGCTTGGTCATTTTTCAATCGAAAATTCGACAAAATTTTCGCCATTTGGTAACATTTTGGAACATCCTCCAACTTTTAGTTATACTTATTTATTCGGAAATATTATGGAAATTTTTTCAATTATTATTGTGAACGAATACTTTGAAAACATTTTTTCGAAGTACCAAGTGATGAGAAAATTTAAAAATATATATGTATTCAAGTAAGTAGATGATTTTTAATTGTCAATAAGTTTGAAAAATGTTGGGGCGATAAAATTGAAAATTTTTGACTCAAGTGGAATTTTTTTAAAATTTCAATCGTAAAATGTAAAATTTTTTTAATTTTCTGAAAAAAATCGTCACTTAGACAAATTTTCCTACACGAACCCAATTTTTCGAATTCTGTTGGAAATTTTGTCATATTATGATGGCTAATTCCCTTCCCTCTTCCATTTAGTCTGGTCCTGCTGAAAATTAGTCTGTATCATTCGACATTTTAATATTTTGCATTTTTCAAAAAAAATTCTCAAATTTTCTCTGATCTCTTTTGCTACTTTTTCTATGCAAAATGAAAACTCTCGCTTGAAAATATCAGCTCCAAAATTACACACGAGTAATAACAAATACAGCACAACGTCTGATTTTTACAACCTACTTATCTATGGTTTTTAAAATGTAACCAAGGTTTTCCGCATAATTTCAAGGATTTTTCGGAAGCATTGAATACTTCTTTAATTTTTACCCAGTCATTGCTATTATAATTTTGAAAAATTAATATCGTTCACTTTCGGTTGGAAGGAAGACTCGACTAAGGTAACCAGTGAATACATAGAAGATAACATCGCTGCTAAAACCAGTTGGTACCATACGAGATACGACAAGAAAAAATATGCTTCGAGAATCGAGATTTTATATCGTTTGTTCTGAATTCTCTACGAACTTTGATCATAGGTCAGAAAAATATGTAGTTTTAGAACCGTTGTAGGAAGTCTGTTTTTCATGTCGATATTATTAGACATATTTAACGAGCTTTTAATTATCTGTAAACCGATTTTCGTGTTCCAAGAAATAGAAATACATGTTAGTTGTACATATTTCCAATAAAAATTTCGTAAAACGAGAAGAAAAATAGCAAATCGATAAATGATAAGTGTTTGCATGAAGAAATAATATTTTTTCAAACATTAATTTGGCTGTGTCACGTCTGAGCAACGATGAGTATAAGTAGATAGGGTACTATTATAATAATTTAACGAATACAGATAAGTACATATAATTTCACCTCCTGCCGTGAATTACAGTTGGATTTCTACGTGTTTGTATAGTATATTTCCTACACATACAAATTTATTTGTATCGTCATGATCTTTAACGAAGCTACAACTTGAAAAATTTTCCAATTTCGAGCAAAATAGGTACTCGTCATTGGTAGAATTCTCGCATAAATCAGATGATTAATTATCTTCGCTAAGGCGATTATTTTTTTTAAATTGCGTTTTTGCTCGTTTCGAAAATAAAAATAAGTACGGCCTTCGATTCGCCGGTGGCAGTACTACAAGTAGAATAGGTGCTACGACTGTGTGTACGTACTTGCTTATTTTCATTTTTAAATAGCGCCAATTTGTTTACTTTTATAGGTGGCCAAATCAATTGTCGATTGTCGAGTATGTTAATTATTTACGACAATGTGTAGCCTATTGTGACATTTGTGTTGATTAACTGGCTTCAAATTTCGATGTTTTCACCCGGCTGTTTTCTAATTTCTGAGTATCGAATCGGTGATAATTTAAAAACCAATTGTGAGATTTGAATGCAATTTAATTAGCTGAAAATCTGGTTCTTTTCTATAGAGAAGAATCTAGAAATTAAAAGAAAAAAATAAGAAAGAGAATTTTCGTATGTTATTTTCAGCTGTTTTGATGACGTAATAGAAATCTTGAAAAAACATTTTTTGTTGTTTAACCTGAATTTTTGTGTAAAATGAAAAGTATTGCTGTTCTAAATTGTAGAACTTCCGTATTAATAGCTCAAAACCTTTAATTTGAAAAATGAGGCTCACATTAATAAGCAATTAGATAATGATTTGATATCATAATTTATAAAAAAATTTAATCTAATAAAAATTACTCCATAAAATCTCAATCTTGAAGTTGAATAATTAATCTTTTAAAAAAATTGAAAATTTGATTTATTAATACTTGAAATTAGATTAATTGGTGGTCATGAAAGTCACGAAGAAGTCATGAAATCAGCTTGAAATTGATTTCCAAAAATCTAGGTTTTAAAATAAAAACTGATTCATAAAATGAATGATTGCTTTTGAATAGGTACTATATTTAAGTTTTCTTAGAAAAATTATGTTTTTAAGGAAGGAGAGAACTATTATTTTATGTGCCATAGGCGTAGAAAATTTTAATTTTAAAATGTCATTAAAAACATTTAAAAATTTGCTTGTTTATACTCGGGGACGTATCCCAAATGACATAACTGGGAGGGAAAGGAAAAGAATTGACATTTTATGTCTCAAAATAAATTTTTTCCCAATTTTTTAGTTTAAAATAAAATTTTTCTTCAATTTTTTTCAAACTGAAATGCGAAATTTTTCAAACTTTGAATAAAAGATTACCATTTTTGCTATAGTATTTCGGTCTGAAACTGATTTTTCCTACTGAAAAATATACAATTTTGTCATTCGAAAAAAGTGGTAAAAAAGTTGGATTTTTCTAAATTTTGTCAAGTTTCCGTTCGGGCTCAATGAATTTGTATTACGTTTAGGTATTTTAAAAGAAGTGAGACGAAAAAATCGATTTCAAAAAAATTGTATGAATCTACATACCTCCCCCTTCATCCCAGAAAATTTGAATAATTTTAAACAGAAGAAATTTGTCTTCCTCTTTTTTCAAGGGTTTAATTCCAATTGAAAATTGAAATGGGCATGCATTTTCTCTAAAATCCGTGGAAAAGTAAAGTAAAATTAGTTTTGAAAAATAGTGGCAAAAATCACGAGTAGCATTTTCATATTTGAGGGGTATTATTATTTTTTGATTTTTATACGAACCCCGTGAATTTTTACTGAGTAAATTACAGCTTTCGCTGAATGATCTTTTGATTCGGGGGGGGGGGGGGGGGTCGAATTGGTTTACTGGATTTGGTAACGTTCCTGAAATTCTCCTAAATGTAATTTTCACAAGTTTATTTCAACTTCTGACTCTGTTTGATTATTTTTTATGGAGGAATAATCAATGCTTCTATGTCATCAACAAAAATTTTAATACGTTGATCACTTTATCAGATCTCAGATGGCAGCTTTATCCAAATCTACAAACAATCAATCAGTGAGTTTCAAACTTGATTTTTGAATTTTATGGGTAGGTTTTCTTGAGAGGAAAGAAGGAGAAGGAGAAAAATAACGCTAGTTTTGCTTTGAAATAAAAGCTCTTAAATCTTGGATACGTTTCATAGATGGCTTTTCATTAAAATATCAGATATTTAGGTCTTTTCAAAGGCGAAGGGGGGGTGTTAGTTTACCATTCCCCTCAAGTCGGAAATTTTGGCCTAAATCGGTAAATTTTCTTTAAAAGTCGGCAAATTTTAATAAAAATGGTCAAATTTTCTTTAAAAGTTGACAAATTTTAATAAAAATTGGTAAATTTTTGTAAAAAGTCGGTAGATTTTTCTTTCGCACCCTTCAAAATTTTAACCAAGATTCGTCTCTGAACCTTTTCCCTTTTTTTTCGTTTTTAAAATCACCAAGCAACTTCAATAAATTAAAAAATTATAATCAAAATTGGCATTATTTTGGATAATTTTTTTCAAGTTTTCTGAAATCTGTCAAAATAAATTTTTAATATTATTGTTACGTAAAATTCTTTCAAGTTTTTAAAAATCAAACAAAAAATGATAACAATAGGCACCTAGTCTTAAAAAATTCTGGTGTCCAAAATTTGATCTGGACTACAGCAAAAAAATGAAAACTAACGATAATAAACTTGATAACTTAACTACCATTATTTTACATTTGCTTTATGGAAATTAATCACATACAGGATTTTATTTCAAACCCATGATCATCGTTTATAACCGGAACTAGAAGGACAAAGGGGACGGAAGGTGAAAAACCGCGATTTTAATTTTCATGATTTATTTTTAACGAATTCACGATCCATGACCATTTCCCAAGAGCAACATGGAAATCATTACCGATGTAAAAAACCTTCACCGAAGAAATGCACGATTTACACTTTTAATACGTACAATGAAGAATTACACATACTTCGCTGCCAAGCCGCAAGTACTTAGACCTATTCACATACGTCATCTGTCACGTGCAAGTGACGATGACGTTTACTTTTGAAAATCCACTTTCGAGTTGTCAGTTAAAACTCGGCACTCGGAACATAATATTGGTATTTTAAAAAATTTTACCCGTTTTGATTTACGACTGACAAAAAAATTCATTGCCAGGATGAAACGATATCGGTTCGTCGATTTTTACCTGCCAATGCCTTAAAAATTTTGTCTTATATGGAGATATAATGTGCATTAGGGTAGAGTGGAAAAAAAATCTTGGATTTTGACCAAATTTGGTGGAATGGTTTACTTTGAGTGGGAGACCTTCCAAAAAAAATTGAGCTCCCTAGGGGCAAAGGGAGGGGAGCAGGAGGTGCTTAAAGTGCACCTCCTTTTGAAAAAATGCTGTTTTTTTGTGTTTTTTAGTCAATCATAATTGTGTGAGAAGCCTTCGTAGCACTTAAAAGATGCGATATGAGTTTCTACTTTCTACATCTCCCTAAACCATCGCCATCCTTCTTCAATCAAAACTCAGACCTCTACCAGGGGGTTGAAAAGTTGCAGATTGCAATATTCCAATAATATGAAATTTTCACTATAAACTGGAATAATTTTTTCTCATCGAGGAATTGAACAAAAAATTTTTCAACCACTGAAAGTGAATTTTGGAAAAAAAAATTGTTAATTTTATACTTACACCAGTGCAGCCAACAGCAAGTCATAAAATTATTCCAAAATAGCGAATTTATATCGACTTTGAATTGATTATTTTTTCGCCTAAAAATATTATGTATTTTTTTTTCAATCACTAGAATTAATATACTTCGGAAATTTTTTTGGGAAATTTTGTATATCAGTGCAGCCAGTTAGAAATCGTAACTTCTCAAAAATGTCTTCCAAAACATACTTCTATTGATTGGGAGAAAAAATTGGTCCAATCACTTGACGAAAAAATAATGCATTCCAGTTCATAATATCAAAATATCACAATTAGCAACTGGCTGCACTGACGTACAAAATTTTCAAAGAAAAATTTAAAAAATTTTATTTCTGATGATTTTAAACAAAATTACATATTGTGAATTTTTCAAACGATAAAAAAATTAATTCGAGGTGTACTTACCAAGTAATTCTAGTAATTGAAAAAAAAAATACAAAATATTTTCAGGCGAAAAAATAATCAATTCAAAGTCGATATAAATTCCGCATTTTGGAATTTTGTGATTTGCTGTTGGCTGCACTGGTGATAAAATTTTAGAAAATTTTCAATTGTTTTTCAAAATTCACTTTCAGTGGTTGAAAATTTTTTTTTTCAATTACTCGATGAAAAAAAAATCATTCCAGCTCAGTGAAAATTTCATGTTATCAGAATATTCCAATTTGCAACTTTTCAGCCCCCTGGTAACGGCCTGAGTTTTGATCGGAGAAAGATGGCGAGTGTGTAGGGTGATGTAGAAGCTCAAATCGCATCTTTTAAGTGCTACGAAGGCTTCTCACACAATTTTGATTGACTAAAAACACAAAAAACAGCGTTTTTTTCAAAAGGAGGTGCACTTTAAGCACCTCCTGCTCCCCTCCCCTTGCCCCTAGGGGGCTCAAATTTTTTTTGGGAGGTCTCCCATTCAAAGTAAACCACCTCACCAAATTTGGTCAAAATCCAAGATATGTTTTTTTTTCCACTCCGCCCTAATGTGCGTACGTGTATCATTTGCGAACGGTAAATTGCACCGAACATTTGTTATTTTGCCAACTGCCATAAAGCCAAATGACGAAGCACGAACGATCGCATTGATAAACAAAAGTGTTCGTCGACTATGGAAATATAAAATATCGTGGTTTACACCTGCACATGTGTATCCACGTGCTACGAACACGTTTTAGGTACCTAGTTGACACGAATCTATTGCACATTCGGTTTTAATTATTTCCACGGGTAAATCGATCGTTTATCGGGTACAGAGAGCGAATTGGCTGACGGACAGTACGCGAAAGGTTGAATTTCCCAATTTGTTTCAAATAATTTTTCCAATTTCGTTGCCGCCGGTATTGCACCATATCGGTCTCTCAAGTGTGGCGATTTAAACCGTTATAGATTTTAATAAATTTCCCAATCGTGTCCACAATATTCACCTTGTTCATGTGCTGGCTACTTTTTAAATACGAGTACGTTGTAGATACGTGGTAATTGAACACGCTGTCCTGAAAATCCATTACGTAATATTCGGAATAAACTCCCCGACCCGGAACGCGTTCAACTTTCTTATCAAAAATATTGAAAATAAGGAAATTTTTTCATTTCTGGATTTGTCGGGTGTCAGAGTGCTAATTACTCGTAAACCGCACATGTTTAAAAAAAACAGGATTTCGAATGGGAAAAAAACCTGTATTGGTATTGTAAAATCTTCGTGTGTATTTTTATCGATCATTTTCTCGTATTCAATTACTCGTAGGTTTGTCAATTGCATTGCCTATCAAATGCGTTTATGTTACGCTGAGTTGTTGATTGAATTCTCGATGAAACGGATTTTATATGCTTTTTGAATTTACCTATTTGCGTCGTTGAACCTTGAAAAAGGTGCAGTTTTTCTCCCACCGATATTACCGCTTGTGAGTCAGTGGATTTTTTCCAAGAAAGTGACGAGATCATGCGTGGAACAAGATCTTTGGGTTTTTCATTTTTGATTCGTTTTTTTTTTTCACTTCTGGTTTGAAAATTTTTTTAATTTTTGGTTCGAAAATTTTTTCTCATTTCTGGTTCGATTTTTTTGAAAATTTTGGTTTGACATTTTTTTTATTTTTCGTGGAAAACTGATGAAATAATAATGAAAATATTGGTGTATAAATTGAATATTTTCGTGTAATTTTTGCTCTCACTAGATGTAAGTGAGATAAGCATTATCGCAGTTAATTTTAGATCATGTATACCTATGTTCGATGCATTCGATGTCGAATATATCCCTATTATCTCGTCTCTTATCTTAACTTTTACCCTACGTGAAATCTATGACTCTGTAATGTATCAGTATAGAAATTACAGTCACTATGCAACTCGTATTATTCGTTTCCATTTAACAAATATCATCGATGTTGTTTAAAATATCGAGAAAGTTGTTGAAATGATGAAGGAAAATTTATTAGAAAGAATATAAAACGTTCGAAAAAATTAGATTTTTATATTCAATTGAATTTTTTTCAATACGAAGTGAATAAGCCTGTTGAAGTAGGACATTTTTCAAAACTTGATAAAAATGACAAAATACTCAACTTTATGAAAATTCGTTAGAATTTACAAAAATGAGTATCTTTAAGTTGAAAAATCCTTTAAAAAATGAGAAAAATTTTTAAAAAGGCCTAAAAAATTATTGAAAATGATTTACCTATATTGGAAAATGTCAAAATAAAGTAAAGTAGCATGGAAAATTTGTCTAAAATACTTTTGAAACTTGATCCAAATATCACTCATTGTTCGAAGTTCGAACTATTGTCAAAGTTGTTGAAATAGGTACCATAATTTTGTTTCAAACTGTAAAAAAAGTTACTAATGTGCAATAAAAATAATTTCATAAAATACTGTATAAATTGTTCAAAAAATCGTCTATAGAAGCAAAATGTCATTATAATTGACCAAAGTTTTAGAAAAATTTTGAAGCAGTGAAAAAGTCCGAATAGAAAATGCATGAAGTTCCATAAAAATTTTGATGAAAATTTGCGAAAATTAAAATTGGTTAAAAAATCAGAATAGTGCCGAAAAATTACGAAAAAGTATGCATGTAGCCTATAGCACTGTAAGATTGTTCAAAAGGTGAACAAATTCGTAAAAAGTCCTTTCAAGTTGGTCAAAACATTCAGATAATTTTGTTTAAGTTACTGAAATGTGAAAACTTTATGATATACTGTAAAAATATTTCTAATAAAATGCCATTGAAATATCAAAATAGGTAGGTAAGCAGTTCAATAAATCTAAAAATTGTTAAATATTTAATTTGAAAAACTGTTTAAAATTGTTCAAAAGACGAAAAATATCAGACTTCAAAATTGACCAAATGATCTCGAAAATTACAATTAACAATTGTGAAGGTTTTGAATGGGTTTTGAAAATGTGACCCGCGCAGGGAAAAGGTACCTAAAGTCGGATTTTTCAAAAATGAGTTTTTTGGCTTAAATGATAGGGGAGACTATGCGGAACATTTTAAGACCTGGATGAGCATCCTAAGTCAATTTTTCGGTGAGATAGAGACATTTGAAAATTAGAAAAAATCATTACTTTCAAAAAAAAAATAATCGAAAAAACACGTTTAAAGCTGCGTAGAGGTCTGAACTACCTAAAAAAACGAAAAAAAATTTTTTGAAAAAAATTTCCCATTTTTCATATTTTTGTCTCTAACTCAAAATTATGTTTTCCGACTTTAGGTACCCTGTCCCTGCACGGGTCACAAATTATTTAAAAGCAGCCAGAAAATTGTTCAAAAAAGTGGAAAAATCGTTAAAATTTGAGTGAAATTGGTATTTTTTTGGTATAACTTTTCCAACAGTTATGTTTTAATTCATTATTTTATGGCATTCGTGATGCTTTTTGGCTCTTTTTTTTGAATATTTTGAACGATTACACAGGCCGACATTTTTAAACTTTTGAAATGCTGTTTGAAGTTTAATAGATTATTTTTATGGCATTTTTCACGTTGATCACGAAAAAAACAGTGCAGAAATTCCATCACCCAAGAATTTTTTACGATTTTGATTTTTTGTTGAACCGTTTTTTACTTTTTTTTTTTTAGAACTTTTAACACTTGAAGCCGATTTTCTGAGAAAAGGAAGAGTTCTACGAAGAAAATAAATAGAACATAAATTGTAGAGCGTGAAATTTCCTTTTTGCAGAGTCCAATTAATTTTTTCCTAAGTTGCTTAGCTTTCAAGATATTTAGTTCAAAGTTGAACTTTTTTTTAAAATTGAAAATATCTCAAAAACTAAACCTCCTAAGAAAAAATTAATTGGACTCCACAGAAAGGAAATTTTACGCTTTACAATTTATGTTCTATTCATATTTTTTTTTGGATGCTCGATTTTCAGAAAACAGATTTTTTTGTAATGAACTAACTTTTCAACATCTCTCAAATGTAACAATGGAAATAGGCAAAAGCCGGCAAATCAACCATTTTTTCCTCCGTATAATTGATTCTGGTTGGTGATTTTGACCTATTTTTTAGTACCGAGTTCGGATATGATTTCAGTTTTTCCCAATCATGTCAGGATCAGGATTTATTATAATATTGGAATTTCTTGTCTAAAATTTGTTTTACATTTTTATGTAAAAATTGACCCTTAAAGCCGATTTTCTGGGAAAAGAAAGGGCCCTACGAAAAAAAATGAATAGGACATAAATTGTAGAGTGTAAAATTTCCTATCTGTTGAGTTCAATTACCTAGTTTTTGCTAAGAGGCTTAGTTTTCAAGATATTTTCAATTTTGAAAAAAAGTTGAACTTTGAACTGAAATATCTCGAAAGCTAAGCCTCCCGAGGAAAAACTGATTGAGCTTTTCAGATAGGAAATTTTACGCTCTACAATTTATGTTCTATTTATTTTTTTCGTACAACCTTTCCTTTTCTCAGAAAATCGACTTCAAATGTCAGAAGTTATCAAAAAAGTAGAAAAACTGCTCAACAAAAAATTCAAATTGTGAAAAATCTTTGGGTGATGGAATTTTTTCACTATTTTTCTCGTGATTGGAGCGTAAAATACTATAAAAATCACCCATTTAACTTCAAACAGCATTTTCCGTGTCGACCTGTGTTATTACCTATTTTGATTTTTTTCCGGTATTGTTATGATTTCCATAACTAGCCATTTTCATTTATTGAATTTCAAAAGTGGTCAAAAAATGAAGTTTTCGAAGAACGATGAACATTTTCAATCCTCTAAATTAATTTTTTATGGGTTTCAAATCAAAATTATGATTCAATATCATACTTTCATCGGAAATCTTGACAATGCAATGTTACGAATGCTCGAAATACCTTGACAAAGCCTTGTAAAACCATAAAAGATTACTTTTATTTCCTCGTAAATTTTTTGATGACTCCATATTTAAATTTCAATACCATTATTTGCTGTATTATAAAATTTCCCCTTGTTTAATTTCGTAGAAATTTCGTTGTCATAATTTTATAATTTTAAATGATCTAAACATCTTCTGAATTGTTTTTATGGTTTCGAAAATTGATCTTGATTGGTTAAAAATTAACAAATGACATTTACAAGTACCCATGACATGATGATCGACTCGGTCGTATACTTATTGAATAATTTATTTTAAAATTTTAAAGTCGAGGACGAAAATGATTCGTTATCAATTCAAGTCTTTCTTTTTCCTGTAATTCAACAGTTTTCACATATCTGAGAACTCTTATCTATACCTCGATTGTAACTAAATTTCGATAAAACCTGCCTGCCAAATCATTGTAATAAGTATCGGTATTTGTAAAAACCTTGTTTATTTTCCATTAAAATCAAGCTCGTTCGCACGTATCTTAGGGTGATTAACCGTCTATATAGATGTTTGCCAAAACTTCGACCTTAATATCACGCACAGGCTGTTATAGGCACCTACATCCTTGAAAATGAACATCGTTACGAGTTTCAAACACGAACAGGAACACTTCTAGTACTTACTTAAATTCCATCATAAACTTTCCTTTCATGGAAGTGTCATTAAACGGAAACTCCCTCTTGGGTAATCCTTTGTTTGGAATAATTTAATAAATTTTCGTTTACACGTCCAAATGAAGTTTTAAATAAACGCGAAATGTAATTAAAATACGTAAATTTTCATCGTATCAATTTTATACCCGGTGGATTGATACTAAAAGCTCGTTCAAGTCTGGTTTTGTATGCCTAGTGTCAAACTATGATACGAGTTATTTCAAGGGTAACTATTACGTTTTTTACGAGGAAGGTTAGATGTAAAAAAAAAAACATTTAAACCTGAATTTGTACCTACATGTGAGGAAAATTAATTTGAAGTCCATTCATTATGTATTTAATACCGAAATACAAATGTAAAATCAATGTAATAAATGAAAAACCTATTTTGGACACGTAGGTGTGTACGATTAAAATTAAAGCTGGTAATTTTCAAAAATCAAATTACAAATCAGTTTTATTTTTTCGGCTCTGATGACCTTGACGTTGTGGTAAAGTGATTTGACGCCGGCAAATAGTGCCCGGACTCGATATACGACTCCAGAAAATAGAAAAAAAAATTCAAGTTGAAAAAAATATACGTATGAGTCGGCTATCATAGGAAGCATAAGATAAACTGGTATTATGGGCAGGGGGAATGTTATCGAATTACTCCGGATATGTTTTTTCTATTGAATTTTTTTCTCCTTATAATTATTGTGATATAAATTGAACGGGTTATTAAATATTTTACCCGAAATGTTTTTAATAATGATTCATCGTGGTTGAAAATTTTCCATTGCCGAATTGAAGCGAGATTCTTGCTAATTCGACGATTCGCAAGTGACATCGTACTGGAAAATATTTGCCTGAGGTTGTTTTTCTCTTATATTTTTGTAAATTCCGAAAGGGTTGGATGGCGAAAGAAAAATTGTTTGGTATGGTAATGAGTTTTTTTCACTCAACAAACTGATTTTGATCATGTTGAGAGAATGAGATCGAGATGGTCAATGAACAAATATTTCAAGGTCGAATATTCATTTGGATCCAGTTTTTGTTTTGATCTTGTTTGTTGTTTGTAGAAAATAATTCCATAAAATGAATGGTAAACAAAGAGTCAAAGAACTAGACGTGGTTATTTGATAATTCTCTAATTTATTCGCTTATTGCTTATAACTCATAAGTGTTTTTGAAAACTGAAAATCCAGGTAATTAATAAGATTTTTTTCCCTTAGTTCGTCTCGTTCACTTTCTGGGCGTTGTTCGCCGTTGATCGTGAATTGGTTATGCCAAAGGCTGTGGATCAATTTTTCCCTAGCTGGTTGAATCATACCGTCCATACGTTCATTGTTGTTTATTCGGTGCTAGAATTGTCAACGAGTTACCACAGATGCACGCAGTCTATTTTTAAACAATGTATCGCTTTGTGGTTGGTCACATTAACGTATGTCGTGTGGTAAGTTGATAATTATTGTGATTTTGCTGGAGATGGAAATTTCCATTTGCTTGGGTGATTTTTTTGGCTGTAGGTGAGTTGATTTCCAAAAAAATATTTGTGTAAAAACACAGGGGAATTGATTCCCATTTTTTTTTTTGGAGATGTACAAATTGATTCCCCCTTTTTCAAGAGTGAATGTGCGAATTGATTCCCATTTCTTTGGCAGGATATGTATGAATTGATTCCCACTTTATTTTCCAAAAAAGGAATTTTTCAGGAGAGCGAATTAATATGCACAAAACGTTTCTACGACTTGAAATTAGGTTCAGCAAATGTTGGTTTGTTTCAAAATGTGGATTTGGGGCCTACAGAGCAGGTTTCACTCCAGTTCTCAAGAATTGAAATGAAAAATTTTCCCATCTGGATGCGCTTATGCTTGGGAATTTTTTAATCGCAGTTTCGGAAATAAAATTTTACGAAAAAAACAATGGTGTTATTTATTTTGGATTTAAAAAATTATTTCAACACTTTTTTTGTGTTTTTTAAATAAAAAGCTCGAAAACTTCGAAAATCTGTGATTTAGAAACATATGGGAAAATTTTTCATTTCAATTCTTGAGAACTGGAGTGAAACCTGCTCTGTAGGCCCCAAATCCACATTTTGAAACAAACCAACATTTGCTGAACCTAATTTTAAGTCGTAGAAACGTTTTGTGCATATTAATTCGCTCTCCTGAAAAATTCCTTTGTTTTGTTGAAAGAGGTTGGGAATCAATTCGTATATACGTCTAAAAAAAAGTGGGAATCAATTCGGACATTTCAAAAAAAAAAAAAAATAGGAATCAATTAGAACCTTTTTCAAAGCTGGGAATCAACTCACCAACTCCCGATTTTTTCTCATGAGGTGTTCATTTACATAAATATGTGATTTCAATTGGGTTAATTTTTTGATTGAGCTGTGTTGAGTTTATTTTTGATGTTGTATTTTGACTTGAACTTGAACTTTTATTGATTTATTTTCTAATTTGATTTTTTTTTGGATTGAGGTGTTGATTTTTTATGAATTCATTATCATCTCTTGAATCTTCCTTTGATTTGATCCAATATGGATCAAGAAGATTTAATTTTTTTTGCATTTGAACTCGACCTTTGGGTTGGTTTGAATTTTCATCGCATTTGAACTCAACTAGTTTTCATATTTTTTCATTATCTCATTTTTCATTTTCAAATTCGACTTGATCGTTAAGATGACTGAAATTTTCATAGAATTAGTTCGATTCAATATTTTTGATCCGATTTTTTTTCTTTGGTCAATTTGACCGAGGTTTTGATCTTATTGTCTTTAAAATTGCTAATTCAACAACTTTGAATCCATCGTTGATGGTGCCCAATTCCTTTAGCAGGTGATGAGGGGGATCATATTCAACTTCAGTGACTCATATTTCATTAAAAATGATTTCGGGAAAAGTTGAGATTTCTTAAAAGTTACCTATAAGTTGAAACAAATAGAAGTCCAAGTCGAAGATATGATTTGAAATTTGGTCAAAAATATCATATTAACAGCGTTTTGTAGAATTTTGAGATAATTAATTTCCAAAATGAGAACTTCAAAAATGGAGAAAGTACCTCCCTTCTTCCCTTCAAATATGAACTAAAATCCCATGAAAATATACCTACCTAGAGATTGTGATTTATCAACTGGTGTGTTTTCAGAGGCGCACTGAATACAAATATGATCTTATTTTTTCGACGCGGGCTCCTAAAGTCCCCTACACCCCCTCCACAAATTTGGTCACATGTATAGAAAAAATTGTGAAAAATTGACCAGTATTATGTTCTGGAATGTTTTCGAGGGTGCAAAACACAAATTCGATCTTTATTAATTTTCTTGCCTCAAGCCCCCCCTTACCTATTTCGATTTAAAATTCAAAAACGGAGCTGAAGAAGAATTCAAATGAAAAAAATTAACGCACTTTTTTTTTAAAGTAAAAACCTCAGATCATGGATATGTTCAAATGTACTCATTGGAGATGAGGAAATAGTGTCCAAACTTCCTTTTTATTAAAATGTCAATTTACCTAAAAAAAATTGCAATTTTATTTTTTCTTATTTTTTCAACATTTTAATAAAATAGCTCAGGAAGAAAAAAACAAAAATCCGAATTATACAATAGGATTTTCATTCTTTTTCTACCTACCTTCAAATCTCGGAAGTCCATTTATTCTTTTTTTTTGGGGGGGGGGGGGTAAAAATTCAACAACATCAAACCCATTTCAAAAAAACAAACCAGTTTTAGAAAAACCATCAAGTCAACTTCCTCACTACTCTATTAAATCATAAAAATATTCATTCAATTATTCAAATTGTTTGCTCTGGTTTTATTTTTTGTAGTTTTTTCCATGATCCCCCTCCCCCCCACCCCACAAAAATGTATCCATGTTGAAAAAATTAAGTCGTATTCGTTTTAAAAAATCTTAGATTTGATTTGGTGTAATTTTAGGTCTTTTTTAAATTCAATGTAACTCGTATCTTTTTTTGAACTGATTTAATTTCGCAAGTCATTATTCGGGGGTGAAAGGGTGAGGGGGGATTAATATTTAAAACTCAAACATGAAATTGAAATCTGACGAAGTTTTGCCAAATACATTTAATTTTCATTCATCTCCAAATCATTTCCATTCACTCAACCATACTTCATCTAGATACCTATCTGCAAAAATTTGACTCAAAAACTCAATTCTAGGTGCCACGTTGTCCACTACAAAACCAACTTATGGGTATACCCGATTCTAAATGAGCTCAATACATTCTGCCGAGTGTTATTCTTCTTGGGCTGTTTTGTACTAGCGACGGTATTTTTAGCACTTGGATTCTACGGAAATAACAGCATTTGGAAGAGAAGAATAGAGGTAAGCTATTCACATTGTTCTCAGCCATGAATTCTCTCATGCACGCGGAATGTAATGTAATGCAAAATGCCAATTTTTTTCCACGCTATTGAACGATTTCGTATTTTTCACCTTTGCTAACATATTAACCGATGTTTGTAAAATGTTTGTATATATTTCAAAGCATGTTTTTTTTTCTAAGCTCTAGAATTTTTTCGTATACTAACATCGTGTGCTATGTAAATAACTTCGATTTCTGTTTCGTACTTATGGGTTTTTTCTTTCTTTGCGATTAACCTCGTTTGATATTTTGGTAGGTACCTATTTTTTCACACAATACACGTAGGTAAGTTTCTAATTTCAAATAGTAGTACGGTCATTTAGGTTTTGACCCAAAAAAAATTCCCGGAAACGGGAAAGTTCGTATATAAGCTTTATAGAGGGTGGATTTCAACATACCCGACTTTCCCTAAAATCGGTGAATATTTTGTCCCCATTTTGGGGGTGAGGGGGTTCAAATTTTGGTTTTTCGACTATAACTTTCGAAATTACGCTCTTACGAAAAAAAAAGTAGAAACAAAAATTGTAGAAAATTCAAAAACAAACAATTTTTCTATTTACCATTTTTTTCCAAGACGTCATGGATGGGAACTAAAACCTTCAGAAAAAAAACAATTTTGAAAATTTTCCATTAACACAAATAATTGCCAAAAATCGGGTTAATCCACTTTTAGGAGCGGCTCTTTTGCATAGTACATCCTATTACTATGTAGAATAAACAAAATGTGCAACCGACCTCTTATCTTAAAGTAGGGGGGCGGACCCACTGCAGAGAAAGTTGCATTTTCCCCCGAGAATAGCTCAGCTACAGTGAAAAATTCGAAAAAATGTTTCAAACAAACGCTGTAGAGCGTTAAAAGACGAACATTTTCCTTTTTTTACATTTTTTCTGCGTGATTTTGGGGCTGAGCTATTGCAAAAAGAAAAAAGATCGACGCGGAGTGCGATAATTTTTCATCAACTCAATAAATTACACATTATGTAGGCCCGGTATAAAATCTAGCGAACCAATAGCCCAACAAGTGGCAGAGTGTCCATTCTCTGGAAAACCGGGAAAAGTCAGGGAATTTTGGTGGTTTGGAAAAGTCAGGGAAAAGTCAGGGAATTTTCTCTGGAATTCTTCGAAAATCCAAAAAAAGGATAAATCATTTAGAAAAGTGTTAATTTGTTTATTTTGTTCTAAATTTTTCAAAAAATTTCGCTCTTGCTCCGCTCGGGCCAAATTATTGCATCTTAGGTATATCTGATATTTTTATTCATAATTTTTTGTTGATCATAATGTACCATAAATTTGATATTCAAAATGCATGTCTTTGTCTATCACTCTTTCTTTGTACAGAATTTGTTCAAAAATTAAGATCTTGAGTTTTTTGGAAACTTGCAGGGTTCAAATTTATTGATCATGTTTTAGAAAACATGAATGAGGAAAAAGTGATGAATTTTTATCATTTGATGATCGTTTTTTGCAAAAAATTTCGCCCTCGCTTCACTCGGGCTCAACACAATTTTTATATTTCCATAAACTGATTTATATGTATTTCACCTCCTCATTGACTTTTTTATGTATTGATACAAACTAAAATTTTTTTGGAGATGTAAATTTATAAATTTGAGGCATATGTTTCTCGGGGGGAGGGGAGGGAAGGAAGAAATTTTTGAAATTTCAGCTCGGAAAATCCGAATTTTTTATTCGCTTGATTTGGTAGACACCCTGGCATAATTTATTTCATTTTCAAAACTTAATTTTGCGTTGGGATACTTAATTTTTCCTTTTTATTTAAAATTTTTTCTGTAGGTAATGAATTCGAATTTTCAAATTTTTGTAGAGAGAGGGAGTTGAATGGATTCAAAAATTTTCAGAATTGAATTTGAATCTTTTTTTTTGACCCAAAGAGGAGCATCTAAAAATTTCGTAAAAAGTTCACTTCCTAGTGATTTTGAAAAAAAAAATTCAATGTATTTTGTATCATTCTTTTGCAAAATTCGGAATGTAAGTACATCACGTGAAAAATTCCCCCCTCCCCGTTCATGAATATCATATGTAAAAGGTCTGAAAAAATTTGAAAAGTTAGTCTGGAAAACCTGGAAAAGTCAGGGAAAATGATTTCTGAGATATAATGGACACCCTGAGTGGGTTTCTGGGGGTTTCGTGGTCGCTAAACTCGATTTTTATAATCATCTAACCCCTGGACCAAAATTAAGCCCCAAAAGAGAGGGTTTAAAATTTTGTGAGAAATTTTTGAACCTCGCGTCGATCTTTTTTTTTGCAATAGCTCGGCCCCAAGATCACGTAGACAAAAAGTAAAAAAAGGAAAATGTTCGTCTTTTAAAGCTCTACAATGTTTGTTTGAAACATTTTTTCGAATTTTTCACTGTAGCTGAGTTATTCTCGGGGGAAAATGCAACTTTTTCTACAGGGGTCCACCACCCCACTTTGAGATAAGTGGTCGGTTGCACATTTTGTTTATTTTACATAGTAATAGGATGTACTATGCAAAAGAGCCGCTCCTAAAAGTCGATTAACCCGATTTTTGGCAATTATTTGTGTTAATGGGAAATTTTCAAAATTGGTTTTTTCTGCAGGTTTTAGTTCCCCTCCATGACGTCTTGGAAAAAAATTGTAAATAGAAAAATTGTTTGTTTTTGAATTTTTTACAATTTTTGTTTCAACTTTTTTTTCGTAAGGAAATAATTCCGAAAGTTATAGCCGAAAAACCAAAAATTTGAACCCCCTCACCCCCCAAAAGGGGAACAAAATAATCACCGATTTTAGGGAAAGCCGGGTATGTTGAAATCCACCCTCTACAAAGCTTATATACGAACTTTCCCGTTTCCGGGAATTTTTTTGGCTTTCGGCTTTTTTTAAGCTAAATTGTCCGCATACTATAGAGATTAATTTAAATCGTAGGAAATTTGATTAGTATTTTAGGAAGTAGGTAGCTTTAACGTGGTAGATTAATTTTATTCGATATTTTTGCCATTATCTTGGTTAAATCGCGTAATTAACCTAATTCTGTTATCAATGGAACATTTTCTCACTGTGTCTGTACCTCTGTACAAATGTACGCGAAGCTTTAATCGTCAAGTTTTATTGGAATATTGAACTTCTTTTTCTGTAGCCCTCGAACGCATGATAAAGAATAATCGCCACGAACACTTTTAAAAAAAGAATTTCGTATTTCAACTTTGATAGAAAATTTTCACGTGTTAGTTAAACACGATCGTTACTTTGCTTAACATCGCGAATGTGTGCTAATTACCTATTATATAAATAGTTGTATTTAAAAAAAAGCATGTAATGTAAAACAAATCGACAATAATCAAATAAAATCAGGTGACGGAAATATAACACTTGATTTCAATTTGTACCTACCTACATATGTGGAATTTGTTTTTAATTTCAGAAAAAATCATTAGATATAAATTCGTTAAATCAAGTTTGAAAACTTTGATCTCAGAATGGACTGTGTGATGCGCAAAATTAATTTTCCCAAATTTTGAGAACGATATCTGAGTACGCATACTCATCGTATTGAAAATACGGTTAGATAGTCCGAACTTGTGCCATCGTGTTTGAATTTCACAACTTGTACCATTACCGAACTTTTTGTCACAGTTCAAATACTTACTCTTAATACGTTCGTAATTGTGTATTATGTGTAACAAGATACTATACATAGGTAGACTTTATATTTTTTAATGCGTGTTTCTTTCTTTTTTCCCCTTCAATTTAGGCTAGTTTTTAAACAACTGTTACCTATTTAAGTTTCGTAATTTATTTTAATCAAAAATCTAGCCGTAGGTTTTATTTTAATTAGGCTTTAGTAATTTATTTCTTTTCAACATTTTCCTCAGTTTTTCGTTTCCATTTTCGATACTCGAGTATTATTTAGTCATACTTGGAATACTTGAAAATAGCTTTCTTATACCTACGTAATTTTTGTTTTACGTTTATTAAATTTTCTTTTGTGTGCGTGTGTGTTTTTCTTTTTCTTTTTATGGGTTTTGTAATGCACGTAGATTGGTTTATTTATCGCTTTTCGTTTGATTAGTGAGCTTTTTAGTTGATAAGAGTTGGAAAGGAAAGTGAAATTTGATAATTTTACTTGGCCTGGTTGTATGTTGGTTGATTTTTTTCTTCGTGTGAAGGATGTGTCGATTTTGGTTCATTATCTACTGTTTGATGACGCAACTGCTTAAATTTTGCAAGTGTGGATGTATTTTTGCTTGTTTGGTGATCCGAAATTATTAAGGGTATGCTCTAGCTTGTTATAAGTGAAAAATTTAGGCTCATAATATCTTGATAATTGACGAATAAAATACTCTGTATGTTGTAATAGTACAACTCTACATTTTGAGGTATTTTCAGATATTTTCAAAAGTTCTCTTTAATATTTAGAAAAAAAAGAATTAAAAAAAATTTGGCCAAAAAATTTTGTTGTTATTTGTCGAATTTTTTCCGAAAATTTCTTTCCTTTTCTAAGATAAAAGAGAAATTTTGAAAATATCTCAAGATACCTCAAAAGATAATGTTGTTCCAAAGCACATATCAAATTTTCAGAATATTTTATTCTATAATATTTGAAATATCACGATCCTTAATTTTTCCAATGATAACAAGCTAGGTAATACCCTTAAATAATTCGATGTATTGAGTTTACTTTGGGAGTAGGAGGGAAGACCTCCCAAATTGGATGGGGGAAAAATAAATAAATGAGTTTATTTTGGGAGGAAGAGGGGAGGGGCTTTCAGAAAAATTTTCAGTTTTCTAGACATGAAAAGCTGGGGCGGGGGGCTCATAGTTGATGTTACTTTTGAAAAAAATAAAATTTCTTGGTCAAGTTTGTGTTATGTCTTCTGCGTAGCCCCTTGACCCCTCTCATCCCCCCCGAAAAGTGCAATTTGATTTTCGATACCTCTCTGACCCACTAACCTTGAAATTAGATACTACTTATTGGGGTTGAAAAGTTGCAGATTGCGAAATTATAGATTTCTTGATTTTTACCTACTAAATTTAAATCTTCACTTAACAACCTTGAAATTGAGCCAGAATTTTCTTAGTCGTTCAAAATAAACTTTGATAACATTTGAAAAAAAAAAATCATAGCAGTTTTGCGAAATGCAAAACGACTCGAGATGTTTTAAATATCAGTTGGCAACACTGCAACGAAAAATGTTCAAGAAACTTGAATAAAATTTATTTTTGCAAGCACAAAATTTTCGGGTTTTTCGGGTCATTGAATGAGTGACTTGAATTTTGCAAAAACTGTGTAAATTGTAATGCAGTTGACTAAATTCTTATAAAATGTTTGCGAATTTTCATCTAATTTTTTAAAAACAATTTCGTCTCAATTCTTCTGAACAGTTCGGTTTAAATTTTGAGAAAAATTTGTCCAGATTTTGATAAAAATTTGTCCAGATTTTGATAAAGATTTGTCCAGATTTTGATAAAAATTTGTTTAAACTTTGAGAAAAAATTGTCCAGATTTTGAGAAAAATTTGTTTAAATTTTGAGAAAAAATTGTCCAGATTTTGAGAAAAATTTGTTTAAACTTTAAGAAAAATTGTCCAAATTTTGAAAAAAAATCGTCCAACTTAAAAATACAAATTTTAAAGAAAATTCAGTCAAAATTTCATAAAAATTGTTCAAAAAAATTGTCTAAATTTTTTATAACGTTTATCCAAATTTTATAAAAACATATGCTATTCTATTTTTTTAACTTGTCCAAAGTTTTACCTAAAAAAAATTTCAACCAAATTTTAAGAAAAAATCGTTGAAATTTTTTGACATTTTATTCAAATGTTTTGAGAAACTTTCGTTGGTGAGAAAATTCTTTTAATTTTTTTGACAATATTTTTCTAATTTTTTGAGCAATTTAATCTAAAGTCTCTGAAAAATTTCATTCAAAATTGAATAAAATTTTTCGAAAGAAGAACGCCTCTTTGCTGCGTAGTAGAATTACAAATAGATATGGTGCATACACAATACACATAGTAAGGTAATACATACAAAAAAATGGTCAATTTTCATTCTGTGTTATGTATAAATGTTTTAATTTTTTTTCGTAACGTGATATTTTATGTAAAATTTCCATGGGGGGGGGGGATGAAAAAATTGAGGAAGTAAATTATTTATTTTTGCGGGAAAAATGATTCGAACAAAGATGTACATTAGAGCATTAAAAATCCATCACTTTTTTCTACTTTGTAGTAGGAAAGAGAAACAGATTATTCGTAAAAAGATATAAAACTATGTGTATTTTTGTGTTTGAACAGAAAATTATTGAACCCTGCAATGTTAATCCTTTGCAAACTCGTCAAAAATTACAATTTTTTACATGGGCTTAGAAATTTGATTTTTTAAAAAAAACTCTAATAATTTCAGGACAGCTAAAAAATTCTGGACGTTGACAAAAACATCTCTGAAATTTGAACTCTCATTCTTGAAAAACTACTCGAAGAGAAAACAAATTTCACGTTCTACAATTTCAAAGGTCAGACAAAATGATGAGAAGGACAGAGGACAACTTGCAAAATTGAATTTTTAATCAAAAAAATAGATTTGAGTGAAAATTTTTTCGAAAGTGATGACCTCTCTTTCGTAAAATTTTAATTTCTAGTCGAAATAGTGATATGTTTTTTCCAACTTGAAAATTTTTTGCAACTTTGAGACGTTAATCGTTGTGACTAATTTTAACCAAATTTTCAGCTCGATTGAAAATTTCATCGAAATCGATCGAGCAGTTTTTGAAAATTCGGATTTCAAAACACAACTAAAAACGAAAAAAAATTTTTGAATGTGCCTGTAATTTTGATTTTGGAGAGAAATAAGTAAATATGTTTTTTTTGAGTTTTTGAAGTGTTAAAAAAATGGGTTCCACATTAATTTTGATTGTTTTCAGTATTGTTGTTCCATTGTTTAAAATAAATTAATTTTTTACCACGTATTAGGCAAGTAGAAATTCATCTAATCATGTGGTTAGGTTCGTTGCATCATCATCTGGGATCTATTGAATTGTAAACGACACAGTTTAAATATTATTCTTAGAAAAATTTGTTAGAATATCTCATGGCGTCTATTGACAAAAAAAAACAAGAAAACTAGAAAACAGCAAAAATTTTATAATTTTATAACCAAAAACAAGAATTTTCAACATTTTTCTATTTCCTTGAATTTTTTAATGGAAGGATAAAAAGTGGATTCTTTTTGGGCAAATTCGAAGCAAGAAAAATCGCATTATAATGGCAAGAAAAATTTCGAGAATTTTCATTTTCCAGATCCAGTAGACACCATGAATTGAAGTTCAAGTCCAATTCTATGAGAACTTTTCTCAGCCCCATTAATCATTTATACGTGCCACTATTTAAACGTCCTATTTCACACTTCTACATCTCCTATGTCTTATTACTTTCTACGTGAGAATCGTGTCCATAATAGGTACTTGACATTTGTGAATTTATATCTATGTTAAGTCTTTCCCAAAAGTGTTGGGGTAATTAACAGTCATCAAAGTATCCCTTTCCAAGAAGGTAAGTGATTACTGGAATTTTATACTGAGAATGTGCATATTTCATTCATAAAAAACAAATCGTAATGCAACTTGAGAACGATTTTAAACTAAATATGCATGGGAATCTTATTTGTATATGACTTATAAATGCATTGCATGGGAATTAATTTCACCTATCTACTCAAAAATATGGCACAGAGGAGGAATTATGCAGGTATTGTTGTATTTCTTCGTTGTTGCATCACTGGTTTTATTTTTTCTCATATTTCTTTTTTTTTCTGGTTGATTTTGATATTGGGATTTTTTTTTGTTGTAAATCACCTATTTATTTTTTCGGTTTGGTAATTATTTTTCAAATCCACCTAATTCATTTTTTTCACTTTTAGGTTTATAATTTCATTATTAGGGTTGAAATTCTCAATTCATGATTTTTCTGGGGTAGTTAACAAAACTTATCGAATCACCAAATTTTACTAATTAACAAAAGCACATTTTTGAAATTAGATTTTTTTAGATTTTTTTATAAAAATATATTTACCTATTGTAAATATAAAATGTGTGTTGTATTTCAGGTGGAATCGAGGAAGAAAAAAATTAGATAGAAACATCCTGTAAAGCATTCATTGGTAAGAAATTCGAAACCGTGGTTTAGTATTAGTCGATGTTATGTACTTAAATGGAATAAGTACCCATCCAGTGTTGTTTAAATTGTTCGATTTATTTTTTTTTTTTTAGAAATTTGTTGTAAGCAATTTTGTATTTTAATTTATTGTTCTATGTCGAATATATTTTAGTTTTTATTGTACCTGTTGGAATTCATGTTCTACGTAATGTTAACTCGTAAAAAAACCAGGTGTATTCGATGTAATGACGCAGAGGTGGAAAAAATTACCATTTCGTCGATTAATTATGCGACGACAATCAAACATCACGTAACCTAGTGACTTTCTTAATAAGTACCTGTGTTCGTACGAAGGAAATACAAATCTTTATAACAAATAAAAAGCGAAAACCTCAATTCTTATATTTAATAAAATACAAATGTGAAAACTAAAACGTACATAAAAACAATATAAGGAACTGCATTTATAATATATTCCGCGTATATAATTCATAGTAACACTTAAAATTCTAGAAGAATACACTGGACGAGTACAAAACCGAAAACAAAAAAACGAACGACGAGAAAGAAAAAAAAACGAATACGGATGGTTAAATTATCACTTGGAAATTTTGAATCGATTTGTAAATCTAATTGTTCGATGACTAATCATTCTTCGTTTTCCTATGAAGCGCGTTTGTTAGGCCATTTGATGTATCTAACGGGTAAGATGTCGAAAAAAATAAATAAAATTGAAAAAAAAAATCGACGTAGGCTATAGAAAATTTCATAATGTTACGAGACTTTGATCCAGCGTTCAATTGATTGCTCCATTGCTGCCATCCATCTGTGAAAATAATTTCGATCAGATTGGAAGAAATTTTTAATTTAAGTAAATTGTTCCTCTTTTAGGTACCTTCTTTTGTCTACGCTGGTTTCTGTATAAAATAGGAAATGTTTGAAAGTACAATCTGATGGAATTAATTCAAAGGCGTGTCTTCGCGATGCTGACGAAGAACTTTGCACTTTGTATCCGTGTAAATAAATCAACCCTAAGGGATGCGAGTAAACAAATCGATAAAAAATTAATTACAGAACACGAATGGTGAATGTATGGAAAACAATTTTACCTATGGCTTCGCTCGCTTTAGCATCTGTGAAAAGATATAGACGAGCTTCCCTCAGAATGCAATATTGTCTTTTCCAATGGTTACCCTTGTGATGGACTAGAGATGATAACGAGCCTTTGTATTCGCAATCTAAGAAACTATTTGCGCATATTTTCAGTAACAAATCCGATTGGTATTCGTCTTCGTCCTGTAAATCGAATATTTTTGTAGAGTTTAACGAAGATGGAATTTCAAGTATGAATGTGCTTACGTAGCATTTGGCAGTAGAACTGATCAATGAAATCCACGAATCGTAATCTTCGACGGTTTCTGGAGATAGGTAGATTGTTTTACCTTCTTTTCTAGTAATTAGGAATGTGTTCGGGCGACTGAAATTGATTAATTTTTGAACGGTGTATTTTGTCATGTTTGTGGCCCCCAACGGAATAGATTCCTGTGAAAAATATTTTCGAAGAATAAATATATTTGACGAATGAAATTACAAAAGGTGTCTAAAAATACTGCCAGTTGGCCTCCAGTATTCCTCTCTTCACCCAGTAGCGATCAAATAAAGTCAAATTCTGAAAATCCGGCCTTTTTTCTCTGGAATAAATTTTTTTGGGGCTTGTTTGGCCCAAAAAGTGCAAGAATTGAGGGAGATGGGATTTCAAAAAAGTCAGTCAATTTTTACCCTATGAGTTTTTGAAAAAATTATTGAAAAAAATTTAGGTACTTGAATTTTCTACGAGTCATTTTCTTAACGGTGAAACCACCACCCCTAGATTCTCTCCCATTTCTTCTGAGGATCCACTGAGGGAGGTTAAGAATAAAATTGAAATTAAAAAAATACTTATCAAGTGATACCTATCATTTGTTACATTTTCGAAGGTTCTGCCCATGTGGAAAATTAGTACTAGTGTTTGTAAAACATTACAAGCGTTTTCCAAAAAATTAGTAGTGTTCGTCCAAAAATTAGTAGTGTTCGTCCAAAAATTAGTAATGTTTTGTAACATTACTATTGTTTGAATCGACACTACTAATGTTTATATGAACGCTACTAACATGGATTTTAACACTACTAACGTTTGTACCAACACTACTACTATCACTACTTAGGTACTACTACTACTACTACTTAGGTACTACTACTACTACTACTGTTCTTATAAGCACTACTAATGTTCGTAACCAGATGTGATCAGATATGATTAGATACATATAATGTTATGTATTCATGTGTGGATCGTAAAATGTATAAAAAAGAAAGACTGATATAATCAGATTTAATCAGATTTGATCAGATTAAAACAAATCTGACTCGTTATCGAGCAAATTTTACTGTGCGCGCAACGAGATCAAAAATGCAAATACATCAAAATATTGGGTGACCGGGGGGGGGGGGGGTGTGTAACACTCGAAAAATTTCAATTTTGCAATTTTTCCAAGTGATATATCGAAATCTATATTTTCGAAGGCGTAGAATACGAATTAGGAAATATTTTTCTATTAAGAATGAAGGGTTTTGTGTATAGGGGTGGAGTAAAAGGGTGGTGAAGATACTTTGAAAATTTATATTTAACAATTTCTCCGAGCAATATATTGGATTCTACATTTCAAGGGCGAAGAATATGAATTACCTACCTACCGCCACTGAACTTAACCCTTCATTCGTAAAAGAAAAATACATCCAAATTCATATCCTGCGCCCTCGATCAAAAACATAGATTTCGATATATCACTCGAAAAATTGCAAAATTCAAATTTTTCTAGTCCTACATCCTACCCTTCACCACAACCTTTCATTTTCAAGAGAAAAATATGGTCAGATTCGTATTCTAGGCATTCGAAAATGTTGATTTCGATATATGACTCAAGAAAATTACAAAAATCAAATTTAACTAGGTCTTACCCTCTCCCTACTCCAACTTTTCATTCCTATGAGAAAAATATTGTCAAATTCGTATTCTGCACCTCCGAAAATATAGATTTTGACAACCACTCAAAAAATTGAAATTTTGCAAGTCTCGCCACCAATTTTTATCCCTCCCATTCTTGAATTATTTCTAATGGAAAAATATAATCAAATTCGTGTTCTACGCTCTCAAAAACATAGATGTCGATATATCGCTCGAAAAATTGAAAAAAAAATTCAAGTCTCACCTCCACCCCTACCCCTCTTCCACTGAACCCTTGAATTCCTAATGGAAAAATATTGTCAAATTCGTATTCTACGCCTTCAAAAACATAAATTTCGATATATCACTCGAAAAATTGTAATTTTCCAAGTTTCACCCCCTCCCCACTCCTCCCACAACCAACTCTTGAATTCCCAACGGGAAAATATTGTCAAATTCGTATTCTACGCCTTCAAAAACATAGATTTCGATATATCACTCGCAAGATTGAAATTTTCCAAGTCTCACCCCCGCCCATCCTATTCCTCCCCCACCCAACCATTCATTCCTAATGAGAAAATATGGACGAATTCATATTCTACGCCTTCAAAAACATAAATTTCGATATATCACTCGAAAAAATTGCTAAATTTCGATTTTTCCATGTTTTACTAGCCTTTTTTTCTGAAATTGTAAATTTTGAGGCTCCAGCCCCGAGGGGAGCAATCAACCCTTCATTTCTAAAAAATAATGCCAAATTCGTATTCTACACCCTCGAAAATATAGATTTCGATATATCACTTGTTAAAAGTGTAAAATTGAAATTTTTCCAAGTCTTACAGCCACCTCTCCCCCCTCTCCCCCTTGATATCTGTGGATTATAAAATTGTTAAATTCATATTCATACTACGTCCTCGAAAATATATTCAGTTTCAGATAATAATGCCACTGGTAAAAATTTTGATTTTTTATATTTATTGTGTTTACTCCCATCTTTTCTCTTTAATTGTAAATTTTGAGGCTCCAGCTCCCGAGGGGAGCAATAGAAATTCGCCAAACATACTCTAAAAATGTTTAATAATTATAACATACCAAAAAAGCAAAAAATTTCCTAAATTCGATCAAAATTAGAAAAAAAAATTTACTCACTCCATGTCTAAGTATTACTTTTAGAACCTAATTCTCAACCCGATGTAGTAGCGTGCTCCACTAAACCTTGATCGCGGGATGAATATATTGAAGTAAGCAGGAATTGTTAGCCATCAACTACACTAGTATTGTCCTAGCAACGTTACTAGTGCACTACTACAGTCGAACCATACTAGCAACACTAAAAACGCTACTAGTTTCACTAGTGACTTTTTCGCCAGTAGTGACACTAGTATTGTTTTAGCGACACTACTAGTGCACTACTATTGTCAAACAATACTAGCGACACGACGTTACTGGCGAAAAAGTCACTAGTGAAACTAGTAGCGTTTTTTCAGTAATGCACTAGTACTAATTTTCCACATGGGTGAGTCTTCATTTTGACTTAATTTTTTGATTTGTTTCCCTTATACACCTTATCCTCAAAATTTGGCCAAAATTTCAAAAATACCGACTGAGATATCATTTGTTGACTTTTCAACGTTTCAGCTCACCTCAGTTTTCAGACTTTACCCCCTCATCCTACGTACCCTCAAATTTTGATAGAAAATATCTGAAATTTTGACCTAAATTTTAGGATACAGTTGGCTGAGGGTGTCAATTTCTAAAATTTAAACAAAAGTTCGAAGGCATCAGAGGTTGAACTGAGAGGATCAAATCTCACGTCTGAGTAGAAAATTTGGGCCAAAATTGAACGGTCAGAGGGCTGAGTAAATTATAGGAATACCAAAACTGAGTATAAAATTGATTTCAGCGTCTTCAAAAACATTACAATTCAATATGTCAAAAATATGGTTGAAATTTTTTGATATTTCGACCCTGATTTGAGGGTAAAGAAGACTGTTGTAGTTAAATGGAGAAACTGACTTGAAATTCGGATTCAGCACCTTCAAAAATAACAATTAATACATCAGACAATTTTTTTTTTTGAAAATTTTCGGGTCCTTCAATGGATTTTTTGAAGGAACGAGGAAAAATTTTAGTAGTTTTTTCACTGTTAGAACGAAAATGATTCATGAAAAATTATAAACCGACATTAGGAATGCAATACTGGGTGCTTTATATCAAATTTTTTGCATTTTCTGGAAAACTTCTTATACCTACCCACAAAATGATACAAAAAAGAGAGAAAGACTTTTCAGATCGGGGTGAAATTGTCAAGATTGCTAAATAATTTCGATAATGATATTTTTGGTGGCCATCAAAAATTTCAAGTACCTACTTGAATTTCTTAAAAATTCGAAAGATAAAAATCACGTAATTTTTTGAGATTTCCCTCCTTTCTCTCACTGGACCGATGGGCGATAGATCTTGAAAAATTCAATTTACAAAAAAAAATATGTAGTGTGATTTGGTTGCTAGGAGATAAGGAAATGACGTACAATAGACTAACGATAAGACTAACCAAAAATAGTTTTGGAACAACCTTTGAACGAGACAAATACAGATCAACTTACGTATTCATTTTTATAACTGTACAAACAGTAATCCTCCTTGAGACGAAAAAACCGCAACATCCAGGAACTCGTGTATTGTTTATTGATAGTCTGTCTCCACATGTATCCTCGTTTCAGACATTTATTTTCCTGAGCTGTTCTACCCGACGATAAAATATCTTTAGTTCTGGCTACTTCTAAATCCAAAGAATCCGTACCTGTTTGAAAACACCCAATTTTTCGAATATCTGTCCTATCGTTATTTTCGTACTTTAACTTCTTAATTAATCTTACAATCTTGAAATATTTTCAAAACATCCGAGTGCGAGGCATTCAACACATTGTAATTATTAATACATAAAATAACGTCTCCGACTTGCAATCCGGAATATGCAGCAGGGCTGGCCGATTCAACTACAGAAACGATTACTGGTCTGGAACCTCGTATACGAAAACCATATTCGGCGGAATCTCTACATACGACGACGTGTCTCACGTTTTCTGCACGTACAAATTGATAAAATAGGTAATAAATTCCTCGAAATGAATCGATATCTACTTTCAGTTTAATGAAAACCTAGGAAGGTATCAACTTACTGAAGGAATTCGATGCTAAATATTTCTGTAACTCGGTACTCATTTTTCGATGAATTATGTTGTTTATTATGGTTTCATATTTGTAATGGAATTCGCTCTCCGAATCGGTAATATCGTTTAGCGATTTCTGTTTCAGTAGGTAATTCTGCATGAATTTATTTCCTGATTTTTCTTCTGCAATGAAATATTCGAATTCCAAATTGATATCCAATAATATTAAAAAAATAATGAAAAATAATAAGCAGATTTAAGCTGGTACCTTCTTCATCAGAACGATGCCATGGTAAAGTTTCATCAGCATCGGACACATGAATCCAAGAATTAGATAAAAATGATTCCGCATAAATACCGAACCAATCTTCGTCATCTGAGCCAGCACTTGAATGACTAGTTCGTAACCTTTCCATACTAACATCGGTCGATCTTGCCAAAGGTCTAAAAAAACATATTGATCATCGTTCATTAAATAGGTACTCGAAACAGAATAAATCAATAGCAAAAATTCACACCTAATATCCTTTTTCGACTCTTTCACTCGTTCTTCTGATTTAGCTCTAGCATTAGCAGCGTAGGTCTTCGGTAGCCACCTATCTTCCGAACGATACCGTTTCTCTTGCTTTTTAAACAACTTCCCAGGGGGTGTTCGTTGACACATCCTAGGCGAGTCTTCGAAACCAGCGGGAGGCTGAACGATATCTTCAATTTGCGGTGACATCGCATTTTCCTGCAGTTTTATCACGCATTTCGTTAACCAAACATTCGCAGATCATGGTTTAATTGACGATGTGCTCGACTTACAGAATTTAACACAATGGGAGATGATTTTGAGCCAATGTCTTTAACATGGTGATGACTAGAGAGTGAGTGTTCTATTGTCGTTGTACTGCTATGTTCACTATAAAATACCGAATCACTTCCCGGACTGGCAGATCGCAGAGATTCGGCGCTAATTGCTTTCAAACCGTTTGGCGTTTCGGTGAGTGTGTCCTGAAATTCGTGAAAAAATATCGTAGATTGGAGAAAAATTATTTCATAAGGTATTTTCTCCAACGTACCGTTATGGTTTTAGAATTTACGTCATTTTTCGTTGGAGGGGAATTGGTAACCACAGGGTTCATTCTGTCTATGGCACTGGAAGAAGGAGATTTCGAAGGGATCGATCTTCTACGAAGCATTTCTTCGGTAACTGCTCTCTTTTTCGTTCTAAATTAATGATTCCAAATTAGTAAAAATTTCGCCAATTTTTTACCTTATTTTTGAATTGGCAAATACCTTGGAAACGTAGTTGGACTACGATTATCTGCCATTCTGCACCGTGGGCTCGTTCTTCTTGTACGACCGCAAGAACATTCATCACTGGTATCATCTGAGGATTCAGTTTGCCCTCCATGACAAACCACTCCATTCCCCATAACTGACTGTGGTATCATTGAGGAAAATCAATATGATTATTTCGAAATTAATTTTGAGAATATACGTTTAGTTAGTTACCTTTGGTACGTTTTGATTCGAAGAATAGGCACATACTTTGCTTCTCCTGATCGTTCGATAACCAGAATCAGCGCTGAGATCTCGTTTTAATGGTTCTTCTACAATTTTTTTGCCTGTGGAGAGTACAATTGATGAGATCAATATAGAAAATGGATAATCAAAGTAAAATTCATCGGACACTATTTATTTACTTACTTGAAGATTTTTGATTTTTATCTTCTATTTTTTCATTCATTCTGGCCAATTTTTCACTATTCCTGTGAAATTAAAACGTCATACGGAATTTATTATAACACGTTTTCATTATTTCATGAAATATAGGTACAATAGGTATAAATTTAATTAGGTATTCGTATTTACTACATCGCTACTTTCTAAGGCATTTTGCGTTGCCTATCGTATTATAGCCAACTACTAGGCAAACTACAATCAGAACAAACAGAAGCTATCAACTTCTAAGATCAAAAACAAGTTATTAAAATTCCGAACTACTCGGCAAAGCTCTCAATACTTTCATCAGATTCGTTTTAAATCCTGTATTATTTTATTTTTGGTCCTTTATTTCGATAATTTTCAATTTGCCATTGCTATGAATACCATGCCATGCACAACGTACCTAATATAGCTTCATATTCAGTGATTCTTGCACCGAATCATCTGCCAAATAACACAATACGATAATTCAAAAATGCGGGCAGTTGGGTTGATGGGTACAGGTGCAGGTATGCCATTCTCTACTTGCATTATTCAACTACGTCAGAGCTTTCAAAATTTTCATTTTATCATAAAAATACGATAGATTGGGGGTAGGTATTTTGGTGTTTGACTGCTCGTATGATCTGGCTTTCTTCATAACTGTTCGATTACACTTATTTCAGCTGATATTGGACAATTTTACACTGGAATGTCACACTTTTCACTTTTTTACTCAATTTTGAACATAAAACAAAGAAACGACACCAAGTGTTGAGGTGTTTGAAAAGTTGTAAGGTAAAAATACATTGGTAAGGTAGGGTTTCGCACTTTTCAGAAACTTATTTAATATCCTGTTTCTTCAAATTTAATATCCTGTTTCTTCAAAAGAACTAGGAAGAATTAGAAAAATTTAATTCATTTTCATTCAGTTTTTTTTAATAATCTATTTTTTTCAAAAAAAAAGTAAACAAAAAATCTTGATAAAAAATCGATGCGACGTTGCCAAATCATGCAAAAATCCTTTTAGTTAAAAGTTTCACCACTAGTAGCAGCACTATCGAAAAATTTTGATTTTTGATCGACCAATCAGAGATCTGAATGAAAAATTCCTCTTTGTATTTCAACCAATCAACGCATCTGTTTGCGTCATAACGAGGTCGTTGTCTTTCAGAGTGTTTGTTTGATTAATTCGGCGTTCAATATCGGCATTATCGCCATTTTGATGAATTTACGTTGAAGTAGTGCATTATTTCGTACAAATACGAGATGAATTATTAATATAGGTAATGTTTCCATCTTGTGCTGACAAACTGTAGATATTCTTTATTCGGAGAATTCATTACGACTTCAACTTCAATTTCATCACACGAAACTGTTTATTTTTTGTTCCATTTTCCAACTTAACAGAAAGTAAGAAGAAAACTCGCCACGCTCGAAGAAAGTTTCCAATCAGTTGAAAATTGTAATCGATAGTCATACAGAAACGGGTAAGTTTTCGTTGCAAATTGTCGCGTTATGTCCAAGCGTTTTATAGATATGTCCAAATAAATCCCGCAGCAACTGACTACACTCGATAATTTCACTAACACTACTTTACGACTACTTCAATAAGGACTACAAGTTGCTAATTAAGATAAAAATCCTCACATTTTTGATCCTCTAACGTTTATATCTTCGGTAGACGATGCCGCAGAAGTGGAATGGGACATTTGGAGTTTGTTCAGCATACTTTCATCAACACTATAACTGTAATATCCATACAAACTTAAATGGTCAGCCATTTCTTAACCTACGTTTTTTTTGTATTGCAGATTTGGGTGTGTTTTTCGTTTCTCCCTCCCATGGTACCGTATCGAGCGAGTATGGTAAAGTGAAAGAAGTAGGTAAGTTTCATTTTCTAAGTGAATACTCTAAGGTAATAAAAAAACTAAGCGAGTGGTAATCCATCAAAAAGCTCAGAATGTTGTAAATCAACAAACAAGCGGCAAACGGAAAATCATCTTTTATTGCTGTGTAGTGAATTGAATCACTAATCGTCTCACAAAATTCAAGCTTTATAGTGAACATTTTAAATTTAGTTTACGTTTAATGGAAATTTATTCGAATCGTATTTACGTTGTTTTTATTTTAATGTTGTTTTAGAGAAATAAAAAATTCCATACGACTGAAGCGAACATATTCATGCAAATAATATCAATACGTTGTACCTGCCACAGCTGCTGCTTCTACCGCTGGTTGATTCGTTATCACAGCTTTTTTCTCGTTCTATGAGCTCCCTAGCTTTTGTCATCGGAGGCGATTGCGGTACCTGAGATAGAAATATGGTTAAAACGTGCTGACATTTTGGTAAACAAAGTGAATGTACCTATTTTTCAGAATGGGTTTTGTAACGAACGTGATGTACATTGTATTTTTCGTATGTTTTTATAGCATATAGCGATTTCGAGATTCGATACAGAAAGAGGACTGTATAAGTTTACAAAGTAAATACTGCCCTTAAATACTCGAATAGATATCTTATAAAGTATAGAAATTGTTTAACCTGTTGCAATTCTTCAAAAGTATCGGTTTTATTTAAACTAAAATGAGACGAAACACTATCGAAGGAACTTGTCGTATGAGATGGCCCTTGTGCTGTGTTCGTGACACCAGACATGCTATCGGTGGCGGTAATGTATCCATCGGTGGTCGACGTTTCTGACATATCGTTTTGATAAGTTCGATTTGAATCTGTTCGTGACAGAGCTTTTGAAGAATTTTAGTAAATATTTATTCTTTCGAAAAGCAGCCAAATATGAATTGTAAAAAAAAAATGTTCTTACAGTGTTGAGCTTCGTATGGCGAAGAATGTTTTTCCGAGACGTTCAGATCGACGCATTCCGGACTTTGTTGTTTGATCGTGTTAATTATGTACGAATCTTGTGCAACGATGCTGTAAAATGAGCTACATTGAGTCACCTATGATTGATATAAAATAGTAAGTATCGATTAAATCGCTTACCGATTTCGATTTGGTAAAAATCCATTCTCTTGTTTAACCTCTTCTTTGTAACGAATTGGATTACGAACCAGATCTTCGATAGGAGGTGGTAAAATATGAGCCTGAAAATTCACCAATATTCGAATTAATTTAAAAATTCAAATTTTAGGAAATCCTGACTCCGACGAGATACCTGTTTCGTATCATTTTCATCAATATCAATTGCTTCGGTATCGATGGAAGATCGTTGTTGATGCTGTAGCAGTAAAAGCTGACGTCTCGACGAAGATGTCAATTTGGCAGTCGGTGTTAAAGGTGAGCTTAAATCTGAACAACTGGGACACGTAGCTGCCCCGTTATTATCCGAATCTGCCGGCAAAACCTGTAAAATTTTCCAAATTAATTTTCTTCGTCGTGGAACAATCTCCCTTATTTACTTCCTGTTTCATTTCCCTCCGAAGTTGATTCGAATCGATATTAAAAATATTAAATTATACGAAACAACGAGCGTTATTACGCGAAAAGTTGTGTTAACTCGGGCGTATTTTTTATTTGTTTTTTTCTTCTCTCGTTCGCGCAAAATCAAGACGAAACCTTTAACGTTTCGCATTAGCATACGAACCGAAAGAGGAAAATATTCATTGCTTTTTTCAAAAACAAACAGTTTTAAATTGCCTACATTAAGTAGAAATTCGACGAGTCGATAATTTAAAGTAAATACCGCACACGTCAATAACGAAATGAAAAAAATACATAGACGGTGAAAAAATACGACAAATTGAATCTCTCTAGCTCTATTTCTCGTCGTTGCAATCATCCCTGCTACTGCCAACCCCTAAATATGCCCGTAATTTTCACCGGTATTCGAATTAACTACGTCTCGGATAGCAGGAAAAATTGCAATTTATCTACCTTAAGTGTTTAAATTTCGTTAAATCTTTTTCAATTTATTTAGACTGAGATTTGTTTTTTTTTCAGGGTGGCAGTTGAAAGTACCGACGACACTGACGTAGGATTCAGAAACAGCAATTAGAAATATGGATTTAGCTTCAACGTTGAGTTTTTTCGTTCCCTTTCGACTCAGAAGTTTTTTGTGAATTAGTTTCGGGTAAGTGTCAGTTTCTTCGTTGAAGAAAAATAGCTTTATTGTCACGATTCATTTTAATTGTCGAAAAATAACGAAGTATTTTCTCGAAAAATTTACTTATCTGCTGAGTTGCGATATCTCTAATGTTAAATGTTTTGTCGTTGTAAATTCTATACGTTTATTTGGGGCTAAAATCAAGGCCCATTTTAAGGCGCAGCTCCAAACATTTGACGCGCAGTTCCAATTTTTTGAAATTCGCCTCAAATTACATTAGACTATGATTTTCTGAACATAAGAACATTAAAAAAAAAAACCTTTTTTGAGCATTAAACTGTCAATTTTTTCAAAGCTGCGCTCGGGCACGAATAAAATCACAATCATCAGAACTTTTTGAGGCAACAATGTGAAAGAAGGCTCCTCTTTGCCCCCGCATGCGAAAATTTTTGATTTCTCCGAATATGGTTTTCGTATACGAAGTTCCAGACCTGTAATCGTTTCTGTTGAATCGGCCGGGGGTCAGAAATACAATGGCGTCGGAAGCTTTTTTGGGGAGGGTAAAAATTGGGTATGGGGACCTTGAATAACCCGGCCCTGTTTTACGGATTCACTGTGGGCGATGAGCGATTTTTTTTCAAAGTTTGCTTGATTTTGCACTCGTAATTTTCAAACTCCAACTTTTTTCCTGTATAATTATTTTTTAAACTTCAAAATTTTTTCAACGTAAATTTTTCAAGTCTAAATTTTTTTTTCAAACTTCTACATTTTTATGTTTTTTTCAACGTTAATTTTCAAACTCTGAATTTTTTTCCTGCAAATTTTTTAAACTCTGATTTTTTTCCTGCAAATTTTTCAAACTTCAAAATTTTTTCAACGTAAATTTTTAAACTCTGAATCTCTTTCCTGCAAATTTTTAAACTTCACAATTTTTTTCAACGTAAATTTTCAAATTCTGAATTTTTTCCTGTAAATTTTTCTTTTAAAAATTCAAAATTTTTCAAACTTCAACACTTCTCCGTAAATCGGACCCATATTCAGAAATATTCTAAAAAATACAATTGAAAATTATTTTTAACAACTACACTGAAAATAATGAAATATAAAATAAAAATTCAGGTCTTGACTGTATTTTTCATTATTTTCGATGTTGTTAAAAATAATATTTTCAACTGTATTTTTCAGAATATTCTTGAAGAAAATCCCGATTTACGTTGAAGAAGTGTAAAGTGTTGAAGTTAGGAAAATTTTAAGGAAAAAATTTTAGACTTGAAAAATTTACGTTGAAAAAAATTTGAAGTTTTAAAAATTTGCAGGAAAAAAATTCAGACTTGGAAAATTTACATTGAAAAAATTTTAGGCTTGAAAAAAATAATTATACAGGAAAACAGTTGTAGTTCGAAAATTTAGAGTGCAAAATCAAGCGGACTTAAAAACCGCTCACCACCCACTGTAAATTCGTAAATCAGGGCCAGGTCCTGGAACACCATAAGGATTATGGAGGGGGCCTTATTTCGCACTGTATGTCGTGTCAAATAGATGATAGAATTGTCATTTTGATCATGCTCGAGCAAAGCGAAAGCCAAACTTTGAAAAAAATTGATTTTTAGTATCCAAAAAATACATTTTTTCGTGTTTTAATGCTTTGAAAGTCCCTAGGTATCTGATGTAGGTGATGTAATTTGGAGGTGAGGGGGTTCATTTGATATTTTGTACCTTGGTTGCCGATTTCGGGAGTACCATGTACTCTTTGAATCGACGCCACAGGTATATTTTACACAGTTTTCATTCATTACATACAATAACAGAGAAAAGCAGAAGGGAGGGAGTCGTGAAAAACTGACCCGTCAAGTTTACTCACTTTGAATTCGAAAAATTGTTGGGAGAAAATCTTTCAAAAGTAGATAAATTGAGGTGATTTTAATTTTTGAGGAAGTCTTAATTTTCAAAAAAGAAGGAAAATAGCAAACTCAGCCCGAGCGAAGCGAGGGCAAAAATTTTGTGTAGAATATACGTTATTGCTGTTGAAAAAATATGGTTTTAAGATCACAAATACTTTTTGATTAAAAAATTCATTTTTGAAGGGTTTGGGGGGCTTGCCCCCTCCCCCACCATCTTTACGCTACTGTCTACTTGTCTACTTGAGAAATGCATTCGGTAAAATTTGAAGTTTGAAAATTGTAACCAGGGCTGCCGAGAAACTTGAGGACCAAGTTGACAAAAAGATTTTTTGGGGGAAAAAGTTTCCTTTCAGAAATCACAATCCATTTATGAAATTACCTCGCGGATTTAAATTTTTCAAAAACTTGGGCCTCGCTGCCCTTGCTCGACCTTATGCTCCATAATTTGGAAATCTTAATCATCTGAATCCAAATTTTGCAAAAATAATTTTTTATATTTAATTTATTCGCATTTTTCCTCCTTGAAAAACTAATTTTGAATGTTTCAAAGCCAAATTTTTCAAAAACTTTAGCCCCGTTGCGGTCGACCTCTAGTTTTACAGTAGCTAGGTAAAAGTAGCCAATTTTCTATTCAAGTTCATTGAAATTTTCGCCTTCGCTTCGCTCGGGTCAATTTTCTCTCTCTCTTATTCACATTAAAACTACAAAATTTTTAAATTTAATTATAATTTTTCTTGAAATTTTCCACTGTTGTTTCGCTCGGGACAAGTAGACAATTTTTTACGTTTTCTAAAACTACCTACATAATTATAATGAAATTACCGAAGGAGGAACAATGAAGTAAATGAGAGGGAGAAGTTTTCAAAAAAAATGAGTTCAAACGGAAACTTTGTGCCATCTACCCCCATCGACCCCATCTCCAAAAAGGTCATTAGTTCGGTCAGAAAATTTTTATTGGGCCACCCCCCCCCCCGAAAATCAATCCGTTTCGTGCCTAAATGAACTGATTTTCAAAGTTCTTCAAAAATCAAGTCGAAAATTCGGAGATTTGCCTCCTCCCACCCTCTCAATATTTGAACTTCGATACGTCACTGAAAACTTATGTCTCTAAATAAAAAAGTGGGCCAAAGGATGGGGTAAATCTCCTTACATGCGCAGTTCCAAATTTTCCTTAAAATAGGCCCTGGCTAAAATAATCGATAAATTAATCACCCGACCTCAAAATTGAAATTCGAACTCACCGTGGTGACAGATTCATTCCACATTCCATCGCTGTGATCCTTCGTATCCAACGAATCATTCGATATAGAAGGTGATTTCCTAAACTGCTGGGCCTCCGGTTCATCCAGCCTGCATTCCAAACTATCCGCCGACGAAGCGCTATGCTGCCTGTATAACCGATCGTATATCAAATTCTCGTGAAACTCTTCATCGATCGATTCGGAATTTGACTACGGAAAAAACGTCGAATAAGCGACGAGAAAGAAATTAAACCCCTTATGGCGAAAAGTTGTCTTTTTTATGTTTCTACGAAAGAACACGTGTTAAGATCGGAACCGAACGTTACCAGCTGTTTATTTGAAGATGGTTTGGTGGAAGTGTGAGAAGATTTATCGCTATGTTCGTCTTCGTCGGATATATTTTGATAGCATATTTCGCAATCTGACACGGTCGATTCTCTGTCTTCTTTTTCCATATTTTTTCTTCTGATTATCTCGCCATCGGAGCACGTTTTCAATAAGGGTTTTTTATTACTTTGCCTTTGCGGTTCGAAATTAATCAAAATTTCAGCGTTGTTCTTTTTCGGGCTGGTGAAATAAAAAGGTGATCTGTAACGGTTACAATTTCGTAGCTCGTTTAGAATATACAACCGAGTTGCGAACAAAAATGCTAAAATAAGGGAGGAAAACGACAAGCGCTATATCTATCTCTTCGTCTACTTAGGCAATAAATTGAACGGTTAATTAACCAAGAATTATACAAATACCTACGTTACTTATAGAGAAAAAAAAAGCGAAAACAAATCGTTTTGCAAATATTGTACACAAATGCAAATTTAGCTTCTTTTTGTAATTTGTAACAATATTTTTTCGGCGAAAATTTGAAATTTAAATTAGCTCTACGACAATAATAAGCGCAGCGCTGCGAGATATATTTCTAAAGTCGTAATAAAACTAATATTAAATATTGACTCTAAATACTTTGGAGGCTCTTCCGATTGAGTTCGTAATAAAGGCTCGTGTTTATCCTTTGATTCTATCCTGTCTTCCGATTGAAATTTAGTTTCGCTGTAAGGATGATATAATTCTGAATAGCTTTTTGTTAATTTTCTGTTGAAGTTACGATCTCCATTTGTTTGAGCACTCTGCAAAAGAAATTTATTTCTTTAATAATTTTATTTACATTCGAATTCGCGTCTTAATTAAATATTTAATTTATTTTTAATCGCGGATTTTCTAAAGAGGGATGATCAAAGAGGGAAGAAGATTGTGTATAAATTATATTCTTTTTTCTCTCTCATTTCGTCGCGTTGGAAGATGATAATTTGAATGAATGGCCCGTTCGTCTCGATTGTTGACTTCAATCTGTTGAAGTAAGCAACCTATTTTAGGGTCATGTGTGTGTGTTTGCGTATTTGTCGAATTGCAGGGGTAGAGATGTGCTAATTTGTCACGAATTGATTTTTGTAGTTTTAGGGATTCGAAAAAATTAGTAGTTTTCATAATGGATTTGTTGGCATCGTAGGCATCATTTTTATGACGATTTTTTTCAATTTTTTAATTTTCGTTATGAGGCATATTCTATTTCGAAAATTGAGCAATTTCCATAACGGTAATTTAGGCCCATTTTCGAAATTGAAGTCACCTAAATGTAAATTTTAACAGAAAATTATCCCTGAAAATAAATTATCTACGCTGTGAAAACAAAAAAATTTTGGTTCGATGAATTTTGGTAAAGAAAAATTGAAATTGCAGTAAAAAATTAAGGAATGTGGTTGGAAAATTTTGAAGTCGTTATTTTTAATGGTCCTTATTCCTTCAATGTTGATGTTGGATGAAACATTACAAGAAAGGGGAGGAAAAAAAATTATCAGGACTTCATCTGTTTAATTTTCTTACCATTATTCATTTCCTGAATGATTTATTTAAATTTACTTTTGTAGCTTCTTCAATTTTGAAATAAGACGAAAAATCATCAAATGAAAATCTGTTTAATTTTTAAGGTGCCACTTGTTCCCATGATTGAAAATACATATGTTTTGATTCGATTTTTTTCAATAAGCATGTGTCTCTGAAATCCAAAGTAGGCAACATGTTGATCTAAACCACATTGTATGTGTAAAGAGTGTTCCAAATATCATTAAAATGTTGACTATATCTCTGGGTTTTCGGCTTTTATTTTTTTTCTAACGATTTTTGACGATTCGTTTTTAACTTCTCAACATTCTATTTTCCTCCGCAAAGTACATATAACGTATGACCATTTTTTCAGCTTCATTTTTTTAGTAATACAGGGTGTTCCATGAATTGTCTGCGTACCACTAAAAAAAACACGTAGATGAACATGTTGCCTATTTTGAAAATTGAAGGGGCAAATACTGTTTCTAAAAAAATCACACTTTGAAAACTGATGAAATTTTGTTCTGAAGACTTTTTGCCTAACATCAAAAATAAAAGGGCTTAGGGTCATTAAAAATTGAGAAAATTTTAAAAATTTTTGAAGCCCATTTATTTTTGATGTTTGGCAAAAAGACTACAGAATAAAAATTTTTCAGATTTCAACGTTCTATTCATTCCCTTGATTAGTTTATTTTTTAGAATTTTTTTTGAACAATTTTTTTTGTAGTCCTTCAATTTTGAAGTTGGTCAAAAAGTCATGAATTGAAAGTTGTTTACTTTTCAAAGTACTATCCATTACCATTGTTGAAAAAAAATTTTGACGTGATTTTTTTGGAAACAGCATTTGCTCCTTCAATTTTTAAAATAGGCAACATGTTCATCTCGAGGTTTTTTTTTAGTGGTACCCGGTTATATTCAAAAAAACGTTTGGCAGACAATTCGTACAACACTAAAAATGTATGTACAAGCCAAAAAAAAAAAAAAAAATGTCATCGGAATGTGTAATTTGCAAACTGAACATCATTTTTACGAAATATTTGCTGACTTTGAAACACGTTTCGGGGTGTCCCCTCCGTCGAACTGTCTTTGTGTGTACAGATTTGAGCAGAAGAGTTGAAAAATTACAAGACTTTTGAAACGAAGTATCAATAACACATGTGGACATGGAAAATGCTGTTTGAGGTTTGGTGGATGATTTTCATAGTATTTTTCCCGCTGATCACGAGAAAAATAGTGAAAAAAATACCATCACTAAGGATTTTTCACAATTTGAATTTTTCATTTAGCGTTTTTTCTACTTTTTTTGATAACTTTTGCACTTCAAGTCAATTTTCTGAGAAAATGAAGAGTTCAACGAAAAAAATTAATGAAACATAAATTATAGAGCGCCAAATTTTCTGTCTGTAAAGTCCAATTAGATTTTTCTTAGGGGCTCAGCTCAAAGTTCAATTTTTTTTTAAAATTGAAAATATCTCAAAAACTAAGCCTCCTAAGAAAAAACTAATTGGACTTTACAGGTAGGAAATTTGACGCTCTACAATTTATATTCCATTCATTTTTTTCGTAGAACCCTTTCTTTTCTCAGAAAATCGACTTTAAGGCTCTAAAATTACATCAAAAAGTGTAAAACAAATTTTCAACAAAAAATCTTCCAATTATGAAAAATTCTGGTTTCCTGGAACTTTTTCACAATTTTTTTCGTGATTACCGTAAAAAATAATATAATAAATTAATAATTATCCGTTAAATTTAAAACAGCATTTTCTTTCAATTTTTTTTCAAATTTTGTCAGTCGGGCAGTTTTTCTCGATAATGCCAGGTTTTTTTATAATAGCAATATTTTTTGTTGAAAATTTGTTTTACTTTTCTCTACGTAACTTTTGACCCTTGAAGTCGATTTTCTGGGGAAAGGAAGGGTTCAACGAAAAAAATGAATTGAACATAAATTGTAGAGCGTCAAATTTCCTACTTGTAGAGTTCGATTAGTTTTTCCTTAGGAGGCTTAGTTTTTAAGATATTTTCAATTTTTAAAAAAAGTTGAACTTGGAACATTGAGCTAAAATATCTCGAAAGGTAAGCCTCCTAAAGAAAAACTAATTGAACTCTACAGATAGGAAATTTGACATTCTACAATTTATGTTCTATTCATTTTTTTTCGTAGAATCCTTCCTTTTCTCAGAAAATTGACTTGAAGTGTCAAAAGTTATCAAAAAAAGTAGAAAAATCGTTGAACGAAAAATTCAAATTATGAAAAATCCTTGAGTGATGGAATTTTTTCAGTGCTTTTTTCGTGATCAGCGCAAAAAATACGATGAAAATCACCCATCAAACCTCAGACAGCATTTCAAAAGTTTAAAAATGTTGACCTGTGTAATTATATGTATTTACTCTTTAAACCTGAATCAGTCGAATTTGATGGCATTCTGCCTTTTTGAATCAATAAATTTTTTTCGAAATTATTGATTTTTTTCTGACAAATTGGAAATTTATGAGAAAATTGATGATTTTAACTGGAAGATCATGATTCAAAAAAGCAGGATTTCATCAAATTAATTTAGATTCATGATCATTCTTTGTTCAAGCAGTAAATTGATTGGGGCGAAAATTTTTTTGAAGTCATGTTTCAAAAACACAAAAAAATGCATTTTTTGACATTTTTTAAAAATCAAAAATCTCCTAAGCAAGATTTGAGTGCGCTTATAGGGGAAGAAGACGGCGAGGGCACTGATAAAAAAAACAGAACAAGCTGTCGACCCAATAAATTGCATTTATGTAATTTCAGCAAACCCCTCTTTTTTTTTTAAATTCTATCATATTCAACAGTTCTGATACAACTTCAACTACTTCAATAAAATTTCAAACGCATTTCGTGATCATCTCAAACGACCTCATCAAATTTCAAAGTTTTTCCCAGCTTCAATTTGCAGTTACCGTTTTCAACTCCAATTTTAAGTTTCTTCGCGTTAATCGAGTGGAAAATTTTCCTTCATCGCACCATCTTCCCTTCCGTACTTGTACCTCTTAACCTGCCATATTTATGATAAACATCGCCTTTGGAATTCCAGCAAACCCCTTCCCACACCGGTGCAAATCGCAATTCTCCAGCTTACGTCAGTTGTCGCGATAAAAATACTCGAAAATAGCGAAGAAAATTGAAAAACCGAGTATACCTCTGACTACCTCTTACGATTCGTACCAACTATGCAAATATCTATACATATTTATGCCAGAACCGAGTTGTTTACTCGGCTCGGTTGAAGCATGCCTCACTTACGAAACACCCAGTACATTTACTTTAGCTAACCCAAACTGATACACTATTTTCTACGGTGTATGGTTGAAAATTCGCAGGTGAGTAGCGAGTACCTCGTATAGCAAACGTTATAAAAGAGGCGAGTTTATTCCACCGAGCAGCAATCAATTCCCAATACACGAGCTTTATTTCGTGTTTTGCTGGCTTTTAGGATATTTCTATATACGAACGGTACCAGCAGATAGATAGGGTATTATCGGAATGTTAGAATATGGTGATGAAACCGGCATTTCGACGATATATTTTGCCACTACGACTGTACGCCACGGTCTGGATTATCCGATATCGTAAATCATCTTTAAACGGCGCGTGTATATGCAATTTAGCTTTTAGACACGAGTCGATGTAAAAATAATTTTGCTTTTGTCTAAATCTAATCTGCTCGAAAGCAGATTAACGTAATTTCGTATAGGTAAAGATTTAATATGCTCGAATGATGATGGTTAAAACGACGTATTACAATGAGTGTCTCTTCATCGTCGGCTTTCTCAGGGCCCAAGTTGGCAACTTTAAAATGTTCATTTTGCCTAGAAAGATAACTAATTTCATCGACGAGCGTATAAAGCTATTAAACTTCAGGGTATAGTTTACCTTTTAGTTAGAGATCGTGTATACTTAAGTGTTTCTCTATCAACCGATTCAAAATTTATATCTTCATAAAGGTCTAAGGATTAATTGTAGTGCAAATTAACCAACGCTGAAATGGCCTCCGTGCTGCGGTGAATACACGAAATTAATTTATCGCGGTTATAAAACTGTGTATTTTTCAGGCTGCACATAGTTCAGGCAAATAAGAGAAAAAATGTATCAAACCCCCAAAAATTCAATCCTGATTTTTTTTTCGCGTTTTACGTTCGTAATGGTCCACTACACAACATATTAAAATGGACACCCCTATAACCCTCCGCTACCCCCAGGGGAGGGGTAAATGTCTGCTGAAAACCGTTTTTTTTTGTGAATATCTCCTCAAATAGTCATCAAAATTGAAAAATAGTTAGGAACAATCTTGTTCTACGTGTAATTTTCTATCAGGAGGTTTTTTGTTTTTTCAAAAACACTCACTTCTTTGACCAAAAATTAAGGGTAAAAAACACCTATTTTTCTACAATTTACAGCATTTTTGGAAAAAATCGAAACTTTTGTGAATATCTCCTCAAATCAGCCTCAAAATGGAAAAATGGTTTTGAACAATCATGTTCTACGTGTAATTCCTATCAAGCAAGCTCGTTTCTTTTTCGCAAACACCCACTTCATTGCCCAATAATTGAGGGTGGAAAACGCCTATTTTTCTAATATTTACAGTATTTTTGGAAATGATGGAAATACGAAGCTGAAAATATCGTTTTTAAATCCTTACGACGCGACGCAAAAAAATGTTTCGTATCACCAATAATAAGCAATAACATCGCGTTTAAAGTACTTTTTCTTTCCACAACCTCGATTTTTTAAATGCAGTATTCAAATACCCTACCAGCATGTATAAAAAAATTACTCTTCACTGGTATAATTCGGGGTACTTTCAGCTTCGTATTTCCATAATTTCCAAAAATACTGTAAATATTAGAAAAATAGGCGTTTTCCAACCTTAATTTTTGGACAAAGAAGTGGGTGTTTTCGAAAAAAATCGAACCTGTCTGATAGGAAATTACACGTAGAACATGATTGTTCACAACCATTTTTTCATTTTGAGGCTTATTTGAGGAGATATTCACAAAAGTTTCGATTTTTTCCAAAAATGCTGTAAATTGTAGAAAAATAGGTGTTTTTTACCCTTAATTTTTGGTCAAAGAAGTGAGTGTTTTTGAAAAAACAAAAAAACTTCCTGATAGGAAATTACACGTAGAACAAGATTGTTCATAACTATTTTTCAATTTTGAGGACTATTTGATGAGTTATTCACGGAAACCAGGTTTTCAACAGACATTTACCCCTCCCCTGGGGGTAGCGGAGGGTTATAGGGGTGCCCATTTTTATATGTTGTGTAGTGGACCATTACGAACGTAAAACGTGAGAAAAAAATCAGGATTGAATTTTTGGGGGGTTAAATCCGAAAATGACTGGACTAACAACCGAACAGAGAAATTCGATTTTTCTTATATCGATTTATCGAAAAGTACTCGATGTAATTTCAATTCTCCATACGAAGACGCTAGTAATTGTCCTTTTGTCGCATTTGTTTAAAATTTCCATCTGGTGTACAGGCGTTTCTATTCTTTTTTTCAACGTGTCGACGACGAGGAATATTTTTCTCGTCATGTCGACGTCGCGTGTTATTATTTTTGCTTTTTATTTCGTCGCATCGTCGCTATCTTGGAGGGAATTTCGCCGAATCAATTTATTGAAGAGGCGGCTTTATTTTTATAAAAAATTCATACCGACTCACTTGTCATCGTTTGTTCAATTTCCAGCCTTGATGAAAACTCGACCCGATGTTTTTGTAAATTTTTATACGAAATTCGCGAATTTTGTTTCTTTTACGAATGAAGGGTGAGAATTTTTCACGAGTTTGTGTCGAGTGCTTGTTATTTTATAATAAGAAATACCTACGCCTTGATGAGATCATCTCGCGATGAGAGAATCGACGTCGGTGTAATTTCGTCGCTTGAATTATGTACAGAGGCAGACTACGTAGTCTCGAATGATTCGGGGTTTGTTGCGGAAATTTTTGATGGAAATCGTGGTTTCGAAATCGTATTGCGCGAAAAGTACTATTGACGTGGTTATTTTTTGCCAGGAAAGAGAAATGATAGGAGGGGAGATTTATCTACAGATGTATGAAATTTTGGTGTGTAAAATTTCGTGGTGCCTACTGGCTAAAAAAACATCAGAAAATAGCAAGCATTTTAATGATCGAACTGTAAAAAGCAAGAATTTTCAACATTTTTCTCTTTTCTTAAATTTTTTAACGAAAGGATTAAAAAGGAATTTTTGAGGCAAATTTAAAGCCAGGAAAATTGCATGAAAATGGCTAGAGAAATCCAGAAAATTGCCAGGATTTTCATTTTTTTTAGAGCTAGAAGACACCATGAATTTCGAAAACGGTTGTACAGATACTAAAAATTTCAAAAATAGTTCTATTCTCTGACAGAGAAGTAGTCCCCGCCCTTCCATGACAGAAACGTAAACGAGTCCATGTTTTGCTGGTGGACCCAATTTTTTCTGATAGGTATTTCAATAATATAATGTCATGATATAAAGGTGAAAAGGTGAAATTTGCCCAGAAAAACTTCTTTCCTCTTTTGGGAAACAAAAATACAAAACTATTTCGATAATAAAATATTATGATATAATAGTGAAATCCGCCCAAAAATATTAAAAAAATTCAATAATTATCGAATCATTTCTTTAATTTTTTATGTAAGTTGTAATCCTTCAAAAAAATTCTCCAAAAAAGAATTGGCACAAAAGCTAAAAATGAGAAAAGAAATTTTAAAAATGGAAAAAGTGGAGGGCGAACACAACTCTCACATAAGCTTAGTAATCTAACCTCACTCTGGAAGCTGTGTTCGCCCTCCACTTTTTCCATTTTTAAAATTTCTTTTCTCATTTTTAGCTTTTGTGCCAATTCTTTTTTGGAGAATTTTTTTGAAGGATTACAACTTACATAAAAAATTAAAGAAATGATTCGATAATTATTGAATTTTTTAATATTTTTGGGCGGATTTCACTATTATATCATAATATTTTATTATCGAAATAGTTTTGTATTTTTGTTTCCCAAAAGAGGAAAGAAGTTTTTCTGGGCAAATTTCACCTTTTCACCTTTATATCATGACATTATATTATTGAAATACCTATCAGAAAAAATTGGGTCCACCAGCAAAACATGGACTCGTTTACGTTTCTGTCATGGAAGGGCGGGGACTACTTCTCTGTCAGAGAATTTTTTTCGCGGATATCAGTTGTTTTTTCTACGTAGACTCGTATACTGAATTAACCGGTCATTTTAAGATTAATATGGCCGAAATCGGCTTTGATTTCGCGATTTTATGACCGTTGTTGCGAATTCAGTGTTATGAGTGACGATAAAAAATTTAAAACTGCCATATCTCAGGCAAATTTAAATCTTTTTCGTCGCGGTTTCGATTTTTCTGTCCCTTATCGAGATCGTTATGTTCGCGGTTCATAATTTATGCAAATAAAAGCAAAAAAACTGGAAATCACATTTTCCGGTAATTTCGATGTATGGTAATTGCCAAAAATTACAAGCACCAGTGCACCACCTCATAAAGTAGCACCACACCACGAAAACAAAAGGTTACAAAAATGTATCACAAATATCACAAATAATAGATATTATGAACCGCGATCTCGATGAAAAGAATTAAAATCAAAACCGCGGCGAAAAGGGTTAATATTTGCCTGAGATATGGCACTTTTAAATTTTTTATAATCAGTGATAACACTGAATTTGCAAAAACGGTCATAAAAATGGGAAATCAAAACCAATTTTGGCCGTATTGGTCTCATTTACCTATAATGACATTTTTCACATCACTTTACCAGTTTACCTTACCCTCACAGACGTAGACTCAATCAATTATTATTTGAACTTGAAAAATACTTCATTCACAATTATTAAACACTTTGATTCAATTAAATAACGATTCGTGATTCTCAAACAATAACAAAACTATAAAAATTATGAAAAATTGAAAAAATGATCTGACAATTTGTAAAATCAATCAATCCAGAGTTGAATGTTTCAGAATGCACATCTATTCTATTTATGTATCATTGTACATATCTATGTACATAAACAAATTATTGATGACTAGAATACGAACTGAAGTCTTACTTTACATCAATCTTACATCACCATTTTTACTTTCTTGATATCATTCAATTCACTGAAATACTTTATTTGTTATATCATTAGGTATAATATTATTAAACCAAATTTCTATCAACTTGTTATCAGGTTATCAATCAGTGCTTGAAATTCTAGAGAATATGTTTAATTATTTTTTTCTTCCCTATTCTGGTAACACTGATTTCAACTCGATGTTATCACCAGATATTTCATTGAACTTTACTCAACCTTGTACTTGAGCTGCAGAGCTTTTGACAACTTTAATTAAAGTAAAACTAATAGACATGTATACTTTATACATGCCTGAAGTGCCTTTTACTATCCCCAAACGTCAACGTAGTACACTTTTTTCTTATTTGGGATTTCAAAATTGCCATTTTTGATAATTTTCAAAAATTTCAAAAAGCTCTGGAATGCAAGAAAAAATTTCATTTGACCCCAAACTTTCACCAACATGTGTAGTTTGACCCAAAAAATCGATTTTCGGAGTCAATTTTCAATTTTGAAAATTTTTGGGGCTCCAAAAGGGGGGGTGAAGGGGCAATTTTCAAAATTTCAAAATTTTGGTCCCATCAAAACATTGGGATCGAAGAGTAAAACCCAAATACAAAATTTCATACAATTTGATCTGAAGGTCTCTTCTCCAGCCTTGTTGTAATTTTTGTCCAAGTTTACTAAAAACAGTCAAATCAGTGGTTCTGGAACTCGGCGAATTCTTCATTTACAACATTCGTTTTTGTTTTATCAGGAAGAGCTCAAAAAGTTAAGAAAAGTTTGTCTAAAAAGTTTTTTAATTTAATGAGTACATTCTGAAAAAAAAGAAATTAAAAACGCGAAAAACGCCTCTATTATCATCAGAGAATATAAGGTTACGCTAGTGTCGACATGACATTTACAGTTTTTACGTTTAGGGGGCGGGGTGGGATCACTAGCGTGATCCTTGATAGATCCATAAAAATTTTGAAAAGGTTCATTGGATACGTATGGCGGTTTTCAATTTTCAAAACTGTTTCAAAAAGTAGTTTAATTTATCTCTAATTTTCAGAAATGACGTGAGGTTAATTATGCTCTGGAGTGGAGTACAAGAAAAGTTTTGATTAGGTACTAGAAGTTTGCACGAAGTAGAGGCTTGCGGGAGAATTTTGAAATTACTTAAATTTATCCTAGAGGAAGGTGAATGCAAGAACAGGGTGTCCATTCTCTGGAAAACCGGGAAAAGTCAGGGAATTTTGGAATTTTCTCTGGAATTTTTTGAAAATTAAAAAAAGGATAAATCAAAGTGTTTGTTTGCTTATTTTATTATAAAATTTTTCAAAAAATTTCGTCTTTGCTACGCTCGGGGCAATAATTTACACTCTTTCTTTCTAGGTATATAATTTATTTAAAATCTTGAGTTTTTTGGAAACTTACTTTTTAATGAGTTTTGGTGAGAAAGAAACGCCATGATGCCCTTGACCACGATGTTGAAAAAAAAAAGGGGAGGGAATGGAATAGAATTCGGAATTTTTGACCATAGTTTGGAAAACATGAATGCGGGAAAAGTGGTGAATTTTTATCTTTTGAAGATCTTTTTCGCCTATATATTTCCATAAAAAGATTTATATTTTACCTCTTCATTGACTTTTTTATTTATTGGTACGAGCTAGAAAATTGCAAGGGATTGCGTGAATTTATAAATTTGAGGCATGTGTTTTTCATTGGGGGAGGGGGTGAAGAAATTTTTGAATTTTCAGTCCGGATAATCTGAATTTTTATTCGCTTGATTTGGTAGACACCCTGGCATAATTTATTTCATTTTTCAAAACTTAATTTTGCGTTGGAATGCTTAGTTTTTCCTTTTTATTTGAAATTCTTTCTGTACCTAATAAATTCATATTTTCAAATTTTTGTGGTGAGGGGGAGTTATAGATGGGCTCAAAAATTTTCAGAATTGAATTTGAATCTTTTATTTGGCTCAAAGAGGAGTATCTAAAGATCTTGTAAAAAGTATCTAGTGATTTTGAAAAAAAAAAACCATTAGACTCCGACCCCATACATTTTAAATCATTCTTATCCAACATTTGGGAAGTTAGTCATCACGTAAAATCCCCCCTCCCCCCCCCCGTTTATGAATATCATATTTAATAGGTCTGGAGAAATTCGAAAAATTAGTCTGGAAAATCTGGAAAAGTCCGGGAAAATCATTTCTGAAATATAGTGGACACCCTGAAGAAAAATTTAAAGGTTGGAAAAATGTCATCTTGGATGGGGACGCGGAAAAAATTCAAATCACTAAAATTCACCTTGAAGAGGAGAATAAAAAAATTTATAATCATCAGAATTCTGCCTTGAAGAATAGTACATACAGAAGAAAATTAAGTTACCAAAATTCTGCCTTGGAGGGGTGTAGAAGAAATTTGAATTAACGAAATTCACCCTGGAACGAGGCAAGATGAAGATCTTGGAATCACCAGAATTCTGCTCTAGAGAGAGATACGGAAGAAAGTTGAAATAATGAGAAGAAAACCTACTCCAAAGAGACGTACGAAAAATATTTTAAAATGATAAAATTTTCCCTAGAGACGGGCATGAGAAAAAAAATTGAAATTGTTAAAATTCGCCCTGGAGGAGAGTACGAAGAAAATTTTAATATTACCATTTCTGTTCTGGTATTAAGAGGCAAGAGAGAAATATAAAATAATAAAATTTATCCATGTAATACTATGCTTTAAATGTTCCACAAACAGTACAAGCAATAAAGTAATACCTACAACAACAACAACGTGTAGGGGAATATGGGGGAAATGTTGGAATTGTCAGAATTCTGCCCAGGTGGGGTCCAAAATAAATTTAAATTATCGAAATTTACCCTGGAACTAGGTAAGATGAAGATCTTAGAATTACCAAAATTCTGCCCCAGAGAGACAGAGGTGCGGAAGAAAGTTGAAATTATTACACTGAGAAAAATGTGTGGTAAAATTGGCTACAAATTGTGGAAAAACTTATCCAGGCATCATAGCGTGGTTACTTTTTAGTAACTTGGTTACTTTTTTCGAGACAAGTTACTTTTGGTTACTATTTCCACTTCAAAAGTTACTTTGGTTACTTTTTACCTCTAAAAGTTACTTTTTTCCAAAATTTCTCAAAAAATTTACCTTTTTTTCACAATTTTTCTCTAAAAATTGATTTTTTCAAGCGTAAAGTGTCTGTTAGTTTCGGTTTAGTCGAGTTTTGGAGACTTTTTTGTTTCAAAAAATTTCGCCCTCGCTCCGCTCGGGCAGTACATTGATACCTCTATTTCTTGAATACACTACCATTCCCTAAATTTGAATCAGTCAAAATTGGTGTATTTTCATTCTCTTGGTTAAGTATATAGTGAAATAATTTTCATCAAAAACTAGAGATTTTCACCCATTTTTCAGTCAAAACTCCAATCAATTTTCAATTTTTCAAATAAAAATCAGTAATTTTGATTAATATTTCAATGAAAAATCACTGATTTTCATATAAATTTACAGGGTAGGTAGGCAAGATACTCACTTTTTTTTTACTGAATTTTGACACACCCTCATTTTTTTCAAATTCTTCCCCGCCCTTGCATAATGTCTGATTAAGTCCCGGAGTCGAGCAGATTCAGTCCAAGCTCAATAAAAAAATGAAATTTTACCCCAAAAGTATTGAGAGAAGTGCATTTTATTACTTTTCAAAAATAATTTTTCTTATCTCTTACATTAGAATATAACTTTCTAAATCTACATCAATCAAGTTTTATAAAAACTCTGCCTTTTTGAACCAATAAAATAATTTTCATTGATATTGCAGTCAAAAGTCGTTGATTTCTCAGTCGATTTTCAATTAACCAGAAAAAAATCAGTAATTTTGACTAAACGATCAATGCGAATCACTGATTTTCATTTATATTCATCTCACTGATTCAGATTTAGAGAATTCTTGCAATTTTTCAGTTTTTCTTCGCTTTTATCTGTATTACATTTTTTCATCTGTCCACTGAAATTAATCTGACTTTACGAGCACTACTGTAAAAATAGATTTTGAAGTTTGTTACGAATTTTTACCCCCCTCACCCCATTTTTCTCCAATTCTCAGCCCCTCCCTTACATAATTTCTGGGAGCGCTTATAAGTTATAATAATTGCATTAAGTACATACATACATGTTTGTTTTTTTTTTGTTTTTTTACAAATTTTACCATTAAAAATTGAGTTTTTGGTTACTTTTTGGTAATACATTGGTTACTTTTTTTCCCAAATTGGGTTACTAAAGTTACCTTTTTCCCACCAAATTTCACTATGATGCCTGACTTATCCAGTCCGAGTTTATGATGCTTTTTACCACAGTTGTGGTACTTTTTTTGCCACAGCTGTGGTAAAAAGTACCACAGTTGTGATTAAAACTTGAAAAAGTACTACAGTTGTGGCAAAACAGTACCACAGTTGTGGTGAAAAGCATCATAAACTCGGACTGGATAAGTTTTTCCACAATTTGTGGTCAATATCGCCACACTTTTTTTTCTCAGTGTAGCAGAAAACTCACTCCGGAGAGACGTACGAGAAATATTTTAAAATTATAAAATTCGCCCCGAAAGAATTTTTGAGAAAATTTTTAGAGAAATCATAATTCACCCTGGAGGAGGGTGCGAGGGAAATTTTAATATTGTAACATTTCTGCTCTGGTAAGAGGTAAAAGAAAAATATTAATTAATTAAATTTGGCCAGGAGGAGATTGTGGGGAAAATGTTAAAATTATCAGAATTTTGTCTGGTGGGGTTCGGGAGAAATTTGAATCATTAAAATTCTGCCCTAAAGAGGGAGAGTGAGATAAGGTAAAAATTTGAAATTAATAATAAATTAACCCTGGGGGAGTTTTGAAAAGATTTTCTGAATAATAAGAATTTCTCTTGGAGGAGGGCGCGAGAAAATTTTTATATTACTAAAATTCTACCCTGGAAAGAAAAAAGGGAGAAATTTGGAACTAATAAAATCTGCTCTGAAAGGGGAGGGGGTGAGAGAGAAATTTGAAGGTAATAAAATTCGCCTTGGTGGGAGGGGGGGGTGCGAAAAATTAGGAGATTACCAAAATTCTGTCCTGGATGAAGAAAAAAAAAATTTGAAATTAATAGAATTTCCTGGAAGAAGTTTTGAGAAAGTTTTCAAAATCATGAAAATTCTGCCCTGTGGGGGGGGGGGGGTGCGGGAGAAATTTGAATTATTAAACTTTTATTTTATAAGGAGTGGAGGAGAAATTTGAAATAGAAAAAATTCGTTTTGGAGTGGATACGAGATAAATTTTTAAAATGTCAAAATTATTTTTAGAGGGTATGGGAGAAATTTGAAATTGATAAAATTCACCTTGCAGGGAAGAAGGAGGGTACGAGAAAAATTTAAATTACCTACCTACTAAAATTCTGTTTTGAATGAGATACCTACAGGATAAATTTGAACTCTGGAGGAGAGGGGGAGGTACGAAAAAAATACCGATCGTACTTCAACTACTTTTGTAATATTTCACTCAGATTTTACGATATTTCGAGTAATTTTCGTGTTATTTCAAAAACTTGTACGAAATTTTGAACGATTTTATTTGATTAATGAAAAGTTCAAGGATTGTCTGGGTTTGTTTTAGCCTAAAACCTTAATTAATTTTTCGATTTGATGTTATCAATAATTTCTGATGTATGCCAGGCTATAAGACTGCCATTAAATATTATTGACGTAATTTTACCAATGTTACGAGTATCTTATCTAGTATGTTTAATTTTACTCACTTGATGGACGGTACGAGGACTTAACGAAAGATAATTGGGTGGTAGTGGCTTTCTTCCCAAACAAACTTCGGTTTGCGTTGCTTGCGTTTTCATCGTGGTTTTCTTAACTTTTTCTGTAAACAGAATGAAAAATTGATCAATTTTTCGCAATTTTCCGGCGCTAGATAATGATTTGGAGCTTGAGTAAATTCCTTCGGGAGAGGGGGATGTCTTTCAATTTGTCACTAAAAAAAGTCTCATCTTCGAAAGATTTTATACATATTTCGATGCCGGTATTTTATTCGTTGCTTTTCCAAATAAAATAATCCCGGTTTGGATTTTTTCCCCAACGTGAAGAATTTTTTAATATTTTACGTTTTATTCGTGAAATTCGTAAATTCGCGAAGGAAAAAAAAATCCCATCGTTTAAATTTTTATTAGAATATTGCCGGAGTTTTTTCCCTCGAACGAAATTCTTCCATACGGTAACTTCGTTGCGTTGTTGCAAAATGTGAAAAAAAAACGGATGAACCGTTCTTTTTTTCAATTGTTCCGAGCCGAGATTTAACTAGCAGCAAGAAAAAAGTGTACCGTATTGAAGACCATATAATATGCGGGACAATGTCGACGAAAATTCGCAGCTTTATCGATTTTCATCGTCGAGCAGGTGGTTTTTATATATGAAATTATTTGGATGATAGTTTGCATATTTGCCAAACAAATATCTTCGACAGTGCGGTAGACGAATGGTATCGGGGGAGGAAAAACTTGGAAATGATATTGCTTAGTGCTTACCCATGACGACAACTTTGGAAACTTCTTTAGGCGGCTCGACTGGTACCTTTTTACCATCTAGTAATCGTTCGTGACTGCAACCGCTACCCGGCGTGCTCGTTATATTGGTAACCGTGTCGTCAAACGATGCCAACGTATGAGATTTTGCAAAACTCACGTGTCGCGGTCTGCGTGCAAAAAATTGAAATTAGCCACCTTGGACTTACGACTAAATTTACTTACACGAAATATACATCAGGTAGAAAATGAAAAATGGTGCGAACGATTGAATCTTCTCTGTTTGACTCATGCAAGCAGAGACGCACCCAAGGGGAGGGGGGCTCAGGGGGCTCAAGCCCCCCTCAAGCTCGCAGGGTGTCTACCGGTTGCGAAAGTCGCGAAAAAGTCGCAAGATTGACCCAAAATTCATCAAAAGTCGCGAATTTTTCCGAAATTACTTGAATTTTTTTCGCCTTTGCCTTGCACAAAACAAAAAAAGTAAAGAAATTTCACCTTTTTGAACATTTTTTCTAAACATTTTCAAAACCCATTCTTAAATTATAAACTTTCTGCCCCTCTATTTCAGACAATTGAATATTTTGAAGCGGAAAAAATATGTTCTTGTGGGAGTTAGTAGCGATCACGATTGGGATTTTCAAAGGGAGTATCGTGTCCATTCTCAGAAAATCTAAAAAAAATGGAGAATTTTGGAATTTTCAGTGTGATGTTATGAAAATTCAGAAGGAGAAATCATTTGGAAATATGTCTCTTTTTTGTTGTTTTTTTAAAATAAAATTTTCAAAAAAAATTCGCCCTCGCTTCACTTGGGTCAAATAATGACGTCATTGAATTGATAATCTGCTAATGTTTCAGACTTCCCATGAATTTATTTCTCAATTTTAGGGTCAAAATCCGCGAAATCTACATATATACGCCCGTGTCATGCCAGCTTTCCATTGTGTTGAAAATACTTTATTAGGTAAATGCTCAATAAACATTTAGCAATTTTATCCGTTCAAACATGATTTTTCGTAAAAATTGTCACCCTTGCTTTGCTCGGGCAGTAACTATTTATCTTCTTTAACATAAAATAACTCACTTTTAGAAAATTTTTGTGAGAAATTGTCTTTTTTTAAAATTAAAGACGTATTTCCTTCCGTGTATACATTTTTTCTGTAATAAATTTTGATCTCGTTGATTTTTTTGTGGGGGAGGGGGGGTCAAATTGAGAGGTAGATACTAGATACCTTAGAAAAAAGTCGCGGAAAAGTCGTGAAATTTGATTTTGAAAAATCGGTGGACACTCTGGCTCAGCAAGGAGATTTTTTTATCATAAAAATGTCAAAGAAGAGTATGATTTTTTTTTTCTAATTTTCGTCCTCGCTTCGCTCGGACAGTATTTTAGTAACTATTTCTTAAATAAACATACCATTCTTTAAATTTGAATCAGTGGAATTTGCAAAAATTCTGTTTTTTCTAATCAGTAAAATAATTTTCATTGAAAATTAGTGATTTTTCAGCGATTTTTCAGTCAAAAATTACTAATTTGTTAGTCAATGTCCCATTTATCAGAAAAATTATTAAATGTCGCCATTTTTCAATTTTTCTTCGCTCAAATCTGTAGGCATACATTATTTGCCTACTGAAAATACCCCAACTACTTCACCCCCACTGAAATCATGCATGCAAGTCTTTCGTTACCATGCAATTCGACTTTTTAAAATTTTTTCATCTAATGGAAGTTTTTCTCTTTTTCCAGAACTTTTGTTAACTTCAGTCTTTCAACTCTAAAGATTTTTTCTCAATACTTTTTTCAACTCAAGTAAATTTTTTTTTCAACTCTGAAATTTATTCCTAAAATTATATTTTTCAACTGTGATATTTTTCCCAACTCTATTCCTTCTTCAAGAATTTTCCTCATTTTTTTTGCACTGAAATTTTTTCTTAAAATATTTTCCTATCCCATTGTAAAATTTTATATCAAACTTGTTTTTAATTCTTGAAGTTTTTTATTGAAATTTTTTCATAGGGTATTGCAGGATAAGATGCAAGGTTTCGTTTTTCATCAAATGCAGATGGCAATTTCTTGTTCTTTAAATGGATTCTAGAGAGTTGGAGGAACACAAAAAACTTTTTCAAAGTTTTTGAGCCATTTATCGCAGAGTTATGGTGTTTTAAAAACTTTGAACGACCATTTTGTAAAAAAAGTTTCAGAGATACTCTCGCCATTTTTTTTTTTTTTTTACAGAAGATGTGTTATTTAATGTTAATTATACCATTGTGAGCCTGGATATAGAAACCACCCTTAGGGGTCAAAAATTGGTTTTCAAGTTGACATTGATTTCGAGCCTTTCAGAAGGAGTAGAATCGAGGAGGAACCTAAACTCAAAAACCAATTTTTGACGCCCAGGGGTGGTTTCTATATTCAGGTTCACAATAAGTTTCAATGAGTTGGAAAATGATCATCCGTCGTTTTGAGCCTGTACATTCATGTCACATTTCCCACGGTGCTCTCGTGGGAAGTACCTACAGTACTCGCGCACGATATGCTCAACGATTGTTGTTCCCTTCCCCCGAAAATTCTTGTTCTAAGAGCCCAAAATTTTTGTCAGAATTTTTTCTCATCATGACTGATTTTTTGGGATAGGTTTCGTCAAAATCCCTCTTATTCTGCTATACCCTTTCAACATCAATTCTTGTAAAAAAATTTCTCAATTCTTGAAATTTCTTCTCGAAATTTTTTTCAACTTTGGTATTTTATATTTTTTGGCCCTAAAATATTTTTTCTCAAAATATTTCCCAACTCTGAAATTTTCAAGATGAAATAAGTTTGAGAAACTGGAGATTCAAATTTTTTTAAATTTTGAGATCAAAGTAAGAAAAAATTTGAGTAAGTAAATGTAAAAATTTTGAAAAAACCTTGGAGCTGAAAAATTGTCAAAGAAAATTTCATGGTTATAAATAATTTTTATGAAAGTTAAAAAATTAAAATTTTGAGAAAAAATTTTAAGAGTTGAAAAAAATTATTGAAAAATTTCAGTGTTGAAAAATATACAGAGAAAAAATTTCAAATTTGAAAAATATTTCGAGAAAAAGGAACTAGAACAGGAAAAATTCTGAAAAAAGAGAAAAATAATTTATCAAAGTTGAAAATTAAAAAAAAAAATAAACTTGAATACAATTGAGTTGCATGGTAATCAAAGACACGCACGATTCGATTAATAAAAATTCAATCGTTCGCCCTATTTTTTATTTTCGTGCCTGATGCATTTTTCTTATAAAAGTCTTGGTACCTTTTTCCGGACAGGGTTATTATTTTTTCAAATTTACATCGTCTTGGATCTCGCTACTTACTTGGGAGTCGAAGGTGGTGGCAGTGATGTTGGCGGAGGTGGAGGTGGTGGAGGAGGCGGCGGAGGAGGTGGAGGTGGCGGAGGTGGCGCTGGTAGGTTTTGATGAGCGGGACATGAGGGATTTCGAGTCATGATATGTTCCATATTATAATTAACGAATGGTAACCTTCGTTGCTGGTTGAAGTACGCCGGACTGTTTTCGTACTCGAATGGACGTCGTTGGTGCGGCGGTGGCTGCTGAGGTTGTTGCTGCGGCCCCGGCCCCGGTCCCGGCAGCCCCGGCGGCAGCGACTGACGGTTTATATCCTGCCAAGTAAATTAATCTACGAATTTATACAAAGTACCTACATCGTGTATAGGTATTTACATTTCGCCTTCGCTTCGTCGTCGTCGGTAAACTAACGCGTGTACTTTGTACATCGTAATACACTGGGTGTTCCGAAATGTATCTGATGGTTGGGATCGTGATCCCGCAAAGTTTAATTTTACTGCTATACCTGTATAAGAAGTATACCTTGATGGATATTTTTGCGAAAACTGGAGGAATAGGCGGCAGGAGCGAATTTGTGAGATTAATTTCGTGTACTTAATTTTGTTCTTCAGCTTAGTATATAATACCCCCCATTCTTAATGAACTTTGTAATCGTCTGAGTAACGGAATATCGTGTACGGAATGAATCTTACCGAAAGTTTACTAATTCTATGGTGATTTTTCTCGAAATATTCACATTTTATGAGGAAAATTATCTGAAATCTTCGAATATCAAGTGTCTAGATGGCTAAACTTATCAATGTAATGACTTTGAATGAAAATTTAACGGAGTTAACTTTTAAGATTTATTTTCTAAAATTTTCGGTCGGAGAAGAGAGAGGAAAGAGGATAGTTCTGAAATTAACGAGTTTCTCTCAACATATTAAATTTTAATATATTTTGAAACTTACACAAAATTTCATCATTTTTCTTAAGCTGTCCAAATTTTAGAAATTATTTTCTACGTGTTCAATAAATTAATTTTTCATTTTGATAAATTATCATTTTTTTTTCAAAATTTATGTGAAAATTGGACTTGATTATTTTTCTTTGTAACCAATTTTGTAGTTTTTTTGAGAGAAAATGAGTCTTATGATATATTTTGTCTGTTTACTTATCAAAATCGAGAGAATTTTTCGATGCAGAATTAACAATACATGGTAGATGCTATTTATTCAATTTGATCTCAAAATTTGTGTGAAAAAGACAAAGTATTGAACATTTTATTATCTATAAAAATGAAAAAAAGCGCAATTTGAAGTCCATTTTCTCGTTTTTGGTGTATGTAAGGTCATATACCATATGCTTGCCTGTCATTAAAATGTTGAATAGAATTTAAAAAATTTGAAAGTTACCAAAATCTTAATTATTTTATTTAAAGATTGCATTGAAGGTAATGGGAATGGGAGGGAGGGAGTGAGTGAGAGAGAACCTGTCACGACATTTTGGAAACCAGTGAGAAAAAAATGGGCCAGGGTGTCTAAAACGTACTGAAGAAATCATGATTTTAGAATAGTGGTCATAAAAGTCACAAAAAGTCTAGAAAAGTCATAAAAAGTCATGAAACTTGACTCAAAATTAAATTTAAAAAATCAAAATTCGTCTAAAAATTCATAAAATTAAAAATTTGTTCAAAAAATGAGTATCTAATTTTTTAGTAGTCAATTTTGGAATTTTTGTAGTATGATTTTTTCAGAGGTAGGGTGTGGGGATGTAATCAATAATCATAGGTCATGAATGGTCATGAATAATTTTGCAAACATTTTGACCAAATAAGGAACAGTTACCCATATAACCTACGTAAATGTCATAGAATAAATCTTTGCAGTTTCATGAGGAGAGGAGGGACGGAGGGTGTTGAAAACAAACGAAATCGACTCCAAAAAACGACACCAAAAGTTCAAAAATTAGTTTAAAGTTTCTTAAGCTTGACAAAAGGGATGTACTTAAATGCCAGAAAATAAATTTTAACAGAAGGAAGGAAGTAAAAATTTCTAGAAATTAGGTATCAATAATTGAATACCATTTGAGATCTGATGTGATCAGGGCTGCTCACATTTGCCAGCCTCTAAATTAAAATATTTTCTTTTCTGAATTCTGACTGAAATACTTTTGAATTTACCGATGTATGTTCGAGTTTTCAAAAATCTGTAAGTTTTTACTTCACAATTTTAAAATTAAAAAAAATTTATGACTTTCATGATTTTTTTACATTTTTTAAAATTTGTTAAAAAGTCACAAAATTGTTTTTTTAATTTATTGAAATGAGTAATTTTGAAAAGTAGAATTGAAAAAAAATATTTGTTGTTTTTAAGGAGTTCACTGTAAGGGAAACCCGGTCTAATTTTTGTTAGTAACAAATTTCGAAAATTTCAATTCATTGTTAACCCTTTTCTTCTCCTGAAAACTTCTTCAATTTTGAGTTGAAAATCAATTAATTATTCATTTTCAAAAAAAACAATTCGGAAAATCGAATTATTTTTAGAAAATAAAAACAAAATAAACCCATTTCCTGAAAAAAAGCAAAAATCGAAAGGTTTGAAACCCTCAACTCCCGTGATATTTTACTGAATGTTATTTACTCGTATATAACTGATTGTAAATAAAAATTTACTACTATTCTTAGAAAAAATTAGATCTATTTTTAGAAAAAAATAAAAGTAAAAAATTAAATAATTTTTAAAAAAATGAAAATAGATGTCACACCATTGTTTACTTGTAAAAAAGTTCATATAGTAAGTCAGACCTAAAAAAAATCATTAGAAGACTGCAGAGTGAGAAATATTAATTCTTCAAAATTAATCTAGGTTTGGTTCCAAAACGCTGAAAGCCACCTGAAAATCTCAATTAATAATTTTTCATTTGGAAAACAGTATGTAATTTCAACACAATTTCGAATTATTGAACATCTATTAATATTTTTTGTTGGACAGTTTCAGTCAAAAAATTGTCTTCTTCGGATTGAATTTCAACATAATTTCAAAATAACCCTTTTGAACTGATTAAAATGAATTTTTGATATTTAGCGAACAACTTGAGAGCAGAATCACGATGTATTCACGACGAAAATAGAAAATCTTCTGAATTAACAACCCACCATGTGACTATTTTCGAAACACCCTGTCGTTAATCAAACGAACGAGGCCTGGAATCGTACCTACTCAAACCTCGCACGACTCAAACGAAAAAAAAGAGAGGAAAATATTTGACGAAAAATTCGCTAAAAATTTCCTTCAAATTGAAATTGAAAAAGTACACAGACGAGAATGACGGAGCAGGCAGGAATGCGAGGTTATTTTAAATATTTACCAAAAAAACGCTTTTTTTCCACTGCTCGAAAACGTCACTGACGCGAAATCAGCTCCGCCACGAAGCTATAAATTTTCGCAGATTCGTCGTTAAACGCACGTTTGCTTTGAAAATTTCTATATACATATAAAATAGCGAAACGTAAGCGATTTTCGAGCATCGAAATAATAATGAAATTTACACCTCCGTCGAATTCGCGTTAAAATCATCTTATTTTTATCTTCGGGCATTACACGAGAGATAATTTTCGGTAATAAAAAACCCAGTGTATTTTCAAACAAACAAAAAAAGAAGAAAAGGAACAGAGAAAAAAATACCCTCAGACGAGAAAAATCCCGAGGCGATTTTTATGTATAGAAATATCTAAAAATAATTTCATCTTTTATCGGTTTCATTTTACGTTGTTTACGTAGGTATATCTGACCACAAACGTCGAGGTGTTTTCTCTTTTTCTTTTTCTGTGTCGGTATAATACCGGCGGTATTTAATTTCCATCGTTAAAAAAAAGTGAAGAGAAAAAGGAAAAAAGGAAATTGAGTTGGAAAAAAAGAAGAGAAAATTTTCGCGAGTTATGATGAGAATAAAAGTAATTTTTTTTCGCAACGCGGCGCGTTAGTTCTCATCTAATGTATTCTTTGTTCGTCTTATACATTACGTGTACGGCGTAAGTACAAAACGAAATTTTATTGCTTAAAGAGATTTTCATAGGGTGTTTTCGATGAACATCTCCTTCTGAACGAGCGAATAAATTCCAAAAACGTTGAATACGAAATCTCTTTATTAGAAAAAAAAAGCCTTCGCATAACGTTTCGTATTTCCAAACGAGAAGTTGTTCGTATAGAGAGATAAAGAAAAATAGAAAAAAACGAGAAAATATCGATACCTCGTACGAAACATTTCATGGTTCGGTATCTCATTTCTCATCTATACTTTCGAGTTATATAAAATTAATAATTTTACAATCGTCGAACCCGCGAAGGCAAAAAATACTCGTGCTCGATCGAAATAGCAAAAAAATATTACCATTCTGGATATTTCATCTTCTTCTGGTAACCAATCGAAATAATAGGGTGCATATTGCCTCATGTAATAAAGCTGATCTCTGTAAGGGCAGTGTGGATGTGGTGCAAAAGGTGGATAAGGTGTTCTCCAACGTGGATACGGAGCGTAGTCTGATTGCGGTCTGCGGGACAACTCGTATAGATTTTCATCACTCGGCATTTTTCTTTTAACGCATACGGATAAAATATTAGCGGACGCGTTATGACTCGTGCATGCAGATTCCTACCAAGCAAATGGAAAATTAATTTCGAGTTTTAATTTCGAATTATAATCATACTTGAGGTTTTTCTCTGTACTTTTTTGTTCATCTTGATTTCGCTCGAGAGAAACGTCGAACGATGGGTGATTTGTTTTTAATCAGAAATTAATTGTAAACAATGTTTCGCAAGTCGTAGTCGCAGTTGCCGCCTTGTATAAAGTTTTTTCATTAAAGAGTTATATTATACTTTTTGTGTAGTCATCTTAATACGAAGGGCAGAAGGGTTGGTAGATGGTAGGTATGTATAGTGTAGGTCTTGATGGTTTTCACGCAGTGTACCAAGTTTTCCTACGCTATTTTATTGTTTTAAAAGCTTTCAAAAGCAGCTTACGTTTCGCGATGAAATACACCCGAAAAGTCCCGGAGGTTGTCTGGTCGTTTCCAATACATGGACTTGTTTATCCGATATACAATATTGTTCTCGTATATCCTGCTTTGAGTACAGAGGCGTTCCTCGTTTCGATCTTCTTCTACTGGTTGCTTCGTCTTCGGATTCGTACGCGGTTGCTTCAGATGGGCATAGATTCGCCTGTGAAAGAATATTCGTAGCGTTGAGAATTTTATTATAAAGTGCGAGGCGGTGAAATTACACGGATGAAAATTTGAGAAGATGCTAGAGTTGGTCATATAGCAGGCAAGGGTTTTAGATACTCTCTCATACAATAAATCAGTGAGTCAGAATTGCAGCACAGTAATAAATCAGCGAAAACATTTCACTGTAAGCAAATAGTGATAAAAATTACTGGAAAATAAGTAAAAATTCACTGAAAAGGCATGGTGTCCATTCTCTGGAAAACCGGGAAAAGTCAGGGAATTTTGGTGGTCTGGAAAAGTCAGGGAATTTTGGAATTTTCTCTGGAATTTTTCGAAAATTCAAAAAAAAAGATGAATCATTCAGAAAAATGTTTCTTTGCTTATTTTATTATAAATTTTTCAAAAAATTTCGCCCTAGCTCCGCTCGGGCCGGATTATTACGTCTTTTATCTGATTTTTTATTCATAATTTTTTGTTGACCGTAATGTACATACAATAAAATTGATACTGAAAATGCATGTATTTATTCAAAAAAAAATTTCCCCTCGCTAGGCTCGGTGTACTTTAAACTCTTTCTTTTTACAAAATTTATTTAAAATCTCAAGTTTTTTGGAAACTTACTTTTTACTGAGCTGTAATGAGAAAGAAATGCCATGATATACTTGGTTTTTCCTTTTTAATTTGGCATTTTTTCTGTAGGTACTCAATTCAAATTTTCAAATTTTTGTGGTGAGGGGAAGTTAGGTGGGCTTAAAAATTTTCAGAATTGAATTTGAATATTTCTTTTGGCTCGAAGAGGAGCATCTAAAAATCTCGTAAAGAAATTTCGGGATGTAAGTACATCATGTGAAAAATTACTCCCCCCCCCCGTTAACGAATATCATATTTAAAAGGTCTGGAAAAATTCGAAAAATTGGTCTGGAAAACCTGGAAAAGTCAGGGGAAATCATTTCTGAAATATAGTGGACACCATGAAAGGGAATGAAATTTCTAAAATTTGCTGAAAGATCAGTGAAATTCTTTGGAAAATCAGCGTTTTTTTTTTAAAAAAGTGGCAAAAATCCGCTGAAAATCAAAGAATTTTTCTGATTTTCCCTGTGCTGGAATTCTGACTATTTCTCAGTGACTTTTCACTGATTCAAAGTGAGAAAGTAGAGATGAAATGGAATGGTATTTTTGAGGGAACGAGAAATTGATAAATTCCAAATGAAATGATACAATTTTTCAGTTATTTTTGCGCTTTAAAACGTTAATTTTCCGAAAAGGTCTTATTTTTAACTCGCTGGTCCCTGTAGACAATTTTTTTGAGACGGAGTGAAGTAGAGATTTTCCTGACGTTTCTCAATTTTGTCGTAATGAACTAGCCTCCAAAAATTCATTCACTTTCATTTAATTCACTCGATTTTAAGCGGAGGGGGGGGGGGTTGAGAGTTCGCATATTTGCAAGAAATCCATTTTATGTACACCTTTCATGGGCATTTTTGAAAAATTTCATATGTGTAGGTCTCGACGCAAGTTTGAGGTTTCCGAAATGCTCCTGAAACGATTATGGTGCTTGAACGAAAATCTATCAGTAAATTTTGAGTAGAATTTTCACAATAATATTTATACACTCATTCGATCACATAACGTAGAATGAATAACTTTCTAATCAAACTTTACCAGCGTGGGGGGGTGTCAAGAAAAAAATGTTTAGTTCCGATTTTCCCCTGAATTTTTTTCAATTATTTATTTATAGATAGCTCTAGAACCAGAATATAGGCAAGTTGCACGAAATTTTTTCTTACAAAATTTATGATAAATCGAAAGTAGACAAAGATGGCGATTATTTTTTTTTTGGAAATTGTTCCATTAGAACTAGCATCATAATTTTTTGAAAGTTGCGTTTTCTCGTAGCGTTGAAAAACGGTGGCGTGGTCAAATCTGGTGCTGTGACGTCAGGAATAGAAATTTTCGTTGTAAATAAATTGAAAATACTTAGCTGGTGGGTTATTGAAATGGTTGATAAGTAGGCATCGTCGTAATTATTCATTACTTACGCTGTTATCAATATGTCAAAATCTGACTGCATTTTTCCAAATTGCGGAAGTAAAAAAAAATGCAGATAAATTCTTTTTTACATCGCCTCGAAATCCGAAATAAAAAAAAATTCAAAAATATAGAATACCTAAGAAATAAAATTGAAAAATATCGTAAAAATAATTAGGCGCGAATTTTTAATGAAAATCTCAATTTCTGACGTCACAGCACCAGATTTGATCACGCCCCCGTTTTTCAACGCTACGAGAAACCGCAACTTTCAAAATATCATTACGCGAGTTCTAATGGACCGATTTTCAAAAAATACTAATCATCATCTCTTTTAATGTCTACTTTTGATGATAAAAAAATTTCGTGCAACTTGTCTAATTAAAATTTTTTGATGATTTTTTAAAAACATTGTCAGATTTTAAAAACAATTGAAAAATGTCAAGACGAGTCGGGGGGGGGGGGGGAGTAAAATTTATTCATGATATTTTTTACATCTACAGCTGGACATCAAATTCAACGTTTTGTTAAGATGTCAAATGATGACTCCTGGCGCAGAACTTCCCCTATTAAATTTTCGTTGAAATTATTTTAAAATTTAATTTTTCACATGAATTTTACAGGGATCATCAGAGATGGATCTATTACGATTTTAATCGATTATAATTGATTCTCACCCCCCCCCCCCCCGATTATTTTAATCGGACCAGCTTCGATTGATCGAAAATTTCGCAATATCCAATTGCCAGTTTGGTCAAATTTTACATGACGTAATTTTTTCTGTATTACAACAATTTGGGTTACTGACGTTACGTATCACTAACCAATCATAGAATAGCTAAATTTTATGGATCGATTAATCGATTAATAATCGACGCCTCCGATTTTTTTTTCAAAAAAACACTCGAGACAGAATCGATTTAAATCGTTCCGTTTTTGGGGATCAATCGGTGTTGGCGTATTGAAATAGTAAGAAAAATTTTTTTAGTAATGTGTGACCTAAATGGAATTTTTACTTTCATATTATTTTTTCTATCTCAAATTGAAAATTTCTCAAAAAAAAGTTTTTCTTTTTCCAGAATATTTCGATTGAAATCCAATTTTTTTGAATCAAAAAAATCCTGCGATTTCGTCGTTGTGGAGGAAGAGCAAGCTACTCTTCTGGTCCTTGTTTGAATTATGAAAGTTTACTCTTTATCAGTTATTAGTGTTATTACCAAACAACTCCTGTATGGTTAGTTAAATTTTAAAAAAATGATGACAATTTTTCTTGTCATTTTTTCTTTTATGAACATATACAGCAAACCTGTGAGTTTAGCTTTACTTTAATTTGTGACTGCGATTCCTTCATCACTCGTTCTCAAGTCTATTTCTATACCTAGGTATTTGAGTAAGAATTTTTTCTTTCGATTTCAACGAAAATTGAATACTTAGTTTGAAATAGTATTTCTTAGTTGATTAAGTTATTTTTCGCGTTTTGGGAAATTTCCTATCAAAATTTCAATCTTGTGCACAATTTTTGCGAAATTTTGGAGATGAAAAGTACATATTTTGCTCATCTTATGAACTTCCAAGAGCTGAAATTTTGGTCAGAGACATGGCATGGTATCACAGGTGTGAAATCGATTGTTGTTGTTGGTATCTTTGCCCAAATTTGGAAGTTTGGTCATGAAACAAATTTTTCCATTTGACCGGATACATGTCTCTGGTCGAAATTTCAGTTACTTACATAAATACTAAAGTTGAAAATAATTGAAGCAAATCAAATACTCAAATAAATATTTACCTACCTACTACCGGGTGCTCGATTAATTCTGGCTCCCCCCGATACTTTTTAGGTCAAAAATCGTAAGTTGGCAACACTTCGTTCAATTAAACAAATCTAACGAAGTATTGCCAACTTACGATTTTTGACCTAAAAAGTATCGGGGGGGGGGGGGAGCCAGAATTAATCGAGCACCCGGTAGATAGAAAGTGGCAAACCATTGGGTGATCGGAAAGCAAGAAGTAATACATGTAGATAGGAAGGGGAAGCAGGGTCATTCAGACAAGTTAAAGTTGATGTAAAAAATCATAACTTGAATTTTTTTCACAAATTTATAACGATTTTTAAAATTTTGTGAAAGAATTTTTTTGGCGAAAAATCTCTTTGCCTCATTAACTGCTTATCTCACTATTTCCTGTTGGAAATACTTCGAAGTCGAATCATCATGCTCTTTTCAATATCTTTTTTTTTTTCAAAACTGAAAATACCTGGAACTAAAATCGACGTTTTTAAACATTTACCCAGCCAAATTCTCCTCTCTTGTTTCATTATGGAAAACCTAGGAGGAAAAAAACTGTTTCGAACTAAAACCGATTTTTTTTTAAATTTACCCCTGAGGCGAATTTCTTTCTCCACTCAGATGAAATGTTTAAAAAAAATTGGGATGGGGGAGGGGAGAATCCTGCGAAATTCGTGTGAAAATCCTGCTAAAAATGGTGCTTTTTTGATCTTAAAATTTCATCAGTCTAATGAAAAAAGATCTGGAAAATCTGAAAAAGCCAGGAATAAAATTATTTCTGAAAAAAGTCTCAAGCTATTATTTGAAAAATAGTAGCTTGAGGTTTTTAAAAATTTCGTTAAACGTGATTTCATATTGATATGAGCTGATAGACCTGGTAGTCTGACCATCCCCACCTCACCCCAAAAGATCACAATTTGAAATTTGAATACTTTTAACTAATACTAATTTGCTCTATGAAAATCTCTTCAAAGAAACTGCGATCACTTTCTTCCAAATTGCATCAATATTGACCAGTGGCGTCGGAAGCTTTTTTTTGGGAGGGTACAAAATGAGAACCAAGACTTGAATATCAGGAGGATTTTCTGTGGAGGGGGAAAAAAGAAGCATTTTTTTCGTTCTGTCGTCTCAAATAATCCATATAATGTTGTATTTTGTTCATGCCGAGCGAGCGAAACGAGGGTGAAGCTTTGAGAAAACTGAGTTTTTAAAAGCTCAAAAAAGCATTTTTTCCACGTTTTAATGCTTCGAAAATGCCTATTTGATGTGATTTGGGAGGGTACAAATGATACTTTGTACCCCCGTCAGGATTTGGGGAGGGGGGGTACAATGTACCCCTTGTACCCCACTTTCCGACGCCACTGATATTGACGCTAGTTTGTTATCATTCAGAATGTCTGAGAGAAAAATAAACAGTTGAACTGGTACTTAGCGTCTTATGCACATTTTGTAGGCCTGGCACTTACAGATGGTGCCATCTTTAGGCCAGATTTTGAACTATTAGAAAGTAGGTATCCGGTCTCTGGGTAGGTTCGGAAGATGTACATTTCGTCGAAGTATACCATGGCAGTCTTAACTCATTTTTTCAAAAAATGGCACTTAGCGTGGTATGCACTTCACACGTTCATTTATTAATATTTTTTTTCGTGTCTCGACTGTCTCGAGTCTTCTCAATTCCAATTTCTTTTCCTTTAGATTCCTTATCTTTCTGCAAAAGTTTGAATTTTCAGATTCGATAAATGTGTCTGCTTGAATTTATAATCAGTTGCCTATGTTATCGGTGGAAGGAGGTTACAAAATACAGAACACCCTGTATAAATTATTATACGCGCAATTAAATATACGTATTTCCAAAGGAATATATAGCATTAATAAAGCAAAATTTTCTGCCACAGAACCCAAGCACGTAACTCAGTTCGTAAAAGTAATTTCCGACCAATTTTTTCGCCACATTATACGTATCTATTTGCATTTTAAAAATAATCATCGTTATATTCTCAGGAGAAAGAAAAAAAAAAGGTAATAAACATACGCCATGATACCGTACCATTAAAAAAATAAAGATAATAAACCAAAATCATAACGTATGTGTAACACAGGGAGAATTAAAAATTTATATTATATAAATACACGTACGTGCATATGACGAATGTTGGCGGAAATAAAGCTCATAAAAATATATCATCTTTATATACTGCTGGAAGTTTTTATAACAATAACACATTCTATATACCTTGCTATACGTATAGGTTTGGAAAAAAATACTAAAATTGCGGTTTCTTTGTTTATTTTCTGTTGGTTGTCACGTAAATTGAAATAAATTCCATTTACCTTTTGTTTACCCGGCGAGTATCCTGTATTGGAATTTTTATTTATGTGGAAAAAAGATATCGAATTTCAATTTCAAAATTCCCATGTTACTGAAAAAAATTTCAGCCGATTGGAGTTGGGTCGTTGTCAAAAAAACTTTCATAGATTCGTTTGGCTGTTTTATTTTTATTACGAGGACTTTTTCTCATACTATTTTTATTTTATTAGATGGTTTGGCGATTTCCTTCATATGTGCTAGAAAATTGTCTAGGTGCCTATATCCATAAAAAAAAAAACCTCATGATAAAATTATCCATATAAGTTGAGGTGTACTCACTTGAGTAGAAACACTGTTTCGTCTTCTGGCATAGTTAACTGCTTTACGATTATCTCGAAGCATCAGCTTGGAACTGTCTGAAAAAATAACATCGTCGAGTTAATTTTTTTTTTTGATTAAAATGGAGGCATTTACGCTATGTTAACGTACCTATCGAGTTATCGACGTATATTTACATAAAATGGGGTAAAAAAAAAGTGAGGTCGTTTTATCGTCGAATGAAAATAACGGCCAGGGTTTTTTCCTATCTATACCTAAGCGAGCAGATACATAATGCGAATATATATTTTTCAATATCGTCCAACATTTGGTAATATGGGATCAAATGACATACATTTTATGTCACAGTATCACTTTCGTATAAGTATATAGCAAGAAAAATGATGTGCCGAGGCACCTAAAAGTTTCTCGAAAGAACACGGATGATGTTTTGTATAAACGATATTTATTTACAGATGATACTCTTGTAAATATACAATTAGACGTGTTTATCGTTTCGAGTATGTGCAGTACACGTATGTACCGCAAGTAGTATTCGTATCGTATCGTGTTTTCGCAGCTGCCTGCAAAACTTACTTATTCTTCGTATATACTTATTAATTTATCTTCGAATTATGCGCAACGTGTAATTTAAAGTTGTCTTTCATCGAGTTTTCGAGTAGTTTCGAGTACTTACCTACGCGTCATGGATTTTAAAGTTCTCATCGTATAGAAAAATACTAAGTACGTGATACGTATATTCTACGAAAATGTCATTTCGTGCAGGGATATACCGATATGAGTGGGGGACCACCCTGAACGAGATTTTTCAGCATTCAGTCGGGAAAATTCACGATTTTTACCCAAGAATTGGGAAAATTTATTATTCGTGCTCGTATTTTTCTAAGGTGGAAAAATTGAATAGTTGTACTTTTATGTTTTTTTTTTTTTGTGAAAAAGCAGAAAAAAATGAATTATAATTTTTTATACGAAGGTTTATTATTTTTTGTACTCATTATTTCATCAAGTTGAGAAAATTAGTTAACTAGGTATTTATACTCATATTTTCCAGAAAAATTTTAATACCTTCCCAATTTTGGAAAAATTTTCATATTTTCCCAAGTTGAAAATTGAAATTCATCATTTTTGTATTAATATTTTTTCAAATTGAAAAAGTTGAACAATTGTATTTCCAAGTTTTTTTTTAAAATGAGAAAGCAGAATTGAATGATCATTTTTTAGGATAAAATTTATCATTTGTATCCATGTTTTCTCGTTTGGAACAAACAGGGAGTCACTTTCTGGAAAACCTAGAAAACCTAGAAAAGTCACGGAAATATCAGAGAATTTTGAAATTTTTTCGAAAATTTTTTAAAAATACAATAGAAGGATAAATTAATCTACAGAAGTGTTTCTTTGCTTATTTTATTTTAATTTTTGTTTAATTTCACCCCCGCCACGCTCTAGTTAAATTGGTGCATCTTCTCACTAAATTTTTTTTGACCGTAATATACAAAAAAATTGTTGTTTAAATACATGTCGTTGTCCATCAAATTTTAATTTTTCAAAAAAAATTCCCACGCTATGCTCGAAGGTGATTTCCACTCTCTCCTTCTACAGAATTCATTTAAAATTTAATTTTTCTTTAAAAGCGTACTAATTAATAAACTTTTTTTGAGAAAGAAATACCATGATGCCATTGAGCACAATGATGAAAAAAAAAGGAGGTTACGGAAGACAATTTGGAATTAGTATTCAAGTTTTGGAAAACCTAAATGTGAGAGAACACTGATGAATTTTTAACTGTTAAAGGTATTTTTGGAAAAATTTTCGCCCTCGCTTCGCTCCAGCTCAACGCATTCATATGTCTCAACAAAATGTTTGATACTCTCTCATTTATAAATGATTGAAAATGATCGAAAATCACTAAGAAACAGTCAGAATAGCAGCAGCAGCACAGAAGAAAATCAGTGAAAAAATTTTCAATGAAAACAAATCAGTGAGAAAAATCACTGGAAAATCAGTGAAAGTTCACTGAAAAGTCAGTAAAATTTATGAAATTAGCAGGAAAATCAGTGGAAATATTTTAAAAATCAGTGAATTTTGCTGATTTTTTCCTATGCTGCAATTCTGACTGTTTATCAATGACTTTTCACTGATTCAAAATGAGAGAGTATTTTACCTTGTTATCGATTTTTCATTAATTGAGGACAACCAGAAAAGATTTTAGGGACTTGCGTGGAATTTATAAAATTGAAGTACTTTTTGGTGGGGGGGGGCGATAAATTGTAAAGAAATTTTCAAATTTTAAACCTGGAAAAATCCGAATTTTCATTCGCACGATTTGGTTAACATTCTTGAATAATTTGATTCATTTTTCAAAACTTAATAATTTTGCTTTGAAGTAGAGTTTTTTTTTATTTGAAATTTTTTCTGTAATAAATTCAAATTTTCAAGTTTTGTGCGGGAGAGGGAGGGGGAGGTTGAAAATTTCAGAAATCGTTTCTATGGCCGGAAAATAAGCATAATTAAAATTTCGTAAAAAGAGTGATTTTTGAAAAAGAAAATTCCACACTTCATGAAATTTTATGTAAAAGATATGGAAAACTTCGAAAAATTGGTCTGGAAAACCTGGAAAAGTTGGGGAAAATTATCTCTGAAATATTGTGGACACCCTGATTGAAAAGTTTTGTTTTTTAGTTTTAAAAGAATCCAAATTTAACGAGAGTAGTGATTTTTTTCATATTTTTCGTCTAAATTATATGTAACTATCAACTAATCTTATTTAAATTTTTTCTCCTTAATACTTATTTTCATTGTTTGAGATTTAAAAAAATATTTTGGTCTCGCTGGGCTCGGACTTTCTTCTTTATTAAGTTTTAAATGTAGAAGTGGTTGATTTTTTATTCAGGTTTATTATTTCTTGAATATTTTGTTTTATCGCATCTTAAATTCATCGAAACTACATAATTTTATTCATGGAATTTTCATAAAATTTTCTGCCCTTGCTTCGCCCAGAATAAAAAACAGTTCCATATTTTTTTTCGCCAACGATGATGTTAATCAGTAATACGTTCGATATGTAAAAATGACAAATACGGAACGAGCAATGAAGTGAATGAGAGGAAGAGAGGCTTCAACTCTTTTCAAATTTGGTTCGGTTGGCAAATTTGTAATATCAACCCTCGCCCAAAAAAAGCCAATCTGTCTCGTGTTTGAATAAATTGATTATTAAAAGCGGCTACTTATAAAATTTAGGTGGGTTGAAGTTTAGGGTAGGTACGTAATAAAAAATGAGTATTTGGGGGGGGGGGGGGGTAAAAGAAGTCTTTTTGATGTAGGTATCAAGTATACAGGTATAGTTCGGAAAATTGAAAATCTTCTTTGGAATTTCTACAGATTCCCTCCTCCCCCCCCCCCTTCGTTCAGTGCCTTCGGAACGTCACTGATTTAGTTTCTTGGAATACTTGGTTCTTTTCTTTAATGAGAAAATTACTAGTAAATACAGAGCTCCAGAAAGTCATTCGTCTGCTCGTAATTATCTAACATTGAAACAGTGAAGCGTATAATTAGCTTTAATACAGCTTATTATGAAATTTAATACAGTACTCTCGATGGGAAAAAATAAACAAGCTGTAAACATTGCTGGTACCTACGTAGGAATAGCTTACTGTTGTAGGTATTTCTTCGCCATCGAATAAACTGCCAAGTGAATAATCGTTATTAAATTGGTCTTTAGGGGAAATTGATGTAAAAGCTCTTAATTAGGTTACTAAGTGAGTATCGTAACAAAGCGAGCTTTTGTTACTTCATAAAACGATATCTTCTTTCTTTTGTATAATCTCTTTAATTAGGCGCGCTTTTTAATGAGAATCGTTTTTACACCGATTTGCCGAAAATCATCCCTGGTATTATAAAATCAAATCGTCTAATTGCGTGTTTTTTTTCTCGCTCTCTTGGGTTTTAGGTGAAGATTCCAGTTGAATGCTGATTCCAATGTTTACCGTTGGCCGGTTATTATTTTAATTATGCGAGGTGTGCTACGTAGAGCTTTCGAAATGGGGTTCATTTTATTCGAGACAAGAGTTCGTACGGATCAAGGTAAGATATACGTTTATTAGATTTGAAAAGCTTCTAATGAGAAGAATCAAATGCTCATTAGTCATTATGGTGGTGGATTAATTATTCGTATTTTATTACGAAATCAAGTGTTCATTTATGGCAAATTTAATTGAAATATTTTATGGACAATATTCATTAGTTGGAAAATTGGTAGTGTGATTGTATTGCCAGCTGCTTACAAAAATTTAATGAATTTTTAGAATAATGACGTAAGTTCATTAAAAAACTACGCCTATGAAAATTTTATGGAAAATAATTTTTTTTATCGTTAAAGTATGTTTTGTAAATTTTTATTCATTTAAAGTTTCTCGACGTCAAAATTTTTATTCTAGTGCTATTTCAGAACTTGACAAAAAATTTCCAAGTTCTTAAAAAGTAAACGAAACATGGTTGCCAACCAACCTGACATTAGTCTTATTAATCTGATCAGTAGCCTTATCAGCACTCTTATCATTGGGAGATTTGTTATCCCTTTCTCCATCCCGACATTTTGTTCCAATTTTTTCGAATTTTTTACACAAACATTGAATTTTTTCCAAATGTTGGATATGGATCTCTCACTTTCTTTTTGCAGCTCATGTCTTATTTTGAGGCTGAATATTTAATTGTAGGAATCGAAATTGAAGCGTTCAAAAGCGATTATTTTGATGTTTTTCTTTCTCTTTTTGCGGATATTAAACATTGGGATGTTTCTAAATTGTTTGATTTTCGATTTAAAAAATCTAAAAATTGATTTGTAAGAAAAATTTCATTTTGAATTTTTTCAAATTTCAAGTTTTTTCTCCTGAAATTCTTTTTGGGTTTAATGAATTTATAAAATTTCTTAATGGCTTATCTGAACGTCGAAAAACACATTATTTTAAATGTTTTAAAATTTCATTTAAAAAACTGTTTAGATTAGCCCTATTGTGACGTAATTTTGAAAAAATGAGTGTAAATTTGTAAAAGTAACCATTTTGAAATTGTTGTGAAAAGTAGAGAAAAGAGTATGTATATTTAGTAATTTTTATTTAAAAAAAAGTGAGTCATGTTCAAGAATCTATCTGGAAATTTCAAGAGAATTACCTACGTTGCTTAGTATCAAATATTATAGTAACTGTTAACTATGGATTAAATTGTCTGAACATTGTTCAAAATTTGTAACAACCATTGAAGTTTGTTTGAAATAAAATTCATTTTTGGATGTAACCGGGTACCACTAAAAAAAGAACTAGTGATCAACATGTTCCCTATCTTGATAATTTGAAGGGGTAAATGCTGCCTCTAAAGAAATCACGTTAAACTTTTTTTCACCCATGAGAATGGATAGTATTTTTTCAAACAGAACAAATTTTTCATCTCATAACGTTTTGCCTAACTTTAAAATTGAAGGAGCTACAAAAAATTGTTTATAAAAAATTCTGAAAAAATAAATCAATTACCTAATAAGGGAATGGATAGTAAGTACGTTGAAAAATGAACAAATTTCGTTCTCAAAACATTTTGCCCAACATCAAAAATGAAGGGGTTACGGGTCATTTTAAAATTGTGAAAATTTAAAAATTATTTTTTGAAGCTCACTTATTTTGAATGACCCGTAGCCCTTTCATTTTCGATATCAGGCAAAAAGTCTTCAGAACAAAATTTGTTCAGTTTTCAACGTACTATCCATTCCCTCGGTTGATTTATTTTTTTCAGAATTTTTTATAAAAAAAAATTTGTAGCTCCTTCAATTTCAAAGTTAGGAAAAATGTCATGGGATGAAAATTTGTTCTATTTTCAAAGTACTCTCCATTCCCATGAATTTAAAAAATAATCCCCGATTTTTCTGGAAACAGCATTTGCCCCTTCAATTATCAAGATAGGCAACATGTTCATCTCAAGGTTTTTTTGTGGTACCCAGTTATATCCGAAATTGAAGTACCATCCTCCACTCACGCGACACCCATGTAGATGATAGAAGTTGTGAAGAAGCAGTGTTTTGAAAAATTGGGGGGATAAAAGTTGTTAAAAGTGGTGAATTTTATCCAAATTTTGTCAAAAAGTAAAGAAAAAATGAAGAAATTGAATTGTTGCGTTCTTTTTGTTACAAAACTTGATATTTTTTTTGTACTTTTTTGAAAATTTTTCAAGTTTTCATTTTTTTGGGAAAGAAAAACGGTTTCTATTTTTTCTTGCCTAAAATTTTTCCAGAATTTAATCGTTCTTACTTACTTTAAAAGGAGGAAGGTGAAGGGACGACGCGACGGGACGTTTTATGTAATTTTTTGTGCAAAAATTTTCAAATTGTAAAGGAATCGAGTTCGAAGTCATACGTAATAAGTCGTTTTATTCTGAAATTGTTTTGTAAAAATCAAAAAAATCGTTCAAAACTTGCGAATATTTTTGAAAATTTCATAAAAATCATCAAAATTTGATAATTGAACCCAAAAATATTACAAATATTTAAAAAAAATTGGCAAGTACAAGTACGAAATTTTGATAAAAATTATCTAATATCATGTTTTCAAAAATTCATTTTTTTCTCTTCAAAAATACGAGTATACCTACTTCTCTATCTTTTGTTAAATTAAAAGCTCTTGAAAATGTTTGGATATTTTTTTTTCGAGAAGGGGAATGAAAAAGTAAATACAGCTACCAAAAGCATCGAAATATTAGCACGAAATAAGCACGAATTTCGATGTTTAATTTCTGCACGAACCAGGAGTTGTTATTTCATAATGATATCATTCAGGGTATTAATGCGGTTTCCACGTCACGTCATTTAACGACTTTTACGATAACTGATGGATTTTCATAATACTCTTAACAACTCGCGTACACGTATATTCCGCATTCTAACAAAATGTAAACAATTTTAATTATAAAATTAATCAGTTTTTATGCAGGTAATTCGATGATCCAGGGGAAAAGGTACTTGCGGTATCTACTCGGTAAATTTAATTTCCTCTCCTTTATATTCGAATACCTAGACCTATGTATACGCGATGGGTACCATTTGTTAAAAGAGTCTGGATGGAAAATCAAGTCTTGGTTTTTCAACGTGTACAATGTCATAGGAATTTGATTTATTACGAAAATCTGCGCATTTACACTCTCTAGGGTGCCCGAGCAAACACCACCGCCGACATTTTTCCATTTTCACAAAATAAGCAACATGTGAAATATATTACCTGTTAATACAAAAACCAAAGCCACTTGAAAGTTCTCTCGTTATCAGAATACATAAATATTTTCGCATATACCCGGACCCCAAGTTGCAAACCTTCGGCTTCGGATGACCCGCTGATATCGCGGTTCTAAAGTAATTACACGACTTATAAATTTTTCCTCGCGATGAACTAGCGTAACCTCTGGAAACCTTTGAAATGATTTTTTCGCCAAATCAGGGGGTTCTATCGAATACTCTAATGGGTTGTTTTTAAATTACCTCGATCGAGTATAATGAACGCAAATCGGCGCGTTAAAATTTTTATCGTTTTTTATTTTTTTTTATTTTTAATCAAAGAAAAGGCCGGATTTCGTTGGTACCCGTTTGTAATCGGGATTAACGAATAATGACCTCGGGATCGGTTTTATTTTCTTTAATGGATTTTTCTCGTTTGAAAAAACGTCGTATTTAGGGAGGTATTTTTTTCACCATACTAAATCTCGGTGTCACGTTTTTTTCAATGACATTGAAGTATTTCGTTTGATTGGCAATTTAAAACGATTATTTTGTACCTTTATCTTTTTTTCTACCTCTCGTTTCTTCCTCTCGTATAATACGATAACCAAATTTCTGCTTAATATTTCAGCGGACGCCCCCGAACGCGGTGGAAAAAAAATTAAAAATTAATTCCGCAACTTGGAAACTTGGTCGGCTGTTTCGGCGTTCGGTATTAAAACGTTAGTTTAACCTGTCATAGAATAGGTAACCTACCAGGAAATTAACTTTTTCCCTTCGAGCATAGCGCTTTTTGTAACATGGCATGCAGCTTGCCATACGAAACAATACTTCGGCAAGTTGGCGAAAATTTTTAACAAGCTCCTATTAACACCTTGTTAGAGTTGAAATGACGGAAATTATTTTTCCCCCCTTTTTTTTTTATTTCCGCAGCTGGATTTTTTCAAAATACTCGCTGCGAAAGGCGCTCGTTCTACTAAACTTTGCTAATTTCTCGGTCTCTTTGAAGTTGAATATTTTACGAGATAAAGTGCTACGAAAAACCACGCTGAGATGTAGAGAGATTATTGATATGGAAAATTCCAGCTTGGGTTATTTTTCAAGGGTAGATAAGGCGGAGCGAGGGGGGTTGATTTCGATTTATGAATTCACCATGTTTATATTGCGTCCATTTCTTCTCTTTGGTCTTTCGCGATTCGAAAAAACCAATTTTAAAGTTAGTCGAATTTTCTTTCTGGAAGTTGTGTCGGAAAAAATGGGTTAGTTAATATTGATTTGGTGTTGGTAGAAGGGGAAAGGGGAAATTCATTTTATGATTGTAGTGTTTCTGACCATTGATGAAAATTTTGAAGAATGTGGGATCGTATTTTTTCTCTACCAATGAAACTTTTTTTTTTTTTTGATGGGAATTCAAGAAAGTTTGAAAATTGAAATTTTTCAACTGAAAATTTATCGCTTAATATTTCAACAAAAAGTTGCAAATTAAGTTTTTTCGGGGTGGGTGAGATTTTTTGATCATAAAAAAATCTTACGATATTTCATCAAATGTGACCCTGCTGGAAAAAAATACCCTAGTGTAAGTATAAAAATCAAAAAAAAATGGATTTTTTTGGCTCCATTTTGTGAACTCTTTTTAATGGCCTATACACCTCCCCCTCCCCACAAAAATTTTAATCATGCATATTTTCAGTGTTAGAATTGTAAATTTTGTCTTAAAAAAGGGACCTAATATAAATTTTGTGAAATTATGTCGTAAAGAAGGTATCTAAATGTTTTTTTTTGAAAGTTCACCAAAAGCATAAATCTATTTTTTTTCAATGAAAATTTATTATTTCGAACCAATACCAATTTTTTTTAAATGCAAACTTGCAAAAGTAAGCCTACTAAAGTACTAATTTCTTCGAGTTTTATACGTGTTCACAGGAAAGAAAGTCTTAGCAAATAAAGGTTCGCTTCGTTTCGAATTATTTTCAATTTTAGTTTTTTTTTCGACAAATTTTCAGCAGAGATAAAAAATTGATACGAGAATACAGAGCACATTAATCACACACAAACATGTCCAAATGATTATTTCCACCTTACAGGTAGGTATATAGTACTCCATCATCCAGCCACTATAGAAACGCAATATGACTGCACAGAATACGAAAATTGGAAAACGTATATGCAAAAGTGTAAAACTTCTAACGCATTTTTTTTTTTTTTGAAAACACGTTTTGTACACCAGGGCCCTTCTTTCCAACAGGGTCACAAATGTTGTTACACACCCATCCCCCTCACAAAAAAGTCATTAAAAAGTTTTTTGACGATTGAAAAATCTTTTTCCTCTTTTCTCCTCTTCTTCAATCACTGCATCACTCGAAAAATAAATTCTTAACCGTTTCTGTTGAAATGAAAAAAATTAAATTCTGAAAAAATTAAAACCTTGTTGATTGTATGTATCTGAAAAAATTGTCAGAATTTTGCTTTTTTCAATGGAAAAGATGGAGTTGAAGAACTCTACATTTTTTGATAGGACAGTATAAAAATTTGTAGATGGGAAGACTTTTTGGCAACAATGAAAAAATTTAAATAGGTATAAGTAGTTATTCGCCAATTCATAATTTTATTTTAAAAATGATCAAAGGCCAACTAACGAACATGAGATTTTTTACAAAACGAGAATGCTCAAGGGAGGAGGGTATTTTTTGGGCGAATTTGGAAAGGTAGCTAAAATGTAGTCTTTCAAATTCAATAGACACGTTGAAATTTCTAAACGTAATTTAAAATTCATCATTTTCAGGTTAAAATTGGAAAAATTATGAACAATCATTATTTTTTGAATTTAAAATTTGGAAAAATAGAATTTACTGTTGAAAATAAATAAAAGGAATATAACACTTTTTGATTTTAATAGAATGTCTCATCTCGGAAGTCCATGCTTCTCGAATGAGGAATTTTATCTTTGACAATTCCTAGACGAAATTGAACGAGCTGGGGTGTTTATGATAAGTCAGAGTTTACTGATAGATGTATAAAAAAATTTAAACCCGAAAATTTTCTGATCATCGTTTTTCTATAGTTTTGAAAAATATTTTTTCATTGAAATAGAAAAAAATAAAAGGCTGAAATTTCTGATAAGCTGTCAGGAAAGCAGCCCGTTTTTTAAGTATATGAAGTTCTGGGAAATTTCCCACGCAGTGAAACAAATTTCCCGCCCAGTGATTTCGATTTTTCCAAGTAAATGTTTACCTCAAAAATAAGAAAAATACAAATTCGTTGTTTAAAAATGCAAAAAATATAGAAAAGAGCAATAAAAATTTTCAAAAATGTTGACCTCGCTGCGCTCGGTCTTATTGCATTTTTTCTTCCATAGTTTTAAAATAATCGAAATTTTTATCAAGTTTTTTTTGTATTTTCCTCAAAATTATTTCAACTAATTTTATTATACATTTTTTTATTCTCAAAATTTATTCTCAATGTTTGAAAATTAAATTGATATTTTTAAAGTAAAGGGGGCCGATTTTTTATTTAGGTTTATTAATAGGTACCTAATTCAAAATATTGTTTTCTTGCACCTTGAATTGGAGGTTTCCAAAATTTTTCGCCCTCGCTTCGCTTGGGACAAAACAACAATTTCTTAAAGGTTTTCAGCATCAATGAGAATATTTCGATCGAAAAATTTGTGTCATCTACCTCGGGCCCCCAAAAAGTCAATCATTTTTATCCCCAAATAAATTTGATTTTCAAAATTTTCAATTATTTTCGCTGTACCTACCGTTTACAAAACGTAGTTGGTTTGAAGACCAGGATAAGTTCATAGTAAAAAATGAGCATTCTCTGGGGGGGAGGGGGAGGGATGAGTAAAAAAAGGCTTATTGATGTAGGTAACTAGGTATGTAGTTGGGAATATCGAAATTCTGAAGGGATCTTCACTGATTTAACCTCCCCCCCCTCGCCACTTCTCCACACCCCCTCCCCCCATAATGCCTTCGGAACGTCACTGGGTCTAACATTTGACCACCAGCGCCTCGTCCCCGGAGCCCCCTGTAAGAGTATCCCACGCAGTGAAGATTGTTTAAAAAATGGCCTGCAGGAAAGGATGGAACGGGTATACATGTGGGATCTGTCTATTCTCACACGGAATGAACAACAAAATGTAAATCGTTCGTTAGAATCGCAACTTCGCAAGTTCAAGATAGCAGGGATAAAGAGCTAGCTAAACGCTAAAAATTTAAAGCGAAATGCTGAAAGTCGATAAAATTTAGGTAACAAATCTAAAGTCGAAAGTTCAAAAGTTTTAAAAATAGCAAGCCAAAAGCTAATTAGTCTACTTGAAGCTTTTTCTTATACAGATTTATTTTAGCTTTTGATTTAAAAATTTTAAACCGAAATCAACAATTTTTCACCCGAAATTTTTTTTTTGATTCTCAGAATAGTTTTGAATTCTTAATTTCCTTTTCTCCTTATTTTTTTCAACTCTAAAATTTTTTCATCTAGAATAAAATTTTTACCAACTCTAATTTTTTCCTCCATTTTTTTTCAAGTAAGTACTTACTTACCTATAAACAATTTTCAACTCTGGCATTTTTTCCAAAAATACATAGTTTTCATTTTTCAACTCAGGAAATTTTTTCTCAAAATTAAATCTTTTCTCCAATTTTTTTGTTCTTGAAATTTTTTCTCAGAAGTTCAATTTTTAGAGCTTTTGAATTTTTTTTCTCAAAATTCTAATTTTTTAGCTCAAATATTTTCCTCAAATTATTTTCCAGCTCTGAAATTTTTAGAATAATTTTTTTTAAAATTCGGGTTTAAAAACATTTTAAGAAAATAATATGTGAAAAAAATTCGAGAGAATGTCAAGTTTTTAAAAATTTTAAGATCAAAGAATAGGATTTTACAGTTAAGTTGATACTTAATTTAGATAAAAATTGGTAAATCAAAAAATTTTAGCAAAAATGAGAATCGAAGAAATTGAAAAAAATCTTAGAGCTAAAAAAAATTTTGAGGAAGAATTTTGAGAAAAGGTACTGTTGACAGCTGAGATAATCAATGTAGCGGTGAAGGTGATAGAAGAATGACGAAAAAAATGAACTGGATCACGCATAGTTCAGTCATTTTGTTGTTCATTCCGTGTGAGAATAGACAGACCCATAAATGTGGGGCATTGTGCGATAAGGGACCTTGTGGTGAAGACACAAAACATTTTTATGTCGATTCGAAGTCCATTTTTCATGAGAAATTCTTTGGTGTATTCAGTTTTTTCCAATATCGTTAACTTTTTGCAATATACTTTTTAAACGTATACTTTTCTTATGCTTTTTCACCACTCACAAATCTAATTTTTGAAAGGGTCACGTCTTTCACTCTGTAGATTTCGATTTACCAACTTATTTTCTCTTTCTGAAAAAACAATTTTTTTAAAATTTTTATTTAGGTATAGAATTTTTTTTAAATATTACGTCATTTCATGTTTTGATGCTTGGAGAGAGTAGGTAGCATGAAGTTGTGAGTGTAAATTTTATGGACCATTTGAAAATATATTTTTGGTCAATATTTTACCCCATTGCTGGTCCTTCTATGTATTTACGAATAAATAAAATTTGGGATTATTTTTCTATAGTTCAAAATTTTTTTATCATAAAGTAAATTTTTGAACGTAAAAATAAAAAGATATAAATTTTCCTTTTGTTGGGTTTACTTTATCACTATATTCCTTCTTTTTTTTCACCTTGAAAAAAGTTTTTAGGTAGATTTTTCTTTTTCAAGTTTCGATAATAAAATAATATGAAAGCAAAATGAACCATAAATGAACGAGCTGAATTTTTCTTTTCATTAGAATTAAGATTATATCTTCGAATATAGATGAAAATTGAATTTCGTGGTTACGAATGTTTTCTGAAATCGAAATTTTTTTCATCTTTTTTGAATCTTCTTACCTTCAAGTTGGATTAAAAAAGCTTCTCAAATTTTTGCCAATTTTATCTCCATTCATAAAACGTAGATTCGTCGTTGAACTCATCTGGGTAAAAAAATTAATTCAACTTTTTACATTCGTAGTTTCGAGTTAAACGTTCATTTCATATATTTAGGAAATTGAATGAATCTACGCGATATCGTGGGCGAAAACATATATGAGACGTTGTATAGGCATCATTACGTGAAAAAATATGACTATACAATGAGAGTACGGCAGTTCTTCAGAGCAAACACGCTTCTACAGCCTTAAAATTGTCTTAATCTGGTCGACAATCTGAAATAATGGATCATAATTTCGTCGAAAATTACAACACGCGTTTACCTACCCGCCTACCTCGACCACTCTGCGCTCCGGTAGCGGTGTAATTTAAATAAATGCCCAACTTAACGACGAAAGAGAGGCTTTCGAATAATCTGAGACTCGCTATACGTAGGTCTAGATATTCGCCCTATCGTTGCTGCTGTACTCTGGTTAATGAAAAATTATACAAGTCGGCCAATTGTCGTCCTAAAATGCGAAATTTTTCACCTTAAATGTAACGAATAAAAGAATCCATTTTTTAAATTTAACCTACAACGACGCGTATAACTGACCGCAATGACATTTTTTCCAACTGTGAAAACTGAAAAGGGTGCCCGGTAGCGAGCAAAAAATAGTTATATAAGTCCCCTGTCACAACAAAACCTCTACTCTTTTACCAATGGTTACTCTCGGGTTGAGATTTTTAACCAAATGGTGTCATTTTTTCTGCTTCTTTCCTTCCTCGACGTTACTTACATCGAAATACCTAATTTAATTTAGAACCAAGGTTCTAATTAAATAACTACTTGCGGAAGGGAAACTGATGTATGGCACATCGGTGTACTATTTAATACGTCTAAAGGGAGATATTCTATCCACGGTATAGATTTGTTTGATAATACTTGATGATCAAAGGTAAAGTTGGTCGTTGATATGTAAACATAATACTTGTGGGAGTTGAGACGTGTGTGACAAAGCTTTCGAGTGAATTACTTTGTTCCTATAATTGTTTCGATTTTCACGTGTACGTTGGTAAACTTGTGTGTAAAGGTGAAACAACTCAGTCTATCGATATGATTGAAATTTCACCAGAAGTCTAAAAGTTCGCTCGGTTCAACTACATAGAATGATGATTTTTGTTACACGAGTGTTTGACAATTTCCCATTGTCAACGACTTCTGCGAGTTTCGTTATTTATTGTTTTCTTATTCGAGCAGCAGTCTTCGGGAATGAATTGTACCTAGCGATGCGACGCGATGGTGTTTTTTTTTCCGAACGATTTCAATTGTTTGGGAAAAATATTGTTTCGTTGTGTTTGCGAAATCGTTTCAGAGAGATGTGCCGATGTTCGTATTCAAAATAGGGTTTTCTTTGGGAAATGAGTTTCAAAAGATTTGTTCGGCTTGACTGGAGTATCTAATTTTTACGTTTCCATAATTGACTCGTAATTTGTGACGATTTTTTGCTTGGGAGTTATGCCTAGAAATATGAAAAATTAATAATTAAAATTTGACGATTTTTGGTGCCATTTGACGATGACCTGTGTTCTTTTACCGAAGGTCGGACCAAAGGAGATAGCATCGAGAGAAGCTGAAAAATTGCATTTTTAATGAATAATATTATGCATTATTGAAAAGTCGTGGGAAAATCCATTTTTATCGAAAATTTTTAGTTTATAACTACTGTTTGAACATTTAAATCGAAAAAATTTTCATTTCGACAACGAAAATCTGTTTTTTCGATTTTTTCCCCTTTTCAAAAAATCTCCAGATACCTTCTGCAGTGATTATTTTTTTCGTTTTCTCCTTTAAATTTAATTTGTTTGTATTTATATTTTCCCCACGAGTAGATTGAATTATCAACTAACTAAGGCAACTCACACCGTACTTCGTTAATAATAAATGCAAAAAATTCAAAATTCAAACAAATTTTATTTAAACTTGATTACGCAAATGAAATGAAAAGCACAAGAGAATTATTGGTGCTAAAAATTTGTTATGAAAAACTCAACTTCTTCTTTCAGCAAGTTTTATTTGGAAAACTTTTCGAACGAGTGCTCAGCTCAAGTTAATAAATAATAACTTACTAAAAGGAAAAGCTGAATAAATATAATTTCTATGATTTCGAGAACTAGTCATTACAAAAATTTGAGAAAAAATACATTTCGAGATTAAGGACGTGGAAAATATGTTTTAAAATATTTATGGTAATTTTGATGTCTCATGAGGAGCCCAAAATGTCAAAAATCATGCTATGGGAATAGTTCCACTTTACCCCAACGTACAAAACGTTGATTATCTCGAAATGGCCCAACTTTTGCACTGAGATATGTTTGATTTATTTTGAAGGAAACTAAAAATGGAATCATGTTTTTCAATTGCTCCCCTTATTTAACAAAAATTCGTTAAACGCAGCGTACATTTTTTAATCATTAAAAATTTAGCAAATTTCGTGATCGTTTTCAAATGATGGGAATCGACATACAATTCAAACATTTCACTCGATGCTTAAATTTTTTTCTCACAATCTACAGACATTCAGCTACCTGGATCACGCTCAGAACTGGCCAAAACTGTTTTTATTGGCTGCTAGAGCGTAAAAAATGAATCCGAAGGTGTTCAAATTACCACTAATTATGGTAATTTACAAATAAAGATTATTTTGAGCTGTAATTTGTTTTTTTTATGACATTTTACGAAATAATTTTTTCCGTTTCTCCTAATTCAATATTTTTATAGCTTTTGATTCATATTATGACCTCTTCGCAAATTTTGAGTGTAAATCAGATACGAATCGAAATTTGTTGTCTATAATGACAAAAAAAAACGAAAATTTTCTGCTGAAAGTTCGATTTTTCCATTTTTTCTGACTCGTAACTAAAATTTTCCCCAAAAAAGATCACATGTGAAATTTTTTCGACTCCTTGAACCTACTATTTTTTGGCTGAAAATTCATTTTTACCATTATGGGGGCTGTCCCTTCTCCTTTCTTCTTTCTTGCGGTCAGAGTAGCTCTAATACAAATTACAACTTTTGAATTTTGAATCATAATTTTATGGCATTCTACCTACGAAACAGGTGGTGAAAATAAAAAAAGCGGTGAAAAGTAGTGGATTTTGTCCTGTTTTCAATAAAAGTACCTAGTGAAGAAATGAAAAATTACAAAAATCACGAAAAAGAAATGAAATAAAGTGAAAATCGGAAAAGTGGTGTTCAAATATGTATTTTGGAGTTTACTTGAACAACAAATTTTTCGATCAAAAATTACCATTTTATGAGTGAAAAACGTTGTGGAAAAATGGGTTTTCGCATTTTTCAAGGTGTTCCACCACCCGAAAAAATGCTGAGAGGTGTAAAATATAATTATTGAGAAATTTAATTTAAAAAAATGAAATTTCAGTCAGCATCAAAATTGTGTTTCCCAGGGCGCCGCGCCGGCGTTCCCTACCATTTTCCCGAATCGCCGTTTTCCCAAATGTTTAGAAGAGAAGGAGTCATTAAGGAATATAGTTTGGGGGGGGGGGGGATTTGAAAGGTAGCACGAAAAATCACGATTATTTGTTTTTTGATTTCAGTACGACTGGTTGGAAAATTTTTCTCTTTTTAAAAATATGAGTCGACAGAATTTTGGTTTTCCCTCCCCTCTCCTCCCACTCGTCCCGAGATTTCCGCTCAAGTTTCAACCCTGAACTCTGCAGTCAATGCTACAAAACAAAATTACAAAAATTTCGAAATTTTTCAAGAAGTGGATTTTTAACCCCTGAAATTTAAAACTTTCGGCAAACATTCCTCCTCGTTTTCAATACAAGCTGTCTTTAGGTATTCGGAAAAATTAGGTATTCGGGAAATTGGTATTTGGGATTCTGGATTTGGGAACATGGGATTCGGGATTTACGTATTCGGAAAAATGGACATTCGGGATTTACGTATTCAGGAAAATGGACATTCAGGAAAATGGATTCGGAAAAATGGTAGGGAATCTTCCCAGGGCGATTTTAAATTTTCAAGGTCAAATTTAAAGTCATTGTAATGGTTGGAAAAATATCTAAGTGCCAAGTTTGAAAAAAATCGGTCTAAAACTCGCTAAGATAGAATTTTTAGCTTGTAAATCATGTATTTTAGGGCCCCAGTACCCCACCAAGAAAAATCGAATGGCATAAAAATTTTGACGAAGTTCCATCACAGGCCAAATGACCCCCTTACCACACCAAAGTTTTTCTTATAAAATTGCAACTTTTTTTTATTAATTCTTTGTAGTAGGAGGAAGCGAGGTCACGAAGAGTAGGAAAAGGGCATGTTCTATAAGACAGGATAGAAGTCAAGAAATTAAATTTCTGAATACACCGTGTTAACAAAAATGGGAAATTTTTAGTTTTTCGTGTCTGTTTTTTTGATTTTTTCTGTAATAAATTTGAGTTTTAATTTTTTTGGTGTGGAGTCTCCATTTTTTCTTACAACTGAAACATTTTCAAAATTGAATTTGAGCCATTTTCAGGTCTCAATTTGTACAAAAAAGGCTTCCGCGCGGGATTCCTGTTAAAATTGATTTTATAATTGATTCATGTTCTAGACATTAAAACAAATAAATTTCGCTTGTATGCCTATTTTTCCTCCCCCCCCCCTTTCCCGTGATCCACCCCCTAACATTTCAAATGCGTGTACCACCTAAACTATGGGTCGTAACGAAAAAATGTTCGAACAAAAGTTGTTCCTCAACACCTAATGTACATTTTCATTCCTCATCAAAATCCATTTTGGATCAACTCCTGCCGCCCGAATTTGGAAATGAAAAGTTTTTTGAGAAAACTTCAAAATCACGTTTTCTTAATTTTCAATGAAACATTTCGGAGATACGACAAAATTTGTAACCACCAAAGGTATTTAAAATTAAATTTCATTCCTAATGATTTGTTTCACGACCATTTTCCTCGTATTTTCCTGGCAGAGTGGACCTCTCTCCTCCCTCCCCCTTATCTCACAAGTTTGGACCATTTGAAAAAAAACTTGAACGATTTTTGTTCTTTAATATCTAGTGTTCAATTTCACTTGGTATCGGAATTCATTTTGGAGCAAATTTTTTTCGTGAGTTCAACTTTTAAGATGAGGGGGAAGGGGAGAGGTTCACTGTGAAAAGACGTACGTAATAATTTTGCAAAAGAATCAATGAGAAATACGAAAATGTCCAGTGCGATTTTTTTTGTGAAATCTGTATATTTTTATTTTTTATTTTTCTCAATGAGGTCATGGCTTTCCATAATTTCCCATTTAAAATCGTATTTTCTTTCATAAAAAACACGATTTTTTAATGGTTGTCACGATAATGATTTTTCACTGAATTTTTTCCTATCAAAATCATGTCTTTTAAGTACTGAAACAATAAATTTTTCTTGTCAAAAACACAATTTTTCAATTGAAATTCTCACTTCGAATACCATACTTGTTGATTTTTTACCGAACACCGATCAATTTTAAACGTTGGACGTCTTTCGTTGAGAGCTTTCTTAATTTCATTTCTTTTTTCTTCTTTCGAGGTTTATCGATAATTGGTTCGGAACCGTTTCCGTTAGGTACCAGCATTTTATTATCCTCGAGAAATTTGATGGAAAAATTGTAATAAAACTGTTGCAATTTGTATAAAACGAGGTTTAATTTGATTTTTTTTCTGTATAATTCGACGCAAACAATACGTCGGATTTTATTTTCTGAAACGTTTTGTCAAGCAGCAAATACTCAGAATCGCGGTGCACGTTTTATATATCTATCCAGCCAGTCTCGCAATTCTGTGCAATAATGACGAGTTTACATTCAAACGTTAACTTTTTTTAATGGAGGTTCTCTAACGAAGCTGATTATATACGAAAGCTTTTGAAATTATCTATCCGCCGGGCGCAACTGACAATTAAATAACAATTTCTGACTAAGAGCGTGGAAAACGTTATAAAAACGTTGGCACTTTAAAATAAGGTCAATTTCGATGATTTTTTCGCCTATTTTTTACGTACACGCTTGTTATACGACCTTATAGAGCGAGCGAGTATAAAAATGCCAAGTATTCCGAATCGTATATATAACGAAAGTCGATAAACGTATAAAGGCGCTTACAGCATACTCGTTAATGTCGAATGAAAAATTGCCTTTAACGTAACACCGTTGACCATCGGGTTGAGTCGTTGAAAAAAAAAATTTACAAACCATCCGTTCTTATTTTTTTTCATAACGTGTGTCGGTAATCCTGAGGTAGGGCTTTATTATTTACACCACATGTCCTCATATATGTTGGACTATAGTCGGACATATCGTACGTAAGCTTGGCCCGTAATGCGGACATGTATCAGATGTCAAGATTGGAAAAATATTACACATAGGATGCGAAACGAACGAACGTTTCCGAAGTACCGTACCCCCGCGCACCCCCCGCCTCGGCTGTTTTTATTTTACACGCTTATTAAATGAATCTTTATTTAATTCTTATTACAGGCGAGACGGAAATATAAATGGAATTTCTTTTCCGTTATGCATTTTATTTCCGATGTGCTTCTCGGATCCGCCAGCGCATAGCGCCAAAGTGTATAATGTTTAATCCGAGTTTTCTTTTGCTAGGCGAATATAATGGAATAATTTTCAAAATCAATTTATTTCGCGTCTCGAACCGAGTTCGACGAACTGTTTTTCCATCTTGGTGTTTCTGTCTTTTTTCGCTGCGCGTTTTTGTTTTTTCGAGCTTTATGGATAGACGTAGTAGTTTAATGGTTATCTTTGGTAGTAGGTTTGAATTTACTGCGAAGAAAATGTGGTGTTAAAGATTGAAGATGAAAGAATAATATTGAAAAAGAAACCCTGGGATGGTAGAAGATTTTCACGTAGCTCTGAACGATTCGAGTTCACCTATAAGACTTGTTCGAATACACCACACAGTGGATCAGGAGACCTCTCAAAACGCGTATAATTTATCATCTTTTGAAATTTTTCCTTGAAAGTATTAGAAAGTACCATAAATTTGAAAAGGAGAGGGAGGAAGGAAGGGGGTCGGAATTGAAAATTTGATAAAACATCGCATAATATATCAGAATATAGGTTTTCGAAATCGTAGATTACAAATTTTGCAAAAAATTCTCTAGGGAAAAAGGAAAGAGGGGGAGGGGGGAAGAGGGAAGGAGTGAAATTTGAATTTTGATGAAAAAATCGCGTAATATATCAAAATACAGATTTTTAAAATTATAGATTACCAATTTTTCATTTATTTTTGCCAAATTTGTAATTTACGATTTCGAAAACCTACTCTCTCATTCATAAAACAGTGAAAATTATCGAAAATCACCGGAAAACAGTCAGAATTGCAGCACAGTAATAATTCGGCGAAAACAATTTCACTGAAAGCAAACAGTGAAAAAATTGTTGGAAAATTAGTGAAAATTCACTAAAAAGGCAGTAAAATTTCGGAAATTTGCTGATAAAACAGCAAAAATTTGCTGAAAATCAAAGAATTTCACTGATTTTTAGTGATTTTTTACTGATTATTCAAAGAATTTCACAGATTTTCCAGTGAATTTCATAAATATCGCTGAGTTTTCAGTGATTTTTCACTGATTTTCAGTGATTTTCTTTCACCGACTTGCTTCCAGTGAAAAAATTTTCACTGATTTATTACTGTGCTGCAATTCTGGCTGTTTTTCAGTGTTTTTTGATAAATTTTACTGATTCAAAAATGAGAGAGTATATTTTGATGTAATACACGTTTTTTTTTTCATCAAAATTTCAATTTTGTTTCTTTCTTCTCTCCCCTCTTCCTCCGGCTCCTCGCCATGTTTTTTTTTTGCGAAATTCGTAGTCAATGACCTCGAAAACCTGAAGGATGTTATTTTTAAATATTTTCAACAAATAAGGAAGTGAAAAAATAATCACTAACGAGATTGATTATAGTCTAAGAATGAGCAATTTATTTACTGTAAAATCGTTACATTTTTTTGTAATTTACTCATAGATGACGAGGGGGCAAGTTATGGCAAGAAATTTTACTGGAAACGAATTCAGTACTATAAAATTATAATTAGATGATCGTGTGCTCTCGCGCGCTCCTTTATTTTTGACCTAATTTGTGTTAGATTTCCGAAAAATATGACCTCTTTAACTACCTACTTACTACAACTTTGTTGCCTTGAAAAATAGGCTAAAATTGAACGCGTTATTGAAAATGATTGCCAACCCATTTCACAATATCTTTTTTTTGAGTTATGCACTTTCATGGGGGGGGGAGGAGGAGTTCTCCTGGCTTACTGTGTATACCACAAACTATGATACTTGAGAAATAGGTATTCAAAAGTATCCGCTCGAGATAGGATGAGGTTTCTTTTACGAGGTGTCTAGCTATCTTTCGGCTATAAAAGTCGTGAAAGTCATAATTTTTTTGTAAAATTCGAAGAATTTTCATGAATATTCTTTATTTGAGTCATATCTTCAATCTTTTTTTATCCCAGCCATTGCAATCGATGAAAGTCATGGTAAAGTTATGAGAAGTTGAAAGGCCAATTCAAAAGATACGAGTATAAATAGGTACTCTGTTTTAGTTTTTTTTTTTTTTTGAAAAGTGGGAAAGAAGATGGAAAAAAATTGAGAAATTATATCAAAACAGCGCGCTAAAAATTTAAGATCTTCAATTTGAATTTTCATCGTCTAGATGAATTCAAAATTTTTTAATTTTCAAAGAACATAAAATTTTTCAGTCTTGATCGTGGACTATTTCTTACTCAGTAATTTTTTCGAGTTTTGAAGGTTTCGCCCCCTGAGGTGGTTCATTTTCTTCTAAATAAGAAATTTCCAAAATTTTAGCCCTCTACATCAATTAGAACCCAATTTCTAAGAAAAAAAGGAGTGCCCAGCGCATGGTTCCTATTGATGAGAAGGCTTAAATTTTGCGAACCTCATTTTCAGAGGAAAACCCCCTCCTCAGAGGGCGAGACCTTCAAAATTTGAATAAAATACTGTACTTATTATAAAAAACACCCTAATGAACAATTATCAAAAAAAAATTAAAAAAAAAGAAAAATCAAGAAAAAATTTTAAAAAAAGAAAAATTCTATGTTTTTTGCAAAAACTCTTGAAATTTTGAACTCATCTAAAATGATGGAAGTTTTAGTTAAAGATCGGGAAATTTTTAGCTTGTTAACATGTTTTTGGTTTTTTCAAAAAGGAAACAATGACATCTATGGCGCATCTATTGTGTAATATTGTAGGACTTTTTTGTAATTTTAATCCTCAACGAATAAGTAGAATTTTCGGAAGTTTTTCAGTGGTTCGCGATATTGCCTAAATTGAAAGCGTGGAAAATTGAAAAAGTTGGGTTGATAATTATTGGCAATGAGTGGAGGCTGGAGGCATTGAAAAATAGGGGTTGAAGCTTTGATCAGAATTATTTTGAAATTTTTTTAGAGCTGTTTTATCTGAATAGGGAAATTTTGGATTATTGGCATAGGTTCCCCCTTCCAGTGACAAGATTTTCAAGAGTATCGCAACTTGGAATAAATATTATTGTGGGGGGGGGGGGATTGAAGAATGAGAACGAATTCAGTCAAAATGATGATTTTGATCTATTGAAGAATCTTATTTGAGGAGGTATTTTTAAGCATTTAAAAATTTGGAAGTAGGTATGTACATCTCATTTTTTCATGCTATTGGTGAGAAATTTTAAAAGGACTTTTTTTTAAAAATCGCAAAAAACAGATTGTTAATTGAAGTTGGCAATCAGTAATCACCATTTTTTGAAATTTCATCCAATTCTTTGGAAAAAATTTTTGCATTAATTTATGGAAATTTTTTCTATTGCAGTGAAATGAAAAAAATGAATATGTAATTGATGATTGTCAATTTGTTGGAAATTTTTCGTTGGATAATGCAATTTTTTTCATTTTTTGTAAATTTGGAATTTGGTCTTCCATTTTCCAATTGATCTTCAACTCTAGCTCAAAAATATCCACGTTGAAATAAATCCTAAATTGGACTTACTATTATATGGTTTTATGATGTTGAATCCAAAAACCAGTTATTTAGTAATTCAGCTTTGGGTCTTTGGGTGTGTTTTTTTTTCAGAAAAAGAAACTTTAAAAAAATAAAACTTCAGGTGGCTTTACACGATTGATAATCTTCGAAAATGTGTAGTTTTAAATTGTGCAGATTCTTGAAATGACGGTGGCAGGTGTTGGTGGTTCATTTCAAAATGAATTGAATTGGTTTTCACGTTTCATTTTTCAAAAATTGAGCCACAGCGATCTGTAATTTTTATATTGATGAAATTGGATTAAAGAAGCGTGACTGCTATTTTAGCCTTCTCGAAATCTCGAAACAATTCTACGTACTTCAGTCCATACATAAAAATACGAGTGTTCAATATTGTCTTATATTTTTGTTTGAAATTGATAAAACCCGTTAAATGAAATATTTCGTGCGTATTCTCCAAGAAAAATTATGAAAAAATGAAAATTTTTAAAAATCTTCTCACCTTATATTAATTTTTTCAAATTCGTAATATAAAAATTCTAGTCAACTTTAAGAATAACCGAAAAAAAAATTTCTACGTTTTCAACATTTTTTGACCGTGTACCCTTTTACAAAGAAATACAGTACCTAATTTGAGAATTGTATCACGTCCATTTGCACCCAACTGGGTCACGATTCAGTGCTATCATTATAGGTATCGGATTTCACTTTTCGAATAAATAAAAATAATGCGAAAATCAGCCTACCTCGGATTGGAGAGTGCTTTGAGTAAGAAAATAAAGGATACATTATTTCGGCCCGGCTTGAACCTTAGCTTTCGAGTCTGGAGCCAATTTAACGTACCAAAGTAATACAATTTTTTTCGCGAAAAACTCTTCGGATCCAAAAATTAGCCACTTTACAATACGTCGAAAGAGCAAACCCTTCCTCCACTTCCCCCCCGCTCGCGAGTTTTATCGTAGCAATTCTCATTGCGAGAAAATCCATCTAGAGAACGTATTTTTTACACGATGCTTTCTCATTGGATATATTTTGGATACATTTACAGCGCAAACTTCGTCATCGTGCCAGATCGAAAAAACATACAAAAGTTTCAACTTTCACATACACACACACATTCGAAAAAAAATCGAAAACGAACTCCAATTTGGGAAAAATAGCTACTAAACAAGATTGAAAGAGATTCAAAAAAACCAGAGGGAAAGAAGAAAAAAATGAACAAAATTTCCAATTATTATCGAACCGAACGTCTGCGGAATGAAACTTATCTCGAGAGCTTATTCCTACACGTACACGCGCCGTACTTTCGCATCTAGTACTCCGCGTATCATCGAATAAAAAAAAAGATTTTGTACTAGTTGACCCCTTATGTCGGGTGCGAATTTATCGTCGAATACGCGAAAATATCAATAAAATCGTATGTGTATTTCACGTATGTACGAAGACGATTCGTAGCGTAGTTTGTAAACTACATAATAAAATTTCACAACGTGTGCTCCGGGTGCCAAAATTCGTACCGAACCTCTCGCCTCGTCCAGGTGAAACCGCAGGCAGCCAGGATGCCGAGGATTCGTACAAGCGTGAATATTTAATTATAAAATGCAATTTCGTATAAAAATTATTTTCTCGTCCGTCAAAGACATTCGTATTTATTTTTCGACGAACATCGTCCCTTCGCATTTCATCTTTATCCGGCGCATTTCGAACGCTATGAAATGAAAAATAACCCGAGAAATGAAGGGAGATGTAATATTTTACCGGCTCGGAGGGATAAAAAATAGGTACTGAAATGTAATTTTTTTCCTCTTTTCACCGAAATTATATTTGTGGCGATCTGTCTTTAATTTAACAATGGAACATTTCGTCGTCCGAGACGTAGGCTGCGACGAAGGCTTTTTCGAGGGGTAATTTTTTCAAAATACACATTCTAAACTTTATAGCGTATTAACGAGATTACACAAAGTTTCTTAAAAGTTGCCAAAAAATTTGTAATTTATTAATATTTTAGCCGCTGTTGGGGTAATATTTCATGAATATTAATGGCATATTCCTACGGCGAGTGTTCAGTGTTCACTTTAATAGTAATCTTTCACGAAGGGTTAAAATTGAGTTTACTCCTGCTGAGTTTTGTTGTTAATTTGGTTAAAATATTAGTGCGAAAATAGGCATAAACTAATAATACGCGGTGGCGGCCCGGCCGTCCAAAATCTTCTTGTATTTCGAATTTAAACCATTACGATGCTGCTATAATTACCTCGTAATTAAAATTATAATTATAGTTCCGATGACGATTCGATTTTTTAAATACGAGAAATATGTACTTCGCTGGGCGAAGAAATTTTCTAAGATGAGAAATTTGCTCCAGAGATTAAAAAGCAAACTCCGGAGAGAAAACTTTCGTTTGATTCTCTGCCTGAATTTGATTTTTTTTCAAGACTCGAGAAGAAAAATTTTGAACTTTACATAAACGATTCCAAGAGTGGCGATATTTTTAGAAAGGTTCAACGTAGTGTCCTATGGGATCTGGAAAATAAAAATTTTTGCAATTTTTTAGATTTTTCTTGCCATCTTCGTGTAATTTTTCTTGCTTCTAATTCGCACAAAAAGAACCTTTTTTCATTTTTTGATGAAAAAATTCCAGGGGAGAGGAAAATGTTAGAAATTATTTGTTTTTGCAGTGGAAAGATTAAAATTCTTGCTATTTTCTGATTTTCTTGCTATTAAACAAGCATCATAGCAGGTCACTTTTATAGGGTGTTTGTCACTTTTTTCGACTTCGGTCACTAAAAGTCACTTTTTCCCTCCCAAAGTCACTTTTTTCGCATTCTCAAGCAAAAATTCAAATTTTTATGTAAAAATTGCTGTTTTTCAAAATTCTTAAAAAAAGTTAAAAGTTGATAATGATTTCTCAAAAAAAATTTGCCCTCGCTTCGCTCGGGCAATATTTCAATAATTATATTTATAAATTTGACTAAAATAAATCAATCAAACAATAATTGAAATATCACAGATTTTCAAATAAATTCATTTCACTGATTGAAAAAGGCACAGTTTTACGAAAATTGACTGATTTAGATTTAGAGAGTAGATACCTAATACCTATATAGGTCATATATTAATTGTTTGTTCCAAAAATCTCGTCATTTTTCAATTTTTCTTTGCTCAAATTTGTATGATTAAATTAATTATGTATATCTGCCTCCTAAAGTGCCACTAAAAAAAAAATAAGATTTTTAGATTACCTAATTTTTTCATTGAATTTTGACCCCCTCCCCTTATTTTTTCTTGTATTCTCAGCCCTCTTTTAACTGTAAAAAAATTCCCCCGAAAAAATCTAATTTTTAGTTACTTTTGGTTACTTTTTGGTCATTTTTTGGTCACCTTTTGGTCACTTTTTTCTTCGAAATTTCGCTATGATGCCTGTAATTAAAAAAATCTCCCAAAAACTGTAAAATTGCCCTCCCCTCCCCTCCCCTCCCAAAAAATTGAATTTTTGATCACTTTTTGGTCATCGAAATTGAATAGCAGCATAACTAGACATTCCTTTGGGGGGGGGGGGGGGAATAATAGAATACAGCGGCGTCGGAAGCTTTTTTTTTGGAGAGTGCAAATTGGGTATTTATCAGAAATCACTGAAAAACAGTCAGAATTGCAGCACAGTAATAAATCAGTGAACATTTTTCCATAAAAGTGAATCAGTGAAAAAAAATCACTGGAAATCAGTGAAAAATCAGTGAAAACTCAGTGATATTTATGAAATGCACTGAAAAATCAGTGAATTTCACTGATTTTTCCTGTGCTGCAATTCTGACTGTTTATCAATGATTTTGAGAGTGGAGACTTGGAATACCAGAAGGAATTTTAGGAGAGGGGGGGGGGGAGGGAGCGTATATTTGAACTATCGTCTCAGATAAATTATAGAATTGTGATTTTGTTTATGCTCAAGCGAAGCAAAGGCAAAGCTTTAAAAAAATAGGATTTTTAATGTTCAAAAATACATTTTTTTCATGTTCTAATGCTGTGAAAATCCCTATCTGATGTAATTTGTGGGGGAGGGGGTACATTTGAGACTTTGTACATCGGTCGCCAATTTGGGGGTACAATGTACCCCTTATATTCCACTTTCCGTCGCCACTGATAGAATATAAAGTATAATTTTACAACGTTCAATTATCAGTTTTAATTACGACTGACATGTCAAGTTTTTGAAGCCTGAAATGAAATTTTAGTTCAAGGTATCAAGGTATGCATGAACTCAAGCGAAGTAAGAGCAAAAACTTTTCGAAAAAAAATTCAAAAGTTGAAAATTACTGATTAAAAAAAACTGAGTTGCAAAAGCAAAAGAATTCTTGTAAGAAAACCCTTGAGATCTGGATAAAATAAGACTTTGATTTTGGAAAATATTCTCAACTTTCAAAAAAGTGTAAAAATATTCGGATCCGAGCAAAGTCAGAAAGAAAAACACAAAAAAAATGCCCAACAGCTGAAAATTACTCACGTTAAGTTTAAAAAAAGTTGTAGAAAAATCTTTCAAAAATAGATAGGTAAATTGAGATGATTTTGATTTTAGATAAATAGTCTCGATTTTTAAAAATTATGGAAAGCAGCAAACTCAACCCGGACTATTTGCATTGCAGAATATATACGTTATTATTGTCGAAGATATAATTGTGACCTTCCAGGAAGAAACCGACCTTCGGTCCGAAAAAAAATTTAAAATAAAAGTTTCTCAATCAATCCAAAACAATGATTATCATTTGTTTTGGATTGATTGAGAAACTTTTTTTAAAATTTTTTTTTCGGACCGAAGGTCGGTTTCTTCCTGGAAGGTCACATATGGTTTTAAGATCACAAATACTTTCCGAATAAAAAATTCATTTTTGGAAGGCTGGGGGTGTCCCTCAGTATTCACCCCACTGAAATTTAAAAACTTGAAAACGTGTACGAAAAATTCGGAAAATTTTGAAAATTTTGTAGTAAAAGCTAGTTTAGAATCTAATGTAGTAAAGTCAAATGATGATTTTAATGTGAAACTTTTATATTCTGCTTTAAATTTATTCTAAGTTTAAATTTTTTCAACTATAAATTTTTTGATTTCTTTAATTCTATTTTTTCAAAGTTATATCCAAATTAAAAATTCCTCCAACAGTACAATTTTTTCAAATTTAAATGTTCTCAACATTTTTTCAACTTTGATTTTTTAATTTCATATTTTTATCAACAAGTTTTTTTAAATTTCTTTCATTTATTCATTGAGTTCATGAGTTGAAAGGAATTTTGAGAAACATGAAGTTGAAATTTTTTTGAATAATTCAATGGTGAAAAAAATTTCAAGTGATTTTCAATTGTAAAAATTTTTAATTTGAAAAAAATTGAGAAAACATAAATTATGGTGTTGAAAAAAATCTGAAGAAATCAAAGCTGGAAAAATTTGCAATACTAAAATTTTCCACCTAATTTAAATTGTCTTGAAATTTTTTCAAGTTCATACTTTAATTTTTCTTCCTGGTAAATTGACCATCCCCTCCATAATATGCTTGGCCCTTCTGTACCCTTTCAAAAAAATTGGCTAGAACTGCCAATATTCGCGAACAATTTGAAAGTATATAAAATGATATCTGTCCGATTGAACTTTATTTTCATTCTGGGAACTGTTACTATCAATAAAACTTTGGCTCTGTTGGTGTTTTCGGGGTAAAGTTTATATACGTATAGGCCAAGATGGCGACCGTTAAAGTTACCTTCATTGAGTATATCTTCAAAAAGTATAATTCATGAACTACACGGACAAATTTTCTATCCTTTTTGCACAATTTATGCGAACAAGTTAACCCGCAAATTTGCTAATTTACAAAGGCCCCAGCAACGACTACGACGTCAAAGTAGTTGTTTATTTTTTAGCTGGGCGCGGTAGATAATTTTCTTACTCTGGGAATTTAGTCGACTTGGAGCTTCTCCAGCTCACAGAAGGCGTTTCCTGCTTTTGATTCGATTTAATTTTCAATTCCAAGTGGGCTGAGGAAAAAAAGGTGCTTTGAAGGTGACATCTAGTACGTTATTTTCTCGAAAAGAGAAAAAGAGGAATAATTTTATAATGATATATTTCTAGCGATTTATTCCCGCCCCGTGTTTATTCTTCGGAGCGTTTTTTTTTAAACCAAAATATACATAAGATATACCTACCTAGCGGTAGTAGTACAACTATTTTGAATAAATATTTCGTTTCTTCTTAATACCAATTTAATGTAACTTTTTATTTTGAAAAAAAAAAAAAACTCTGGCAGCAAAACTGTTTAACATAATGTTGTTTGAGCGAAAATTTCGCGCTGAAGAAAAAAAAACGAAAGGAGAGAAAAAGAAAACACCGAGCACAACAAGCTAACGATGTTAAAAGTTAAAGGCAAATCTGCATTTATATTCTTGAAGAATGTCGGGTATTTTGAAAAATCTCCAGATTAAACTGATTTTAAAAAATAATTTTCCATTTTCTTAAAAGTTTACTTTATGTTATTTTCAAAGCGAGAACTTACGCCGGATAAGTATTTTTGTATAGGAGAGAAAAAAAATTCTCTAATTTAGAGTATATTCTTTTACGCAAATTTTCTCTCGCCGAATACTTTTTTATCGATCGAAAAACTTACGATGGTGGATTTTCAACCGGCAAAGGTTTTTTTTACTTTTCTAACCTTTGCGAGATTTTAATTAAAATATAAAAAGTATAAAGAACCAACAAAGTAGTATGAATGTTTATAAAGTTGAGGAAAAAATTTCTTTCACGGTATCTTTCAACTTTTATGACGTTATTGCTCCCCAATCCCCTGCCATCACGATTCTAAAACCAAAATGAAGAGATTTTTATTAGAGGAAATGCTTAAAATTTTGAGGTATACAAATTGATACGTATTTTTTAATTTAATTTGTTTTTTTTTTCGAGAGGTAGAAATTTGTCAAAATGAAGTCTCGACGAGGTATAGTCGAAAACGTAGTTCTGTAGTAATCTGGTACCTTTGGTCAGAAGTAAACAAGCAATCTATGTTATTTGATACTATAATGGTTGCAGATCAATAAAATTCAAGGAGCATTGGTTCTGTCCACGTGTTCTTTTTTTCCTCACGTCCGTTTTCTTAATCTTCTCAATTTCTGTTCCAATTTCAAAGAAAGATTTTTATTGTCGTTTGTTTGTCGCAAGTATCGCAAGATATTGTACCACGTTCTTCTACCTTTTTTACCCTTCGTTCTGCTGGAAATCTTACGATTGCTTGTAATGGATAAAATATGTAAAATTGGACTGCTTTTTCGCCTCGGAAACGTTTCAAGTGGGTGTACGCCTGTACGCCCTTTCGATTTCGTTGACCTGCAACCCGTATAACGATATGTGTTGTAGGTTGCCTATTTACTCGTTTTTCAAAGTATCGCGGTTTTAAATGACCCTGTGTATTTGTTGGAGTGAAAGATATTTCATTTGATCAGAATGTTTGCTAATTTTCTAATTTGAATTTTTAGTTTGGAGAAAAGTTTTATTTACGAATTGAGGTAATTTTTGGCGCGTTGAAAATGTTGGCAAATATTTGAAAAATTTTTAAATTAAAATTGACATTACTTTGCTGAATTTTTTCACTCCTAGTTATCATTTATTATGATTCTTTCCCTTTTCTTTTTCGTTACCATTAAAGCCTCGTGGAAAACATTATTTCTGAAATCCATGTCAGGATAAATTTTGAGCAAAGTTTCGAAGGGATCCTTGTAAAGTTGGGGAAGAAGAGGGGAAAATTCAAAAATTTTCTATGTTATCATATTGTGGTGTATTAAAAAGTATATTTTTTGAACTCTCAGGTTTGGTTTTGACGCTATTTCTTTAAAATTAAATCATCTTAATGTTTGGTCCAAAATTACTTCACCAGAAATTAATTTTTGAGATCAAATACTACATACATTTCTAATACTTATTCGGTTTGAAATTTTAAAAATTTCAAGTGGAGCTTTCCTTTACCTGGATCTAGTGATGACGAAACTGAAATTATTTCGTTTTTTTGGATTCAGTTTTTAGTTTCCAGTTTTTAAAAAAAATTAATAAGTTTTTTAATGTTTTTCTATTTTTAATGATGCAATTTAATTTTTGTTTTTTTATGCTTAAAATAACTAAAATTGAATTTAAAAATCTAGACTACCATAATTTTCAAGTTTCAATCGGAATTTTGTTCAAATTTCATTAAAGGTTCGTAAAAAAGTGAAGAAATCACATATTTGGAAAAACTGAAACGATTTCTGTTTTTGTTTCAATTTTTCTCAGTTCCCAATTTCAGGGGTGATTTTTTTTAATGCTTAGGTACTTATCTCTTTTTCTCAGTGGATTACCTTTTGGGCTAGGATCAGATGATAATCCCAAAAATGAATTCAGGTGCTTGAACAATCTTTTTAACTTCATTTTTTTCTAATTTTTTTTCTTTGAATTTTTTAAATCTTCAGCATGGATATGTTATGGATGGGGGGGGGGGGGGTGTCAAAAGTCTGCAAACATTCGTTACCATTTGGTCTAGTGACATTTTGCCAGACTTCGTAAACATTTTTGTAAGTAGGTCTAGGTATGTATTTTTCCAAAGTCAGACAAATGTTGGAAATAAGTTACAAAATAAAAATTTGTTTCAAAGTAATGATACAAATATTGTGTGATTATGACATGAATGTAATTATTTTTTAATGCTAGGGGTCAATCTACAAAATGCGACACCAAATTCGTACGATCGCTGACGAAATGGAATTTTATTAGACTTGAAAAAACTTGGTAAAAATTTTAACGAATCAGTATAATGATTTTTTGTTTGATTTTTGAATACTTGGAAAATTTTTGGCGAATTGATAAAAGGATGTCTAATAAAATATCAAGAAATTACAGAAATGTGAAACAGACGTTGAATTATTTAATTTTGTTAGAATGTTAGTTATTTGAATTCCTTTCTTTTTTAATTTTAAAAATTGCTCACAAGAGAAGTGCACGAGGTAAGACGCGCCAAAAACTTTTAAACGGCTTGTAGAGCACCACAAGAGACGTCCACAGCCAAAATCTTAGCCTGTGAAGTTGACTTGGGGTGGGGGGTTAAGGGGGTCTGAATTTCAAAAAATGCCCTAATAAGGTATGAGTGAAAATTCACTCCCAAGGTGTTACACGCGGATCCAGGCGACTACCCCTTCTGCACATGGCCTATGGCGAGGTTACCTCGTGGTGAAAAAATTACCTCCTAAATGCCATAATTTGCGGAGTTATTGCAAATTTTTCTATTTCTCATTGATTTTTGTGATTTTTTCGGTGTATCAGGCAATTTTTCGATACTCAAGCCCTCATACCTCCCTTCCTCCCTCCCCCAAGTCAACTTCAGGGGCTAAAATTTTGGCTATGGAAGTTTCGTGTGATGCTCTACAAGCCAGTAATTTTTTTTGGCGTGTCACACCTCTTGCACTTCCCTTGAATGAAAAATTATGATAAAACTTGATATTTTTGTTACTTTTAAACATTTTGTCGGAAATTTTTTTTTAGAAATTTTGAAAATGAAAAATTATGCGCAAATATCTGATATTTTATTTTGTTTTTTCGTTTTCGAAAGTCTGACAAAATGTTTAGTTTGGAAAATGTTTTTAATTAATTGAAATGAGCTGATTTCTAAATTTAGAAAATGTAACTTTTAGTAATTTTTATGTGGAAATTGAGCCTTCAATTTTTTTATTCACTGAATCAAAATGTAACAAAACAGGGGCGTGCAGAGAGCTTGAACTTTACCGGGCATTTTTTGGAATTTTAGCCACCCACCCACCACCACCCCTCACTGATGAGAGCAAAAAAAGCAATATGGGTGTCAAAATACTGGATTTTTTTACGGGAGTTAAATTTTTGCAATATTTTGAGTTTTAACAATGATTTCACTGAACAAAATAGAAAAATCAAATTAAAATATATTTGAAAATCAATTTTGAGAAAAACTAGAAACGATGAAGTACCTACTAGAGACCAAATTTGGGCAAAAATCCTGGGGAGGGGGTGAAAAAAAATTGTCGACCAATGTAATTTAAAAAGAAGAAATTTGCCGACTCATAGTTTTTAAAAAAATTAATGTTTTAAAAAATCAAAAAAAAATTGAAAATTCTTTTTGAGATTGCCACAAAGACCCTTGATTAGAAAACAAATTGTGTAAATTTATCGAGTCCGAGCGAAGCGAGGGCGAAAATTTTTGAAGAAAAATGCATCCAGAAACTGCAATTTTTTATTCATATTTCGTGCTTTTTTCATGTTATTTTTTTCATCTCCAAAAAACACGATATTCTTTATTGTGCTCCTCTCCTTTGAAAAAAATTTTTAAACTTTGAAAATTCGATTCGAGATTGTCACTAAGTCTTATGATAAATAAAAAGTGCATATAGGTAAATTGTTTTCACTTGAAAACATTCAATTATCTGGGCTGCAAGGAAAGATTGTTCATACCATAATTTTTGAAAACGAATTGTGTAAATGTACTGAGCCGAGCGAAGCGAGGGCGAAAATTTTCAAGAAAAATGTATTCAAAATTTGACATTTTTTCATTTTTTAAATCAATATTTTAGCATTGAAAGGGATGCGAAATCCTCAACTCCTATCCCTGACATACTATATATGTCAAAAACTTATACGCCCGAGCGAAGCGAGGGCTAAGATTTGAAAATTGATGATTTTCTGAAAGAAAATAATTCGTTTTTTAATGGTTTGTTGTTTGAAAAAATTCTATAACTTTGGAATAAAAATTTTGTGCTCTTCAATGTTTTCTTTAACGAAATTTCGTACTTTTTTGTGTTTTATTTTACTAAGTACGTGGTAAATATTTGTAATTTTTTAAAATTTTTCGACCTAATGAGAAAATGACTAAAAAAAGTCGTCAAATTTTGATGTAAATCTGCAAATTTTCCCGGCAAATTTTCTGAAAAAGTCAACAAATTAAATTTTAAATCGACACCTTTTCAAAAATTTTCGATTTTCAGCAAAATTTTCGAACTTCCTCAGTATGTCAGTTCCTATTAAAATTTGCCGATTTCAAAAGAAAATTTGCCAAATTACAACAAAATTTACCGATTTACAACGTGATTTACCAACTTTTTGAGAAAATATGAGTAAGGCTGAACCACTCCCTACACACCCCATTGTTTCGTCTCTGATACCTACATGTAAATTATTAAAACTATATGTATGTACTTGAAAATCACAATCAAATTCTGTTAAAATCAATTTTTCAAAAAACGTCTAATAAATCCATGACCGATTCTAATTTTTTTTTTAAATAGTGAACCCCGGTAGTTTTTGAAAATTTTGAAAGTTATTTTTTCAATAAAAATTTTGCAGTGTGAAAATTTAAATGTAGGTAATAATTTTTAAAATCTTCCCAGTTCAATTTTTCAAATCCTGAAAAGAAATCCAAAATTTATTTCTCTGAAAAATATGTTCAAAGTTCATTTCCCAAAATTTTTTCAAAAATTGATTTACTAAAAGAACAACCTACTTACTACACTAAGTTAGTAAATAGAAAAAAGTATAGAAAAGTTTTTTGAGTTGTCGCCTGATAGTTTTTAGTAATAAAGTAAGGATTAGATCTGAGGAATTAATTGAAAACGAGTCGGAAATTTTAAGGTTCTGCCCTCGCAATATTCTGATATCGGCACGTTACTGGCCTAGGGCCGACCAACCGAAATCCCATTTCATATGATGCATCATCACATACGATTTCATTTGTGCAGTGATACATATTTATAAATCAATCACCATCTACACCTAGGTACATCTCAATCTGAAATTTACTTGTTACATAAAATACGATTAAAAGGATAGGTAGTAAGGATGAAGAAACAAATCCATGTTAGGTATCTGTATCTGTAATAATTTTTTTGCCTTTTTAATTTCTTTCGCAAACTTTTCAATTTTCATTCATTTTTACCATCCGACACCTCTCAACTCAGGTAATAAGTATAAATCAATAATCATCTAAGTAGGTATACCTAGATCTACATCTCAGTCAAAAATCTAATTGCTACAATGCGATTAGAAGGACGGTAAAAATAAGCAACAACTGCATATTAGGTACCTTACGTATCTATACCTACCTCTAATAATTTTTATTTCCGTTTCTTTTTATTTTTCAACGAACTTTCAAACTTTCATAACCACCACCTCAACCACCCACCACCAACCCATCCACCACCCCCTACTCGCCTATACCACCACCCCAAATTTTACCGGGCATTTGCCCGGTAAAATATGTCTGTGCACGCCCCTGACAAAATGTTGGAAAGTTGAAAAAATCTTATCCATCTTATTGAAATATAATTTTAATAATTGTGAAAATTGAAAAAATATTTTATCAATTCATTTTTTTAAAAACATAAATGCTTTTCCACTACCCATTGTTTTAAAGATTTTTCCTTCAGAGGAAAACTTTAAAAAAAAAATTATGTGTGTTTTTTTCGGCAGCACTCTGCAATTATTACATTTAGCTTTTAGCTCGTACACTCCCATCCCTGAGTTAGTTTTAACCCCTCCATTTTGAAAAAATTTGAAATCACAAAAAAATTTCACTTCGAACGAAAATGTTGATTTTTGGAACCACTGAAAGATATAGATATCTAAATATGATACTTTCCTTTGAAAGTTCCTTTTGAACTTGAACAGACGTATTTTTTGTGCCTTGTCTGCTAAGTAATTGAGATTCGAGGTTGAATTTTTTTTTCAACAAAACAAAAATGTCTGGAATTTACTTTTAGGTCGCATTCGTAAATAAAACAATAGAATTTTCAAAACATCTCGACAAAGCCTATAAAGATAACGTCTGGTAAAACGTAAAAGTCCGTAAAAAAAAATCCCTGAAAATCTCCGAGTAAATACCTTCGCCAATGCGATTCTAAATCTTTAAACTGATAAGATGAAGATAGCGAAATTCGAAAGTCTGCTTTTAATTTCTCAAGAAAATTTCCATTTTATTCGAAAATATCCCCGAACTCGGTATAAAAATTGACCACTCACCAATACATTTTTTTCGTCTCCAATTAATTAATTTGAAACGATACTGACTGGTGGATCTTATAAGATCTATCCAAGTTCCAACAAAATCCTCGGAGACCGATTGCACTATAAAAAATGAAACCCTGCAACGCCCTCAAGTCCAAGGCCATCTAGTTTGGCAAAAAAGTATACGGTATCGTTACTACATCGTGAATTAGTCGTAAAACGAGGTATAAAACGTGCGAGCGCCAATGTCTCAATATATTTTTCATTCGAACCGATGTACGTTACTGAAGAGGTGAAATTTATATCCCTCCTGGGCTCGATTTGGCTTTCGACGGGCTCGCTGGTGAAATTCGCGCAGACTAATTTGTACAAAGACTAGGTGAAATATGGGCTAACCGGCGGCTGGATATTATCGATGACGATAATTCAAAAGCACAGAGCGCCCGACCAAAGTACACCGAGCTTGTAAATGGAGCATTTAAAACAACAAACTGCGGAAATGTCGCTTTAACGGGTGGTAAACACGTTGTTATATTTACGTACCTATAAAAATGGCCAAAAACGGATGATCCGGTCAAATCCGCAAGGTACATATTACGTCAAAACCGACAACGACGACAAAAATCAGCCCACGTCAGAAAGTAGGAAAAAAAACATGATTTGGTACAAAGAGCAGTCAAAAGAATCCGTTCAAGTTTGAAAAATCAACTTTAATACAAAAAATATCAACGGTGAGACCCGTAGACGTGCCGAAGGAAAACAAAATACGACGAAAATTCGGATATCGAACCGACAACGCCAACGTCCAAAATTATCGAAAACTTTCATCGACGAATTTCCATCCCAAAGGAGGCTGAAAAAATATTACGTGAAAATCATGCCATGTTTGAAAACCTTTGCGGAGATTCGAACTGTTAAATATTAAAAATAGCATCGAATTTGTGCCTACGTCCTTGGTAAATTCAAACCAGGTCACTTGTATTTACAATTTAATCATTTTAAATCGATACGAACAAGGTGTTGAATTGGCTGAGAAAAAATCTGTTTAATAAAAATTCTTGTCGTAAGTTCGACAAATTAAACACAAAATATGTAGGTTTTGCTCGTTCGTTGATATAAAATATTCCATTTTTCAATATTGTCATTTTTTTGGCGAAAAAAATTTATTCAAATTGTGTACGTATTTTCGTATTGAAATATGCAATTCGAGAATTTTTTCGAGTGAATTTATTACTTATTCTGAATGAAACGAGGTATCCAGAATGGGAGAAAAATTATATTAAAAAATCAGTATCTCGATAAATTGGAAAATTTCAATTCGCTTTTATTTTTGAAAAAATCTCGTATGTAAGTTACGATATCGGAGTTTTGATTAAAAGCCAATACGAAGGAGAAGAGGAGAGAAAATTTCGTATAAAATACCTCAAAGCGTTACTCGTTAAGTAAATGTGAGCGAAATATCGAAAACTGTGTACATAATCAAGTATGTAAGACTAGGCTACGCTATTCCAGCATCGGTAACGAGCCTATACATGGATATTATTTATTATTTATAATCGTTGTACTCCTATATTAATTAGCTGAAAAGGGTTTCAACTAGGCGGCCGAATCCGGGCCCATAAATTGGTTGCACGCGGTAACGCGACAAAAATTTCAACTTTTTGGGGACCCAATATGCGAGCTCGGTGAACAATTTGAAAGGGTAAAAAAGGCGTCGTATTTTAGGTATGTTTTCGGGGGTAACGGTAACGATTCGCAAGTCGGGAATATTTCTTAATTATGGCCCTTTCGCAGGCTGGAATTTACTTTCGTTTTAGGCTTCTTTATAATAAATTTCAATTTCGGCGAGCGTGTGTCGAATTTATATACGTAGTACGAGTACGTATTACATTGTAAGGCGTGCGTTATTGATGTTAATTAAATACATTAGAGTAGAATTCGAAGCTCGCGTATCGTATCAACAATCGTATCCGACCCAATTTACCCATACGTAAAGCAACAACCTTTGAACTGGCGGCTGGCTTCATTTTCAGATTATTCAATTTGCATTCCTATTTGTAAATTTGTTTATGAAACGTTAAAGGGGCAACTTTCGTCCAAGGTTTTCGCTATACATGTACATTCAACGGTATATGTGCTCATTGTAACAAATGTGTATTATAGGAATTCTTTCGAGCGAAATGCCTTCAAAAGGAATGATTACATTATGCCAAATTCACATGTAATGCGAGGTTACTTTTGCGTTTTGCAGCCTCTATTATGGTAACTTGACCTATAAATTCGGACAAGCGTGATCTTCGATTTTATTCTTGCTTTTGTGAGAGTCATTTTGACACGTTTTTGTCGATTTATGACCGATCAGAGGTTAGAGAGTTTCTAGAAAAATGACATGAAAAATATACCTCACGGAGAAGAGTAATTTACATATTTTTCATGTGAATTTGATGAAAAAATTTAAGGTGATAACAAATTGAACATTTTTTTTGGATGAAAGTTGTGTATCCATTTCGACGCATTTAACAGGGATGTAGGGGGGGGGGGGGGGGGGTGCCCTTCTGGAACATTTTAAAGGTTGGAAATTTTGAGTGCTCAATTGGAAAATTAAGGATTTGCGATTTTTATTAGCAGATTTATGATGGTTAAAATTAGATACTTGATTTTTTTTTTAATTTTGCTCTCGCTTTGCTCAGACAACAATTATTAATTTTGTTTTTAATCCACTTACCTAGGTACTTCTTTAATGAAAAAATACAGGGTGGCTCGGTTAAGGTGTGAAATATTGAAACCTCATATTCTACTTATCAATACGAACAAAAAATGTCATATTCAACATAGGCCCAAATAGCTTTCTTTCTGAGATATTGCCGAGTAAAGAACTGGAAATTCGGCAACGCTGCGCATCGCGACGCCCGTAAAATGTTGCGTTTAACGAGACGAGCGTCGGAGTTACTTACGCGGAAGTTAATTACAGCGTTGCCACAAAATAAATTATGCCGAGATACCCTCCATTTTTTTGATTTTTTAGAAAAAAAATTTAGGCGAAATTTTTTTTATAATAATGAGGAATCATGAGAAATCATTAAATTTTATTTTTATTGTAATTTTGTGGGATGGTCGAAATTTGATAAATTGATTACTCAGCATCCAATAAATAAAAAAAACAGAAACTTGGGTTAATAGGTGTTAAATAAGTAGTACTACCCCTAAAAGTGAATAAAATTTCAAAAAAATGATTTTTTGTTCTTGTTCGACCATTTTTCTGGTACAGAAACACATTTTTTATTTTAAAACACTTACTTATGAACCAAAAAAAAAAAAAATTGGTATACGTTTCTACGGACCTCCTTTCACTTTTTCCACCACCTACCCCCGAAAATTTTCACTGCTAGAGCAAAAATTGTCAATTTTGGGTGAAATCTGGGCCCCCTTTAAAGGCGAATAACTCAGTAATGAAGCGTTTATGACCCATCATGTATATAACATTTTTTACTCCAAATGATAAGTAGAATACGTGGTTTTAATATTTCACACCTTAACCGAGCCACACCCTGTATATTGACTGAATAAAGAATTTTTGATGACTTAAAAGTGGTTTTTATTCAGCTGGAAAAGGACTAGAAAAGTTGTAAAACTGTTTGGGATTTTTTTCAAATTTTTGGTTGGATACTTTTTAACATAAAAAAATACATACATTTTCCATCAAGCTGTCTAATTAGGTGCGGAAGTGCGGAAAGGTTGCAATTTCAAATTTCAGTCGCAAAAATGACGACCAAGTTGCAAGTATTTGAAATATTTTCGGAAGTTGCAAATTATGCTTTCTGATGAAGTGATGACTAAATTAATGGAAAAATTGATTAAATTTCAGTTTTTAATTGGTTTTTTTTTTGCTAAAATTTTTACCCTCGTTTTGCTCGGGCTCAACAAATTTCCCATATACGTAAGGAATTTTTGTAAAAGTTTTATAAAATATTTTTTCCTTGTGAAAAAGCAAATCAAATTTGAAAAATTCTTCCTTTTTTTGAATAATGAAATTGGGAAGAATGATGAAAATTCGGGTTTTGATTCGCCTTCGCTCCGCTTGTCTGGCTCAATAAATTTACAAATTCATCTACGTTTCTTTTAATTTTATAAAAATTGTTTTTCCTACTAAAAAATGGAACATTTTGTTGATTTGAAGTTTTTGTAATCGGAGACATTAGTCATGAAATTCAATTTTTCAAATTAGGTATACCTACGCCTTGTTTTTGAAATAACAAGGGATTTGAAAAAACTTTCAGCTGATTATACGTATCTGAAATATAGGTATGAACCAGTTTGTTTGCATTTTATTTTATAGAGGCAAATTCACGATTACGAGTTGGCTAATTTCATTATTTTCAAGTTGGCATTTTCACGCCCGTCCGCCCCCTCTTCAAGTAAAATCGTATTGTTACACGTTTGTGCATTCGTGTATTATAGTTGGAATGTTAGGTTCGATATCTCAAAAAAAAATTCATAATGGATGTAGGTGCTAGATGGTTCAAGTTGTGACAATATGTGACATGGTTTCAAGAAAATTGTGTGAAAAAATAATGGGTTTTTGTTGTTGTTTTTTTTTCTGATTGTCATCTATAACTACAAAATTTCACTTTTGGGACTCTAAGAAGCTAGGTACAGGTACAAACTTCAAACCAATTTTTTCAAAATCCTCATTTAATTTCCTAAAACAATCAAAAAGAAAACAAACGAACTTTTCATCAGAATTTCATTTTTTCGTTGAGGACCTTTTTTAAAACAGGGAGGAGGGGGACGTGCTCCGACCTTAAAATCATATTTTTCAGATTTTCCGTTTTTCTTACAGAAATTACAAGAAAATGACCAACGATTTTTTCATCGACATTTTTTTTTTTTGTTTGTGGCCATTTCTTCGGATCAATCTTATTGAATTCGTCCTTGGTTTTCCAAAAATTTACGGTAGAAATAAGACATTAGAAAATCTAGAAATAAGGCCTTTTTAACATGGATATGTTACAGAGCTGGAGAGGAGGGGGTCAATTCATGAAAGATAAGATAAAATTTGAGACACATTTTCTATATCCGATTTTGTCATTTCCTTAACTTGTTCATATTGGGTCAGACATTAGAAAACTTGAAAATTTAAAACAACCCCTCAGTATAGTTCAGTACTTATACCCCTGCAAGTTTGAGAACATTTGGTTGAAAACTCGGGAAAACAAAAATAATTCTTGAAGCGAAAGGCAAATAAAAGTAAATTTTGCTCCATAAGAGAGCCTAGGAATGGGGTGGGAGGCTAAAATTTTTACCACAAGGTTTTCAAACTATAAGAATCAAATTCCCTTCATTAGTTTCGAATTTAAGATCTGGGGCAAATTCATTTATCTAATCTGTTTGTACCCTTTTCAATAAATTTCACTTTCACCACATTGTTTAGTACTGGAAATGGAAACCAAAAATTCATTTCAAAAGTATTGGCTTCGAATGAGATTTTTTTACTGGTTTTCAGTAGTTTATGGTTTTAGTCGGGTAACGATATCGATTTCAACTTTTAAGGTCGTACGTTTTAGTTTTAGCAATGTTCCATCAATATTGCGGGCATGTTGTATCGATACTGAATCGATATTATGTTACTTCAATATTCCAGCAACATCGTGGTGGGATTTTTTCAAGGTTGCAATACCAATACCGTTATGATGATGTTGAATCTGTGATATGTCGCGACATATTACCTTAGGTTTGTGACAGTATTGCTTATGATATCAAGACAACACTTCTACAACAGTGTTGTAATGTTGTTCAATGTTGCAGAAATATTTTTGCAATGCCGCATCAATGTTGCAGCATCATGTTTTAAATGTTGCATCGATGTTGCAGCAACATTTTGTAATGTTTCATTAATGTTGCAGCCAAATTTTAGTATGTGGATCAGTGTTGCAGCAAATTTTTTGTAATGTTGCATCAATGTTTCAGCAACATTTTTGTAATGTTGCATAAATGTTGCAGCACCATCTTTGCAAGGTTCCATCAATGTTGCAGTAACTATGCTGTATCAGTGTTGCAGCAAATTTTTTTGTAATGTTGCATCAATGTTTCAGCAACATTTTTGCAATGCTGCATCAATGTTGCAGCCATCATTTTTTAAATGTTGCATCGATGTTGCAGCAACATTTTTGTAATGTTTCATTAATGTTGTAGCAAAATTTTAGTATGTGGTATCAGTGTTTCAGCAAATTTTTTGCAATGTTGCATCAATGTTTCAACAGAATTTTTGTAATGTTGCATCAATGTTTCAGCAACATTTTTGTAATGTTGCATCAATGTTTCAGCAACATTTTTGTAATGTTGCATCAATGTTGCAGCAACATCTTTGTAAGGTTCCATCAATGTTGCAGCAACTATGCTGTATCAGTGTTGCAGAAAAAATTTTGTAATGTTGCATCAATGTTGTAGCATCATTTTTTAAATGTTGCATCGATGTTGCAGCAACATTTTTGTAATGTTTCATTAATGTTGCAGCAACATTTTTGTAATGTTTCATTAATGTTGCAGCAACATTTTTGTAATGTTTCATTAATGTTGCAGCAACATTTTTGTAATGTTTCATTAATGTTGCAGCAACATTTTTGTAATGTTTCATTAATGTTGCAGCAACATTTTTGTAATGTTTCATTAATGTTGCAGCAAAATTTTAGTATGTGGTATCAGTGTTGCAGCAAATTTTTTGTAATGTTGCATCAATGTTTCAACAGAATTTTTGTAATGCTGCATCAATGTTTCAACAGAATTTTTGTAATGTTGCATAAATGTTGCAGCACCATCTTTGTTATGTTGCATAAATGTTGCAGCAACATCTTTGTAATGTTCCATCAATGGTGCAGCAAGATTTTTCTAATGTTCCTTCAATGTTACATTGTTACAGCAACAGTTTTGTAAAGTTCCATCAATGTTGCAACAACATTTTAGTAATGTGTCATCAGTTTTGCAGCAAAATTTTTGTGATGTTCCATCAATGTTTCAGCAACATTTTTGTAATGGCCCACAATGTTGCAGAAATTTTTTTGCATGTTGCATCATTGTTGCAGCAACCATGTTGCATGAGTGTTGCAGCAAAATTTTTGTAATGTTCCATCAATGTTACAGCAACATTATGGTAATATTGCATCAATGTTGCAGTGGCATTGTTATTGTTGTTGTTGTTATTGTTGTTACAAATAAGCATTGTGACTGATTTATTATCAAAATTTGGAAATGTGGTCACCGAATTTTGACAATGTTGATGAATTGTTGCAACAATATTTCCATAACATTGCAATACCGTCATAAGAAGTTTTCTGCAGTATTGTTGAACTCTCAAGTCGACGGTGTTGCTAATTTGGTTTCAATAATTCTGCAGTAATATTACAATATGACTATAGAGACCGGATTATTATGCGCTTAAAATCTCTGTTTATGCGCATAAAATATGCATTTATAATTGCCCAAATATGCAAAAATATGCACTTATGAGCAAAATATGCATAAATATGCACAATCGACATGGGTGTCTACGGAAAGCATTTTTCAATCAGATTTACACTGTTACTGTATTTTATCATTTTATTCTTTGAAAAAATCGTCAAACATTAATCTTTATTATTGAAACATGAAATTGAAAGAAAAACTTTGGGAAAATGAAGCAAAATTTCCAAATATTTGTTAAAAATCTGAAAGTATGATTAAATTTTGATTTTCATACAGGGTGTCCGGTAAGTGGTTTGCCATACTTTATTTTTGGATATAACCGGGTACCACTAAAAAAAAAAGTCAAGTAAATGAACAATTTTTTTTTTTTAATTCTGACTTTTTTTCGAAAATTTTGTGGCATTTTTTTCATCACGGCTCTGTTTTGTTTGGAAAACATTGAAAAAATACCAAATTTTAAATGTTTTGGTGAAAATATGCAGAAAAATAGTGAAAATACGCTAAATATGCACAAATATGCACTTAAAACACCTCATTTATGTCGATTTATGCATTTATGGCCCAAATATGCAAAAATATGCAACATCAATGGGGCTCTATGAACTCGAAATTGCATGAATCGCAAAGATCTGATCGATATGCGCAATCAACTGTCACATAGAAAAATATGCAATTGCATAAGAATCCGGTCTCTAAATATGACAAATTGACGCAGTGTTGCAGAAAGTCATGTATTGTAATATTTTAGTCTGGTTCCCTGGTTTCTTAGTATTTCATTAATTTTCCATGTACAATATTCCTACCCCTCGTAATGAAAATTTTTCTACGCCATATTTCATTCATTCATTCGCTGAAAATACGTATTTATTCTTCGGAATCGATTACGAAATATGTACAAATACAGATATAATTTCGGCTGGAAAATATGTCGTTGGAATAAAATCCGTTCTCCGCTGTGCTTTCTCATTTCGGCGATATAAAGTTACAATATACGACACGTACGTACACCGTTTTATTGTTACGAAAAACTGATACTTATCGATACTTAAAATTTACGATGCCAACTCCAGCAATGTTTTCTATACTCCGCGTTACATTATAAATAAATCCTACATGATTTCACCCCGCTCGCCGCTCACCTTTCTCGAATTCTTCCAAACCGTTAACTCTATCTTAGCGAAAATTATCCAAATCTAGATTTAAAACGACCTGTTTCTCGGCGAAAAATTCGCCCCGAGCGAAGTATACTTAACGCTGTTGTTTTAAGCTGGCAAGGTTTTTTCCCTGCGTCGAGAGCTTATTTCTCTTCAACCAGCTCGGAAAATATTTTAACGAGCGGGGCCAAAATAACACAAAAATACCCCGACAAGAAACACGCAATAAAAAACGAGCTCGGCTCAGATTTTGGCGAACCAATAAAAAAAGTATTGCTGAAAACATTGATTACGGTAATTTGGTAAAGTTGTTGTTTCGAGTCGACGGCCGTTCGTTTTTAAGCCGCCAAAATAAGGATTTAAAACGTAAATCTTTACCAATCTTCTGCTCCTTTTGTAATACGTAGGTTAACGTGTTGCAGCGAAAATGCCAGAGGATTTTTCGCTTCTCTCGGATCATAATTTGAGTACCGTTTTTCCAAACTGAGCTAACTTCAAAAACCGTGCATGAGGAAAGGGCCTTAGGTGCCATTTTTTTCAGAAAGGGCCTTGAGTGCAATTTTTTCTGGGAAAAAAATTACACCTAGGGCCCTTTCTGGAAAAAAATGGCACCTAAGGCCCTTTCCTCATGCGCGGTTTTTGAAGTTAGCTCAGTTTGGAAAAACGGTACTCATTTTATTCGCGATTGTTCTCTTTGGAAATAAAACGACAAAGGGATACTCTTAAAAAGAAGGGTCTGTTGGGTGTAAAAAAAATACTATACATGCAGACAGCAAAGAGCAGATCATCGCTAGAAATTCGGCGATACCGTAGGATATTATCATTTGAAATGCTATCGAAAGGTTCGGCTCGGAATTCTGCAGACCCGTAGACGAAGGACTATGAATTTAGAAAATCTGTCATGCTCGGCGTTTTCTTTTATCGTCTCGATATAGCTATAAAATTGTTACGAAAATGGCAATAGCGAATGGTACGCTGCCGGGTTCTCAATTTATTCGCTCCGATTCATAAATAACAGATTATAGGATAAGTTTTTTGAAAAGGTGATAAAAGCATCGAAAATTTGTCTTCTACAACATTAATTTATTATAAGCTGAAAATTATAAATTCGTGCTGTTTCGTGCGCCATTAAACGTACTTTATTTTCGTAATTTTAGTATAAAAAAAGGAGGGGACATCGTCGTTGTACGTGGAAAAAAATGCAGGTTAGGTAGTTAATCGTACAGTGAAAGTTACCTGTGTGGTATTTTTTTACGTCGTTGATGTCGTTGTTGCAAAAGCGCAGGTGTACATGGTGTTTTTGGGCCTTTTTTTTCCTCCAACAAGTTGAAAAGTTTTTTTTTGCCGTTAGGTCGGTTCATTTGTTTCGGTTGCGGGTCATTTATGTAAAAAGATAAAAAAATAGCCCCAGGTTAATAAATTTATTCTCGCGATCGTAAATTTCCTCCGCGATCATATCTTGGTGTTTTTTTTTCTCGCATAAACTCGTGTATCATGATGTGTTTGTTCCAAAAATATACGTGTATGGAGGAAGTAGATAGGAGCCGACGAAAAATCAATATATGCTTGGCATCATATCATATTTAAAGGAATACTTTTTGTGTGTATTTTTATAGGGTTGTTTTTATTGAATTCGATGTCTATTACGGTGAACGATAGCTTTGGCAAAAGTTTCCCAATCATTATAAACATGACAAAAAAAGAAGAGAAAAAAAAATTCCTTCTAAATGAAGAAAACTGCTGTACGGTTTTACCTCTCTCTCGGTATCTCTCGTTTGAACATTGTACATAGTAATTTGCCAAAAAGGAAGTTGTTCGCAGTTCGCCTCACCAGCAGTATAACCAAATAATGCGACAACAATAAAAGCTCACCGTGTACCGCAGCTCTCATTGTGTAAATACTCGGTCGCTTTTTAGTCTTCATACGCTTTAGACGTGCACGCTTCTTTTTATCCGTTTTATCACAGATTTGCAGTATTAAAAGAGCTAATGTAATCTAGGCGAAGGTAAACGACATCGTTGCGAGCACACGCGGGATCAACTACTGGCAGACGATGCGGTTCGACGTTTTGCGGTGATCGCATCGTGAATGCGAATTTCATCCTGCCATCGGTAGCCTTTAGCCTTTATAGGTATTAGGTCCTGTGTACTCCTTACTGTACAGTTTAAATGCCATCTTTAGCTCGTTACGCATTTCTATTTTATTCCGGTCACCGTACGATAGATAAATCTTCGACGTAACTGACAACGATGCCGGCGTCCCAATGACATGGTTTACCGAGCTTTTGGCCGCAGTATTTTTACCACTTGGATTCGTATTCGCGGTGTAGCTTGGAAATGTCGAGAGAGATTTCGTGCCTGGGGTGTGTTTTTAATTTACCGAGGGATGGGGTCCGATAAGGTGGGTGTTTGGGAGTGAGGGAAAGTTGTGATGAGGATGGTTTCAGGGTCATAAAAAAGGAGCAAGAGTAGATCTAGATGATCTGAAATAATGTGTCAATATTTTTCGAGGTTCAGGTTATTTATTTAGGATGAAGAAAGATTGAAAAATCCAGTGTCAGAAAAAATCAAAAAAGTACTATTTTGAACAACGAATTTGTCAAAATAATCAACCATGACTTCATCCAATGATAATTGAAATAGGATTTCCCCTAGAATGATGTAAATTGACTTACTTAATCGTATTTCTTTTTCGTATGGTGAAAATTCGTAACTCACCTGAAACAAAAAAAATTGATCAATGATGGAATTTTTTGCTTGGCTTGGGTTGAGATTTTTCAAAAAAAACTTGAAAAAACAAAAATTGGAGTTCTAATGAACATTTCTGCTAGCCCTTGTCTGAAGAAATATTGACATGTCAATTTTCAAGTGGACACATACGCTCTCATTTCGAATCAGTGAAAAGTCACTGATAAACAGTCAGCATTGCTGCACAGGTAAAATCAGTGAAAAGTGATTTTTCACTGAATATTCAAAGAATTTTACAGATTTTTCAGTAAATTTCATAGATATTACTGTGTTTTTAGAGAATTATTTATTACTGTGCTGCAATTCTGACTGTTTATCAGTGTTTTTGATAAATTTCACTGATTCAAAAATAAAAGAGTACTGTACTTCAATGTTTTTTTTGAAATATCTATGCAATTTTTGGATGTAACCGGGTACCACTAAAAAAACGTTGATTAACAAGTTGCATGCCTTAAAAATTGAAGAGGCAAATGATGTTTTTTAAAAAATCACGTAATTTTTTTTCAACCATGAGAATGGATGGTACTTTGAAAATTGAATAAATTTTCATTTTATGACTTTTTGCAACTTGAAAATTGAAGGAACTACAAAAAATTTTGTTCACAAAAAGTTCAAAAAAAATTAACTAATCAAGGGAATGGATAGTATGTTGAAAAATGAACAAATTTTGTGCTACAGACTTTTTGCAGAACATGAAAAATAAAGGGTCTACGGATCATCCAAAATTGAGAAAATTTTCAAAAATTTTGAAGCCCACTTATTTTGAATGACCCGTAGACCCTTCATTTTTCATGTTATGCAAAAAGTCTGTAGCACAAAATTTGACGATTTTTCAACATACCAGCCATTCCCTTGATTAGTTAATTTTTTTAGAACTCTCTTTGAACAAAATTTTTTGTAGCCCCTTCAATTTTCAAGTTATGCAAAAAGTCATTTAACGAAAATTTATTCAGTTTTCAAAGTACTCTCCATTCCCATGGTTGATAAAAAAATTTTACTTTAATTTTTAAAACCCATAATTTACCCCTTCAATTTTCAAGATATGCAACTTGTTCATCCAACTTTTTTTAGTGGTACCTACCCGGTTATATCCAAATTCCAAAAATTAAGTATTGCAGACCACTTATCGGACACTCTGTTTAGTAAATGATATGAAAGTTATTGGAGTTTTTTAAATCGGATTGGGAGCTAAATTTTTCAGAAATTTCCTTAAAGCAAAAGTATTTGAAAAAATTATTTTCGAGAATTTTGTAGAACTCAGTAAAAATATATTAAGGTGGGATATGTTTCGTGAAAATCGTTCAAAATATTGTAAAAAGTATTGAAATCTCAGGAGTGTGAAATACGTAGGGAAATTTTAATTTGAAAATTTTTTTGAGACAGCACCAAAGCTGTGCTCCCCAGGGCGATTTGAAATTTTCAAAGTCAAATTCAAGGTCATTAAAGTGGTCGAAAAAATCTGAAAAAATTTCAGAGCACTACCTTCTAGTACCTCTACCTATGTGCCAAGTTTGAAAAAAATCGGTTGAAAACTCGCGGAGAGAGAATTTTTAGAAGTTTTTAGCTTGAAAATCGCGTATTTTGGGCCCCCAGCCCCCCACGGGTGAGATAAAAATTTGCTCGTGCGCTCTAAAATCATCTTCTATCAATACAAATCGAATAGCATAAGAATTTTTACAAAGTTCCACTTGAGGCCAAATGACACCCCCCCCCCCTATTGCACCAGAGCCTTTCATAAAATATGAACATTTGATCTAATCAACCAAATAAGCTAAAATTTGGTACCTGCATACCTCATTTTAGATCTCCCAAATCGATTGGAAGCAGTTTCGAGACGTTTTGGAGCTCTTAGAAAAATTTAAAATTTTTCAAAAATGCAGAAAACCCCGTAAAAATGGTCCAGATGAACTTTAGCATCTAAAAAATCAGGTCTCCTGTATTGGTAACTTACGTGATCGATTGATGCTTAATTTTCCAAAATTCGTGACTGCCAGGTCAAATTTATATTTTTCTCCTGTTGTAATTGTTGGAAAAAATTGAAAAATACGCCCACATCAGACTCATCAAGGTAAAAAGCTGAAAGTTGGTAGATTCTCCATTTTCGATCTCCCAAATCAATCGGAAGTGGTTTTGAGACATTTTGTAACCTCCAGAAATTTTTTGAAATTTCTAGGACGGAAGAAATGTCCATGAAAATGGTCCATAATTACGAATTTTCGCACCTACTATCGCGGTTTATTCATATTGGTTACCTATTTGATCAATTGTAGTACAATTTTCTAAAATTCGTAACTGCAGAGTCAAAACCATATTTTTGATGGAAACTTTTTAAAATTTGACCTGGCAGTCAAGAATTTAAAAAAATCGTGTTTCAAGTTTTAATCAATTAAATAGCTCATCATTATGGATAAATGGCGATTATATGTGCTAAAGTCAATATATGAACCATTTTCCCGGGGTTTTCCGCATTTCTGGAAAATTTCAAATTTTTAAAAAAGCTCCAAAACGTCACAAAACCGCTTCCAATCGATTCGGAAGGTCTAAATTAGAATAATTATATACCAAATTTTAGTTTTTTTGGTTGATTAGATCAAATTTTCATATTTTGCCGGGCGGTGGGGAAATATGAAATGAACTTCAGCACCTGAAATTTTGAATGAGGTTCTTATATGATATACTTCCGATACTTTCGATTTATTTTTGTTTAAGCCCAAAATTTTTCTGCTAGTTGGGATACCTCTCTTGAAAGATGTCTATGATAGCTGGGGGAAGGGGTGAGAGGTTTGAAACGATATCTTTTACAGCTGTACAAATTTATTTATGGATAATGTATTATAATGATTGATCCATGATCAGTACATCAACCTGAATCCATCAAGTCCTCTTCTAAAATTTTGGGTCCTATAGGGGGCCAAATGCGCCCTCTCCCATTTTGAGGAGGAAGTTTCGAACGGGTGGAGGATCGGAACACTGTAAGCGAAAACCCCTCGTTCCAATCCTCCACCCGCTTCATTTTCAACATTATCGCTCACCAATTAATTTCTATGGAAGATATTCATGATTTCTTGGTTTCATATGAAAGAGAAATGTTCACTGAGTTCGTACATATTTTTAATATTTTCCTTCATGCTTTCTACCAAGCATAAGATCAAATAGTATAAAGACGTTTTTTCAAAAAATCAAGTCACAATTTAAAATCATCAGCAAGCCAAAAAGTAGGCTCGGATTGAATTTCGTTCGAAACCTCCCTCCGTTCCAATCTTACTGCCTTTCCACTGCCTACAAAAAAAGTACACAATTGGAAAATGAAAACAAAAAGCACGATTGGTATTTTATTTTTTCTTTCCTGAAGGCTGAAACTCTAAAAAATTTTCGATAGATACGGTACTGTTTTTCTGTAAGAAATTATTACTGGAGCTATTTTTTTTTTGTTGATAATTCTGGCTACAATGTTTAATAATTTTTGCAACAGGTTTAAAATTAATTCGAGGATTTTTTGAAATATTTAAAGCAGTTTCATTGATATTTTTGTAAAATCTATTCAATTTTCATGGCATTTGAACCCAGAACTTTTTATACTAAGTACATTTTCAATTGTTCAGCAAAATGATCAAGTTTTTTTTAGAAACATTTTAAAATCAATTTAACAATTTTTTACTCTGTGTAAATTGCTTTTGCAATACTTGGTTTAAAAATTTTCTTAAAGTAATGAATACATTTTATGATATTTTGCAAACTCTTACATTTTACTACACACGTCAATTATTATTAACCTACGATATTTTGATTTGATTTTTTGGAGATTGCAGTTGGTAAATTGAATATATATATATTGTATACTTAGTCAGCAGTATCTAGTGAAAATTCAGTTTGAATAAGATGGTTGTGAAATTCGTAGTTTGAATGTAGACATTGCCGATGTAACATTGTCATAAAATTTCATGTAGCAAGTTGAAAAATTATCCCTGATGTTATGTTACCTATATTGCTTTTTATGCTTGATTATTAGTTATTACCTCAACTCTACTTAATAATTTATTACCGGATCTGAAATAAAGTTTTCTTTGTGTTTGTTCACAGCAGCCAAGAATCCAATCCCCGGAGGTTTATTCAATTTCAAATTCGAGACGGGTAAGTAATTTGACTTAAATTTTCCATACTTATAAATTGAAAGCAGATCGAAGTTTGAAAACTTGGAAAGATGACAAATTAAAATTCCCCTACACGAAACCATAATACATATACGGTAATAAGAAATTAAGCACTGTGCGTAAAATATCCCCAAAGGTAGACAGCCAGGCCCAACGTGCTTTGTACGTTTCTCCCATTGAGACACGGCGGCTTTAGCACACCAACGACGGTATTTTAAACACAGCTTACGTGGAACTTTTGCAAAACTCTGTGGGATTATGGGCTGAGTGTAGACAGCCACGGTTCGCTAAACTCTCCGCAGCCTTAAGAATGGTAAAATTTTGACTTTTCCAACTTTCCAATATAACAAACAATACGAAAACCGATGCGATATACACACCCGAAATGAAACCGTGTATTCTTCAAACTCGTCTCGTATTGCGCTGAAAAATAAACAATTTTTCACCCAATTCACGCGCTCGCGAGCTTTTCCACCATAACGTTGAAATATTTCGCCGAAGGCGAAACGATTTTAAGACTAGCGTAAAATATTCACCGCAAAACTTTGAAATATGTGTTATATTATATAGACAAAATGTTGCGAGTTTAGATAAAACGCCAGCATAACGTTTCAGCCATATAACTTCGCATACGCGTACACAGCATTCCAGTTATGGACAGAATGCCATGCCATGCCGGGCGAAACTATAAACTATCTTTGTCTTCGTCGTTCATAAATATTTCATCCGAGTGTACTTCGTTTTCTTGGTTAAAGATGAGCTCATCTTTATATACTGTACCGTCGAGTCGAGTCGTTACAATAAAGCTTCGTAGAGCTTTGCCCTTTGCATAAATGGCTTCCTTAATGATGATTACTCGTGTATTTTAATTAATTTCTGATATATCGTCGCGGTTGTCTTATTTCGTTCTAGGTAATCGTCATATTTGTCCTCTTCACCTTCTTCTTTCGTTCGCTCACGGTGGTTTTTTTAAAAAGTAAATTACATTCCGCAATGGAGTGTGCTTTTTTCCTGTTGTTTTTTCTCTTTATACCGATGGAGAAAAAATATTCGCTCGTTCGAGTGAAACGAAGCTAGATAACAAAGGAATCGTATCGTATCGTTTATTGCGAATTTTTAGCGAGTTTGACGACACCAAATGGCAACTATTGTAAATCTCGAAATCGAAACTGTGCAGATAAAGGTTCCCTGTAGGCCAAAAAGAGAAAAGGTAATGGAATGTCGCTGAGGTTTTTTTCGATTTCGTCGTTGCGACCTTTTCGAATAAGAGGCGCGATATTGTGCATGTTTCGCGGCTTCCTGAAGGCGGATGTTTCCAAATGTGAGATTATATGTGCATTTTATGAAAATTGTTTATTTATTGTTTGGATTCGTATGGCGGTGGTTGCCTGATGCGTGATATACCGGATGTTCCGGTCACAGTTCGGCACCTTCTAATTGCTAATGCTGCAATATGAACTTGGCAAGTGTTGGCAGATTTGCCGATTTTGGTGTTGTGTGTGTTTAAAAGGATGAGGTATTGAAATATTTGGTGTTGCATTGCACGTTTTGCTCGAATTTTCATGAGTAGTAAGTTTTTCATTGAAACTAGAAAGAGCTACAGGTATAGCAAGTTGAAAATGGTGAATCGGTCTTTAGTTGGGATTTTTGAACTGACTTGTGAAGGTTGGTCCCTGAGGTCTAAAAACTCAGTAGTAAAAATTTCAGCTCCTCTACCTTACCTCTAAGATTTAAAAATCGCCTTAAATATGCTCAGAATGGGGGTTCTGGTTATAAATTTTTGTATTCTGTGTACAATTCTCCTTACAATTTTTTCACCTGCAGGAATAATATAATGGATGATGGGCTTCTAATTTTTTTTCGATTTTTTCCATCTTTAAATTATTTATGATCCTTCATTTTTGGCGTTGGGCAAAAAATCTTTGAAACAAACTTGATTCAGTTTTCAACATACTAGGTACCTATTAATTTTTTCAATTCGTTTTTTTCGATTTTTTCCGAAAAATTCTGAAGTTCCTTCAATTTTTAAGTTGGGCAAAAAATTATAAGAATGAAATTTATGTACCTACTAGGTATTCATTTCCATAATTTAAAAAATATTTTAATTGAATTGTTTTGAAAGTGATTTTTTTCTTCAAATTGCATCAAGAAGCAGCTGATAAGTGAAATAAAAAATATACCTAGGGACCCTATTTTTAAAAAAAATTCAGGCGGCGGCGCAAGACCTTCAAAAATGTGAAAAACTTATTTTTCACGTATTTTCATTTTCCCCTTCAAAATTGTCATTTTGAGCAAAAATTTTTTCCCCTCTAAATATACATCCTAAACTATGCATTTACATAATACATACCAGTTGCTCGATTTTCACTCGTATTTATCCGGTTTTTGTGATTTTTATGATTTCAAATTTACAGCACCTTGTTTTAAAATTAGAAATTTAGTTTTTTTTGCGTATAAAATTATCGCTGGAGACAATTAGAAGCAGAGGGTATAGCCGGGTTTAGGTGAATTTGGCCCCGCTCCGATTTTTGATTTAACCCCTTCAGATGGTGTTCCATGATGTAAAAAAAATTTAGAAAAATTTTTGACCCCCCCCCCCAACCCCCTCCCTTTTGGAGATATGGCCATTTTATTGCAATATTTTCAAGAATTTTTAATTTTAGTGGAAGTGAAGGAAATTTTTTGTTCTTTGGCAGAAAGTTACATCAGGTAGAGGTGTATTTATGATAATTTTTTCAACAATTTTCGTGCACTCCTTCATGTTTTTTCGGCTATTTGAAGTTTTCAATCGTAGAAAACACCATATAAGCGAAGAGCGACCACTTTTTGAAAGTATCTCAAAAACGTGTTTTTTAACGTAGATTCACGTCCCGCATTCACTTTTTGCGATTTCGATGCACCAAGGGCCAAAAATCGCGAAAAACTGTACCAAGATGTTATTTTTTATAGCAAATTTTTTAAATTTTGAGCGTTTGTATGGAAAGAAATGACTAAACGAAAAAACTAACGTCGGATTCGTGTTTAGCGAGTCAAAATACCCCGATAAACACCCTTTTCGCGATCGTTCTACTTGAAAACTCGAAATTCGCTATTTTTGTCATGAAAAATCAGTGAAAAAGGTGAATTTTGAGACTTCAAGCAAAACGATCGCGAAAGGGGTGTTTATTGGGGTATTTTGACCCGCTAAACACGAATTCGACGTTAGTTTCTTTATTTGGTCATCTTTTCCGTATGAAACTCTCAAAATTTTAAAAATCTGCTAAAACAACAACATTTCTGCACGGGTTTTCGCGGTTTAAATAATTTAAATAAAACAATAGCTCATAGTGTTTTTTTTGAATCATATTTGTTTTAATTTGTTCGTGAAAATTTAAATTTACACTCAAAAAATAAATAATAAATTTTATTAAACGTAATAATAAAAAGGCACCATTCACAAAACTAGTAAAATTTATTCAAAAAATAATAATATTTATCGCAAAATTGACAAACTTTATTTTCTATGCAATAAACTTTACCAAATTTCGTGATAAATTTTATTATTTTTTTTGATAAAAATTGCTAATTTTGCGAATGGTGCCCCGTTATTATTTTTTTTGGATAAACTTTATTTTTTTTTGATAAAATTTATTATTTTTGGATAAAATTTATTTTTTTTGGATAAAATTTATTTTTTTTGAATAAAATTTATAATTTTTTGCAACACTTTCTATTCATTTTTCATTCTCCATTTTTCTCAGTGTAGGAGCTCGTTGTGATTTTTTTAAAATTATATTTATTTGAAGTTTTTCGTAAAAATAATTTTTTTGGGGGTAGTTGGCCCATAAAAAAGTCATTAGCGAATTTAGGTGGATGGATCTGAGGGGAGGGGCTAATCCCCAGGTCACTTCAGATGTTAATAATTCAGAAATGAAAAAAAGTTGCTGAAGTTCTGCCTTTTCATCGTGAAATTCTGTTTGATACCTTGCAATGGTTTTCGTCAATTCTGGTTTGACAAGAAATTATCATTTTTGAAAGTTTCCTCCTGTTTGGCCTCGCCATTAACAGATTGGCGTCAAGTATGGTACCAAATTGAAGACGAAAATCGTTCAAATTTTTCATAGAACACAAATGTTTCTACTGTTCGATTACTGTTCGTGACTTTTTTAAGACTTGAGACCCCTAATCAGGAGCATTTTTTGTTTATTCTCGTCTCTTCAAACCTGCAAGACATAATCGACATACATGTATCTGTGATTTTACTTACTCGTAACAAATGGTTTGAAATTCAACTCATCTGTAATTTCAATAGTTGTAATTTTTTTTTGAAATTTTACATACCTATGAAAAATGTTTTAATTCTGTCTATTTCATTCAATAAAATAAATTTAACTGAAAATTAGTGATTTTTCATACTGATTTTTTTTTTGTCGAATTAGGAGAATTACAGATTTTTAGTGAAATGCTTTTCTTTGAATGAAATTATTGAAACCATTTTTGAAATTTTCGGTATCCTCAAACCTATTTTTGAAGGAGCTTAGCACAGATAAGAAATGAACAACACTCAGTAATAATAATATACGCTAAGTATCGCTTACAAATTAAAGTGAAGAACATCTCAAACATATTTTTTTATTTTCAGGCGTTTCAACGCCCAGTTAATGTGAAAAAATATCAAACATTGAAAAATAAACAAGTTCAATTTTTTTCAATGTTAGATCCTTCACTTCATTTTTAGTTACGGCGACATCGTCAAGTGGAAGTCAACGAACTACGTCCATAACACCCCTCACATTACTCCACTCGATGGTAATTTTTCGAATTCAACAGGGAAACTCGCTGCTTTCAACAACCTTCGCAGTCTCCGGCGCTTTTTCGTCCCGTTTTTCGCGTTTAAACGGAGCGAAAAAAGGCCACCGAATACCACGTCAGATAAAGAATAATGAAGTAAGGAATGAAAACGAAAGAGAAAATTATAATAAAACACAAAACCGTAGAGGAGCCTAAAAAAGACGCTCGGTCGCGCCGCAAAAATACTAAAATAATATTTTAATAAGTTTCATACGAATCTGCTACACCGCGTCGCGTCGGTTCCCAGAAGCGCGCCGAGTTATTAAAAATTTTTGAATTATTACGAATGCGGTCAGGTTTATTCGAGTAGATTTTTATAAAGTTGCAAATATTTTATCCCTGTTGACCGTTTTCGGTTTATTTTTCTTTTAAGAAATGAAATAATGAAATAAGATGAAAGGCTTAACGAAAAGGGAATTTAACAAACTGAAAAAAATGAAACTGTTCATTCTTTTCTCTACTGTTTTTTTTGCTCGTTTCATTATAAAGTAAAAAAAAAATATAGAGATGAAAAATGCGAGAAAAATTTTTCTAAAGAAGATAAATACGTTACGAGTCGCGTGATTTGCAAAAAAAAAAAACAACAGAATGTAATGGATTGAGGTGATGTTGCGAGAAAAAAATTAATAAAATCGAATCGTTTAATATTTAATTTTTTATGAGATTATTTTTCAGAATGATACGTGATTAGAGTTCACACGTTTAAATACATCGACCGAATAAATTACGCTCGAAGGAGAAAAAAAAGGGCATTACAATCGGAAAATTTTATACGAGGGGAAAATAACAATTTACGAGTTTTTTTTTTGATAGAATGCATTTTAACTGTTCGGTTTACTTTTTACGTCAAAATATGAAAAATGTTTCGAGGTTTTTTTTTGTTGTTTAATTTTTTATCGTAATTCACCGGACGAGCTCCGCATTACGAATTGTTTACTCGTTCGCGAACGATTCCGTAGTTTTTGAGGGCGACCTCGTGCCTCGATTTATAATTATTTATACGAAAGAAAAACACGAGTCGAGTAAACGATGTAAGTAAAATATACGTACGTACAATTTACACGTTCTTGAGTATTTCGGGCGATGAATTATTATTGTTCGATAATACGAGCTTTACGAGTTAGTTTTTCGAGTATTATTTGCGTTTTATATTCAATTTTGTATCATTTAAGACGTGTAATAGAACGGGATGGAGAGGAAGGGGTGTTGAAGAGAGAGGAATTAAACGACGAACAACGAACGTTCATGTGCAAACGTGTATTCCTAAACTTTGAGTAAACAAGTTCTGCCTTTTAGCAAATTAATCCATGTTAAAAGCGTATTCGATTCATTAACCCGGCGAACATTTAAATAAGCAAAGTTTAATTTCGCAAAACTACAGCAACGTTTTCGGTATGGTACGTTGTACGAGCGTTAGAAAGCCAAAGGGGAGGTTACCCTTAGGCGAATTCTTAAACGAAACTTACAAGATTGTGATATTCGCGTGTATCAGAAGTTCATTCGTAAGTATAATGAAACTGAGAAGAGAGAGAGCTAGAGGCAAGGGTCTATGTATCTGGCTTGATTGAAGACTGATTTTTGTTGTGGGAGAAATTGATTGTCGAAATACTTGGGAAAGCCTGCGAAGTAGCGAGGTAATCTTTGATTTTTGGGTTCTTTTGATGTTTGTGACGTTGTAATTAATCATTTTTTGGCGGGATTAATTCGAGGCTTGGATTTGAATGCGGATTCCTGTTTGTAAGTAATAACGATACCATACCAGGGCTGGTGTTTGATATGGGATAATTTCGATACTTTGAACTTGCGGAGGTGGTGAACCTTGTTTTAATTTTGCGGTCGAGGTTGCTGGTTGCTGAGCAGCGTCGTATTGGAGGCAACGAACTGCCTCGACCGAAACCGAAACACCGTGTATATAGATAATGTGTCTTATGTGTTATTACGAGCTGGCAAGATTTATTGTTTTTCGGGTGTTTTTTTCATTTCTTGGCTAGGTATTTTGGTGGCGAATGATGAACGCGAATTTTATTCATTTCGCTGATAAAGGGCAGATTTTTTGTCAAATCTTGGTGCTCCTCGGTTGAAAATTTTCTTATGTTTCAAGTCTACTTGGATAATAATTTGGTTTACTTCAATAGCCTCATGAATTATATCCTAAATTGTAGAACTTTTTCATTTTCAGCCATTGTGAATCGGTGAATATTCAGTTATTCACTGATCAATCAGTAATTTCTTGTCTATCTGACTGATAAAATGGGCAGAATTGGTCGACTGACGCATAAGCGCACCCAAGGGGGGCTCAGGGGGCTCGAGCCCCTCCCTTAAGCTCGGACAGGAGATTTTTTTATTGGAAAAATGTAAAAAAAAGTGAATTTTTTTGCTCTTGAAACATGATTTTTCAAAAAAAAATTCGCCCTCGCTTCGCTCGGACAGTATTTTAATCCTTCTCTTTTAAAAATTGATGATTTTTCACTGATCTTTCGGTCAAAAATCACTGATTTCTCAATCAATTCCCAGTTTGTCAGAAACAAATCAATAATTTTGACTAAAAAATCAGCAAAAAATAACTGAAATTCCGTAATTTTTTAATTTTACTTCGCTAAAATCCGTTTATGAATTATCAACCTAATGAAAATACCCTGACAGCGCCAGCGCCACGGAAATAACAAGTTACTGAATTTTTTCATTGAAATTTCACCGCCCCCCATTTTTTCCAGAATTCTGAGCCCCTCCCTTAAATAATTTCTGGGTGCGCTTATGGACTGACGAATCAGTAAAATTTCTTCGTCGAATCAATTAAAGTACATATTACTGATTCAATCTTTCATTTTTATTAATTGAATCAGTGATTTGTCGTAACTATTTATTGAATCCGTAATTACTGAATTTTACTGATTCAATAAGTAATTAGGTACGACTGACAAATCACTGATCCAATTAATGAAAATCACTGATTGAATCAGTAATATTTCGATGTCAGAGACGAAATAATGGGATATGGAGGCCCCTCTCCCATTTCTATTTTCTTAAAAAGTTGGCAAATTTTGTTGCAAGTCGGCAAATTTTTTCTAAAAGTGGGCCAATTTAGTACCTAGTGAATCGACAAAGGGTATAGCCGGGTTTTAGGCGAATTTGGCCTCCGCTACGATTTTCGATCTAACCCGCTCAGATGATGTTCCTTCATCTGAAAAAATTTAGAAACATTTTTGACTCCCCTTCCCCCCACCCCTCCCTTTTGGAGTTATGACTATTTTATTGCATTATTTTCAAGAATTTTTATTTTCAGTGGAAGTGACGAAAATTTTCTGTTCTTTGGCAAAAATTACATTTCGTAGAGGTGTATTTACGATAATTTTTTCAAAAATTTTGGTGCTCCCCTTCGTGTTTTTTCGGCTATTTGAAGTTTTCAATCGTGAAAAACACCATATAAGCGAAGAGCGACCTTTTGAAAATATCTCAAAAACGTGTTTTTAACGTAGATTCACGTTACGTATTCACTTTTTGCAATTTCGATGCACCAAGGGCCGAAAATCGCGAAAACCCGTTCAAAAATGTTGTTTTTTAAAATAAATTTTTAAAATTTTGAGCGTTTTGTATGGAAAGAAATGGGTAAACGAAGAAACTAACGTCGGATTCGTGTCTAGCGAGTCAAAATACTTCGATAAACACCCTTTACTTGAAAACTCGAAATTCGCAATTTTTGTCATGAAAAATCAGTGAAAAAGGTGAACTTTGAGAATTTGTGTAAAACAATCGTGAAAAGGGTGTTTATCGAGGTATTTTGACCCGCTAAACACGAATCCGACGTTATTTTCTTTATTTGGACACTTTTTGCCGTATAAAACACTCAAAATTTTAAAAATCTGTTAAAGCAACAACATTTATGCATAGGTTTTCGTGATTTTTAGACCTTAGTTCAAAGAAACAGCCAAAATATAATACTCAGTTTAAAAAAATTTCCTCTTCATTTTTCAGAATGTTTAGAATTAAGCACTTCATTTGAAATTTATTCAATTGATTTTTTCACCGGATAAAAAATTGTACGAAGAGGATATTTTGTCCACTCCTTTCCAAAAAAACGGTGAAATGTCTGAAAAATATCCTGCGTTAAGTTCTGCTTTTTCATTATGAAATTTCGTTAGACACCTTGCTTTTAGAGCTGGAATTTTAAACAGTCTTTTATACGGTTCGAAAAATTTGGCTAATCACAGGTACCACTTGCTACCACACTCCTTTCAGAACAATTGGACAACCGTGAAAAAAAAAAAATGTTTCTTTTTGAAAATATGCGATTACATGCAAATTTTTTGAAAAGAGAGATCTCGAAATGTGTAGGAGACTATAGTAGTAATGTCAAAAGACTCTGATAAGGAGGCTTTACGCAAAAAAACTCGAAAAATTACATGATTGTGGAAAATTTTTTCCTGAATTTGATAAATTAGTACAAGATTTCCTCAAAAATTGTGAAAAATTACTTACTCATTTATATTTCTTAATCTAACGATGAAAATTTTATTCGGTGACTCACCTGAAACAAAAGAACAGTAAAAATTGTTTATTAATTATTAGTATTGATATAGAGGTACATAACATTTTTTCACTGGACTTGGGCGAAATGGGAAGGGATGTCATCTCATTAATTTCTTATTTTCACCTTCCCTTTTCCTCCTTCTCCTCTTCCTCATTTGCCTGTTGTTTTTTGAAAATTCCTGCTATTTCTGTGCTTTCTCTCCACTTTTGTACCAAAACTTTAAACTTTCTTTTCAATTTACCTTGAAGACTTTTTTTTAAAGGGATTACAGATTATGTGATTTCATTTGAAGATGAAATTCAACATCATGATTAAATGCTTAGGAAGAGATGATAATAGAATTTTATTCAGTTTTTATCAAAACTCTCTCAGTACTTCCCTAATTGCGTTCGGTTTAAAGGATGAGTCGAATCAACCCCAGAACCGAACGAAACGGGAACAGAGAGAGCAGTTTCCTCTTCACAATGAAATTTTTTTTTTAGTCCAAGTTTGTATGTATGTAATTGCACTTGAGTCAGAAAAAAATTCGCCGAAGTTTGGAAAAGTATGTCGTTTGAGTTGGAAGCATTGTGGAAAGCTGCGTTTAAAACGAAAAATTCTATTCGAGTTGAATATTTTTCGATCTTTACTCCCCCTTTCCCTTTTTCAATGATTTCAACTTCGCTTTATCCCTGAATGACTCCAATTAAACGACGGTCCATCGATTTGTCTTGAGCTACATTAAGTGTGTTGACAGATTGACTTTTATAATTTTATTAAACATTTTTTTTAAAATATACTTGCGAAAATTTAAACACTAAAGGAGTCTCATGAACTATGAGGGGCTTGGTTCCAAAACTCACTTTTGCCAAAAAAATCGATTTCGTTTTTTTTTCGGATTCTGATTCAGTTTTTCATGCTCTACACTACGATCTCCGTTTTCACGTTAACCCTTTGCTGCATAGGTGGTCATATACGACCACAGCTTGCCCAAATTTGAAAAAATTTGAAAAAATATTTCCAAAACTTTACTTTAAACATTTTATGAACATCCCAATACATTAAATTTCATGATTCATTCGCATACTTTGGTAAATATTTATAATAGCTAAAAAAATTTCCCCAAAATTTGAAAATTTTTGGAAAATTTTGATGGGAAATTCATGCAGTAGAGGGTTAATGCCTCGATTCCGCAAGAATCCGCGAACGAAAAGTGACTTCATGGCAAAAGTGAGTTTTGATGCCAACGAAGAGGAACAGCCATTTTAGAAGTGCGTATTATGTTGAGTTTGCGTTTAGATTCAAAGATTTAGTGATGGGTTCTGTAGAAAGGGACCTAGGGGAATTTTTTTATATTTTTTATTTTTGCGGTTTTGGTACTGGACTGTGTTGTAGTACAAAAAAAATCCCCCTAGGTCCCTTTCTACAGAACCCATCACTATCCATCTTTAGGGTCAAACTTTGTTCTTAGGTCATGAAAACCAATTTTCAACGTCGCGTCGTAATGTAATGAAAATTTGCAAAAAATCATGAGTTGGAATCAAAACTCACTTTTGCCATAGGTAATTGTAACTTTAAAGCACAATGGCGGACTACTTCTGTTTTTTTTTTTTTTTTTACATAAGCCTCTTCATATACACCAACTTCATCAATCCAGACCATAACTGGCATCGAAACATAAAACGCGCACTGCGTAATCGTTTTTCGTGGTTTTCTCAAAAAATGTACCTTGATGGGAAAAGTGAGTTTTGGAACCAAGCCCCTCAGTTCACCTGGGAATTTCTCTAAACTAGTTTCGATGCTAGTCTTTTTTTTGGGGGGGGGGCTCCATTCCGAACTATTGTTTTGTGGAAAAAAATTTTAATTGAAATTTTAAATTTTCAAACGTTGAATTTTCACTGGCAGCCTCAAACTTTAAACCGGAAAACTAGTTAAAATTTCACTAGTATGATATTGTACTTATCATTTTGTATCAAAATTCCCCGGGGATAGCTCACAAGGTATCTGAATATTTGATCACTTTTTTCTCACAAGTTTAAACTTTAGACCTCCCAAAATTCTAGATGACAATAAATTTGAACTTGAAAAATACATAATCTTGAAAAAAAAATTTAGCGTTACACCGATCTCTTCCGGCATCTATTCATGTGCTCAACACGTAACCCGTCTAACCAGAAAATACGTATTTCATAATCTCGCTTCCAAATGGTGAAAATTCACCTTACACGTGCGAAGCCAGATTGCGTACTAAGCTACACCTTCGCAGCTCTACGTATTCTAGGGTTGTTTAAAAATACATGCTAAAAATCGAAAACGGAAAAAACTACACGAACGATATTACCCCTAGACGAAAACTATACGTCGTGTACATTTAAATTTACGAGCAATTTCGCACACGAGTATGGCTATTTCTATATATAATCTAAGAAGTGTTTTCTGCTCTTTCCTTTTTTTTTTTTTTCGAAACAAGAAAAAGCATATAGGAGAAAAAAACTATTACCGAGTTAGCTCTAAAAGGTAAAAGTTTCGAAACGAAGAGTCTCGATTAATTTACGAAAATAAATTCGCGCTCGGAAGTAACAATAAAAACTTGTCTGGCGAAATTGCTCTAATTAAATATGAACGAAAAATATAAAAGAAAATGGTCTCGCAATAAAAGACTGTAAATTTTTAAAATTTAAAATTATTGCGACGTAAGTTTCGCTGCTGTACCTACGCAGAGCTGCGGAAAAATATGTACAATGTACAAATAGAATTGCGCTGAATAACTCGTTTTACCAACGAATATTGGTAGGGGGATGGTACGAGGGTATTTTTTTTCTACTGCGAAAATGAAGCATCTTTCGGGAGAGATTTTCGTATACACGAACACACGTTTACCATTAAACGATAACACGAGTCTCGGGGTGTGACTTTTTTTTTACTCAGTAGTTTACGTCTTGTTAGCTGTGTATTTGGCGAATACGCGAAAGAGCTTGCAATATTCATACAGATAGAATATAAATGCAAGTTTTTATGGTTTGTCGAATGCGTAACGCTTATACTAAAACGCGTATTCGGTGACATGCTACGATAAAGTTGAACTCAGATTAGGATATATATTATGTAATTTAAAACGATTTTATTCTCGGTGCCAAAGATGCCGGCTGCTTAATAATTCAGAATTAGTGAGATTAACTTGCCGCAACAACGTTCAGATTTAAGCGCAGAAATGAAGATTTACGCTGAGTAGACTCACGGTTCGTTGAAAACAACGTAATGACGTTATATTTCAAAAATGTACGTACTTTACATATGCTATATCCTTTAATGATGCTGTCTGCTCTCTGCACTCTACATATATAGAATAACTAAATAGTCGTGAATTTTTTAACATTTTATTTCTCTGAAAATGTTGAGCAACGTTTCGCGTACCTGTCTCTGTTTCACATGCGTAGTTGCTGCGTACCCTTAACCTACTGAAGTTGATACGTGGATGAAGTAAATGTGGAGGGATACGCTTAAAAGATTAGTTCGAGGATTTTGAAAAAAATATGCCGTGGTTGAAGCCAGAGAAAAACGAAGTACGAAAAAAATGGATCTAGCTCGTAATTATTTTGGCCAAAAATGGGATTTTGACGATCTAAGTCCAAAATTATAAAATTATTTCAAGTTCAAAGTTTTTCAACTCTGATTTTTTTCAATTTCTTCAATTCTGAATTTTTTTTCAAATCAGTATCTAATTTTAAAATTTCCTCGGGTCCATTTCAAACGCCCCGCCCATTCAAGAGAGAGACGTGGGGAGGGGGGGCATGTGCTCTCATGTGATGGCATTATTTTTTTTTGTACTCACGACCTTCTCCAGAAAATGAATATAGGTCATGGGTGGAGCGTCAGAAATGATGCCCCGCCCATTCGTGGGAGGAAGTGAGAGCGGGGTACATTATCTTCCTTCTATGGGCGGGGCATCAGAAATGCTTTCTGGAAAACTTGGAGTCGCTTTTTATAATTTTTTCAAACCATTAATTTTTGACTTTTTAAAATTAATTTTTTGATTCTACTTTTTATGACAATTTTACCAATCAGCGAAAATTCGCTGAAAATCTAGGAATTTCGCTGATTTTCCCTTTGTTGCAATTCTGACTATTTATCAGTAACTTTTCTCTGAATTTTCAAACAATTTCACAAATTTTTCATAGAATTTCACTGATTTTTCAGCTAATTGTAGAAATTTTACTGATTTTTCAGTGAATTTTCACTAATTTTCCAAAAATTTCTCTCACCGTTTGCTTTTAGTGAAAATTCGTTCACTGATTTATTGCTGTGCTGCAATTCTGGCTGTTTTCCAGTGATTTTCGATAATTTTCACTGATTTATAAATGACAGAGTACAGTTCAGGACTCCAATGAAGAAATTCGAAAACTTGCATAGGTACTGATTTACCAAAGTGAAATTTATTTTTAGATTTTTTAAAACTTTTTCCAACTTCATATTTTTAAAATTCAAATTTTCCTCAAACTTTTTTCAATTTTGAATTTAAAACAAATTCAGCTTCATGTTTTGTGAACTTCTTTCAACTCAAAAATTATAAACATCAATATTTGGAAAAGAAAAATGTACCTAATTTAAAAAATGAATGTATAGTTGGATAATTGTAAAAATTAGATACAATTTTGACAAAATTTAAAATTCAAGAAATACATTATAAGAAAATTAAATTGGAGTTGGAAAATTTGATCTTGAAATAAATTTGGACTTGATCGTTGAAATAAAATTCCAATTTAGGCAAAAATAATTAGGAGCCAGCAAAAATGAATCGGATTAAAAATATTCTTCTTTAAATGAATCTGATTCTGAATCGGATTTTGTGTACCCGCGATTCATTTTACCGAAATTCTTACCTGGGAACTTGCTATTCATTTCTTATGCTACTTTTAGTGCGTAGAATTTTCAATTTTGCAACTTTTTTGGGGTGCTCATTTCTTCAATTTTCGTTTTTAAGGAAGTAATTCTATGTTGTTTTTTTTTTCATTTTTGGTAACTTTTCTATCTGAATGTATACTATTTTTTTTGAATAAAGATTTCTTCTTGAAAACAAAAAAAAGTTCAAAAATTGTAAAAACTTTCAAAATATCATTCAGAATTTATCATATTTTTTTCGCCAAAATATTATCATTCTTAATAAAAATAGTTTAATTTGAAAAGAAAACACGACCGAAAAGCATGTCTTTGTATTTTAATGTTTTTGGTTTTGAAATAATGTTTTTTTTTTTTTCATTTTTTATCTTCTTTTGAAAATTTATGACATTTTTCTCCTACAATTACAAATCTCTCTTTAAAATCAAAGAAAAATTAATTCAAATTTTAAGTTTTTTTTTGGAAATTGACTTACTTACCTGAATTTTGCTTTTTTTAAAACAAAAAAATATTGCGAACTTTTCGAGTGGAACACGTTTGAAAAAATTACATAGGTACTTTTGTAAAAATTTTAAAATATGTAGTTCTCATTTTGAAAAAAATTGATCATTTTCTGAGATGAAATTTTACCATTTGTGACCCGTGCAGGGAAAAGGTACCTAAAGTCGGAATTTTTAAAAATGAGTTTTTCAGCTAAAATAATAAAGGAGGCCATAAGGAACATATTGAGAACTTGATGAGCATCTAAGATTGATTTTTCGCCGAGATAGAGACATTTGAAGTTGAGAAATTATTGAATTCCAAAAAACAAAATTTTGAGAAAACATGTTCAAAGTTTTTACTCTTGTTTTTTATGTATCAATCATCAAAAAATTCCAAAACTACTTTTATATACTGAAATTTCACGAGGAATTCGTTTCTAACGTCGCAAATTACTTTAGGAGAAGAAAAAAAATGAAAAATCCTCCATTACGATGCGTTTAATTCTGAAAAAAAATTCGTTGCAAAAAGAAATCCTGTTTTTCATGCACTTATCAATCATCAAAAAAGCTGCTAAAATTTCTGATGTCAAAAATTACTCAAGGAGGGAGGAAATTGAAAAAATTTACCATTTAAATGCGTTTAATTTTGAAAAAAAAAACTGCATTACAGGAAGAAATCTGGGTATTATTTATTATTAAGTAAATTACAAAAAGTATAGCTTATTTCCGATGAAGGGAATACGATTTTGAGATTTTTGAAGTTTTTTACGTTTAGACTGACGATTCTCCAAAAAGGTGACCCATTTCATGGACCGCATTTTGCAGCGCACATCGATTTTTTTAACGTTTCGACTTTAGGTACCTTTTCTTCAGTCGGTTTGAACGTCATTAAGACGTGTTCTAATGGGTTATTCGAAGTGAAACTTCGGTAACAGCAGCGTAAAGGTCTGAACTACTTGAAAATCCAAAAAAAAATGTTTGAAAAAATTGTCAATTTTTCGTTTTTTGGCTTTAACGCAAACATCAGTTTTCCGACTTTAGGTACCCTATCCCTGCACGGGTCACATTTTGAAAAAGTTGTTTAGAAAAAGGACTCTAAATTCCAAAATGTTGAAATTTTGATTCCCATTTTCTACAATTCCAAAATTTTGGAACTGTTTTTTTTTTTTTGGGGGGGGGCTTTTGGTTATTATGATATAGGGCCATTTCGCTAATTTTCTCAGATTCTCCGTAAATTTCAGGCTGAAATCAAAAGCAAAGCAAGAAAGTAGTATTTTCAAAGTTTTGGGGCCTGCAGGGGATCTTTTTGGAGCACCTGAGGACATAATAGGTAACAGCATGACCTTTGGACCAAATTTCTCGAATTCGTTGTACACTTTCATATTAGAATCCGTGATTAATAAAATAAATTTTTGAGAGTACTTTTGAAGCTATTTTTGAGACGTTTGCGGGGGACACGTTCAGTCTTCTAACTTGTTTTTTTTTTTGAATTTGTAGTCAACTTTCTGTAGAAATTTTTAAAAGTTTTGCATCTCACCCCCTTACCTCCGGTCCTTTCTTGAAACCACGTCGCAAAATAATGTGAGCTTGAATTGAAACTTTTACCACTTCTACTGATTGTTTAGTGGAATACAAATACCTTTGTGAATCGCGAAAAGTAAACCGAATCACGTTCCTGCGATTATTCAGATCGAATTGTGAGATCAAATTCGAAATTGATCTGTGATTCATTTACGCGATTCGAATCGCCCAATCTCTGGTTGAAACGGAGAATGGGGAAAAAATAGAAAATATTATAAGTAAAATATTACATCGTCAAAGGCCTATTTGTACAGAATGGTTTTTCGATATCCCAAGCAGTAATTCTTAATATAAGTTCCGCCGCTACTAACTACCAAGACAACACATTTTGTAAAAGTCTTGATGAAAACAACAACACTTAAAACGTCGGTAAACCATTTGCGGCAAATCAACGAAAAATTGAATGAGATTGCCATTATTTTAAAAGAAAAGATAAACTTCTCCGTTTGGAAATTGAATTAAAACAAAACAACGAAAAAGAATACTCGCGAAGTCGATGTGGTCTTGGTGCTATGGCATCAACGTAACGCAACGAAACGTGGGCATGGTAAGAATACGTGAAGCTCGAAGTTTGTAATTAAATTAAGCTTCAATAACGTTTCAGTGAACTTGTTTTGAAAATTGGTTATCGGTGTTACATTGTGCATGAGATTGTATTCGACGATATACGACTATAGTATAAGTTTATAGGTACCGCAGCATTCAGAATCTAGCGGCATTCACGCATTCGACGAATTCTCGAATGCTCGCTTCGAGTACAATTTAACTGCACCGAACGAAGGATTTTTAAATTTATTATCGAAGTACCGAGCAGAGGTGCGAAGAGCAGAAGTGTTCGCTTTTAATTCGATAACGTTTCTGGAACTCTATTTTGTTTAATAAGGTTAGGTACTCTTAATTATGGAAAGATAATGTCGTACCTGCGTTTTTTTATAGTTTAAAATTTGTCACGTGAAATTTCTCAATTGGTGTGTAATGGAATGAATTTCAAATTTGAGCGAGTGTTCTGAAATTTGATTATGATTGGTATTTCGGAAGGGTTCAGCGAAGGAGTGTTGAACTTCTACAAATTGGTGAAAAAGTGTTCCCTTTTATTTAATTTTTTTTTTCTGTAATAAATTCAAGTTCTCAATCCCAAGTAATTAGTATTTAGTGAAAGAGAAAAAAAGTCCGATAATTTTCAGAACTGATTTTGAGTTAGATTTTGGCCCAGAGAGAAGATTTTTGACAATTTTGTCAAAAATAGTGAAAAAGTAATGATTTTAGAAAACAATCTCTTGGACACCATGCTCAAAAAAAAGACTGAAAGTTTAGATTCATTAATATGTTTGACTTGGGTACCCACTACCAAAATATATACGATGGCGTACATTTTTTAAAATTTTGCCGTGCGATAAGGCCTGATTTTTTTTTCGCGTTTTACGTTTCTTAATGGCCCACTACACAACATACTAAAAGAGACACCCCACAACCCTCCGCTACCCCCCAGGGGAAGGGTAAACGTCCGCTGAAAACCGGTTTTTCGTGAATATCTCCTCAAATAAGCCTCAAAATTGAAAAGCAGTTATGAACAATCTTGTTCTACGCGTAATTTCCTATCGGAAGGGGTTTTTTCTTTTTCAAAAACACCCACTTCCTTGACCAAACATTAAGGGTAAAAAACACCTATTTTTCAACAATTTACAGCATTTTTGGAAAAAATCGAAACTTTTGGTAATATCTCCTCAAAAAAGCCTCAAAATGGAAAAATGGATATGAACAATCATGTTCTATGTGTAATTTTCTATCAGACAGGTTCTTTTTTTTTCGAAAACACCCGCTTCTTTGCCCAAAAATTAAGGGTGAAAAACGCCTATTTTTCCAATATTTACAGTATTTTTGGAAATTATGGAAATACGAAGCTAAAAGTACCCAATTGGCATTCCAAAAAACCTAATTTTTGACACCAAACATGAAAATTTTCAAAATTTTGAATTTCACCCCTCACCTCTTAACCCACATGACTGACATATCGTTTTTGAATCCTTACGAGCGACGCAAAGAAATGTTTCGTAAAAAATTTTCATGTATGGTGTCAAAAATTAGGGTTTTTTGGCATGCCAATTGGGTACTTTTAGCTTCGTATTTCCATAATTTCCAAAAATACTGTAAATATTGGAAAAATAGTCGTTTTTTACCCTTAATTTTTGGGCAAAGAAGTGGGTGTTTTCGAAAAAAAAAAAAGAACCTGTCTGATTGAAAATTACACGTAGAACGTGATTGTTCATAACCATTTTTTACCCTTAATTTTTAGTCAAGGAAGTGAGTGTTTTTGAAAAAGAAAAAAACCCTTCCGATAGGAAATTACGCGTAGAACAAGATTGTTCATAACTACTTTTCAATTTTGAGGCTTATTTGAGGAGATATCCACGAAAACCCGGTTTTCAGCGGACGTTTACCCCTCCCCTGGGGGTAGTGGAGGGTTGTGGGGTGTCCATTTTAGTATGTTGTGTAGTGGACCATTACGAACGTAAAACGCGAAAAAAAACAGGCTTCAATTTTTGGGGGTTTGGTACATTTTTTCTCTTATTTGTCTGAACTATAAGAGATGTTTTCAATGTTGTGTGAACGAAATTATTTGGGTTTCGTTTTCTTCGGTTTGGAAAGACCCATTTCGTTATTCACCTCCAACTCCCCCCTTGAAGCTGGCATTGAAAACTTGCGTGATTTTTTCCCCAGTTTTTTTGACTCAAATGCAGTTTCTCGGGTTATAAAAAAATACACTTTTCCATGTATTATGGGACATAGGCTGGCAAACGTTTCACTCCTTGCTTTCTGTTCAGAGCTAATGACGTTGACCTGCAGTTTTATGAAGTTATACAAAAATAATTACCTGGAGGCACAGTTCGAGCGATTTTTTTGGGGAGGGGGTGATTTGTTTGGGGGAGGGAGGGTGATTTTTTAAAATTAAAAGTAGAAAAAAATTCATTCATGGGGGAATCATTGCTCATGGGGAAAATGTCACCAAAAAGCAACATTCAAAATCTGCGAACTGGAAAAATTTCTAAATTTCAAGTTCCCAAGTTTTTCCCTTTAAATGTCGCATAACTCCATGGTCATCACTGTTTAAGAATTCAAGCCGGCCAAAAATAAGTTCGAAATAAAAAGCAAGGTTTTTAAAAAAAACATGAAAACATAAACACGCCGATACTTTTATCCGGACGTCACGAGTCGCCTTCGCAGTTGAAAATCTCAAACTGCTTGTCGCACGGAAATCATCAGCGTCTCGAAAAACTTTACTAATAAATGACAAGCGTACATTATAAATGAGTTTTTCGAACGATTTGACGGCGTCGCGACACAGCTCGTCGCCTGGTGGCGGGGCTGTAAAGAATTTTCAAATCGAATGACATTTCACTGGATGACCGGGCAAATTGAAAATTAAAATTTCTCCGTCAAAAGGCACCTATTCGAATAAATTCAATTAAACGTTGGTTTGTATCACGGAAGCAATGGATAGAGCGAGAGTAGGCTAGAAGGGGAGACGCGACAGCAATCATGATAATGGAGTCGTAACCCGGGAACCGAGAAAGAGAGAGAAAAAAATCCGCAAAAAAGCCACCGCAAGCGCTTTATTTCTGGGCGAAAACTCATTTCCTTTTACGATGATTGATATACGATATCGGCGAGAAAAAGTGACACGACAAGATAGATGGCATTTAGGCCGCGTATATAGCATAAAACTGTCGCGGTGACAATAATTAATAACACGATTAGGAGAATAGAAGAGTATGTCAAAAGGAGTATACGCGAAAACGAACGGTATACGATGTCGCGCCGCGATGCTTGGAACAAAACATTATAGGTTGACAAAAATTACATCGTCGAGGATAAAGGTAAAAAAATTGCTAGCTGAAAGCGTTTATTCGTCCGTAATATGTTTTCTTGTGTCGGTTACATTATGTTTATTAGGGTGAAGTGAAAAAAAAGCATCTTCGATTTCGACGAAAATTAGTGAGGTAGTTTACTTTGAGTGGGGATTTCCCAAAAAAATTTAGTTCCCCGGCCCTGAAGCGGTGGAACTGAAGAGCCTCGAAATGGAGCCATTTTTGAAAATAAACAAAAATTTGGTTTTTTATTCTTCTTGAGTGGTGCTACCAGCTTGGAACCTCAGTTCCCTCTTCTTAAGAAGTTGCGATTTGAGTTTTTACACCTCCTTGAGGCATTGATCTCAAAATCAAATATATTACTTTTTTCCCTCTATTCAGGGTTCGTATTGGCATGAAAAAACACAAATTTTTGTTTAAAGATACAAAATTTCCTGAAAAACTTCAAAAAGCAAGACATGTTTACGAAAAATAGGTAACGAATCAGAATTTTTGCTCCAAAGATATTAATTTTTTTTCGAAAAACCAACTGTTGAAAAATGAATCATTTTGTTTCTAATAATCACAATTTTTCAAATCGTAGCCCTCTCTTCGCTCGGGCATATGAAACATCATAAAATATTGAGTGAAAATCGGAGGTTGAAGATCTTGTGTCTTCAGGACTGAAATTTTGATAAAAATGAAGAAATTTTGCCTTTTGAAGGCCTTTTTCTTCAAAAATGTTTGCCCTCGCTTCGCTTTGCTCAAGCTCGAATTTCGTGATTGTTTCTCAAAGTAATGGTATGAATTCTTCCCTCCTCCCTCCTCCCTCCGACACAGACAATTGGATCTTTAAAAGCAGAAAAAAAGTCTCTTCATTTTTCAGGATGTTTAATCCTGATAGAAAAAATTTAAATAGAAGTGCACTTTTATTTTTGAAAGGTTATCAATAGTGTAGGCGAATAAGCACAATTTTTAAGAAAAAAAAACATTTTTAGCTAGCCAAGATTTTATCGCCAAAAATTGTCGAGGGTGGTCCCCTGACTAACCTCTAAAAAGCCCGCACCCCCTAGACCCCGTGCTAAATTTTTTATGGAGGCTCCACCCCCTCAAAAATGGGTTTTCCCGAATAACTTCTCAGGATTTGGTTTTACGGCGAAAGTAGCTCAGTACTTTTTTGTTCTACACTCAATTTCCAACATTTTTTGTACGAAAAATTTTTTTGTACGACCAACAGCAGAGGAGATAGAGAGTCCGGAAGGAAGGGGGTTTTGGAAAATATGATATCATTTGAAAACGCGATAATAGGTATAAAATTGTACTAAACTGTATATTTTGGGTATGAAAATAGTAGTGTTATGTAAATTGATGGTATTAATACAACTTGACCCACCTTCCCCTCCCTATGTGCCTACCCCACCTTACCCACTTGTTTTTATTTAGCCTTAGTAATATGACTGAAGAGTGGGGAGGGGTGGGCATATAGGAGGGGGAAAGATGATCAAGAAGCATTTTTACCCTCTCCCCCTCCTATATGTTCACCCCTCCCCACTCTTCAGTCATATTACTAAGGCTAAATAAAAACAAGTGGGTAAGGTGGGGTAGGCACATAGGGAGGGGAAGGTGGGTCAAGTTGTATTAATACCATCAATTTACATAACACTACTATTTTCATACCCAAAATATACAGTTTAGTACAATTTTATACCTATTATCGCGTTTTCAAATGATATCATATTTTCCAAAACCCCCTTCCTTCCGGACTCTCTATCTCCTCTGCTGTTGGTCGTACAAAAAAATTTTTCGTACAAAAAATGTTGGAAATTGAGTGTAGAACAAAAAAGTACTGAGCTACTTTTGCCGTAAAACCAAATCCTGAGAAGTTATTCGGGAAAACCCATTTTTGAGGGGGTGGAGCCTCCATAAAAAATTTAGCACGGGGTCTAGGGGGTGCGGACTTTTTAGAGGTTAGTCAGGGGACCACCCTCGACAATTTTTGGCGATAAAATCTTGGCTAGCTAAAAATGTTTTTTTATTTCCTTATTCGCCTACACTACAAGGTCACAAATATAGGTTTCATCAATTTTTCGATTTTTTTTTTTGGGGGGGGGGGGGGTGGTTAATGTAGGGGGTTTTGAAAGTGAAAAAGGAGCACAGTGAGCTGATCAGGCTCACTGGCCTTTTACATAAAGAGGTGACGACTGGGCTTATAAAGCCACTCCATCCTTGCGAAGCCCTATGGGGATCTAGTCCCGAAAATACGCTAAGTAGTTGAAACACTACCCAGAGCGCCCTGTGCATTTTACCTCTACGCGTAAGCAACGAGAATAAAATACAACTAATCTTGTGTCACGCATTGCGTGCACCATTCTGGCCACCGCCATGACCTTACGGTCCGAGTTACTACCGCTTTACGACATAGCTACGGAGCAACTGCCGTTAGAGCCGATGGTTTTCGTGCCTCGGCAGTAGATTCTACCACCGAGGATCACGTGACCACGCCTCAACGTCCAAGAGACTGATTTCCCCCACCTACGGCGGAGAACAGACGGGCCAGGTCCCCCTATGACACATGCCCCCTCGAGCTTGCAGCTGGCAGGCCAAGCTACTGCCCGGGGAAGCACGAGTACATACGGGACCCCAACCACACCCGAACCCCTGCCCCCTCGGGTTTACCGTAGGGAAGTAGATCGGTCGTCAGTCGAGTGAGTCACGTGATGGCTGCTACGAAAAAATACCATCTGTTCGTGCTCTTTTGATTTTGGGAAAAATTTTCTAGTTAGAATTTCCCAAATCAACTTTTTTCGACAGTTTTTTTATCGAAGATTATTCATTTTGAATTTCGATTTTTTAAATCGAAAATTATTCAGTTTGAATTTCGATTTTTAAATCAAAAATTATTCAGTTTGAATTTTTCGATTTTTTAGCTAAGTTGCAGATAGTATTCATAGAATTCTGTCAACTTTTCATGTTCGTAAAGCGTATTGTAATAACTCAAGACACCAGGCCATGGGATGGCCAAAATGATGCAACACAAGACTGAACATGAATTTATTCAGAAAAACAAACATATTTACAGGTAAGTCGAAGGACTGCGTACAAAACGAAGTACGAAAAATTAAAGAGTATGCAATAAAAAAGAACAAGATACAAATATAAAAAATGCATACAAAAATGTAAAAATAAAAATAAAAAAAGCAGTCTTCGAAATATTAAACGATAAACGAGAACATCTTAAAAATAGGGTATTGTCGAGGCTTCGACGACGAGTAAAAATATATATAACGTTTTCGACGATACTTCCGCTGGTTTCAATTGCGACGACGATGGATACGATGATTATTTTACGAACGGTTAAAATTTACAAAATACAGACAACATTGAGCAAGATAAAATACAACAAGAACTTAATTCGTATTAAGAATGGTTACAAAAAATACATAGTTTCTATCGAATTATTGTACTTTATCTGCTCGATTTTGTATCGAAAATGCGAGATAATGAAAACGTGGTTTTAGTACAGGGTACTATTTCACGGCGAAGTCGAAATTAGGTGCGAATTATCGAAAAAATATCGCACTTTTTTACGTTAAAAATACACAATGTGTATTGAATAATGTTCAGTACGTTCGAATATTCGAAATAGAGTACAAATTCGGTAAAAAATCACCCAAAAACAAACAAAAATACGCGAAAACGGCGAAACGGCAATCTTACTCAGTCAGGAAAAAATCAGATAATGATGCAACAACATCACACTTCGTTTCTCGTGGCTGGAGATTCAGCCGGTCGGCAGGGTTTGGGTGCGCGCGCCGATCGTTCGATTCGAACGTTCATTGGCTCGTTTCCGAATCCAGCCGGTTCGGCTGGTTTGCGTTTTGCTCCGTTGTTGATCGCTGCGTATTTTTCTTGGAAAGAAGCGCAGGATCCCAACGGGTATTTTTTGGTTTTCGAATACGTGTACCGCGTCTTACTGGCGCCGGCTCGGCGTCAGCTTGCGCTGATTGTATTTTCGTATTCTTTTGCTTGGTTTTTTGCTGTGATTTTTGTGACGTAGATGCAGTAATATTATTATTGCCTACGGTCGATTTCTTATCAGGATTTTTAGACGTATTTGGGGAATTGTCCGCCTGTATTTTCTTACGCCGAGTACGGGTTGGTGGGATGGGGGGAGTATTCGTTCGTTTTACGCTCCGCTTCCTCCTCTGCTTTCTGTGACCTTTTCAGCGCTCGTAAATCACGTAGCAAATTATTTGCTTCGCGTTTAAGATGATCTGCTGTTTTTTGTACAGCTTTTTCTGTCTCTCTATACGGTAATCGTGCCGAGAGAGGCAGATTTTCAGCATCAAACAGGTACTCTTTTATTTTCTCCTTGAGAGTCCGATGGTCAAGCATTGAAATCAGATGTGGGTCTGAATTTATTTCTTTTTGCTGATCAACGGTCAAGAAGAGCGTAAGTTGACGTATACTAACGACTTTACCAGCCGTATCATTTTCATCTTCAACAATTAAGTAGCAATTATTTTCTACATATTGCCTGATGAAATACGGGCCGATGCGTTTTGGGAATAATTTCTTAGAGAACCCATACGCAGCGGAGCTGTTCTGGTGTTCCGATAACATAACCATGTCGCCAACTTGTAAAAAGATGGGATCGCCATGTTTTTTATTATGTTCGTACTCGTCGTGTATACGTTGTAGCCTACGTCTTTCGCGAATATAAGTTTCAATAATTTGACGATTCGTCATATTATCGATGTTTTCGCGTTGGACGTCTGCTGTATAGACAGATTTTTTGGCCAATTGGTCGGCACGAATATTGGTGATGTCATATTTTCTTGCGAAAACGTGATAAATTTGAAAACTTTCACATTTTTTCACGAGATCAAGAACTTCGACAAAGATATCTTTGTGGAAGACTTTCTTGTTCTTATGATTTTTCCAATCGTTTGCTTTCCAATTGTCAACATATTTTGTGAGTGCTAAAGATACGTACGATGAATCCGTGAAAAGTTTTACTTTTTTCACGGTCATTATACAATAATATCTCTAGCGCCTTCTTTACGCTACCAATCGGCTAGGTTATTGGAATTTGGATACCCTGTAAACCGTTATTCGTTCAGAAATATTTTTCTTGGACGACGGTTTGAAACAAATTCCAATGCCGGAGACTGCGTCTTTTGCCCCGTTTCGGGAGCAAGCTCCAGTCAGCGGTAACTCGGACGTAGTCGTCGGTATCGATATGAAGGTCATTTTTTTTCAAGTTTTATTTGACAAACAAGGTGTCAGAGGTCGTTGACTCTAACGTCGCGAACACTTCCTTCTCAAATAGGTTTTTTAATTCATATTTTGAAATTGAAGGCGTGTGTTGTGGCAGGTAAATTTCCAAACAGATCGTCAGGTATCTGCCACGCTTCGTTAGGTTTGACTCCGTATCGATTGGGAGTATTATTGATCTCGTTTTCAATTTCGAGAACATACTCGTGCCACCCATAGTGTGGACGAATCAATCGATTTGGGAGTTGACCTTTGACCTCAACTTGTCACCTAGTATCCGCATGGTCCTTTCTACAGTGGAGGCCTGGGGGTTGTAGCAAGTAGTGTGCACGACCTTGACCCCGTGGTCCTTTAGCATATGATTCCATCGGTCACTTATAAACTGAGTTCCGTTGTCGGAAAATTACTTTGTTTATTTTGTAAACCATTGATGAAATGTCTTTCACTATAAGGTCCATACTTGCGGATACTTCGTCTTTGTCAATTCGGTGTAGAGGTCTTAACCAGGTTTTGGACGTAAATACATCCTTCACAACGAGAAGGTATTTTGGGTCCTCTGAGTAAGCTACAACCGGTCCAAATAGGTCCACTGAGAGTACGTCAGCAATGTGGTAAGCTTCCACCTGAGCATATCCCAGCGTTTTGCGCATGACGTAGTTCTTGTTAACTTTACAAATTATACAAGTATTACACCCCTTTCTAATATGTTTTCCCATATCAGGGTGGTAAAATATACGTTTGAAAAAATTTGTTCAAGTTTCGCCGCTCCTACGTGTCCGTAGACATCATGTAGGTAGTTGACGGTGTCGAGAAATAGAACTGTAGGCAGAAATGGTACGATGCTACCATCTGGATACGTTCTCTCTAGAACTTCACGGTCATGGCTGTCTTTGGAAATTTGAAACTTTTTTCGCACTGGTTGCTTGTTTGGCGCGTAATTTTGGATTGAGTGCAGTATCTGCTTTCAATAATTCCTTAATTCGCCTACATTGAATATCGTCTGCTTGATGCAACGCAATGTTTTCCAAACAAGTCATCAGTTTTTTGGGTTTAACACATCGGTGAATTCAATAGCGTATGGTGGGATTTCGGTCCATTTATGATCACACTCGATTGCGCATAGCGTAATTTCGGGTGCTATCAATTTAAATAATAGACCTCTCCTGTTGGTGGTAATGTCATACGAAATATCGTACCCACTCAACTCTGTTATCCAACATGCTGCTTTACGGTGTGTTAACATTAAAGTTTCGAATTTTCTGACGACTGGTCTCAGGTCGGATCGAACATGTATTTTCATGAAGTGTAACCATACCTGGAGCTTACGTAGTGTAGTGACTAGGGCTTTGCATCTCCCTGTCCACTAACGTATAGTTCTTTTGGTGTGGTTTGAACGTGTAGCTGGTAAACATCACAACCTCCTTCTTGCCCCTCAAAATCTGATAGAGTACAGCGTTCATCGCGTCATCAGAAAGAAGAGTTTCCACGTAGATATCCCTATCAGGGTCTGGTGGACGCAATTTGAAGTCTTTCATGTATTCTGTTTCCAAATTTTCGCACGCCTCCATGTGAATTTCGTTCCACGACCATGGTTTTTCCGAGTCGTTCTTTTTCAGTCAGTTTGTAAAGGGGGGCTAGTATCTGGTGATATTCGGGTATAAATCTCTTATACAATTTCCGGTCAAGCCGACTAATGTTTTGGATTTCCCGTTTATTCCTTAGATAAAATCTGCCCTCCTTGTTCAGGTGCTTCTTTTTGAAGTCATTGAACTTTTTCCCTTTTCGCTTTGCTTGCCGATCTGGTCCTTTGCAGTTTGAAACCCAGATGCTGAGTTTCTTTCTTAAAAAGAGTCCGTCTTGCGAGCATTTAGCTTGAGGCCATGGGCTCGTAGCAGTTTCAACACACCCGCGATGAACGTAATTTTAATCTCGCGAAATGTGTTGGCTGTTACGAGGACATCGTCTACGAATGTTTTGAAAGCCTTCCATGTCGATCGGTATAAATTCGATTCCCATCATATGAATAAATTCATAGGTGTGATGCGATTTTTATACCGTATGGCATACGTTAAAAACTCGTACAAACTTGCCCCTCAACCTGGAAAGCTGTGAAAGCGCGTGAACGAACGCGGTCAGTAGCAATTGCCAGAACCCAGCGACGAAGTCCAAGGTACTGTACCATTCCATTGGTACCATGGATAATATCTTCAATCGTTCTAGTTTCCGTCTGGTGTTACTTGGACGTAAAAACTTGTTCAGCTCATCAGCTGCCAGACAAAGGCGAAGTTCACCTGAACTTTTCAACTACCGGTGCCTTAAAGTATTGAAACCTGATTTTGAAGGTCTAATAATGCGTAACTTTATCATGTAATTTGATAGTTTTTCGAATCAAGTACTTGAGTTTGTTGGAGGGTCGGGGTAATTCCCCCTCTCACTGTTTCAAGTGATCCTCACTATCAAACATAAAGTCGACTTTTGGACCTTTGTACTCGCCTGGATATCTGCTGAAAACATCGAAAATAGAATCATTTCTGCGAATTGTTTCGTCAGCAGTCCTTTGAGTAATCCATTTATTATCAACTGCCTCTTTAAGGTCTTGTCTAAGCCGTGTTTTTTCGAAAAGATTTCTGGACTGTCATCACGTTCGTCTTCCTCCAGAGGAGTCCAGAGGGCGAAATCCGTTGTGATTAGGAGTGTCCTAGCCACTTCGTAAATAGTATACGGTTCTACATACGTCGAATTTACATACTTCGGTGTGCTGGAATGTACCTTCTTTTAGAAAAGATACTCCCGCGACTCCTCGTCTAATGGGACTCGGGTTTGCACCAAGCGTATCTACCACGTAGGTTTGTCTCTATACCAAGGCAAATCCATTGATAATCTACCAATGATGAAACCCTTGTGAGAGGTATCTAAAACGTAAAATGGCATCGTCCAAATCAGTAAATTGCCAAAACTAAAAGTCATTTGGACAAGATGAGTCATAGTTCTTACAAGTTGGCCCATTGGCCATCTTTAAGATTGACTGGTCTTTCCAGGCGAATAAACTGAATGTTATCTTCGTGTTGTACAAGTAGGTGATCCAGTAATTTCTTTGAATGAAATTTGGGAGTTGCCCCCTGAATCCAGTTGCGCTGCTACCATTTCTTTTTCAAAGAGTACCGGAATCGTAAACGTAGGGTCCTCGGCTCCTTCTGTGACAATTTGTCTTCCGTACAGATGGGCAGGACTTTGCGAAGAGGCTTCGCGTTGTCAATTGCATCAATCACCTGTTACGTTAGATAGATCAAGGCCTTCGAGGATCTTGCATCTGTTTTTCGAAAATTTTCACGTCAGGATGTGGATCGTCGTCTGAATCGATGTCTGATAAGAATGTGGGATTTCCCAGATTCATATGCAGAATCGACAGATGTCGGTGTCCACGTTCGCAAAGTTGAGCCATGCTTACGCTTATATTTCTTGTGTGAAGTTTTCTACGTCTATGGTGATGTTTGAAGTCGTCATCTGTTTTGAGTCACTTTCAGGCACCGTAGTTCTTTTTTTTGACGACGGCGTGGTTTCCTTACAGTAAGTAACCTGTTCAACCGGTATTTTGGCGGTTTTTTGGAGTTGATACAACTCTTCTCCGGCAAACTTGGTATGATCAGGCTCAAAGAACGTTTTAAGCTCAACCCTACACACTTTTGAGGCGGGTGAAGCCCTTCTTTAGGTAGCCCTTTGGAATTGTTGAGTCAACGAATCCATAACGTCTGTTGTACTCAGTGGTTTGATGAAAAATTTACCCGATACATTAGCTCATGTGGTAAATTTTTTATCCAAAATCACCCCCATATTATTGATCTTTATCGGTTAAAGGCCAGAGAATAAGGGGTACCCTGCTCTGTCTTTTTATTTTCTAATTTTAGAAAATTCAGAGAGGGATCGCGAAATATTTGTATTCTGTCGTCATGTTGGAGTTTTCCGGCAAAATTCGTACGTTGAGTGATTTGTTTATCTTCTCAGGCTAATGGGTTTATCGGTCTTTCCCCGTGGTAGAATTACCGGGAATAGGGGAAAGACGATTTTCTCAAAAGCCTTTGATAAAAAATACATTTCATCAATCTTCGTAACGAGGTTTCCACGTTTATGTGAGCTTGCCTGGAATAATTAAAAATTCCAACGACACCGCAGAAACAAATGTGTATTTCTCAGTGAATCGTTCGTGGGATATAATTTCATCGATTAGGTCATGTATCGCCATCTGTGGCACCAGGTAACTCGGTAAATTATCACCGCACTCTGTGTGTCTGATGAAATGCGATACACCTCTCCAATTGAATACACCATTGTCGAAATATTTCGGCGTTTTCAGAGATTCGTTGGCTAGGGGGTAGCCCTTGCCCCCTAGCGCTGCTCGTTTCCCGGATTCGAATCAGCAGTATTCGGTACATCGTCGTCCTCTGCAAATTCGTATTCGGAGCCGAATCGCATTGCTCGATTTTGTGAACAGGAACAAATCTTGGCGATTTCTCGCCTTCCTTCATCACTTTTTTTGAAGACCATGCGCGGCGGGAGCAAGTTTGTGGCGTTGCCGTGTGCCTGTGGGTTACGGACTCTCGTACTTTCTAACCAGCATCTTCAGGTTTGCCTTTCCAACCTGTCGAATGCGTATACTTTTTCTGAGCATACGAATTCGGCAATTAGTACCATGATTCGGAGCTGGATTCTGTGGTTGTGCCACAGCAGGCTTCCGATGATCGTACAGTTGTTTGAGCGGCTGAGTCCTCATCCTTGAAGCGAGCTTCGATGATTCACGCCGGCTGGCAAAACCTTCATACGAGTAAATAAAACGCTTTCATGTCTGTGCGCTCCTCGTTGGTAATGAGGTGCTGCTGAAAAATTCACGGAAGCTTTTCATACATAAGAGTTATTTTCTCGAACTCGTCTATCCCTTGCATCTTGAGAAATTGTGCGATACCACCTCAAGATGGTTTGAGCAATCATTCGGTTACTCGACGCATGAGTCACCTGAGTCAGGAAGTACTCCTGCGCCGCCTTCTGATCCTGACGGTCCCAGAACTCTAAGAAGAAAGCTTTCGTCATACTTTCCCACGATGATAAATGTTTCGTATTCTCTTTCCACTCCGGATTTATATCAATACAATCTAAGGAAAGTTGAGCATTTTTTCCCTCCTTCAAAGTAGAATTTTACGTGATTCTCAAATGCTTCAAAGAAATCGTTGGGATGGTATCTGCCCTCCTCATTGAATATGATACCAGCTCCTCGAATTGAGCAGGAGTTGTGGAGGTTGTTGAAGAGTATTTACGACTATCGGTGGGGGCGGCGGGTATGCGAAATTAAAGCTTGCAGGACTTGGTCCAGCTCCTGCGAAATTTGTAGGTATAGGCGTAGGGCCTCCCAAATTTGTAGGAGTTGGTTGGGGTCCAGTAAAGTTTGATTGTAGTGGGCATTGGCCCCCATAAAACTCGTCTGGATTGGCATCGGTCCCCCGTATAATTCGGCTGAATGGGTATCGGCCCCCAAATTAGACGGTATTGACATAGCACTCATTTTTCTCGTCAGTTCTTCGAATTGTGCATTCTGAGAATTCAGACTCGATTCGAGAGCTGCGATTTTGTCCTGGTCTTGCTTTCGCATTGTTGCCATATCGTTCATCAATTTTTGTTGTTGTTCGATTGCAAGTTGCCATTGCTTGGCCATGTCGTTATATCCAGCCCATATAAGGTGGCATACCGACATTCGCTCGGCATGCGGCATCATGCCGAACATGTTATAACCTGTATTGGGCCACCCGATTCCCATATTGGGCATTCCAGCAAAGTTTTGAAAATTAGGATTTTGAAAATTTTGATTCTGGATTCCTCCTCCGGGGCGGGGGGTTTGAGGGTCAAGTCCGTGAATGTTCGGATTTGAACGTGCAATTGTGTCGTTTGTACTTTTGGGTCCTTTGGAATGAGTAGAGGATGTTCACTCTCATCTCCAGAGCTTGATCCATCGTGTACAGACACGCGGGTCCGAATCCGATTGTCTACCAGATCTATTCAAATCAATTCTATTGAATACCAGCGTATTGTCACCATCTCCTGTTATATTAGTCGTTATTTATATTCGAGCTCAGGCTGATTGGAACCGTTGGGCTGACTGGTAGTTTCTTTAGGCATTTCTAGGTTTATGCTATTTAGATTCGCCAATCTTATTTATAGTTGTTTTTTGTTTGTAAGGCTATATTAGCTGCGGATCTACGATTACGTATTTGCTAGTTTCGAATTCGTTTCTTCACTCATTCAAAAGTTAGCCGTAATATTTTTAAAATAATGTACAATTGCTATATTATAAATATAGCGTTACGTTATTTTTACACACTTGATCGTAAAATATAATTTTACTATTGATCAAATGTATTTTTGAATATTTTTTATATTCGTGCAAATGAATTAATTCTGGATACAAATAATATTCTGTTTGCAATTCGTAAAAATATTTTACCAGTGAATTACAAACGGGATACAGTCGGACGAATAGCTTGCTTGAAAAAAGAAACAGAAACAAGCGTAGTCGTAGAACGTGTTGCTCGAACGGAAAAAATAACTGGAATGAATGCTCATGCGAACACGAGCCAGACGGTTACCTCCGGAGCTACGTTCGGCGACGTTGCCAACTGTATGGGTGTGTTCGACCTCGATACTCGGGCTCTGATTGGCCGGCGAGTTGTCAGAACACGTCTCGCATGTTGTCCGCGTTTCAGCTCGACTACCAAACGGTAGAATTTCAGGCTGACGCGTACGTATTAATTTCCATGCAAAATTAATACATGCGAATTTTACACTTATAAAATACACACATAAAAATACAAATGCAAGGAAATACAAAGACAGCGTGATTATTGACGTTCACATAATTCATAATTATGTTGATTAACGAAAATATTCCGTTGAAAATGCTCTTCACACTCGCGTAGAAAAATAAATACATTGGAAATGAGCAGGTAAATACACTGAACCCAATTCGACATGTGAGTGCAGGGAATAGCTCTGAACACTCGAAAAAAATATCTGGAGAGCAGGAAATAGACTCTGAACTCTCTCAGGGTAGAGAATTTTTGCCAACGGTGCTTTCAATTTTTTCCACGGTCATGACTCCGTATCGAAAAAAAAAGACACACGTGTGTCAGGCGCCAATGAAAAAAGGAGCACAGTGAGCTGATCAGGCTCACTGGCCTTTTACATAAAGAGGTGACGACTGGGCTTATAAAAGCCACTCCATCCTGCGAAGCCCTATGGGGATCTAGTCCCGAAAATACGCTAAGTAGTTGAAACACTACCCAGAGCGCCCTGTGCATTTTACCTCTACGCGTAAGCAACGAGAATAAAATACAACTAATCTTGTGTCACGCATTGCGTGCACCATTCTGGCCACCGCCATGACCTTACGGTCCGAGTTACTACCGCTTTACGACATAGCTACGGAGCAACTGCCGTTAGAGCCGATGGTTTCGTGCCTCGGCAGTAGATTCTACCACCGAGGATCACGTGACCACGCCTCAACGTCAAGACCGATTTCCCCCACCTACGGCGGAGAACAGACGGGCCAGGTCCCCCTATGACAAAAGAAAAAAAAGTGGTACGAAGAAATCACAAATTTTTGATTTTAATTTCAGTACAAACTTTGCTTCTACCACAGACTTGAAAAGTTGCAAATCATGAATTACGCTATTCCCATCCCTCAAAACCGGTTCCAATGTCTGTATACGCGGACGTATGCTAGCAATACCACTAGCAAAATCACATTCTTTGCACACCGGGATCGTTTCCGGGAAATTTGTGGATTAATAGAACGCTCTCATGTAAACGCCATGTAAAAGTTATTTTCCACACCATTTTCTAGTTGGGCCCTCTTCACTCTGCACACCATGCTACGTTTTACTTGTCTATTCCAAATTCTGTTTCACTAGTGAGAAATATGTTAAAATCTCATAATCTCAGCACTTCCAAATTCGTCGCTTAGTTGCTTTTGACTCAGCACAAGACAAATTGCATTGAAATCTTTTTTTTTTAATTTTATGCATGGTAATTTTTAAGAAATCTTTGGTATTTTGAGGATGAAATTAGACAATTTTCAACAAATTGTATACAAAATCTACTGCAACTTCTTGAGGGTGTTCTATCTTCTATCCAGATTTTGTTGAGCATTATTTTAAGATTAATTTTACATTACTTAAATGGCAGTAGTCTAGGGACTGGAAGAAATCTGTGTTATACACCAAAATGTTACAACTAGCTTTTACTGTATTTTTAAAATATAAACACTAAGCGTACGATAAGACCGGTAACTCACAGCTGTATTGGCAAAATTTCATGAGTTATTCCAATTGCTCCTGCTGGGTGCTCTAGGCTGCATTGCAGTCAAATTTTTGTTGTGATAACATGAATAACATAAACAAATGTATCTGGAAAGTGCCGAGCACACCGAGCATCAATGTCTCATTAGCATCTCGCTATGTAGGAGGAAACAAATTGAAGCAGAAAAACGATTGCACAGTCAATTCTGCGCTGCGGAGCGCAGCCAAGAGCACCTAGCGGAAAAATTGAAATAACTCAAAAATCAGCTATTCTCGTCTTACTCCTCTATCTGCAGTTACCAGTCTTATCGTAGGTCCAGTAAAGAACATGAAGGCTTCTAGGGAAAAATCCTACACTTGCTAAAATTGAGAGCAATGTTATCTCACAATGTTTTCAGAATATTGGTTTAATAGGTACCTACCTGCTTGTTACCTCTTATTATTTGTGATGCAATATTCACGAGATTTGCTAGTATCCGGTGTTGAAAAGGTAATGCTACAGTGATAAACCAACACCCCTTCCATCTGAATTAATTAGCTAATACCAAAATCTAGCTAAATGTTACTATTGAATTCTCTATGCCTGTTGGTTAAAACTCGATCCGCATCACCGTTTCAGCAGTTGCATGGAAGTCCATCAGATGTCTGTTCTAAGTAACCCTTCCAGAAGGAGAGCCAAAACTAGACTGAGCTGTGTAGCTCTGGATCCGCCGAAGTTAACATAAAAAGGGAAGGGCCACTCCCATAACCTATTTCTCCCACTTAACCATACTGGAGGGGGCTATTGTTAGATAGTGCTTTAACCAACCAGCAGGTGTAAGATAACAGGACAAAAGACCTTAAATAGGGCAATAAAACCAGTCATTATGCTGGTTTGAAATGACTAAGCAGCAGGTGGTATAAACTCAAATACAATAGATAGCAGGGGTATCAGAGAAAATATTTCACCTGCCTACACCCCCCCCCCCCGCTGTAGAATTCTGAACAATGTCAGCCTATATACTTTGCATTGAGACTACTACATATGAGAAACTATTAAGTAGCTGTGTTCCAGCTAATCTACAGTGATATGAATATCACATAGGAGGCCTTTTAGATATGTTTGCATGGCCTACTATTGTACCAAGGTGCAAAAACGCTCAGTGGGAATAATCCAACTGTTTCAATTTTTCAAAAAAATTCAATTGGAGTGCTGCCAACCGCATGTTAATTTAAATTTACACAATTTCTAAAAATTTCAGTTGGCAGAATTGCTACCTTCAATTCATTGAAAAAAATAATAATTTCAATGACCACAAAAAATGTTTGGTTTACTTTTCATTTCAAGTCACTGGACAAACAACTTGAATTTTATGAAAATTATATAAATCAAAATGCAGTTAGCAGCACTGCAATAAATTTTTTGGCACGATTTTGATATGTTTGAGTAAGCGATTTGAATTTGCTAAATTCGTCAAATCCGTGATCTGCAACTTTTCAGCCCCTTTGCAGAAGGCAGATAGTAGTATCCAATTTTGAGGTCAGTGGTTCAGGGACGAGTAGAAACTCAGACTGTACCTTTTTAGAAGGGGGGGGGGGGGTGGTCGGGATTTTTAGTGGGTGGCACTACCCAAAACAGGTGAAAACACATACATAGTTTTTGTAAATATGACTTCACTTGGAGCCTACCTAGCAACCTAGCTTCCTCCCTCTTTGGACTAAGAGACACAAATTTTTCTCGGTAGGTCCCTCACTTGAAAAAAACTACTTCATCAGTTTCGTCAAAATCGAAGACATGTTTGTTTTTTCGTTCCACCCCCGATGTTTATATGATGCTCTAAGAGTTGCAGCGTCAGCGCACCCGAGTCCTCAAACGACTTCGATTTTAACCGAAAATTTTTCTGAAACCTTAATCAAGGTGAAACTATCTTATTTCTGCTACCAACTTTACAACTCTTTGAGCTGTGCTAACTTTATATAAATTAGCGAGGCGAAAGCGCGTGCGAAGTTCTCGACTGGTATTTTTTTTCTCTATTGCGGTAATTTTTATAACTAGTCGAGGGGCCAAAAGAGAAATATCACTTTTCTAGATGTTTCGGCCAGGTTCACGCTGGAAAATTCTCTTTGTATTTCGTTCGGCGTACTTTTTCAACTATTCAGCTCTATACGAAGGTAAAGGTACCTATAACTTTGGCCATATTAATTTTTCGCCTTTTCAAAGAGCCAACCGAAGAAAACTTTTCGAGCGTAGTTCGCCGAATATTGCACCATCGTTGATGTATCTCGTCCCTCTCGCTGCTCGTGTTATAGAAATATATATTTCATAGCACGTGACTTCTCGCGGGGCGCCATGAATTATGCAGATATCACCTACGTTGAAGCTAATTACTTGGGATAAGTTTTGAGTTTCGCCATCGTCGCGTCGTATGCGTATATGACTCGACTTCGGCAAGTTCCCTTCTTTGTATGTGAAATTGGCGCGTTAAAAACGTGTAAAATGGAAGCGTTTGAAATTCACGCAGTAACTTATCAAACCGACGGCGATGAGCCCGAGAGCCCGGTTAGAAAAGTTATACGAGCAGCGAATTACCGGGTCAAGCGGAAATTCGCGCTCTCGGTGCGAATACTACTGTCGCCGACGCCGAGTTTATCAAAAGACTTTTCCATCATGGCGCATCTGCGTTAGCGCGTTTGTTGATACGTCGCTTCACCTTCGTAGATTCGATAGCGCAATGTAGAAAAGCTTCGGCGATACCAAGATACGTAGATTTTCTATGCAAACAGTGCAAAACGATTTACTATACTGGTACAATGATAAATTGAAAAATACATGGAGTATACGCGACCTTAGGTCTTCGCAGCACCGTTTAGTATTACTCGAGCGTTGGCTCGCGTCATCCTTGTCTGGAGGCCGCGGCGGGCGCGTCGTTTGTGGCATTTCAAAAAGGGGATATTCGTTCGAGTGGCTTAAGTTCGGTGTCTGTAGATTTAATGAGAAATTTAACATTGCCTGGGCGGATTCGGTCGTCGGTGTACGAATATATAAGGCGAGGGCTACATTATAAAAATCGTGACGCGAGTTTTAATACCCCCGAATAGGAAACGTGGAGTATTTGGCCGGATCGGAAGCTTTTTCATCTCTCGTCCTCGTCTCGCCCGGTATGGCTTTTCGACCTGTTAAATATTCAACATGCAGATTTAATTATTCGCCACGCTGAAAAAACTCTCCGCTAGCTGAAATTTTAATTAACCGTAATATTCCATTGATTTTTGATGATTTTATAGTGTATGTGTGCTGGTGCGATCGAATCGTTCGGAATTTCAAATTATGGTCGGGAAGAATTGAATTTTATATTGTTTTGATTGTTTAATGAATCTTGCGGAGGGATCCATTCGGCGCCTGCTCGCGAATAAAACGTTCGAGTGTTTTATTGACGGAGTTTCAAAGGGTTTCGATAATTGACCTATTAAAAGTTGGATTTGCATGGGACTCTGTTGGAAAAAAGGTACGAGTTGATTATATATTGATTGCAGAGTCCGTTAATGAAGTATGAAAGTGCCGAATATCGAGCTGTACTGTAAAATGTGAAGGATGGCAAAAGGAAAGGGGGTTTTGTGAAACCTTGCAGTTTCTTCAGACTTGGAGGTACATTCGTTTCTTGAAAAGGTAAAGGAAATTTTATGATGAGCAAATAGTTTCAAGAACCTGCAGGGGTAAAATTAAGATATCACTTGAGTAAGTGAGAGAAATTCGTTTTTGAAAATAGTGTACTTAATTTCGACGATGAAAATTACCCGATTTGAAATATTGGTCATTGGACAATAATCCTTTTTGTACGTTATTTTTAGAGAATTTCTCAGGTTACAGTTATTGGGAGAGGGGCTTTAAATTTGAATTTTTTGGATCAGAATTTTGCCTGATTTTTCTTATTTGGGTATCTACATGACAAAAAAAAACAAGAAAATCAGAAATTGGCAAAAATTTTGCCTTCGTGGGAAGAAAATCAGAAAATAATTTTTTTTTTCTATTTTATTGTAAAAAAGCAAGAATTTTCAACGTTTTGCTCTTCCTTGAATTTTTCAATTGAAGGGTAAAAAGAGAGGATGCTTTTTTGGACAAAAAATCAAAAAAATGGTAGGTACCTATGAAAATGATATGAAAACCCCAGAAAATGGCAAGAATTTCCGTTTTTGAGATCCAGTGGGCGCCTTGTTATTCAAATAGCAATTTTTCAACTAATAAACTACAGTATTATCCAAATTTTCAAAAAATTTAATGTTTTTCGCAAATTTTTTGGTTATAAACGTAGTAACAAGTTGTCCCTCTTTGTCCTCGACCACTGTTTAATTTGACCTTGCTCATTTCATAATTGTTTGAAATCTTTTTCTTAATCTTCTCCAAGGTAAATAGATACTACGTATATAGGTAGTCTAGATCGGCGAGTTTGTGTGCTAGTGTGAATGTTTTGACGTCACTGGTTGAAAAATTTTATCACTACACTATAGACACTGGACCTGGTGCAGGTTATAATCACTACATTTGATTTACGTAATGTAAAAACTAGAGAAGCATTGACCTCGCGGAGCATGCGCAGACATATGTATTTCAACCACTGACGTCACTATCCCTGCACTTTCCTCAGCTCCCGGGTGTGTACAACAACGATCTAGACTACCTATATACGTAGTATCTATTTACCTTGATCTTCTCTAAAAAAAAAACAAAATGATCTACCTTAGGAACTTTTTGTTTTAGAATGTCAAGTGAACAGAGCTGCCAACTGAGTGGTGTAAAAATTTCTAAAATCTTCGAATTTTTCTTCATAAAAAATCCTAAAAGTGAAGTGTAAGCTGTGAAATTGAAAAAAAAAAAAGGTTGCTTTATTGTAAATATCCCAAAAATATTGATCAAATTCAGATGAAAAATTCTGTAGAAATACGAAAAAGTTTGATTGTCGTAATTATGCTCTCAGGTGCTCTAAAAAAGCTCCATCGTGAGAATTAAATTTTCTTTTTTTCGAGATTTCAAAATTTTGGGGGTTGATTGATCCTTTTTGGGACACTTAAAGACCTGATATGACCCTCAAAATAGTTTTTTAGATTTTTTGGAGAAATTTCGTATTAAAATCGCTGAAAAAAATTGGTATGAAAAAATTAGGAGCATATTCGGAGTTATTTTTGGGACGCTTGAGAGCGAAAAATTCGTTCTTCAAACCAGGGTTTTCCGGATTTCTTAATCAATTTTCTTAATTAAGTAATATTTTTTGCAGTCCCCTCCTCTTGAAACCATGTCACTATTCTTCATGATAAATTTTACTGAAAATTTTTCGAAATAATTATAATCTGATGAGCATTATCTGAAGAGAAACACCAATAGAGTGATACGAGTGCAAAATATTTTAGAAAACGCAATTTTCGTAACATAGGTAAAAACATTTTTTCTATAAATTTTTATTTTTTAATCCTAAATTTAAAAAATGCTTTTTAACGTTGGCAACAATGGCAGAAATGATTGAAAGATGAAGAAAATGTTACTTGTCTTGAGGACTTCTAAGTCACATAAATAATAATTATTTAAATATCGATGTTTCATGATTGTAAAAAAAAAATGAAAATCATAAAAAATAAAATATGATTTTGATTTCAAATCCACATCATGATTCTATTTTAAAATGCATAAAAATATTAAAATCAATTAAAATTTTGCAGGGTCCGCATTAGAAAACATGGAAATTCATGAAAAAGAAAGCCATTAAAAATTATTAGGTAGTTGGTCATGAAAAATTATGTAAAGGTGACGATTTCGATTCGAAATTCATTGCTCTGTTTCAAAAATTGTGGTTTTGTTTCCAAAGTCATGAGTTTTCCCGAAAATCATAATTTTGATAATCTTGAAATTGGTAAAAAGTCATCAAAAGTTTCAAATTCAAGTACATCGGAGAAAATTACCAAAAGCCATAAAAACTTCAAAATACTGAATTAAAATTTTAAAAGTTGCGATTGGCTCTTCAATTTTATTCAGAATTTTGACCCCTCCTTCCCCCTCCTCCCAAATACAGGCATTAAACAGAGTCGCCTTTTTTAGTGACTTATCCCCTAAGGTTGATCACTAAAAGTCACTTTTTTGCCAAAAGGTCACTATTTCATTCTTAAATCGTTTTTTTCGTTCAAACGGTCTACCGCTCTTGCATGCAATTAAAAAATACTGATTTTCTAAAAAAAAAAAGTCTTACCAAATCTTTTTCCCCTGTTTATTAGTTCACCAGCCTTGTTGATTGATACCTTGGCAAAGATTTATTAATAAAAAAAAATATTTTTTTACGTTTTTTCAAATGCGGTTTGAGTTATGAAAAAAAATAGGGGGTGTATTTATTTATGAGGAAAAAATTGAAAAATTTGTCACTTTTTTAGAAAAATAGGTCACTTTTTGCCTCATAAAAAGTCACCAAAGTCACTATTTTTTCTCAAAATCTGTGTTTGATGCCTGCAAATAGATTTCATAGAAGGAACGAAAACAAAATTATGAATCTTGAGTTTCAAATTCTTTTCTTTTAAACTTATAAAACAGCGTAAGTTGGAATCTGAGCAAAAAGCCACGAAAAAATCACCGGAAAAAGTTATAATTCTGGTCAACAAGTTTCAAAAAGTACAATTCAACATTTTGACTTTTCAATGTTTAGAACCTCTTTTGCTTTAAATTCCAAATCATGACTTCTTAGTTCTTCATGACTTTCATAGTTGCAGTTATGACATCGATGACAAATATTCAAAGATCAATTTTTCTTCCTCAAAATCCATTCATTTGAGGTCAACGGCTGATAGCTTTCATATTATTCTCTCTTCCCAAAATATTCGTTCGCCAAAGTCTTTTACTGAAAATCCACTTCAATAAAAATTTCACCGCGCAAATGTTTTCTTCACTTCACAGGGAATACGACGATCATAAAATACACATTAGAAAACTATCTGCGAGTCTATATTTCAGCATTTTCCCAAGAATTTCACCTTCAAATGCAAAAATGCCTACATGTATCACATTCTCACAGCATCTTTCCACTTCTCATGCTTATATACCTGGCTCAACTCTTGTGAAAATTTCCACATCGATCCGGCTCAGTTTTTTGACGTATTTTAACGCTTCGCGAAGCATTTGGCGAAAGAGAAAAGACGTTTCGAAAACAATTCGGTGTATTGTAAAAGTATACATTACAGTAAATGACACACGTATCAAGTCTCCCCGTTTATATGAACCAGCCCAGCGTATAAACACGAGCTATACGATGAATATTTAAAATTTGATCATTTCGATGAACATTTTTAAAGAAACATTTGACGGTGACACGACCTGCGTATTTTCGCATCTACATTTCGCATTCGTGCGAATATCTCCTCGTACCCGAATCCGATGCGATAATACGCGAAAAGGCGAAACCATTAATTTCGCCAATGCTGTTGGTACATGTATACTTACACAATGTAGTATTGAATACGCCAGCTATCCGCCATCATCGTGTAGCATACCCGATCATTAATGAAACAAGGGCAAAATTTACAAAAGCTCGGTGTTCGAAAAGTTTTAGTTTTACAAGACTACTAACATTAAGCTCATTAGAGTAAGAGCCTACCGCCAGCTCTTTTGAACAAGTTTTAAATGTAATTCATCAATTATCGCTTAATCTTAGCGTACTTATTGTCCGCCTTTCTACGGTTATATTACTCTTAATAGGGTAATTTAAGAAAATAGGTAGTGTTTTCGGTATCCATTAATGCTAAGCACTCCGAATATACGATTCTTTATATTAAAAAATATTACAAAAACTTTAAGTTTTTTCCACACAAAAAATTACGCTTTGTTTCAAGAACAAGCAGGGTGTCCACTTTCTAGAAACCCTGGAAAATTCAGGGAATTTTGATAGTTGGGAAAGTGTCCAGGAATTCTGGAATTTTCTCGGTATTTTTTTTTTTAAACTTCAAAAGAAGAATAAATCATTTAGAAAAGTGTTTCTTTGCTTATTATTATAGATTTTTCAAAAAATTTCACTCTTGCTTCGCTTGAGACAAATGGATGCCATTTAATGGCCCGACAAAAAATAGTGTATCCACAGGAAGAAAAAGACCATGGGTGAGTTGATTCCCAACGAAATATTCTTGTGAAAATATATAGGCGAATTGATTCTAATTTTTTTTTCGAGAAATGTGCGAATTGATTTTCATTTTTTTTTTTTCGGAGTATGTACAAGCCGATCCCCACTTTTTTTCAACAAATTGAATAATAAGCATTGGGTATTGAATGCCTAAAATCAGAAAACGAAAATGGAAATTTAAACTTGAAAATCGAACATTAAAAATCCAAATTTAAATATCTGATATCAAATATCAAAAATCAGATAGGTCGGTATTCAGGGTGATAATTTTACACTTTCTTTTCGAACGTTAAAGGGAATGGACAACCAGAAAATTATGCCTAGATCCCTGATCTCAAAACGACGAGGTAAATCCCACCCTGATTCCAAATTACCTCTCCCTACCGGACCTTAAAATCTGACTATGTTCAAAAATGATTCAGTAAATGTGGATGTCTTTACCCAAAAATACCATTAGCATTAATTTTTTATCAGGGGTTCGTAAAGAATATCAATTTTTTCGTGTTTTCTCAACATGTAGCAAAAAATTGGAAAAAATGTTCCTTAAAATGATATTAAACACATATTTAAATATTAGCGTCAATTTTCCTTGCTTTTTTCTCGATTGGTTAAATTAAAATATTCATATCTACTCTCATCATTTTGAGGATTTTTTTTTTGATATTTTGCTGAATATTGAAAAAAACAAGAAGAAATTCCTATTTTTTAAGGACCTCTGAAAAATAGGATTATGATTAAAAATGGATACCAATGACATTTTATAGGTAAGTAAAGAAAAAACATCCATACTAAAACCATTTTTGAGAAAAATCATTCGGCAAACCTCCTCGTGGTATCTCCTGGGTAACGCTAGTAGGCTGAAAAAGGTTCGGAATCAACTCATACATACCCCAGAAAAAAATTGGAATCAATTCGTACATATTCCAAAAAAAAGGGGGAATCAATTCACTAACTCTCAATCAAGCACGACGAAAATGTATCAAATGGTTACAATATTGTATGAACAGCAATTCCATTATGGCGTGATTAAAGAAAGGAATGACATATTTTCAATAGGAAAAATTATGCTTTTAGTTTAAAAAATCTGAAAAATTACATTTCAGTCGAAAATTATAGATTTTTTGTCCCACCAATAAGTCAACTTCGAGTTATCTTTGAGGAAAGTAAGGACGAAAAAAATGTTCAGATTTAATCAAAAATTTGAAAAATTATTTTTTAAAATAGTTTTTTGAAATTTGAGTATAACAAAAAGTTACAGATATTGCTCAAGCAAAAAAAAACAAAACAAAGATGTGTGTTTGGCACTCAGGAATTCAGGATGGATATTTTTAAAATCTAAAATTATGCCGAAGTAAAATCTAGTCCGTTCGAAAAGATTTAGGGTAGAGGGGGGTTAAATTTGATGGGTACATCTACCTAAATTTTCTCAAGTTTGGTGAAAAGGGATGCATTTTTTTCAAAAACAAGTCGTTTTTACAAAAAAGTACAATTTTTAATTTTTTAGAAATAAAAAGCTGCTAGCATTTTAGCCGGAGGGGCGGGGGAAGAGGACAAAAAAATTGATAGATATTATAGTCGGTACAACGAAAGAAGGCACTTTTCCCCTACGTTCTCCCACCACAAAATTTAAAAACGCTGAGTTGTGATTGGACGAAATTTGAAATCAACGCGCGTCGTTGGTTTCCGCGTTAGGAGTCGAGTAGGGGAAAAGTGCCTTCTTTCATTGTACCGACTATAAATGCATTTCTTTAAATTTTAAATTATGAAATTTTCAAAAAAATTTCTTTCGGTATTCTCGGGGGTAATTTACACTCTTTCTTTCTACAGAATTCATTTAAAATCCTTTTTTTCTGGACGACATTGAAAAAAAAAAGAGGGAATGTATTGGAATTAAGAATTATTGACCTTGTTTTGGGAAATTTCACTGTGGGAAAAATGATACCATCTTTTAGAATTTTTTTCACAAAAATTTTCACCCTTGGTTTGCTCGGGCTCAACACATTAATCTCGTTCCCTACCATGGCGATCTTGAATGAAATGTTCAAAATTTTCCCCATTTTTTAGACGAGAAGGAGTCATTAAGGAATATAGTTTGGGGGGGGGATTTAAAAAAGTAGCACGAAAAAAAACAAATGGAAAATTTCTCTCTTTTTAAAAATACGAGTCTACTGAATTTTGGTTCCCCCCTCCGCCTCCTCCTGAGATTTCCGCCCAAGTTTCGTCCCTGAACTCTGCAGTCAATGCTACAAAACAAAATTACAAAAATTACAAAAATTTTCAAGAAGTCGATTTTTACTCCTGAAATTTAAAACTTCGGCAAACATTCCTCCTCGTTATCAATACAAGCTGTTTTTAGGGAAAATGGTTAGGAATTCATTAATCTATCTCAACAAAATGATTGATACCAATGATACCTATTTTATCTCCTTATCGATTTTATATTTATTTGGACAAACCGAAAAAATCAAAGGGCCTTGGTGGAATTTATGAATTTGAAGGGCGTTTCTTTTGGAGGGGGGAGAGGCAACAAATTGTGAATTTTTTTTTAAATTTTCAGTTAGGAAAAATCCGAATGTTCATTCGTATGATTCAGTAGACTTCTTGTCATAATTTGTTTCATTTTTCAAAACTTTATAATTTTGCTTCAAAACTAAGTTTTTTCCTTTTTATTTGACATTTTTTCTATAATAAATTCAAGTTTTCAAGTTTTTGTGCGGAGGAGCAAGGTCCAGAAATTTTCAAAATTGAATTTAACTCATTTTTGTAGCCGAAATAAGAACATCTAAAAATCTCGTAAAAAATAGTGATTTCTGAAAAAAAATTGTTAGGCATCTTGCGAAAAAAATTACCCTTTCTTCCATGCTTTTTGAAAATCATATTTAAAAGGTCCAGAAAACTTTCAAAAAATTGGTCCGGGAAACCTGGAAAAGTTGGGGAAAATCATCTCTGAAATATTGTGGACACCCTGAGAAGGCGGAGCACAAAGTAAAATGTCGTATATTCAAACGAAGCAAGCTCATGTTAACTATATAATCGCGTTGCGAGTGGAGTTAGAGAACTATATCCTTCTGCCATATACATTTCACGTAAGCGATTCACAATTTAGTCTAAATTGTTCGTTAAGTAATACTTTAATACGTAAAGTAGGTTTCGTTTTCAATTTCACGGGTAAATGAATGTAACGCCAACGCGTACCAAGTTTACCATTTGTTATTTGTACCGGAGAAGATGGCTTGAATTTACATCATTAAAGAATAATTTACTATTAAAACAGATCCGAACCTCGGGAATTTTTTTTCTTCGCCAAAGAAATGAGAAAAAAATTAGCCACGGAGTAATTTCAAATTACGAACTTGCGTTCAATTCTTTAATGAGGGAAATATTTGAAAAGACTTAATTACACAAAGAAAGTCTCTCTTTTATTACGAACGGTTCGTTTCAAGATTCTTCGACGTAATAAGCAAGTACACCGGTTAGCGCGATGCGAGTACAACGAAATCACTGAAAAGAAATCTTATACTCGGGACAAGGAAAAAATTAAGGAGTATTATTAACTTTTTTTTTCTCGAGCTTTGCGTTATTTTTTTTGCTTTTTTAGTCCGCTTGATTCAATACTTTCGTAAAATCATTAATCTTTCTTTTTCCGTCGCGCGTTTATCAAGCGTAAACTAATATAATATTTTTGTAATTAAGTGTAGTCTACAGTTTGCGAGTAATTTTTTTTCCACCGAGTTGCAAAAATTATAAATTAAGTAGGTAGATGTTTTTAAAATCAGATTCTATTGTGCGAAAAAAGTTACAATGGGATTTGAATTGAATTTTAAAATGTTGTTTTCGGCTCAAGGTTGGTCTTATTTTTGCAGTCTAGACTGATCCGATGTAAATTGGAAAAATGATTTTTTATTAATTTTCGAATGCAGCGACGAGCCGAAGCTTGCTTATTGGAGGGACAAAAATTGAATTTCGACTGAAATGAAATTTTAAAATTTTTTCCACTCGAAGTACGAATTTTTCAAGTTTCTTCAACTTGGAATAGAAAATTTTTCAAAAAAGACATGATTTTTTGAAAATTTTTGGACTCGAACCAAATGTTTTTGGCTGAAAATGATATTCTACCAATATTTGTAGCGATCTGGCCCCTCACTCTCCTCATTTGACCCGGCCCTGCCCAAAAAATGGAATGATAATGTATTTGAATCAGAATCAAGATGTTGGTTTACATGACGTCTTACAAATTTCAGAGTTTTGTGTTCAGAATTATGATTTTTTTGTGATTAACGTTGTCATGTTTTTTAAAATGATTTTTTATTCAAAAATTTTGACATTTTTATGCGTGGCGTCTCTTCTGGCAAGGAAAACAAGAAACCCCAGAAAATAGCAAGAGTTTTAATGAACTTACTGCAAAAAGCAAGAATTTTCAACGTTTTCCTCTTTTCTTGAACTTTTAAATGAAAAATTAAAAGGATGGGATCTTTTTTGGGCAGATTCAAAGCAAGAAAAATTGCATTAAATTTAATGCAATTTTTCTTGCTTTGAATTCTTGCCAATTAATTGGCAAGAAAAATCCCAAAAGTAGCAAGAATTTTCATTTTTTAAATCCAGTAAACATTCTGTCATGATTTGAAACAAAATTATGATTTTTTTGTACTGTAACTTTTTTTTATTGCTTTTAGTTATTCACAGCTATTTTTAAATACACAAATGTCGTGAATTTTTTTAAATTTTAAATAAAAATCTGAATTTTTCAGGGCTGGGCTGCGAGAACGATGAAATTTTGGTTCCCGTTCCCGTTCTCGTTCTTGTTCTTCAAAAGTCCTTCTTGTTCTCGTTCTCATTCTCGTTTGCGTCCTTTCGATTTCGTATTTTTTACGGGTTACAGACGATTCATTTCAAAATAGGAATTTTTGAAGTGAAGAATAAAAAAGAACGAGGAAATTATCGTTCTCGTTCTTGTTCCTGTTCTTTTCTTATCGTTCTCGTTCTCGTTCTTGTTCTCGTTCTCAAAATGTCTGGAATTTTCATAATTTTTGAAACAGAACGATGACTTTTTCGATTCTAAATCAATTTGTGACTTTCTTTTTCGTCAATTTTCATGACTAGTGACGTTTCTATGATTTATATGACTTTTAAGTATAATCTTTAGGATTGAAAAGTGAAAATTACAATTTTCGTAACTTTTTTTACTTCTGAATCAAACTCTCACCTGTTTCATGACTTTTGGGACAGATAATTGTGATTTTTTAGATTTCCAATCAAAACCGTGACATTTTGTGACATTTTTATGACTCATCAAATTCAAGAAAATTCTCAAATGAATGATCGTTGTGACTTTTTTCATTGATTTGAAATCAAAATTTTGACTTTTTAAAATAATTTTTCAAAGAGAATCTCGAGTTTTTAGGATTCGAAATAGAAATCGTGATATTCATAACTTTTTACGAACTCTGAGGTTTATTTGTTTTCAAAATTATAATTTTTGTGACATTTGTTCTTCGCAAATTTTCATCACAAGTGATTTTTTTCTATTTATTTTAAATCAAATCTTGAGTTCTTGACTTTTTCGTAAATTTTGAAACAGAATCATGGATTCGTTTGAAATCGAAATCGTGATGTGTTCGTGTTTTTTACGATCTCTCAAACTTCTTTTTTTTAAATTCATAATTTTTTTGTGATTTTCTTCGTGGAATTTCGTCATGGTTGGTGATTCAGATTCGTGACTTCTCAATTTTAAATTTAAATGTTCACATTTTCATGACTCCCGGAATAAAATTATGAAATGGTGACTTTTTGTGATTTGTATAACTTTTTTAAACTTGAGAGACTTCGTTTTCGAATATGATTTTTATGATTTCTTTCTAATTTTTGAACCAAAAACTGGACTTTTTCATGACTTTTGAAACTGAATCATGTTTTTGAACTCGAATCGAAATCGTAAAGTTTTTATCAGGGGTCGCGGAGGGGGGGGGGTCTGGTCCCTCCGGCTCCGGCTCCGGCTCCGAGTTTTTTGAAAAAAGTACCTCCGGCTCCGGCTCCGGCTCCAGAGTTTTGAAAACACAGCCTCCGGCTCCGACTCCGGCTCCGGGCGTTTCAGGAAAAGTGCCTCCACCTCCGGCTCCAGCTCCAGAAAATTTTAAGGGGCTCCGAGAGGTCCCTCCCGGAGGTCCCTCCTTTCGTTTTTTTGTAAAAAAAGTACGTGTACGAATTATATCAATTGATATTCTTTACAATTCTCATGGGTTTTGATCTTTTGATTATCGCTAACAAAAGTATAATGTAGATAGAGATGTGCGCCGAGGTAAAATCAGCGGCGGCGGCGAACTTCCAAAATCTTACGGTGGCGGCGACGCCATCGGCGCGCCGCCGACCTCAATCGGCGGCGGCGAATTCGGCGGCGTGCTTTTTTAGTTTTTTTTTATCAATTTTTTGACTCCCTTAAGTGTGTTTTTTTTTACCAATTGGTAGTTGGTACCTTTTTTCCAAACACGCGCACATAATTTGGTAACCCAGAAAAGAATTTTTCATTTACAAATATTTTATGGTATAAAATGTATAAAATATTTGTAAATGAAAAATTCTTTTCTGGGTTATCAAATTACGTGCGTGCGTTTGGAAAAAAGGTACCAATTGGTAAAAAAAAATTGAAAAAACGACACATAAGGGAGTCAAAAAATGATAAAAAAAGCTCGCCGCCGAGATAAAAATCGGCGGCGGCGGCCGAAAACCAAGAAAAATTGGCGGCGGCGGCGGCGTAATTTTTCGGCGGCGCACATCTCTAAATGTAGATGTACACGATGAAAAATTGAATGAAAGAGTCGGCCAAAAAAATATACATATTATTACTTTTCACGCTATGCTTCATCTGTTAGAATTTTATGCAGGGGTCGCGGAGGGGGGGTCTGGTCCCTCCGGCTCCGGCTCCGGCTCCGAGTTTTTTGAAAAAAGTACCTCCGGCTCCGGCTCCGGCTCCGAGTTTTTTGAAAAAAGTACCTCCGGCTCCGGCTCCGGCTCCGAGACTTATTATACAAGTACCTCCGGCTCCGGCTCCGAGACTTATTATACAAGTACCTCCGGCTCCGGCTCCGGCTCCGGAAAAAGTGGTCGGAGGGGGGGGCTCCTCCCTCCTCCCTCCGCCTCCACCTCCCGACCCCTGGTTTTTATGACTCACAAAATTCAAGATTTTTTTAAAATGAACGATTGTCATGATTTTTTAGATTTCCACATTTAGATTTTCTATCACCTTTTCTTCATGAATTTTCATCACTTATGATACAAAGTTATGACTTTTTTCTTACTTTTAGATAAAAATCTGGACCCTATCATGGTTTTTGAAATAGAATCAGGAATCGTTTCAACGTTTCTGTGATTTGTACCAGTTTCAAGAACTTCAAAACTTTGTTCTCAAAATTATGATTTTCGTGGCTTTTTTCACTTTCGAATCAAAACATCGACTTTTTCATGAATTTTCAACAGTACAGTAATTCCAAATCTTACTCGTGATTTTTTAGATTTTTTACCAATTTCGAGGCTTTGTTCTCAAAATTATGATTTTAATGATGTTCTGTGTACTTACTTCTTCAAAAGTTTTCATAATGTCTGAATCGATGTCGTGCTTTTGAAATACTTATCAGTTTTTAAGAATGAGTTATGATTTTTTACACTTTTAAATCAAAATTTTGATGTTTTTGTGATCTTTTTGATTTTGGCTGAGAATTCGTGATTTTTTTTTACTCTTCGTGAATTTTTTCAGCTTCTAATGTAAAATCGTCTCCTTTGTTTTTTTTAAAAGCAAGTTCTGGTTGATTTTATATGATTTCTGTATACTCATTTCTGTAATTTTCGTTATCACGTAATTAATTAGGGTTCTCATCAAATTACCAATAGACCTATATCATTACTTTGCTCCCTACCCTAAAAAAACACAAAAAACAAACACCATTGTCAAATTTATTTACATGCAGACTAAAACCATTTTAAAAATTTACCATCGCGCGACGTAACACCGAATAAATCAAAATTTTCGTCAGAATGTTTTACGATGCCCAAGTACGTAGCAGGCAGCGAAAACGAGGCCGGCTCGAACTGCTCTCTTGACGCCAGCAGCGCCGAATTTATACCCGAATTTCACGAGCAGCTCGTGTCAAAATGGCACGACTACGTGTAATGTGAATAGTCGTTTTGATTTTCGTATCTGTGCTCGGCTACGTGTTAAATTAGCATTTCGTGTTTGGCAAAAATTAAACCGACTCGACGCCTCTCACCTTAACTCGCTGACATCGCGTCAACCCTTATCGCCAAGTATTACGAAAAACGTACCGTAGGTAGACGCAGATAGATACCTACGTAGGTATTTTTTTTCTAATTTGTACACTTTCGAGAGTAACGTGAAAGCGAAAAATTTACATATCGAATGAAAGAGAACATGTGGTCTGCCTCCCCCCCCCCCGGGGGTATAGTATACGAAGACGATTACCAATTTAAATGAGAAGCTAATGCGAGTAAAAGAAAAAAAAACACCGAATAGCGAACAGATACGCATTCAACAAAGCGTATCACTATCTTAAAAGTTGAGAATTTATTCTCAAGTTTATCCGAATTAAGCGATGAGCGCAATATTAGAAAATTAATGCTTAAAGTTTAACCCTGTGTGCGAAATATGATTCGTAAATAAGCTGCTTGCTGCGGCTGTGTTGCGCTGTACGAGTATGAAGGTTAATACACAGACGTGATACGGTTTTACGTTCCGTTTACCGCGGGTATCCGAGGAATTCGCTGACTTACGATAGCTAATTATAAGTTATTTAGTGTATGATATCGGATTTTCATTTTGTGTACGTATAAGTGGCTTGGCCAACTCCCCGGAGAGTTTATAATAATCTACTAAGCCGAATTCGAGTTGTTGCCAGGGTGGAATTTCAATTCGACAAAAATACGTATTACGTAAGCTTACAGCTGCTTGGTGAGATGGTGACTCGATTGGGACCTGGCGCCTTCAGGAGCAGCGTGTAGGCAACTTTTGTGACATGACGTACTGTTGCGTGGGTGTATGGAGTGATAATCCTTGGCGGCGGGGGAAGAGAGGTGCTTGGAAGTTCGAGATGTGAAACATGCATGCATGCTGCTGGGTGAAAAATTGCTGGTTTTTTTTGGAAAGATGAAGAATGCCTAAAATTTGAATTTGTATAGGTAAAAAATTAAATGTAAGAATTGCTGAATTTTCGTTGAGTTTTGTGTTTGTGATGGAACATTCACACTAGCTAAAATAATCAGTACTCGAAGTATCTGATTTTATTTAACAACTTTTTTTTTTTCAAATTACCTACTCACTTCAATTTTTTTCTTTCTGCAAATTTTCACAATTTTGTCCATCAATGTTAATATTTTTTGACCAAAATTGAGAAGTTGAAGTCGTTTGTATTTAAACGTTTTAAATGAAGATTTGAAAAACCAAGTTTATTTTGTATTCAATCGTCAAAAATTCAAAAACAGATCGAAATAGAATTTTATAAAAAATGAAAATTCTTGCCATTTTCATGCAATTTAAAATCTCCTTTTTATGATTCCATTAGAAAATCCAAGAAAAGAGGGAAATGTTCGAAATGCTTGCACTAAAATTCTTGCTCTTTTTTGGTTTTTCCTTGTTAGGTAACTAAATATCTCAAAGTACCTCCAATTTTGAATCAATAAATAAATAAATTTCCATTAAAATCCATCAAATAGGTTTTGTAGGATCTTTCTTGAAAGCTGAGTTTTTTTTTGAAAAAAAAAACTATTGATAGCAAAAGTGAAAAGTAAGCTCAATTTTTCTGTAAAATTTATAGACAGGCATTTTTTTTACAAGATTAAAAGATCTGGCTATAGAATGCATGCTTCTCTTTATCATAAGCGCACCCAGAAATTATTTAAGGGAGGGGTGAAATTTCAATGAAAAAAATTAACACACTTTTTCCTTTAGGGTAAAAACCAGGGCTGGTGGAACAGAACAGAACAGAACAGTATGAACAAATAAAAACACTAAAATTTCTGTTTTCGCGGAACAATAACCAGAACAGAACAAAATAATGTTCTGAACAAATAAACGAGAACAGAACAGAACAGAACATATGAAAAATATTGTTTTGTTCTATTCAGAACAGAACAGTATAATTTTTTTCTGTTTGTAAATTTATAATTTTTCAGAATTTTTAAGCTTTTTGGAGGATTTGGAAATTTCCCCTTTCCCTCCTCCCCATGAGTCCAAGCTTACCATACCAGAAAACCACATTTTCTCACTTGGACATCAATTTATTAATTTTTAAAAAATTGAACAGAACAGAACAGAACATAACAAAAAAGACCAGAACAGAACAGAACAGAACAGAACAAAACAGAACAAAACAACTGGAACAAAACCAGAACAGAACAAAACAATTTGCTTAAGGATTCGTTCCTGAACAGAACAGAACAAAACGACGTTCTGTTCCACCAGCCCTGGTAAAAACCTTGGATCATGGATATGTTTAAATGTACTATACGTTCTTTATGCTAAATTTTGAAATATTTCCTTTTTTCAAGTTGAACATAATATCAATATGTCTTGATTTAATTTTTTTTTTCATTTTTTAATATCTAACGTAATATCATTATAACTTGACCTAAAAACTTACAACATTTGCTAAACCCACATTTTGAAAACACCGATTCTTCTTTTCTTTTCCACAGTTTACCTAATAAACATAATGTCATTATGTCCTAACCTAAAAATGTATTTTATCTCAAGTTTTTTACATCCAACATAATATCGTTATGCCATGTCTAATCTAAAAACGTTACATCAGTATTCTCTGCTAAACCAACATTTTGAAAACACTGATTCTTCTTAAACATTGTGTCATTATGTCTTGACCTAAAAATGTTTTTCATCTTGAGTATTTTGCATCCCACATAATATTGTTATGTCTTAATCCAAAAACATTGCATTATCAGCATTCTTCTCTAGACCTACGTTTCAAGGAGACCAATTCTATTTTCTTCCACAGTTTAATAAACATTATGTCATTATGTTTCAACTTGAAAATGTTTTTTATCTCAAGTTTTTTACGTCCCAACATAATATTATGTTCTAATCCAAAAACATTACATCACCATCAGCATTCTTCCCTAGACCCACATTTCAAAGACACTAATTCTTCTATTTTCTTCCACTGTCTATTAGATATATATGTCCTCATCTCAATTTCTTTCCAATTCTTTAAATATCTAACATGATATCATTATGTCAATATGTCTTGACCTAAAAATGTTTTGAAGCAAGTTTTTCAAGTTTAACATAATGTAATTATGTCTTGATCTAAAAATATCATGTAACCACCACCAACATTACATTACACCACCAGCGTTAAGTTACACCTCCAGTGTTATATAACACTTTTCAAATTTTACCCTCCAGCCCTAAAAAATCCAATATCATCAACATCCGACAACCCTAAAATGCACACATCACTCAACCTTTCAAACTCGCTGTTCAAGTCTGACACAATGTCATTATGTCTTAATATAAAAGCGTGTTATAACTTTAACCAATATTACTGTAAAAGTGTAACATAATATCATGTCTTCATCTAAAATCATTTTTTCCAAGTTTTTCCAAGTTTAACATAATGTCATTATGTCTTGATATAACAACATTATGTAACTGTAAAATTACATAACAAATTTTTTCAAGTCTAACATAATATCATTATGTCTTAATCTAAAAACGTTACGTAACCATCCCAGCGTTCCGTAACACCTCCAGCGTTACGTTACACTTTTCAAATTTTACCCCCCAGCCCTAAAACATATCCATGTCAAAAATTCAGTAACTTGTTATTTCCTTGGCGCTGGCGTAGTCAGGGTATTTTCATTAGATTGATAATTCATAAACGGATTTAAGCCAAGTAAAATTAAAAAATTACGGAATTTCAGTTACTTTTTGCTGATTTTTTAGTCAAAATTATTGATTTGTTTCTGACAAACTGGGAATTGATTGAGAAATCAGTGATTCTTGACCGAGAGATCAGTGAAAAATCATCAATTTTTAAAATAGAAGAATTAAAATACTGCCCGAGCGAAGCGAGGGTGAAAAATTTTTGAAAATCCTGTTTCAAGAGGAAAAAAATTCACTTTTTTTTTGCATTTTTCCAATAAAAAAATCCCCTGTCCGAGCTTAAGGGAGGGGCTCGAGCCCCCTGAGCCCCCCTCTTAGGTGCGCTTATGCTCTTTATGCTTTTCAAGTCCCTTTTTTGAAAAATTTAAACTAGAATTTCTGACATCTCTTACTCCAATCTTCAAAATTCTCCTCTCCAATTTTTAAGATATCTAAAATAGTATTCAGTTTATTGATTTCGTGAATTTTTTTTTTAATGGTGACTTATTTTTCCATGTCAGAATGTATATAAAATTCAATTTTTCCAAATTTTAAAATTTTGGCGAATTGAGACGGAAATTTTGAATCATAATTATGTGTTGAAATTACAGAATAGGCATACCAATTAGATGAAGGCAATACCTAATAGGTTTAGAAAGTCGAAAATTTAAAATTTTACTAAATTGGATTATTTCGTCTAATTTTTAGAAATAATTTACTTACTTGATATTTTCTTCAAAGAAAACTTACTGATTTTTGCAGTAATTTATGGATTTTTTTTTGGAAATTGCTGAATTTTTGTCTCGTTGATGGTTTCTTTGGCCTTGGTTAAAGTAGGTCTAAAATTTTATAAGTTTTTAAAAGGCCCCAATCCAAAAGTCATGATTTTAGGAGAGTGGTCATTCAAGTCATGAAAGTGTCATAACATCAATTGAAAATTGACTCTCGAAACTAAAAATTTGTTTAAAAATTTATAAAATTGTAAAATTATTTAAAACTGATGATTTTTTTGAAAAGTTTATGAAATAGTAATCAATTTTATTCAAAAATTTTGATGGACAACATTGGACAACTTGTTACTTTAGAAGGTACTGATTCGTCTATTTAAATTCTCATGGTATCTAGATCTACTAGCAAGAAATTTCCGCCCTTGATTCATACAGACGAGACTTTTATCTTCTTTTTATTTGAAATATCATTGTAAGAATTACGTTTTCGTGCCTATTCTCTGTCTCTCTCTTTTGCATGAGAGAATTACATTTTGCCTGTAGTCTCTGTCTCTTGCACTGCTTTCTCTTCTCACCATTTAAAACCTACCCTGGTTAGTGGTTACATATGCGAGCACGTAGGTCCTTTGTTTGTCTATTCGCTGGTAAAGCCGACAGTACGACTTCCGACGATTCGAGTGATGGTATGTCTTTACAACTACCATGACTAATTGGTAGTTAATAAGGGATGAGTTGTATGGCGTGCAAGGGTGGGAAGTAATCCTGGACATATGGCAACACATTCCATTTGTTTTCGTGTTCGAATGAATATGCAGTTGAGATCTGCATTTAATTTGTATACGTGAAAGCAGTGGAGTAAACAAATTTTCGCTCCTCTTACGTCATTTCATTATTCGATTTTTTCCGTCAAATTTTCAGAAATTTGATTTTTTCATTTGGAATTATTTCTCATGTAGGGCTCCTTTCTTTACAAAACGCTGATTTCAATTTTTCCTGCCGATTTCTCTTGTACGTAGATACATATACTATTCCTTCCACGATTCGGCGAGATCAAATTTTTCAACTTTGTTAAAATTGATAAATTTTATGCTTACCTAAATTTTTTTCAGATTATTTTCTGGTTATAAAATATTCATGCTCAAATCTTTTTTGTGTGTAAGTATTTGATATTTCGATTTTCAAAAATTTTGCCTTTGCTTCGCTCGGGCCAAATTATTTTTCTTTTCGACGTTTGGATTTTTTAAATGAATTTATATTAAAAAATGTTATAAAATTCATCCAAAATGTCTTCTATTTTTTTAAAATTTCACCCTCTCTTTCATTCGTATTGGATAAGTTTTCCGCCGAAAATTGATTGATTTTTATATTTCAATTTTTTGGCTTAAATACCTGTTGGTAGAAAAAAAACATGAAATCCGTTCTAAGAGTATCTCGAAACGACAATTTTTGCGATTAAAAAAAGTATGAAAATTCCAAAATAAAGGATGGTCATTTTAACCCGTCGTGCAATTTTTTTTTCAAATTGCATTCTGTCGCAAAATAGACCTCAAAAAATGAAGATTTTCTGCAACTTAGACGTCATTTTTGCAATTTGTCTCGTCGCGGTTGCATTCTGTCGCAAAACTTTTTGAAATCCGACTTGAACATTTTGCGACAGAATTCTGTGGGTAAATTTATCCAATTATACGAAAAATACTTTACTTAAGATTGGGAAAAGGAATGTAATTTGTGATATTTTGTTTAAGTGATAGATCAATCGATCAATCGTGCTCTAGTATTAAATTAGTACTTTTTGTAGTTAGGTACTTGTAAATTTTATTGTGCCTGTATTTTGAAGATTTATATTACACGAGGCAAAATATGACAAAGTGATATAAAATGCAACCCATATTTTGCGACAGAATGCAACCAAAAATGCAATTTGTCTCATGTCGTATTTTGTCGCAAAACTTTAAAAAATTGTACGATGGGAAGTAAAAAAATATGGTGAAAAAATTTCAAAACCTGTGGTTTTAAAAATCTCACAAATCCTTCTTTCTCTTTCCCTCCTAAAAAATTTCCAAAATTAGGATTATTCATTTTAAGGGGAAAAATTCCGGAATCAGTGGTCATACAAATCAAATAAATCTCCCGCTGAGGGGGGGGGGGTTCTCACCTAATAAATGTTCTAAATTAGGGAGCGTATATTAGAGTAGAGCGAAAAAAAATAACCATATTTTAGATTTTGGCAAAAATTGGTGAAATAGTTTACCTTGGGTAAGAGACTTCCCAAAAAATGTTGAGGCCCTCAACTCAAAGGGAGACGGAGTGCAGAGCCTCGAAAAGGGCCATTTTTTGAAAAAAAAACCTGCTTTTTCCCCATTTTTGGATGTAGCCATCCTCTGAAGAACCTCCCGAAACCATTGATTTCAATATTGGATACTACTTTTTGCTTTTTACAAAGAGCTGAAAAGATGTATTTCGTTGTATTAGGCGATTTCTCGAAATTCAAACTCTCATAGCTCCCCCCCATATCAACTTTAGGGGCTGAAATTTTGGTTGTGGAAGTATTTGGTGATGCTCTTTAAGCCTGTGAAAAAATTTTTTCATTCCGCGTGTCCGACTTCGGGTAGCTCCCTTGTTAGATGCCTATTTTTCCCCCTCCCCCTTTTCCCAAGGTCCATCCCCAACATTTCAAACGCGTGTACCGTCCAATCTATGGGTCGTAATGAAAAATTTTCAAACAAAAGTTGTTCCTCAGTACGTTCCGTACATTTTAATTTCTCATCAAAATCCATTTTGGAGCAACTCCTGTCCTCCAAATTTGGAAACAAAACATGTTTTTGAGAAAATCTCAAAATCACGTTTTCTTCATTTTAAACGAATAGTTTCGGAGATACGACAAAATTTGTAATCACGAAAAGTATTCAGAATTGAATTTCCTTTCCAATGAGCTTTATCACGACCATTTTCACCAACTTTTCCCGACAGAGTGGACCTCTTCCCCTTCCTCGTTTTCACAAAAGTTGGACTCACGAGCAAAATTTGCTCCAAAATGAATCCTGATAATAAATTAAATTATGCATTAGATATTGAAGAACAAAAATCGTTCAATTTTTTTCGTGGGTCTAACTTTTAAGATAAGGGGGAGGGGGAGAGATTCACTCTGTCGGGAAAAGTTGGTGAAAATGGTCGTGATAAAACTCATTGGAAAGGAAATTCAATTTTGAATACTTTTTGTGGTTACAAATTTTGCCATATCTCTGATTCTTTTCGCTTAAAATGAAGAAAACGTGATTTTGAAGTTTTTTGAAAACTGTTTTATTTTCAAATTTTGAGGGAAAGGAGTGGCTCCAAAATTAATTTTGATGAGAAATTAAAATGTATGGAACGTGTTGAGGAACAACTTTTGTTTGAAAATTTTTTTCATTACGACCCATAGATTGGGCGGTACACGCGTTTGAAATGTTGGGGGGTGGATCCTGGGAAAAAGGGGAGGGGGAAAATAGGCATCTACCTAAGCTAAATTTATTTGTTTTAGTGTCTAAAACAAGAATCAATCATAAAATCAATTTCAACAAGAATCTCGCGCGGAAGCCTTTTTTTGTTCAATTGAGACCTGACTAATAAAACCAGTAAGGGTAAGGTGCCCCATTATCGCCTAGTGCCCAATGTCGACCACCTCGTTTATCTCCGGCGCTATGGGCGACAGCAAGCCGAAAAAATTTTTTTTATATTCTTCATCGAAAATCCGGAAAAATAAGACCACTCCGACATCCTGAACGCCAAAACTCGCGGAGAAAAATAGAAAAGAAGAAGTTGGAAGGCCAAAAACTTTTTTTAGCAATTGCTTGCACGCCTTGGAATTTTTTCTTAAAATTATCGAATTAAATGTTTCTAGTGTTTTTGTGATTGAGAAAGTTCAAAGTTTCTGATGTAATCATCGCATTTTAATAATTACAACTTTAAGTAAAAAAGAAATTCACTCAAAGTTCATTTTTATAGTGTGTCCCTTTATCGACCACCTATAGGTAATCTAATGTAATTTGTTGTTTTTAAGTGATTTCGTTTTTTTCAATTTTCTCGAATTTTGGTTGTAGGGTTGTCATTTTGGTCTCAAATTGTTCATCTGTGAAAGAGAAACACAAAAAAAATATTTTCCGGTAGATTCCGTTCATAGCGGACAAAATCAGTCGGTAGTCGATATTGGGAACCAAAAATTTCGACCTTGCGTTTTGACATGTTTCAGAAAAAAATTCCTAAAAAATACTAAATTTTAACGGATGGCCCCGGGGCTTTCCACAATTGTAGGGGAAGGATGTAGGTATCCATTAAGCCATCAATGACATTTCCAGCCCTTAAACTTTTGAAATGGTGAGACTTCAAAAAAAAGTGGGCGATAATGGGGCACCTTACCCTTTGTAAGACAAGGGATCTTTTTTTGAGTAAATTTAAAGCAATAAAAATAGTATAAAAATGGCGAAAAAATCCAGAAAATAGCAAACATTTTCATTTTTCAGATCCAGTAGATACCACGATTCTGTGTTTTTTTCTCAAATTCCAAACTTTTTTCTTCCCCCAAATAAAATTTCATACTATACTCAAAAAATCAAATTTCCATTCACGAACTACTGTCCTCTCAGCTTACCCTATTTCTTCACTCCATTGATTTCTAATACATTACAAAACTACATGAAATCAGTTGCCATATCTTCCTTCAAAGGGCCTAAATGATATCCGAATCACTTTGTAGCACCACGCACGTACTCTCCCTATATTCAGCTACACCTCCACCCTCCACACCACATCCACCTGCATCCTTCACTATACCACGCTTACATATAGGTGAACAAATGATCGAACGAACGTGGGGCGTATAACTCGACAAACAATTTGCAGCTATTATTCGCCAACAGAAAGGTGCGAAATTAGACGGTCGAAATTTAATTTGTTGCCTGGATGCGTTATGAATTTCAATGGCGACCCATCTTTTCAAACTGCTTAATTGCTATTTATACCATCTAACCATTGAACTAGGTATAAAGAAACACTTTTTACATGGATTTTCCACGCCATATGTCGCAATCTTGTACGACTGTATCTAATCAATGTTGATTTATGCCAACAACCGTGTGATATGAGTGTACGAGTAGAAATAGATGCCGACTGGTAAATAAGTCGAGTATATGGAACGAAATAATGTACAAGTCGAGTATGGATATACCGCGAGGATATAAACGGCATGTAATATGAAATCGATCCATTTCAATGTCGGCCTTGTATGCTCGCCTCGGCGCGTCGAGAATTCCAATACCGGAGCCTATCCTACAAAGCTAGAGCTACTAGATGGTAGATATAGTACACAGCCGCTGTAGCTCATTTAGTTTATAATACGACTTATTTATGAATGGATTATCGCTATAAATTGGATCACGTATACACGAATTTGCTGTCACCTTAAAGCTCTCTACTAGGCTGTAACGACATGTAAATATACATTAGGACCCCATGTTCATTCGCGACAGTTGACGTGTTATTAGTATTTAGCGAGGGGGCGACGCAGACAGCCGGCTGGCTCTGCGCTAATAACCCGAGTAGAAATTCGCATAAACACTAAATATAAATTTCATGTACGCGCGAATATCTAGATATGCCACGTAGAGCTGGCCGTACACGACATCGTAGCGAATTTTCCGGCCGTGTAACATTGAAATTAACTAAACGTACGGATACGGCTGGCTTTTCGGGTAAAAATTACCCTTAAAACCTTGTATCGAGCTTTTACGTTGACGAGGCACTCAGGGGAAATCAAATATTCTCACATAGCTGCCTCGGTTCGCTTCGTGTCCGGCGATGAAATAATGTCGAAAAAAAACAACGTAGTGCAAATTTTCAAAGTGTAACCTCATTTTCGACGCCATACGTGTGCAGATTTTTCCAACTAAAGATATAGTCTCGTTATTTATACCAGATTTTCGTTATAGCAGGAAAATACTCGTCGAAAATTACTCGGTTTTTGTGATTTTTCTAAATTACCTCGGGTTATCTTTCAACTTTTTTCGTAACGAGTAAAAAAAAAGAAAAAAATACCATGTTTTATTACAAACTGACACAGACCTGAAGGATATTTTACTTGCTGCGGGATATCATATCCTCGTAAATTACCGAGCTATATCGGAGTACCACCTAGCACCTAGCTTCGAGTCTGTTTTACCGAAAAAAACCAAACGTTCGGGGTGTAATCTAAACGAAAGATTTGTGGATTTAGAGAGAATATAATGCTAGAAGAGAGAAAAAAAAACGCATTCTTGGGTACGCGGACGAAAGGAAGAATGGAGGACGTCGAGAGTTTCTTAGCTCAATTTTCCAAGTTTTTTTGCTCGAGTGTTGTGTGTACTTTGTAGTTGTACTTTTAGCGAAACGATATCGTCGCCGGGTATTTCTATTTTTCATAAAAGGATTATATTTTTCATTCGGTGTAATGCGACGATGATATTAATGGCGGAGGTTTTTCGTAATAATTTGTAGCGTTGCGAGACTTTTTTCCGCCCAAATACCTGATAAGTTTCTATTCTTTGGTAAACTTTGCGAAACATTTTGTACTTAGTTGTCGCGATGATGATGGCAAATTGTTCGACTTGTTCGTGTTCGGAGACTGGAATTGGCTATTAAATTTATTTCACATCTGCGAGGTATCGAATAAATCAAGAAATTATTGATTGAACTAAATTGGGTTATCCGGAGGACCTATTTTTAGAAGGGTATAAAAAGCTGAGCTTTTGAGAAGAAAGATTTGTAATTGGTGGAGAGAGTGAGGTTGTTATGAAAGGGATAAAATCAGAAAAGAGAACGGATTCAAGTATGTTGAAGGAATAAAATTGAGAAAAGGTTTTTCAAAATTTCCTCAGTCCCATTGATTAAATTTAGCAGGAGTTACAAAAAAACGGTGGCAGCTTCGATTTGAATTATCAAAATTTACTAGAAAAATCATATCGTTTGAAAAATGGGTCTCTTTTTTGTTGATTTATGAAAATAAAATATTCAAGCTTAAAACTGTTCTCTCACAGGAATAGTAAAGTAGCAGTTTTTGAGCATCGTGTGTTTTGGAATATTTTTTTCCATTAGAATAGAAAGTGCATTTTGAGAAAAACAATTGGACTTGGTTCTGATTTAGCGAATCAAAGGTAGGACTTTGTACGTTTTAGAAAATCGTTTTTTGATCAGTTTTTCTCATTTTTTGGATTTTGAAAAACATTTTTACTTGGTCTGTTTTAGAAAACCTAGTTTTTTCAAATTGGGAATTTATCGGAATTTTTTGCTCGAATTTGTTTAATCGGCGAGAGAAAATAATTCTGAGTAGGTAAATACTCGTATACTAATCGAAAAATCACAAAAGAAGATATGATTGGAATATTTTGACCCGCTGAACATGATTTTTCATTTGTTTATTCATTTTTCAATCTCTTTCCACATAATATGCTCAAATGTCAAAACATCTCGAGCGAAAAAATAAAATTGAGAATTGAGTAAAATTGTCTTCTAAAGCATGTTTATAGGAGGAATTTGACCTGCTAAACACGAGAATGAGATTTATTTTTCCATTTAAGTAAATACTTCTCTGAAAATTCGTGGATTTTGAATCTGAATTGATCGTCATAGATATATAAATAAATTAGGTATATTGAAACAAAAAAATTATTGGCGTATTCTTGTTGTGCCTACAACCTCAAAATTAGTCTAAAATCGATATTTTTCGAGTTTGAAAGTTTTGCTGATCAAATTTTGTAGATATGCACCATGCTGTCTATTGGCAAGAAAAACTAGAAAATTGCAAGCATTTTAATGATTTTCCTGCAAAAAGCAAGAATTTTCAACATTTAACCTTTTTCTTGGAATTTTTTAATAGAAGGATAAAAAATGCACTTTTTCAATTATAAAGTTAACGACAAAATTGATCGCTTGCAGTGGCGTCGGAAAGTGAGGTACAAGGGGTGTAATCCCCCCTCCCCCTCACCCATTACATGAGATAAAAATTTCCAGAGCAGTAAACCATGAAAAAATGTATTTTTTGGGAATTTAAAAACTAATTTTTTCAAAGCTTTGCCCTTACTTCACAATCACAATTATATGTGACGGCGCATACGAAAAGGTGACCCCGACCAAAAAAGTTGTTTTCGAGAAAAACGCGTTTAAAGTTTTTGAAGCTTTTTTTTTCATTTTTCAAAAAGTAATTTCAAATAATATAGAAGAAAAAAAATGTTTTTTTCGATTTTTTTCAATTTTTTTCCAATTTTTTTTGGAGCAATCCCACTTTACAGCCATTTTTTACCAGTTAAAAATAGAGATAGCGACCTGGCGATGGGTTTTTCGTATTCTACGGCCAATTTTACATAGTATTAAAGAAAAAAAAAACGATTTTTTGGTCGGGGTCATTTTTTCGTATGCGCCGTCACATATGAATTATTTGAGGCGACAGTGCAAAAAAAGCTAGTTTCCTTTTTACGGCTTTTACCCCTCAATCTAAAATTATTCTGATATTCCAATTCTCCATACCTACTTCGCACCCTCTCAAAAAAAGCTTCTGACGCCACTGATCGTTTGGCTCTTTTTTGAAAGCGGAATGGGGGCAGGAATGGGAGGGGGGTCAGTCAGAAAGTTGTATCCAGACTTTTGGTTTTGGATTGAAGAGGTAAAATTATTTTTTTGCATTTTCAGCACTTTCAAAAATTTATTTAAAAAAAAAGCAGGACGTATAGAAAACCATTTCGTGGAGAATTGTCTATAAGTATGGTTGGTCATCAAGAAAGATCAATGGGGAGGAGGGTACAGCTGACAGAATGATCGAAAAATTGTCCAACTGAGTGCACAACTTATTCAATTTTTGTCAACATTTTTGAATAATTTTCCACCGCCCCTGATAATTATTTATGGTTCTGAATGAAAAAAGTTTGCTCGCAAAGCCCAGCTCTCTATCTTAATACATATTTAAAAAAGTTACAGCTATTCGAATTCAGAAAAAAATACAAAAAAACAATTTAAAAAATGAATTTCTTAATAATCGGAGCCCAGATTATTTTTTTGAAAAAGACGGAAAATGCATCAGATATATTTTTTTCCAAAATTAAAAGAGTGAAAGGTAAAAAGTTGCCATTAATGATTTTTTTGGGACAAAATATCCATTTTATGATCTTCTGAAAACATTTTTTTTCTTCTTCATTTTTACAGGAATTTTAAGAAGTGTTTTTCTTTTCTTTTTTTTCATGCCTCTGAAAAATAAGGTGAAGGAGACATGTGAACACCAAAGGCATTTTTGTGACAACTTTCCCCCCTCCAATTTTTCATTTTTTTTTTGAATAGGTAGTGAGATTTTCTCTCCCCCCCCCCCCCGCCCAACCAGTGCAAAACAATCTACTTCGGTGAACTTGGCTAAATACCAATTTGAAAATGATTTATCGAGTCGGTGAATATTTTTATTTGTGTGTTTCTGAAAATAACGTTTGTTTTTCATTTTTCAATTACAGGATAACCTGTTCATCAATCGATGCTGGAAACGTGAAAAAGGAATTTACGTTGGATAACTTTTAATTTCGCCGAGGTTCGAGAATATCGGTGAGTGATTTTCATTTTGCACATCTACTTGTATTGGTAATATATTCAAAGGTACGAAACTACACAAGTTCGCGCGAACTACGTAAAAAAAAGGGGGAAAATTAAAAGCTTTAAAAGCCAAGGGTTCGGCTGTCAGATCCGAAGAAAGATTTGAAATTCTATTTCTAATTCAAAACAACGAGATCGTGATGGGAAAACGAAATTTCGTTTGTTTAGTAATATCACACAGCATCACGAGAACAAAGTACGTAATTAAATTTAAAGTTATTCGAATGTTCTCGAGAGAACGATTGTTTGTCGAAGTCGAAGTTGAGAAATCTGTTTCCTTTTAAAATTATATAGTCGGTAATTTTTCGAATACACATGAATTTTAAATTGACGAGTTTATCTCAAAGAAAGAGGGAAAGCCGCGAGAAACCCCTATAATTTGATTTTTGAGCCATAACGTAAATAATAATTTGCCATATGCGTTACTTTTCTGTCTTTGAAATCGAAAAAGTAAAGTAGAACGAATGTATCGGTCAATTTTCGAAAACTTTCCATCGAATAGAAAATAACAAATGTACGAAATCAAACTGTACGATCTCGAATTCGATGTTTTCGTCGACGATGCTGATACGTCGAAGATAATCACCCAACGACGACTTATATGGAGCTCGAAATCGTTCAAGTTTCGTATTCGAATTCGATTCTGGGAATGTTTTTTTTTCTTTATTATGAAATATTGACAATACCCTCACTTCTTAATTTTCATTCGAGAGGAAGTTCCATGTTTTACTCTCTCTGTTTTTCTCGGCCAAATTGACTAAATAAAACAGCGATGTCAGAAGTTTCGGTTTTACAAACCGAAGAATATATACTTTCGGGTACGTGAAACTCGACGAATTATTAACGCTGGAAAAAGTTGGTTACCGAAATGAACCAGAGGTTTTGAAACAACTTTTAGACTTTTTCATCTCTGGCTTTTATACTTGATGGAAAGTATCATTTACTGTTTGCTTCAACTCTGTCCGCAGGAGTCGAATCGACTCCGGTCTAATGTATGTGACCTCAAATTTTCTCTAATTTGACAACTTAAAAATGGTATTCGCTGTCGGCACCGTAATAGAAATTAATTACACGATGAAGGAGGAATTTCACGACGGAGATAAAGAAGCGAGAGAATGTTGGAGAGGTTTTATGCTATAGCACCGTGTCGTGTATATTGCGTGGCTTTGAGAAGGATAATAATGATGGAAAAAAAATGAAGCCGTACAATTTGGGTGACGATAAGTTGTATGATGATTTATTATTTGTCGTTTTTTGTCGCTGGTTTATATTATTCGGTCGATTTGAAATTAGCCTATGTTTGGGGTTGCTGTGGTGACTGGTGAAATGTTGGTCTGGGTACTCGAATGAATATAAAATTGGGTTTGTTGGGGTCAGATCAAAAGTATCTAACTAAGGAACCACTAGAGTTGTCTGCCTCCGAAAAGGATGGGATTTCGATTTTTGCAAAGAGCATGTTTTAAAATCCCTGTGGGTAGTGAATAATTGAAAAAATTTTATTGGTGATTGTGGTCATGTTGGGGTTTTTCGCTTTAACCTTCAAGATGAAATGGTTCCGGTTTTGGTTTTTGAATTGGTTTTTATAATGGTCTGAAACGGTTCCATTTGGTTTCAATGGTTTCATTTGTCGTCTCCACTGATTCTGGTTCTGGAATGGTTCCATAATCAGTTGTTTTTTTTTCTTGTTCTGGTTCTAGTTCCTAGAGTTGAAGACCATTTCATGGTTCTCCTAGTTTCAATAATTGGTATTGGGTCTCCCGGGCCCATTTGTTTTTTTTTTCAAAAATAGTTTCACTTTAAAATAAAACATCAAAAAACGATTGAATTTGAATTTTGAAATCAGAATCAGGTCTTCAATTGAAATTTGGAATTTTATCAAATGTTTGTGCTTTAATTAAAGTTTGAACCAGGAAACTTAGCAGCCAAAAAATTTTATCTCATTCAATTTCACATTGATTTGGAAAAATAAGTCAAAAATGTGATTTGAATCTAGCCAGGTACATTGGCAATTTTTCACATTTTTGTACCATAGCTTTCCTCGGGGAGTACTATTTTTTAATAATTTCGATAAAAATTGTGTACCATTATTGATATTCTGAATATGAGACCAGGAAGGAGGAGCGTTGGTCTTGAACTTCGGTAGAAAGGGAAGCAGAATGAAAGTGGCGAAGTAGTGAATGAATTCGAATTTTCATTATTGTAGACACCTTGACATAATATGTTGCATTTTTCGGATTCCTTAAAGCCTAATTTTTCTTTAAAATCGAGTTTTACCTTTTATTGAATATTTTTCTGTAATAAAGCGAGTTCACGAGTTAAATCATCACTAATTAATTTAATTATAATTATTTTTCAAATTTCAATTTATAATTTTACCAAACATCACATTTTCGACAAACAAAACACCGGGAAACAAAACACTCCAGTGAGTCCACATTTTTCAATTTTTGTCATTGGGTATTTGGGCTTGGGGTATCTGACTATTTGAAATCGATTTTTTTTTTTTACAAATTTGAATTCACATTTAGAAAGCTTAAAAGCAAAACCAATAATCAAAAAAGACCAATAACAAGATGTCTACCGTCGCGAAAGCGCAACATTTTTGATTTTAGGTCCTGATCGCGAAAAGTCCCGTAATTTTGCCGCAAAATTCGTACGAAAAGTCCGATTTTTCCGAATATACTTGAATTTTTTTCGCCTTGTACAAAACAGAAAAAGTAAAGAAATTTCGCCTTTTTGAACATTTTTTTCTAAAAACTTTCACCCTCGCTTCGCTCGGGCAGTAACTATTCATCTTCTTTGATATAAAATAAATCACTTTTAGAAAATTTTTGTGAAAAATGGTATTTTTTAAAATTAAATACGGATTTCCTCCCGGCATAAAATTTCTTCTGTAATAAAGATCTTGTTGATTTTTTTTGTGGGGGGGGGGGGGGTGTGTGCCAAATTGAGAGGTAAATACTGAATATGTCAAAAGGTTCAATTAAAATGTCGAAAAAAAGTCGCGAAATTTGGTTTTGGAAAATCGTTAGACACCCTGAATAAGAACAAATTCATCAAATGGCGGTGGTGGTTATTCTACTCTTGATAGAAAATTCATTTGATATGGTTCTTATATTGGCGGTACTTCTTCAAAATACCACGCTCTTGTGCTTATGGTTCTGGTCAAATTACTCCACTCTGGTTGTTCTCTCTGTTTGGGAATTTCTCTCTATAACCTTTGTTTTGGTTTTTATTGGGAATGGTTCCATGCATTTTTCAAATGGTTCCAATTGGTGCTGGTTCTCATTTGAAAATTCGAAAAAAGTGGTTCTCCCGGTCTTTTTTGATGGTGGTCCCAATTGGTTCCATACCCTGTCAAAATTATAGTTGTCCAAGTTAATCTTAATATCTCTATTTTTATTGGGGCATTTGAAAAAAAAATAATTAAAATTCAGATTTTCAGTAAAAATAATAAATATGTACAAGTATGATTATAAAAAAGAAGTATTTTTCAGCTAAACTTGCAAAAAATTTCAAGCTCAGCAAGTATGAACCCCAAAACCCAAATTTGACCATTTCCAGCCATTCTGGAGCCCCTGGCAAAATTTCGTTTTTTTCTGGTACTTTCAAAATAGGTATTCAGAAAGCATCTACATTTATGATTGCAGCTAAAAATTGAGTGTACATAGATTCCTTTTGATTAGTTTAGTGAGGAAACTATCTAAAATGCTACCAAAATGTTACCGAAACGTTAGAGAAACGGTACCAAAACATTATAGAAACGTTATCAAAAAGGTGCAAAAACGGTTACGGAAACGTTAACAAAATGTTACCATAACGTTACAGAAACGTTACCGAAATGTTACAGAAACATTATCAAAACGATACAGAAACCAGAAACGTTACCAAAACGTTATAGAAACGTTACCAAAACGTTATAGAAACGTTACCAAAACGTTATAGAAACGTTAACAAAACGTTATAGAAACGTTAACAAAACGTTATCAAAATGATATAGAAACGTTATAGAAACGTTATAAAAACGTTATAGAAACGTTACCAAAACGTTATAGAAACGTTACCAAAACGTTATAGAAACGTTATCAAAACGTTATAGAAACGTTACCAAAGTGTTATAGAAACGTTAACAAAACGTTATCAAAATGATATAGAAACGTTATAAAAACGTTATAGAAACGTTACCAAAACGTTATAGAAACGTTACCAAAACGTTATAGAAACGTTACCAAAACGTTATAGAAACGTTATCAAAACGTTATAGAAACGTTACAAAAGTGTTATAGAAACGTTACCAAAGCGTTATAGAAACGCTACCAAAGCGTTATAGAAACGTTACCAAAACGTTATAGAAACGTTACCAAAACGTTATAGAAACGTTACCAAAACGTTATAGAAACGTTACCAAAACGTTATAGAAACGTTACCAAAACGTTATAGAAACGTTACCAAAACGTTACCAAAACGTGACTGTGTTGGATTACAATGATTTTTAATTTCAATAAGTAAAGATACATTAATTTGAGATCCGAATGCTGAGTGCTTTTTCCAAATGTACTTCTCGCCTTTCCCTTCTTTATTTTGAAATCTTGAAAAAATACTTCCTGTTCTAAAAATAATGCACTCCCCCCCCACCCAGCATAGCAGCAAATATTATTTCTAGGACAATTTTCGTATGCTGGTTTTGACAATAAGGAAAACGCCTGTAACCATTTATTGTTTCGTTTTCTCGTCAAATTGGTTTGTTTTGACGATTGATAGGATATTCAAGAGAAGGCTTATAATTAAGGAAAATGTCGGCGGCGGTAAATTAGCTGTTCGATTTGGCGACGACGCGATGTAGCGGGATATTTTCGAACATGCCGAGATATAAATCTGCCAAAAAGGCATCTTTCGTATTAAAGTAGGATAAATTCGTCAACGTTATTCGCGAAATACTTCAAAAGCAGATTACATCGCATCGATGTGCAAAGAATTTTCACAATCGTTTATCTTTTCGGATCGACTTACCTTTAAAATTTGACAGTTCAACGTTAGCGCAGACTTTCAAAACTGACTGATCATTTTAACTTTGGTATTACTCGTCGGCTCGGCGTTCATACCTGAGGACAAAAGTTTATACATTAATATTTTCGCAAGAAAACATATTTCTAAAGTGTATCAAGCTAATAAGACATTGGATTGAAAACACATCTTTTAAGATTAGGTATCTTTATCATAGAAAATTTCCATTAACACTCATCTACTCTCAGTGGCGTAGGAAGCTTTTTTTTGGGGAAGGTGCAAAGTGAGTACAAAAACTTGGAATAACAGAAGGATTTTCGGGGGAGGGGGCAAAAACGAACCTTTTTTTGCACTGTTGACTCAAATAATATTCATATAATTGTGATTTTGTTCATGCCCAAGAAAAACGAATGCGAAGCTTTGAAAAAATTGAGTGTTTAATGCCCAAAAAAAGCTTTTTTTAATACTTCTCTGATGCAATTTGGGGGGGGGGGAGATGATACTTTGCACCCTTGCCAGAATTTTTTTGGTGGGGGTGCAATGCACCCCTTGTACCCCATCTTCCAATGCCACTGTCTACTCTATTTTAAATATAATGCCAACATCGCAACGCGTTTTTATTCGAATGAAACAAGTATATCAATTAGCAGTTGTGTTTTACACGGAGCCTCGACGACGTGCAGAAAAAAGAGCTCGAAAAAGGGTATATTATTTTTTGAAACGAGAAGAAAACAGCATCTTAAACGACATGTTGCCAAGTACTTTGTGTTTTTGAAAAACGTATACGAAGAGCTGCGTATACCAACGAAGTACGTACATTTAATATCTACTTTCGTTGGGTTAAAAGTTTAGCTAGCATAGCTCGAGGCTACACGAGGAATGATTTTGTTAAAAACGTGCGAGAAAGAGTCAGCAAAAAAGAGAAAGATTAAAGGCAAGAACAGAACGTTGTCAGCGTTGTTTTTGGTCTAATCATGGAGCAAATGATTCGTTTTTTGGCTCGAAATTAGATTCGTTCTTGGCTATGGCTTATTTACTTGTTCTTTTTATCGCCGCGTTATGCTTTTAGCATATAAGTATGTTGTTTACGACTTGAATTAACATTTTGCGGGTTTAAATTTTTCTCTCGCATTACGTTGTAATAGTGTAATGAGATAAAATGAATAGTTGGAGTGGTTTAAAAGGCTAATATCCGCGGGGGATTATGTTTTTGAAACGAACGATAAAGGTTTTTTACGCCTTAATATTCTTCACGTGGTGTTTTGCTCGGGTACGGAGAAAGTACGTGGGATATGTCTAGGTTTCGAATTTTCTCTTCGGTTGGTCGAATTTGGTGCAGATATTTATAAAAGTGAAAAATTCTTGGAATTTAAGGAGAATGGTGAAATTTTCAAAGGCTCCTTGATGTCTTGAAATCGCTTCTTGTCGATTTCGAATGTCAAACATGAGAATTTGCCGAATTGGAATTTTTTTACTTTTATTATGCCAGTTTTCGATATTGTGATTTGATTTTTAAATTAATTCTTCTGTGTGACACTAGTTTTCGTACCCACATGTCGCATTTGGTGAAATTCACCAGCACCTATAAATCAGTGATATAAATGCTAAAATTTCCCCAATCCAATGAATTTGCTCTATGGGTGACTGGCTACAACTGAAACGTTTTTTTTGGTCCGGGTTGCATATTTTTAAAGTTATAGGGGAATTTTATTACAAAAAAAGTTTTCAGATAATTTTACCCTTCCCAAATTTTTTGGGTTCTGAATTCGTTATTTTTGAACGTTTATGTGAAAAATTTTCAATTCATTTTACCAAATATAGCACCAATTGGAACCAAAAAGAACCAAACATAATATCGGCAGGAAATGTTTTTTTTTTTTTTTTGAAAAAGGACCAAATGGAACCAAAGTGAACCAAGTAGAGCCAAAAGGAACCAAACATAATAACGGCCAAAAATGATTTTTTTTTTCAAAAAAGGGCCAAATGGAACCAAATGGAACTAAACGGAACCAAACAGAACTAAATGATACCAAAAAGAGCCAAACATAATATCGTCCAGAAATGTTTTTTTTTTTTTTTTTTTTTGAAAAGGATCAAATGGAATCAAACATAATTGCGGCCGAAAATTATTTTTTTTTGAAAAAGGGCCAATGGAACGAAACGGAGCCGAACAGGACTAAACTGAACTAAAAATGAATTTTTTCCTTGAAAAGGGACCAAATGGAATCAAACATGATGGTGGCCAAACTTGGCGTTTTTCTTGAAAAATGATCAAGTGGAACCAAATTAAACCATGTAAACAAAACCAAAAAGAACCAAATGGAACCAAACGCTACCAAACATAATGACGGTCAAAAGTGGGTGTTTTTTTGAAAATGGACCATTTATTTGTATTTAAAATGAATGGTTACCTATTTAGAAATAATTTAAAGTAGGTAAGTAAGTTACTGGTGAAAAAATATGCAAATTAAAAAATTGTTCAAACCGACGTTTTGAATGGTGAATTTTGTAGGAAAAAAAATTTGCAACAAAAATGTGATATACACTTTTTGTCTGTCTTCAAAATTAAAAGGGACTATTCAGGACAGTTTGGCAGTTTTTGAAAAATCATTAGCCCCTCCAATTTTGAAGATGAGCAAAAAGTGTATATTACATTTTTTGTTGCAAATTTTTTTCTCCACAAGGTCTATAACTCATAAGTCAGTTTGGGCAATTTTACCCCCCCCCCCCCCCACTTGAAAATTTTAAGAAAAATATTCAGCTTGTAAAAAAAAATGGTTTGGGAAGTAATGGCTAGTAGGTAAACGATGCATGGTTGAATGTTCAAAATTTGAAGTGCCCCTGCGTTGAGCCACACTCGGCCAGTATACTGGGGCTCAAAGTCACAAAAAAATCATAATTAGTGAATTTCACCAGGTATGACACTGCTAGATGAAGTATTTAAAAAAAACGAGGAAAAAATTGACCAAAAATTGATCATTTTTGGAAAAATTAATAATTGTTTTGAAAAAGTAATTACATAATTAAAAAAATTAATTTTTGAATTTTCAATTTGGAAAATTTAAAAAAAATGGTCTGGAATACCTGGAAAAGTTGAAGGAAATCATTTTAAAAAAATAGCTACTTGATAGCAATTTGACTATTTCTTGAAAACAGTCAGCGAAAAATGGGTTTCAATCAATTTTTTGACCGGAGTCTAAAAACTTATCCTGCTTATCCTGATTCAGTTCTGTTTTTGGTCCAATATCTTCCTTGTTTTCATTTTCTCAAGGAAAACTAATTTTTTAACGTCAAAAAATTTTCGCCCATATTTTGCTCAGGCAAAATTAGTTTCCCTTTCCGTATTTTAAATTTTTATGAATTTATATGAATAAGAATGTCAATAATTTCATCCAAAATATAATTTTATAAAATTTTCACTCTTGCTTCGCTCTGGTTAAATTTTTTTTTCCACGAAACTTATTAAATTTCTGTGGTATTTCATCCTTTTGCACGAAATATTGATGAAAAATTCATAAAATTGTTCATTTTTAAAAATTTTTATCCTCGGTTCATTCAAACTGAATTTTTTTAAATTCAACTTTCATAGAAAAATTGAAATAATACACTTGACCAAGGGGAAGGGGAGGAGAGATGGGCTGAAAAATGAAAGTTTTCAGTTTAAAAACTGCGTGTAAGGAAGAAGTAAGTTCATATTTTTCCCAATTTTGTCACAGCTTTTCTTAGTGCTTTTCAAAATTATTACTGACATGGGCTGATAGACCTAGTATAGTCTGAACCCAAAAAAGGGGGGAAACATACGAGAGTGCATCTACTCTGGAGGACCCCTCAGGCGAAAGTTTTGCAAAATTTGCACAAAAAGTCTTTCTTAAAGTCGTGTTTCTTAATTTTGGAAATTTGTTAAACACATTAGATAATCTGATGCGGAGTTTGATGAAATATGAAAAAGAAAAATTTCAAGTTGCAGAAAAATTTTAAAAAACCTCCAGTTACCAATTTATTATTACTTTCCCAATCGATCGAATTTCGCAATAAATACTCTCGAACCTCTGGTATACTTCATTTCGAGCTTTAAATTCTTCCAAACAATCTACCCGCAGTTTTTCATTATTCGAGCTTCGAAAATTTGCAATTTAAAGAATCCATCTTATCTGTCGACACTTTCCAAGACTCTATTATCGAAATACTTGAAATTCGCTGGAGGGGAAAAAATTCAAAAACAATTTCGAGTACACGCTGCATAGGAAATCTGGACCTAGACACAAACACGATAATGCTGCGGACCCATTCAAGGTACTTGGTAAATCCATTCATTAAATTTCTATTAAGGTCGAACACCAAAGTACGCGGTAAATCATGGTTGAAAAGATCTCAAATTAAATAACATCTCCGATTTTCATGAATAATCAACTACCTCGGCGTAATTTGAATAACGGTAAATTTCTAGGTAATAGATTGTTTTCGGTTGCAAACTTTACTCCTAATTGCGGTCCATATTTCGTATACATAAAATAGGTACACGACGCAGACTCGCCAGGCATAGGCAGCTTACATGGATTACTTTTTATCCTCGCTCGTTCGGTGTTGCAGTCAGAATCCTTAGAATATTTGCTAGAGGTCTTACCTTTAGTCTAACACCGCAAATAAAACCGAGCCGAAGAAAAAAAACTTTCGGAATAGTACTTCTCGGGTACCGAGAAACACCCGCATCGGAGCGACAGCTGGATGGAAATTTACATAGACCCGAAGCCTTCCGCCTTATATACGATAAATGATCTGTTGGAAATTCGACGAAATTCTCTCATATCCTGACAACAAAACCATTACCGAATATTTCACGCGAATGAATTAGTAAAATTCCTATTTCGGCGTCGTTTTCGTCGAGTATAAACTTGTGGAAAACGGGATAAGGTCGGTATCATTAATTACGCGGAAATACGACCGACTTATACACGAGATAATCTTTATCAAATGCGTAGATTTTTTTCCACTTTTCAGCTTTTCTGCCAGTGAAATTATTAAAAACTCGGCCGTATTTCGTTTTAATTTAAAATTCCTTAAGAAGGAAAATCTTATTACGAAAGAGATAGATTTAAAAATGGTAAAATTTTGCAGTCATAAATTTACCAAGAGATTTTGATTTGTGTGAGAGGCGATGAGAAAAAAAAGCTTACTGGCTGAAAACTTATAAAATGGGGAAATTTTTTCCTCGAAAATAACGAATTCGGATTCGAGAAGGGAAAAAAATGATGAAAAATATCCTAGGATAGACTTAGTACCGACTTAATCAGCGCAGAAATAGAATTTAAATTAAAAACGATAAATTTTTCTTTTTAAATATCTAATCCCGAGATGAAATTTTACTCGGATAGAAAAATGCACCAGAGCGAAGATACTTTATATTTATTAAACTCTGCAGAATATCCGAAATATGTCGATGGCGTACAATCTGCTTCGAACTGGCAGCCCTATGAGTAAAAGTGGATTTTATATCGACGCGAAATGTAAACATACGAAGATAACACGCTATAAGGTGAAAATTTCACACAATATCCTAACTCATGTGGTGTTATTTTCCCTCCAAAAAAAAGAGAGAACGCATTCAACGCGAAAAGATGAAATTTTCTCGCGACATTGAAAAATAAAAAAGAGGAAGAACTTGAAACGACGATCCGATTCGCGAACGAATTAGCCCATCGTTTCCAAAATGCATATCGTTTTAATGGTTATTTCTTTTTATCGCGCATCTTTTCCTTAAAATAACTTCTCAAAGAAATATAAGTAAAAGGTTCACGATGCCTTTAGTGTTAATTAAGAGAGCATCTGCCATAAATAACACTTTTCACACAAATTACTTTTTTTTTCTCCTTCGTTGCTACGCTGTTTATTCGCTATATAGGTAAGATACTAGGTAGATATATACGAGTAGTTTGCAAAAATGAAAAAAAGCACCGGGGCGACATTTTGCGCCGTACGCGCCTAAAATTTATAACATTATGGAATTTGTTGTATAAAAGGAATTTTTTTCACTCGACTTGACCATTTTCATCGACTCGTGTCGAGTTAACCTGCTGCAAATACTATTTAACCTTTAATGTTCATCGAACGTTTTTTTTTCTCGCTCTCATCACCTCGGCTGGTGTAAGGATAAAAGATAAAACGAGTATTGTTGATTAATGGCCCCAAAAAGGCTATCGTTTTTTCTCAATTCTACCATTTTTGCGCACATTTTTTTTCCTGCCGCCGCTTCTGTTGAATCAATTAACTACACGGGTATCTTAGCTGTCATCGGGATGTACGGCGAGAAAGACGTGCGTTGAAATGGTTTTTTAGTGCCCTGGATCGTATAGCGCTATACAGATATGTGGCAATTAATCGAAAGCTTTCGGTTTGGTGTAATGAGGGTGTAGAGTGGATTGGAATTTCTTGTCGATTTTTCTTCGCTGGCGCTATTCGAGGGTGGTGGAAATTTTCCTGCTGAATTTTATTTCGAACTTCGAAGATTCAATTTTTGCTGAGCTGGTTTGTTGAATAAGATGGAGTTGTTTACGTTGAGTGAGGGATCTCCCAGAGAAGTATTTTAGTCCCCTGGACCCTTTGGAGGGAAGATATGAATTCTCAAAGTAAAATAATCTTTTGGAAAAAAAAACACAATTTTTGATTTTTAATGCCCCAAAACCCGTATTATTTTTGAAAGCTGTGATATTGAAGATGTGGCATTCGAAATGCCTTTAATTTTTGGAAAGTTATCAAATTATTGTAAACAGTGGCGCGGCGTTGCGTCGGAAAGTATTTTTTTTGGAGCGTACAAAATGAGCATGGCAACTTGAAATACCAGAAATATGAGGGAGGGGGTAAAGGGAGCTTTTTTTACGCTGTCGCCTCAAAAAGTTCACATCGAAATTTTGTTCATGCTCGAGCGAAACGAGGACAAATTTTTGCAAAAATTGAATTTTGAATATCCTAAAGAGACATTTTTTTCATATTTCAATGCTTCGAAAATCCCTTTCTGATGTAATTTAATTGGGTGGAGGGGGTAAATTTCCGAATTTAGGCAAATATGGTACTTTCCAAGGAAAAATTGATGATTTGGGTTTTAGGAAATGAAATTCAGAACCACAGGCGCACCCAGAAGTTGTGTAAGGAAGGCTCAGATTTTGAGAAAAAATGGGGGGGGGGGGGAAATTCAATTAAGAAATGAAGTTACACGTTATTTCAGTGGGGCTGGAGTAGTTGGGATATTTTCAGTAGGCAAATAATATATACCTACAGATTCGAGCGAAGAAAAAATGAAAAAATGGTGACATTTAATGATTTTTGAAGGTCAAAATTACTGATTTTTTCTGATAAAATGGGACATTGACTGAAAAATTAGTAATTTGTGATCAAAAATCACTCATTTTCAATGGAAATTTTTTACTGATAAAAAAAAAACAGAATTTTAGCAAATTCAACTGATTCAAAGCGATTTTTTTTTAAAATCATACTCTTCTTTGACATTTTTATGATAAAAAAAAATCTCCTGGCCGTGTTAGGGGGGGGGGGGGGGGGGGGGGGGGGGGGGGCTCCAGCTCCCTGAGCCCCTCCCTGGGTGCGCCACTGTTCAGAACCCTCCATGTGTTTTTTGAAATTTTGGTAGTGTTAACGGATCGTTTTTGGTATTTAGAGACCTTAAATTCTGTGGGGTGAAATCAAAAAAGTTTTTTCGATTTTGCTCCTAACAGTCCTTAACATGGGAATGGAAAAAAATTAGGTTTTAGATCTGATTTAAGAGTTTTCATTTTTTCATTTTAGGATCGTTAGCAATCTAAGATCGTTAAAATCAAATTTCGAGAATTGAATTCGAAATTTGACTGTAACTTTAGTCCTGGGTCGAAAACTGGGTTCGAGAAGGGTTAGTTTTTGAAAGCTCTGGAATGGGGTAAACAAATGTTGAATAGATATTCTCAACAAATTTTATGATCTTTTTATTAATTTTCACAATTTTCATCACATTTCATCAAAACTTTATAATACATATTTTTAATTCCGACCATATTTTGAAAATTATTAACGATTTTAGATTTATTTGGACGCTCGCGCTCTGAAGATCTGAAGGAAATTAAGAAAATAAGAATTTTCGGGAAGTCGTTAATGTACTTGCTTGTCCATTAACAAGGGCCATCCATTACCGTCTCTTCGATGGTAAGTTCTTGTAAAATTTTCTCAATGTGGATTTAATTAATTTCTAAACATTCAACAATTAATGAACGAAGCGATACCAAGTTTAAGAAATAATAATAGGTAACTACGTATTTTTACCTTCAGTTGAAGCAAACAAATATTTTCTGGATTTAATCTTTTTCCAGAAGTTTGGAACACCCGAACGAACGTTTTATTCTAGGTATAAGTTATATTTACATTTTTATGAAATTTAACAGAACTTTAAACAATATTAATTTTTCAAAACACATTCTCATAAAAAAATTTTTGATTTAAATTTTTACAACACGACGAGGTTGAAAAAAGATGTTTCAAATTTCATTTTTAAATTTGTTCGGAAATTTTAAGGAAAAAATCAGGAATTCTAAATCAAAAGCAGAGAACATTTGAAGAATGTTTTGAAAAAATGAAAAAAGAGTTTTAGAAGCTTCAGAATATTGGAAATAAAAATTCGTTCGAAGTACAATCCTTTTTCTAATTTCAGTCATTTGCACTTGAAAAATTAGTAAAAATATTATTGAAAAACTAGGAAGCCTGTTTATTACTTAATCATCCAATCATTCAAAAGTCTCTGTCTGCCCTCCTCACAGTCTAACTAACCAGTTGTCTAGTTATCCTACCATGTATAATCTTTCAGCAGCCAAATCTTAAAATGAGACGCAGCCAGGGATACCCGACCATATGTCGGAAAAGTAAATTTCGAGAAAAACGCAAATTAAGAAAAAATGACCAAAAATATGAAAAAATTGTTTTCATCAATTTGTGTACTATGAACCCTCTACTTTCATATGAGAATAGGTTCAGGTCCCAAAAGTGTCATCTTCTTGGTTAAAAAACGAATTTTGCTGAAGGCCTCTGAGAAATTGAAACCATACTATATGTCGGAATTTTATAAAAATATGTTAAAATTTACAACTTTCATTATTATTGAAACGTAGTAGTGTTCAACAAATATCCGGATATCCAAATACCAAATACTATTTGGATTATCCGGATATCACACGGAAATTGCCGAACAGATCCGAAAACATCCCGAAAACGGTTGAACTTTTCCGAGAGTTCCCGAATTCTTTCACGAACCCTCACAAAATTTAAAGGTCGATTATCGAAATCGAAAAATTGAAATTGAAAAATCGATTAACGAAATCGAAAAATCGAAATTGAAGAATCGATTATCGAAATCGAAAAATCGAAATTGAAGAATCGATTATCGAAATCGAAAAATCGAAATTGAAAAATCTATTATCGAAATCGAAAATTAAATTTTTTCCCGTTGAAACTTCATTTCGATTATCCGGATATTTGTTGAACACTAATTTTCAAAGCATGATTTTCACCGTTTGGTTTGTAAAGTTGTTTGACTTTCACTATGATTTCATTTCTCAATGCACGTAATTTCAGGTTCGTTTTAATCAACTACAGTGGTGTACGATTATTAAAAAAACAAATTTTGTACCAAAAATGTCATTATTTCTTGAAAAAAGATGATTCCCGACATATGGTATGGTTTCGATTTTCGATGCCGGCAACTTCTGGAAGGGGTCAATGACCTAAAGTGATGTAAGAGGACGTAAATAAACCATTTCCGATGAGAAAAGTCGTTTACAGAACATAATTTTTTTTTATTCATTGAAAACAGTTCCAAATTTTGTTTTGCGTTTTTCTCAAAACTTTGATTTTTGAAAATCATTTTTTGACAAACTTTGAAAAATCATAGAAAATTTATTTCTCAACCTTTTTTAATGCGGTTTGCACTATTCGAAAGGTACAAGTCTGTACTACTTAAAGAGCCAAAAAAACGAAAAAAATTTTTTCCGACATATGGTCGGGTATCCCTGGCTGCGTCTCAAATTATGGTTTGTAGAAGATTGTCCATTCACTCAAGTCATTCATTCAAAGAATCATGAAGATTTTGACGTCTTTAAAAGATAATGAACCCTTCCCTCATCCAAGGTGTTCACTGGATCTCAAAAACGGGAAGTCATAAAATTTTCTGAATTTTTCTTGCCATTTTCATACCATTTTCATTGCTCCAAACTTGCCCAAAAAACATTCCCTCTATTTACCCTTCAATTAAAAAATTCTAGGAAGAGCAAAACATTGAAAATTCTTGTTTTTTACCCTAAAATTTTTTTAATCTTGCTAATTTCTGCATTTCCTTGTTTTTCTTACTAGTAGACACTCTACCCCTCCCCACCCCAACAACTAAAAAATTCGTTTTTATTCATTTAAATTAATTTTAAAAATCTAAAAAAGTTCTACATTCCAAAAAAGTTATTATTTTTAGAATAAGTAATAATTTTTCAATTTTTATGAATTTTTAGGATATTTCGATTTTTGGGAGTCATTTTAAGCTGATTTCGTTATATTTTCACACTTTTTTCTCGATTTTAATTTCCACTCTCTTGAAATCAGGACTTTTTAATGACTTTATTTTGTAGGATTCACATGATTCACAAAATATTGCTACCAAATGCAACGTACCCTCTCATTCCGAATCAGTGAAAATTCACTGATAAACAGTCAGAATTGCAGCGCAGGAAAAATCAGTGAAATTCACCAATTTTCAGCGATTTTTCACTGATTATTCAAAGAATTTCACAGATTTTACAGTAAATTTCATAAATATTAAAAGTTTTTAGTGAATTTTCACTGATTTCCAGTAATTTTCTTTCACTGACTTGCTTTATGTGAAAAAATTTTCATTGATTTATTCCTGTGATGCAATTCTGACTGTTTTTCAGTGATTTTTGATAAATTTCACTGATTCAGAAATGAGAAAGTACGTTTCTAGGGTCACAAAAAGCATTTCCAATCCAAAACGGAAACAAAATTGGACTCTGAAAATTTCCCAACAAATTTTAATCTGTTAGAAATTCGAATGCCGTAATCTGAAATCTGCGCAAAATTTCCCTAATCCTAGGGCAACTTCCACCTTCGGCAAAGTTTCTCACAATATGGAAAATTTTATAATAGGAAACGTTGCCGTTGTATTCAAAGCTCGACAGAAGAACCAGAATACCTCTCGGTAATTGTTTCGTTACACCTTTGCTTTGCAATTCGCGGTATGCTGAAACAATTGCTCTTTATTTTTGTCAAAGTCTCATATTTCTAGTGTCTGTGTCTTTGAGCTTGTGCCCGTGCTGATGAAAACTTGCTCGCGTGTGCAAACTGCCGACTACCTCTCTTTACCATTATGCTCTAAACGAAAACTCGTACTTATATGGTATAAGCGTCGCCGACATCCACCTTGCATACTGCACCGCTCTCGCGCTGCAAAATGTTTTAAATGGCATGTTTCCTCGGAACGGGGAAATTACGAAGTATAAATCATCTTGGAAATTTAACCCGCGTATACTTGAATAGGACCAAGAATTCTTTAGTGTTTTGTGTAATATAAGCTGCGCCGCTTATTGTTAGGATTTCAGAATGAATGCACAGAATTTGGATTTCTTTTTCCACGTTGCGCTTCGCCTCGTGTCATGCCCGTGGGTTGCGGTAGCGGTTCAAGATTTTTCACGTTTCCGTGATTTTTATTTATTATTCGCGGCTTCATTTGATATTATCCTGCGGCACAGAGGTGTATTTTATGTACGTATTTCGCGTTCGGTTTGCATTTCGTCGAATCATTTATTATTTTCGTTTTTACGTTTTTTTCGAGTTTAATTCCGGTGTGTTGGAGGTGGTAGGACTTATTTCATATTTTTTGGACAATTCTATTCGGGTTCGAATTTGAACTTTTTTATTTTTTTCTGTTATATTTTAGTTTTGAGCAACTCAAAATTTTTTAATTTTGGGAACATGTCGTTAAAATTATCGAGTTTCTGAATCCAATTTTTTAATTTTTGATGATTGAAATTTTCAGAAATTCCTAAATTTTTTGATAATTTTGTAATATTTTAACTGGTATTAATGTGTTTTTAATAAATTCAATCAAGAGTCGCGGTCGCGACTCACCCCGCCCTACCATGACGGTCAGACTGTAAACGCAACACGAGCGAACAGACTCTTATATTCTAAAACTAGCTCGACCCAGATTTTTGTGTTTTTGAACGCGTTTTTCTCGGAAGGCGCGTTTCAAAACGAAAAATCAAGAAGTATAAAAGTGTCTTATATTTTTGACTTCTTTCATTGAAGATGAGAACGAACTTCGTACGACAAAAGCTCGCGAAGTTACAGAACTCCAAAAAACGTGAAAAATCAGTAAATTGGAGGTAATTTTTTCAAGGGAAGCTGGAGAAAAGTTATTTTAATGAAATTTTTTGAAATTTTGGGTATGGGTTCTAGTAATGGTGTAGATGCCCGTAAAGGTTGAAAAATTCGATGAATTCAAGATTTTTCATTTTGAGATATGTTGTTATTGCACTGAGGGTCATTGGCGGCATCTACACTACAGCAGTGCTGCGCTTGCTGTACATGTACAAATTTGCTCTTAGGTATCGGCGGGGGACAGGGGTTTGCGGGTCTCAATCTCCCCCCCCCCCCCCTCTTGACGTCAGGAAGTTATGTGAAAATGTGACTTTTTGGAGCATTAAAAATCAAATTTTCTTAAAACTTCGCCCTCGCTTCGCTCGGGCATGAAAAAAATCACAGTTGTATAAACTGTTTGAAGCAACTAGTCAAAACATGATTCCCTTCTGATATTCCAAGCAGAGGCGTCGTCAAGGAGAGGCCCGGGGGCCAGGCCCCCTGAAAAAAATGCTGCCCCCCGCTTGGCCTCCCCACAAATTTATGTTGTATTTATAAATTTACATTACACTTACATCAGATAGGGATTTTCAAAGCATCAAAACATGAAAAAAATGTCTTTTTAGGGCATTAAAAATCCAATTTTTTCAAAACTTTGCCCTCGTTTCGCTCGGGCATGAACAAAATTACAATTCTACGATCTATTTCAGACAAAAGTGCGGAAGAAGGCTCCCTTTTTACCCTCTCCCCTTATTTAGCAGGTGAAAAAAGTCAGTCGCCCTTTTCCACTTCGAAAAAGCAAAAAAAGTTGTCGAACACACGGCCTCTTTTATGCCCCCCCCCCCATTTTCGATTCTGACGACGCCACTGATTCCAAGTCTCCATATCCACTTTTCACCCTCTCAAAAAAAGCTTCTGACGCCAATTCTTGGATTTGTTAAGTATCCATTTTTACTGGCTGAATTTAGTGTTTTTATAGTAAAAGGAAATTTGATGGGGGGGGGGGGGCTCAGAATTCCTTAAAAAATTATGAAATTTCGGACCCCTTCCATAAGAAATTTCTGGCTACGCCACTGGCGGAAGACCCCCCCCCCCCCGCATTTTTTTTGCTGTACCTGGAAAGAATCCAAGTTGCCGCCCCTGCTGAGGGTGCAATAATACAACGCCCAAGTGCTGAACCAAAATATAACACACTCACACTCTCTTTCTCTTTCTATCTTAAAAAAAATTCTCACGCCTAAACCGTGAGGTAACCGACTTTTCTCGTGTTTTTATGCATGAATTTTTTCATCAAAATGTATTATCTTACTAAAAAATCATCTTTGTCATCAATAGCTATTTGTAGGGGTTCATTTTGATACAATGAAAATGACTGAATACAAAATTAACCTAAATCCAAGTAATTTCCTAGTTTTAGGGAGACGATGGGGGGGGGGGAGGCGGCTCAGAAGAATCGGATAAAAAACTGAGCATATTTTCGAACTCAGTTCCCTCAAAAACCCAACAAACGACACGTTACACGTTATTTTTCATTTTTTTTAAATTTTCACCTCATCGGCGGGGGGCGGGGGGAGGAGAGGTGATAGGAAATTCATTGGGATCCGATGAAAAACTGAGCCCATATTCTAATTCAAAATTTAGTCGATTTCTTGCCGATTCCGTTTTTGAATATTCTAAATTGACAGTTAATTCCAAAGAACTGTAAAAAAACAAAACATTCAAGACTTGAACAATTTTTTTTTTTTATGAACAATCTGCATAAATTTTCAACTGCATGTTTCAAAGTCCAAAAGTAACGTAGCTGGTTTGGTGAAAGAGGAGCATAAACCGAAAATCATTTTACAATAAAATAAAATAAAAAATTTTAAAAATCGAACAATGGGAAGGAAAGGAGTAGAATTCAGGAAATGATGAATTCGTCGCCTAAAGAAGTTCATAGTGGAGCGTGTCCTGTTGTTCTACGACTATATACATTCGAATGACGCCAGACTTTAAATTTTTCGATCAAGTTGATTAGTGAATTTTTGCTATGCATTTTTATTGTAAATTTTTTCGGACACCCTGAAGACCTCTTTTTTTCCAACGTTGATGGAAACCATAAACAATGAATTCATCATCTAAAGAAGATCATAATTATCGAGGGGTTTTTGTATTTCTACCATCATGTACATTCGAATGGTAATAGACTAGGAATGACGCCAGATTTAAAATTTTTTAACTAAGTTGATGAGGAAATTTTTTCTAGGCATTTTACCTATAATTTTTTGCGGACACCCTGAAGACCTCTTTTTTTTCAAAGTTGATGGGAACCGGAAATGATGAATTCGTAACCTGAAGAAGCTCATCTTGAATGGATCCTTTCTACTATCATGTACATTCGAATGATAATAGACCAGGACTGACACCAGATTTAAAATTTTTCAATTAAGTTGGTTGAATAATTTTTTCCATGCATTTTCATTACATTCTTTTGGACACCTTGAAGGCCTTTTTTCGGACAAGAATCGCTTCTAGGCAACACTATTTTCACATGAAATTCATAAAAAAAAATCACAAAAATTGATTTTTCTCAAAAACGTTTCAACCGATTTCGATAAAACTTAAAATCTCACAGGTTCAGCAATGCCCCAACAGCGCGACGTTTTCAAATTTTTCTCAAACCTCACAGTTTCGGAGTTTAATCGACCACAAATTTCATACATAAATATATATGTATATATATATATATATATATACAGGCATGCTGCAGCCTTACGAGACCCGTTTTGGATATCTCGCTATCCTTATTAGGCCCGTTTTTACCTTGCGAGGCCCGAAATCGGGTCTCGCAACGTCATGCCATATAAAGTGGTTTTTCATGATGTATGCATACTCAGGAGTCTGTAGGCAGAGGGTCTCGCAAGGTCGTTTGTATATCTTTGTATATCATTTACCTCGCCTCTCTGCACACAGCAACATTTGGAAACTTCAACCATGCGCCATTCAAATACGAATCAAGCTAAAGGGATGGCGCTTGCACAGTGAAATTCGTCTCATTTTCTATTATTTTTTCCGCTCCACACATCGGCGGTATTACCCGACCCTTCATTTATGCCGATTTTTAAAGTTTCGGGCCTCACAGTGCCTGTATTATCTCCTTTTGCAAAACGGGTCTCGCAAGGTTAGTATGATCCATATATATATATATATAAGGAAAGGTGAAAATGAACGAATGGTACAGTTGTGTTCCAAATGACCCAAAACGCAAAGAAAACTTACCCCAGACCCCAAGTCTCACCGCGCCAACAAATTTAGTACCTGACTTTTCAAGAAAAGTCGGTAAAAAGGCCAAGATTCCTAACAAAAATTCAATTTTTAAGAATTTTTTCAAAATTTCGAGCCCCACTACCCTCAAAACGGGGGAGAGGAATAGTTCCCAGTCTCAAAAACTTTGCTTTGGCCCCAAAATTTACGCTTCTTTGGTTTTTCCTCTCCACTATTAGGTCTTACAAAGAGCTCTGGTGAAACAGCTTATACAAGAATAAACGTATGTTAATCAAGTCGACTTCTCGCCATTTCAGAAGCTTCGTTTAAAAAAGTGAGAAAATGACAGGCTTATTTCGAATTTCAACCGGGTTATTTTCAACGAAACCAAATTACCAACCGAAGGTATTTGTCAAGCCGGGTAAAAATATCGCCTCGAGCACCGTCTCGCGATAAATGGTAGCTTTGATGGTAGAATATTAATGAAAATTTTACGTATTCCAATCACCGCGAAAAGAAATTACCGTACCAAAGAAAAGCCATTATCGCCTCGCACCAACCACCGAGTCTTCGCCATCAACGACGTCATCGTGGTAAAAATCCAAAACGACGCAATCATTGAACTTAATTTCGGTCAATTTTATCGTACAAGGGGCAACTTTTGATTTGATATCTAAAAGGGATACCAGCAGCGAGGATACGATAAACAAACTCGCGTTTAAATTGAAAACACATACACACGTGTACGAATCGAATGGAAAATAAAACGGTAAAACGAAGCCGATCCGATTCCGGTTAGAAGTTCATATCGTGTTTGTAAACCGTAAAACTAATTCGTCCTAAGGTAATTTAATTAGTTCTAATGATTCGACAAAACTTTCATCGACGTTTCCCCGGCTCTCGAATTGTTCTCGGCGTTCGTGTTTTTATACCAAACGAGCTATTTACCTGGTCAAATGTCACTATTAGCGGATTCGATTTTGGGTTTCGAGTGCTGCACGAGTACGAGAATACGACCGGATCGGTGCTGCTTACGTTGTATAATTTGGATAAAGTTATCGTTACGTTTAATGGCCGAAATAGTCGAAATAGAGAATAGAGATGTTTATATTGTTATTTTACGCACCGTGGGGATATTTTTGTATACGTTTTGCCAAAGCTAACTTTTTTTTGCTTTTGTTTGTTTTATTTCCATTAAAAATCATCTAAAGGCTCTATAAGCCTGATAATCGTCCAAAAACATGAAAATACAGATCATAAAAATCTAATTTCGTATGAAAATCAGCTTGAATCAAAAAATGTCAACTTTTCATGACTTTTTTAAACCCTCTCTTCAACTCCAAAAAATCAATCCTTGGGGGGGGGAAGAGGAAGGGTGATTTGGTGAAATGTAATATAGAAAAGATTTCTGTACCCTATATGGTATTAACTTCACCGAATTTCAGCCTTGAGCCTTAATTTTTTATGGAACGCACATTTTAGGGATACTTAATTGAAAAAATTTAAGAATCTGATTCAAAATTTATCAAATAAAATTGAAAAAATTCAGGTAACTCGCAGATTATTCTGTAATTTTCGTGGGGAGGGGGAGAAAGGTGTTGGATTTCATGAAAGAGCTCTGGGAAAAAAAATCTAAATCCAAAGATAAAGTATCCAACTGGAGGGGTAGGGAGTAGGCAACAATTTTAACCATACAAACATGCCTAATATTTCAATTTTGACGGAATCTTGAGCAGAAGAAAATTTTCACAATTAGGGGCTCTGTGGGAGACAGTTGGGGGGGGGGAGATAGGGACACCAACGTTTTCACGTCCTGTTCTACTTTGAAAAAAATATTTCCAACAAGAATTACTCTTTGATTCGTTATTCCTGTAGTATTTTTGCATTATTATGGCGATTTTGAATGTTTTTCAAGTTTCAAAGGTCCATAGGGGACATGAGGGGGTAGGAATCGAAAAACGGACTGCAGCAATGATTTGTACCCCTAACGTTGTATATTTTCACAAAATTTCCATTTCGAGTGTCCACTACCATGAGATCCACATTTTTGGGGGTTGTGCCCTCTCAAGGGAGTAGGAGTAGAGCGATTATTTTTATGGTGAATACAGAATCTACAGATCAATATCAGTATGACCTGGTCTACGAAAAGGGACTGAAGACCAAAAGCAACTTTTCGAGAAAAACGTGTTCAAAGAAAATAAGTTGAACTTTGAACTTTCGACTGAAATATTTCCAAAGTTTAGCTTTCTAGGAAAAAACCAATTGCGCTCTACGGGAAGGAAATTTTATGCTCTACAATTTACGTTATATTCATTTTTTTCGTAGAGCTCTTCCTTTGCTCAGAAAATCAACTTTAAATGTTAAAAGCTGAAAAAATTCTGGTTTCAGTCCACACTGGTATAAAATTCAACCTGGAAATAAAGGCAATATTGTTTACACTTATTACAAGGTGCCTACCTGCCATGCAATTTTTCTGTTCTGGTACCCGTATGGATTGAAGCCAGAATTTTTCACAATTTGGATCTTTTGAGTTTTGTTGATTATTTTTTTACACTTTTTGATAACTTATTATACTTGAAGTCGATTTTCTAAGCAAAGGAAAGACTCTACGAAAAAAATGAATGGAATGTAAATTGTAGAGCATAAAATTTCCTTTCTGTAAAGTGCAATTAGTTTTTCTCTGGAAAGCTTTGCTTTCGAAATAATTCAGTCGAAACCCCAAAATTCAAGTTTTATCTGTTGGTGAAAATATCTCGAAAACTAAGCTTCGTTACAAAAAACTAATGTACTTTACAGTAAAAAAAATAAAGTCTGGAGTCTGCCGTTTGTTTCATTGGAAAGAGCGTACTTTTTTCTAATATCGATCAGAAAACAAAAACCGATTTTTCTGACTATAGGTACTTTTCCATTGACCAGGCCACCATCAGTAAACATCAATATAATTATTTAATTTTTAACAAAAACTCGATTCTTAGTCATTTTTTCAAAATTGCGAGCCCCACCACCCTCGAAGTGGGAGGGAGGGGGCGGAACAAAAATTCGATTCTTGGTTACAGGGTCACTTTTTTAAGGTGCATGTACTTTTTTTCGACTTCAGTCACTTTCGGTTACTTTTCACGTCTAAAAGATCACTTTGGTTACTTTTTTACCCTCAAAAGTCACTTTTTCTTCGTACTTCCGGGCGAAAATTCAAATTTTCAAGCAGAAATTGCTATTTTTCTAAATTCTTCAAGGAAAAAAAATTTAAAAAATGATATGAAATTATTTACGTCTTTTCAGTTGATTTAAATATCTTTAAAATGTTGAAAGAAAACTACAAAAAATTGCCCCCCCTCCAGAAAACTGTAAAAAAATTTGTCCTCCCCGAAAAAATTTAATTTTTGGTTACTTTTTGTTACTTTTTGGTCATATTTAGGTCACTTTTTGGTCAAAAAAAGTTACTTTGCCTGTTAGTAATTTTTTCAAAATGCGAGCCCCACCACCCTCGAAGTGGGGAGGAGGGGGCGGGTGGCTCCCGGTTTCAGAAACTGTTTAGGCCCAAAAATTCATCATACTAAAATTCACGCTTCTTTTATTCAATGCAGTTTTCCGTCCAAGTAGATATAGGTTGCACACTATAAATAATGCACCCTAAACGAATTCACAAACTTAATTAGAGCAATACGAAGCAGATCTGTTGGAAAAAGTCGGTTAACAGCGTATACATAGTTCAGCCCATTTTATGTACCGTCATATGTTGTCTAAGATGAAAAAATATTGCAGCGGTGTCGAGGCAAATAACGTACTATTCTTTACATTATAAACCCATCTCATTGGCGCTGGCGTTGGCGTATATAAACTTCGTATAGCCCGGTTTACTTGTATAAAGCGTGTCGTACCCAAGAACGTCGACGCGACGTGTACAATCGTATGAAATTTTTGCAATTTTTGCAACTTTTGCAACATTGCAAGACGTAGAACTGGGAACGAACCCTGTACGAGGAAATTTTCGCCGGAAAAACTACATACACGGACGTGTACATATTATACGCGAGAATTTGAAACTTTTCAAATGGCTCTCGACGATGATGTTTGTTTTAACAGACGCCGAAAATGTACAACAAAAGAAATAACGCATTTTACGTTATTGAACGATGGCGCGGAATTGAAAAAATAAATAAAACTGAAAAATAACTCGCCCATTAAACCATATAGTACGTACTTACGTCGAGCAAACAGTACGCGGACTAGAAGAGGAAAAATATAAATGAAAAATTCATATAAAACAGCAAATATACTATTATTGTTTACCGATGTAAAATGACCTTGTTTTTTTATTCCTGCATCCTCTCGTACTCGTGACGGACCCGGGTGGAGAATTTTTCTCGTAATCTGCATACCATTACGTCTTATTCGTATAATCCCAGTCTTGGTCGTGTCCTATTTTCTCGTCCCAGACTGCAGAGATTGTAGAGAAAATTGAAGTTTCCTCGGAAACAATTTATATTCGCGAAATTTCTCCTCGAGCGTCGTTAATTTCTCGCGAGAATTTTGAATAAAAAAATAACGAGAGAACATTTAGAGTCGCGAGATACGAATTATGGAGAAATTTTCGACGTTTATTGGCGCGAGAGGATAAAAGTAGCTTTTTTATGGATGTTTTGATTGTCGCCAAAGTGCCAGAATGAAATTTGTTGCGGAAGATGAGCTTGAAAAAGGGCAGGGTGGTTTATGTTGGTCACCTACGTATTCAAATTAGGTGATTTTTTGAGCGGAAGAAGGTTAGAATTTGTGACGATTTGAAGGTTTGAACTCAGAATATCGGAATTCATCAAATTAATCAAAACTCGAAGCTCAAAAAAAGTATTTTTTAAAACTTGAAACTCAAGACTGGACGAAATGTGTCACAGGGAGGACAGCTTCCTCCTCCTCCCATGATCGAAAAATTGCATTTTATTTGAAATAAGGTTGGTTTGAGATGAAATAATGAAAACTATGCCATCTATTTTTTTGGAAAATTTTTGTTTCAAGTCGGAAAAATAAGAAAAATTGTACTTTGAGTTCGATAATTGAGAAAAAATTCTGTTTTAATTGAAAATTTCCAACAGAGAATGAATCGGAAGAGGAGGACGGGGCTGAAATTTCAGAAAATGAAAATGAGTATTAGAAGGGGAAAGAGAAAATATTTCATAGAAAAATAAGTGGGAAGAGGGGGAAAAGAAAACGGAGCTAAAAAGAAGAGAAGACGAGGAGAAAAAAGAGGATGTCGAATGTGAAAATGAATCACGAAACTATTTTTAAAGAAAATTTAAGCATTCTTACTCAAATTTAATTTGGTGAATGAAAACTGATTAAATAGGATTAATTGTTCACCTTTGCTCTGCTCTCAAAAAAAGCAATAACTTTTTCAAATTTTGAAAAATTATTGAAGATTTAGTTTGAAAAATGTGAACTGTGGTTGTTTTCAAATCGGTATAATTATTACATACATTCACCTACAAGGTATCTAAATTTATCAGTAAGAATTTTTTTAACCTTGAAAAAATGTTGAATTTATTATAGTTTTATTAAAAACCAATATTAATATAATTTTCTGGTAAAAATTTTCGGTAAAAACATTCAACAAGTAGGTAATTACAAAAATTTTCGTAATTTTTGATCATGTTTTAAAACAAGTTTTTTAATTGTACGAATGAAAATTGAAAATGAAATTTTTGAGCTTTCATAGCTAAATGGTTGAACACTTCAGATTTCAGTATTGCAAATAACTCTAATTTCTGCCATCTAAAGATTAAAGAATCGACCTGGTCCATGTAGGTATAATATTCAGGGGACACCCCCCTCCCCCCCGGAAGTGATGGGAAAGGAAGAAAAATGGAGGAAAAAGGGATATTTCTACCCTCAGGCCGGAGATTCTTGAACATGAGATTGTGAAAAATGTATTTTTTTAATTTTCGAAAAAACGTTCGCCTTTGATTCGTTTGGGCAATATTTTTTTGTACATTTGAGCACAATATTTCTATTTTGGAAAATTCTTTCAAAAATCATAATTTTTCAATTTTTTATCGCACAAAGTTCTTTTTTGATTTTGCGGAATTGGCATTGTGCTCATAGAATAAAATGACCAGACATGAAAAATGTCATGTTCTTTTCGAACCTCATTCTTCGAATCTTTCTGAACTCGCGTCTGATCTATGATGAGACATGAAGGGACAACGTCTCCCTAGGTCACCAAGACTGAACAGTTCAAGTTCATATATCTATACTGGCAAGAAAAACAAAAAAACAAAAAACAAAAATGGGAAGAATTCTACTTTAGTGCCTAGCCAGAAAGTCAGAAAATACATATATCTAGCTAAAATTTTAATGATTTTACTGCAACAAGCAAGAATATTCATCATTTTTCTTTTTCCTTTAATTTTGTTATCATAAAATTAAAAGGGACTCTTTTTCGGTAAAATTTGAAGCAAGAAAAATTACATGAAAATGGCAAGAAAAATCCAGAAAATAGCATGAATTTTCATTTTTCATATCCATTAGACATACCTTGTTACTTACTTACCATGAAGTTTTAAATTTTGAAAAATTTATTCTTTTTTTAAAGAAAAATTAAAAAAAATTTCATTATACTTGGAAAAAATTGAAGCTTCTAATTTTTTTTCAATGCAGGGTGTTCCATGAATCGTCTGCCAAACAAATTTTTTTGGATATAACCGGGTACCACTAAAAAGGAACTTGAGATGAACATGTTGCCTATTTTGAAAATTGAAGAGGCAAATGCTGCTTCTAAAAAATCACGTCAAAATTTTTTTCATGCATGGGAATGGATAGTACTTTGAAAACTGAAAAAATGTTCTCTTCAGATCAAAGGATTGGGTAGTATACGTACGTTAAAAACTTAAGAAATTTATTTGATAGACTTTTTGCCTAACATCCAAAATAAAGGGGCGAAGGGTCATTAAAAATTGAGAAAATTTAAAAAAATTTTGAAGCCCTTTTATTTTGAGTAACTCGTAGCCCCTTCATTTTTGATGTTAGGCAAAATGTCTACAGAACAAAATTTCTTAAATTTTCAACGTATTATCCATTCCCTTAGTCAATTCATTTTTTGAGAATTTTTTTGAGAATTTTTTTTGTAGCCCCTTCAAATTTAAAGACAAGCAAAAAGTCATGAAGAAAAAATTTGTTCAGTTTTCAAAGTACTATCCATTCCCATGCTTGAAAAAAAATTTAACGTGATTTTTTAGAAGAAGCATTTGTCCCTTCAATTTTCAAAATAGGCAACATGTTCATCTCAATGTTTTTTTTAGTGGTATCCGGTTATATCCGAAAACATATATTTGGCAGACGATTCATGGAACACCCTGTATTTCAATGACTTTTAAATGTTTTGATTTCTCGTGCACCAATATTCAAACCATCTATTCCATTCAAATAAAAAATTATTTTCAAAAAAAATTCCAAAATGAACGCCAGCACGTGTAGGTTTTTCGATTAATTCTATTCGTCTCATAATTGAAGCACCCATTTTGGTCGGGTTAGTCAGTAATTCGAAACTACAAACGACTGTCTCATCCAAAAAGGTAAAATTAAATGAGCATCAATCAAAGCCGAAAGACGAAACAGAAGCTTATTTCAAAATATGGTTGCAGATCTGGGTACTTACGTGTAGATTTAGAATGTGGGTTGCATAACGTTATTAATCAAAACCACTGTGTCGTGCTGTAACGTTTCGCAAAAATACGCATTTTAATTTACTTTTCAATTATTATAACGGGTAGGCAAATGCTATAAATAGAAATCAATTCGACTGCACGTAGGTAGGAATATCTAACGTAAGTAAATATTAAGTACCTAAAGAATTATTGCATTACGAAGATATAATTTCTCGCAGGTAAAAGGTACCTACTCGAGAAGAATATCGGATTTAGTCGCGAGTATTCTGCTGATATAAAGTCAACTAAACCTATTCCAATAATAATGCAAAAAAGATGCAGACGAAGAACGAGGCGGAGTGGAAAAAAACACGTAAAATTGAAATCTCCGTAAACGCGAGAACGAACGCCAATAAAATGATACGTCTTCTCAGTTTACTAAATTATAAAAGTGGAAATGAAATTGCCTAAGGTATCGCGTCGACAAACCGTTATTATTCTCGGCGGGAAAAAATTTCTCAATTTTGCGCCTTGCAATTCGCGAAATTACTTCCGTCGAAGGCTTATTGATTAAAAAGCACAACCTAGTTCAATTTTCTCAAGTGGTTACACGAAAAGTATTAAAATTATATAAGAAACCCGTCGCGTCGTCTAACAATAGACTTTAGCCCCGGATAATCGTTCAAGTTTCAATTTACTAATGAATGGATGTATAGTCTACTATTGTTAGCTCTCCAGCGTAGTGATATATTGTAAAAATACTTCGGTAGTGTGGTTCTATGGTACGCATTCGCTAGATAACCACCGTATGTGTGTCGAAAATGGGATACTGTACGATTTACAATACCCGAGTACTTATTTTCAGCTTGCAATTCCAGAAGGAGTTGAGTTTGAAAGTTTGTCGATTTATTGCGCCAAATTCTAAACATTTTTTTCGCCTTTATTTACTCGTATTTTTTTACCCGCGAGATACGCAGGTTCAAATACCTACGATGGAGATATTTGTGCGTTTGAAGAGGCTGAAAAAAAACCTTTTTGGCCAACTGTTGCGGGTATGAGATTTGCGAGTTATTGTGTTCGATGGATGGGGTGTAAGATGGATTTTTTTTCGTCGAAAGAATGAGAGTGGTTGTGAGATAGATGAGGTATTACTTACTCTTAGTTGTTTAATTGAATGGATTTGATTATGTCTGAATATTCTTTTTGTTTGAAAACACGATATAAATAACTATTGTGATACATCCGAACAAGTGATGCTTTTGATAAAAAGCTCCATTCATTTACCCCTCGCAGGTTTCCAACTTTGACAACAATAGAGATAGTGGAAGGTGTTCATTTATTAAACATCAAATAACCTACATCTCTAGACCATTGTGGGACAAATATTTACTCTAATTTGATTTAGGTCAAATCGTGTTCCTTAATTTACTCCTACGCAAAGTTACTTTGGGAATTTTTTTCTCAATGTACCAAGATAATAATACCGAGGGAATACTTTGTGGAGTAGCTACACGAAACAGAGTCACATCCGAATGTAATGAGATTATACGGATGTACGTGATGATAGCATAGGCCTACATTTTTTCAACTCTTTCTCCGTAATCAACGCTGGTAGCTGATTCTAATAGAATTTTTAGTGCTGAGTTGGAATATGATTTCGATTTTTATCAATCACGAAGGATTTTTTATAATTTGTTTTTTTGTTAAGAATTTTTGTAATTTTTTACTCTTGAATCGATTTTCTGGGTGAAGAAAGGATTCTTCAAAAAAAAAAAAAAAATAGAATGTAAAGTGCAGAGTGTAAAATTTCCTTTTTGTAGAATACATGAGTTTTTTTCTTGGAAACTTAGCTTTCGAGATATGTTAGTTCAAAGTTCAAAGTTCAGCGTTTTATTTTATTGAAAATCTCTCAAAAACCAAGCCTCCTAGGAAATAATCAATTGGACCCTACAGATGGCGCACAGTGGGCCACAGAACCCCCGAAAACGGGCGTAATTCAGTATACCATGGTACTGTTGAGAAAATAGTCTCACTTTACGTTTTTGGGGTCGTAGAATCCGAATCTGGAAAAAAAATTTGAGTAGGAGTGAAGGGGTGGGCGTGGGGAGGGGGAAAATCAAATATCACTTGAGAAAATTAAAAATTTTCCAGGCTTTACCCCCTCTCCATCCTAATCTTTCATCCATAGGGGGAAAATGTTGCCAAATTCGTATTCTATGCTATCGAAAACATAGATTAAGGCACATAACTCAAATAAATTGCAGAATGAAAATTTATTTTAAAAAAATCATGTCAACGATTTTAACCAAAATTGCTAGTTTTTCGAAAGAAAAATGAGCCTGGTGAGGACAGTCGGGCTCAGAAGGCAAAAATCGAAATATTCCGTGATAAACCATACCTATAAACATAACTCCAGGCCCAGGAGAGAACGCGGGACACGGCGGGACGCATACACTTTCATATCAATAAAGACATACATTTCACTTCAAAACTGGTATAGTTTATAGGCCCAATAAGTTATCAAATAATCATGATGAGTAAAAACCGACCACAGGAGGTGAAAGTACTGACTTTGAGGAGTCTATTCCATATTTTGAACTTTAAAAAATAATAAAACCTACACGAGCTACGCGCGTTTGAAAATCACCCTTATAAACTGGAAAAAAGTGGCATACTGGATAGTTGAAGTTTCGCACTGCGGTACGGACGTTGGGTAAGGTGTCCGGCCAATCCGATACCCGTTTTTTACACATCATTTTGTATACAATACCATACTGTATTTGTAAAGTTCATCCGAAAACTTTTTTTTTTCAATTTCGCCCGTTTTTGGGGGGTCTGTGGCCCACTGTGTAGCGGCTATGATTTGCGAACCAATCTATTGTTTTACCTCCCCTTTTTTATATTAATTAGCAGTTGAACCCGTCCTGCGGACGGGGTTTCCTGTATATCCTGTTTTAAAAACTTTTTTCGACTCGTGATTTTTTTTAAATGGAAATTTTTAATTGATCAAATTTTCAATTTATGGGAAGGGAAATTCAAAAAAATTAATCGATCTGAAATTCAAATTGAGTAGGTACAGCAAATTCATTAAATTTTCAATTTTAATCAATGGGAGGAGGTATTCAAAATAAAATTGATTTAACCTAGGTTACCTATTTAAAAAAATTCAAATTTAGTACCATCTATTGATCTAATTTTTAATTAATATAATGGGAGGGGTTTTAAAAAAAATATTCGTCTTAGGTCATTTAAAATAAATTTTGAATACAGTTGAAAAAGTGAAAATTTTTAATTGATAAAATTTCCAATTCATGTCAAAGGATATTCAAAAAAAATTATTCGATCTGAAATTGAAATTGAGTAAAATTCATTAAATTTCCAGTTTTACTCAATAGGAGGAGATATTCAAAATAAAACTGATTCGACCTGGGTTATTTAAAAAAATTCAAATTTAGTACAGTTTATCTAATTTCTAATTAATTGGGGGGGGGGGTGTTAAAAAAAAGATTCGTCCTAGGTTGTTAATTTTTGAATATAGTTGAAAATGTAATGTATGTTTATGTGGAACACAATTGATCAAGTTTTTATATGGGAAGGGGTTTAAAAAAATAATTCGACTTGTGTATTTTTTGATAAATGACGAAAAAATTAATTTTGCTCAAAAAATTCGATGTACCACTTATTCAATTCAAGTTGAATACGATCCATAAAGTTTTTAATTAATGGGAGAGAAAATTTTTTTTATATGATTCGACCTGGGTTCCTGTGTAATTTAAAAAGAGGACAAATTAAAAATAATTTGGCATAGAAAAATTTAACTGAGTAAAATGAATTACGAGCGAACGAGTGATTCACATTTAAAACTCTTTGGAATTTGAAAAGTATGATTTTTTAGTGAGTGTCCTGGATGACCTAGATTAGGGATGGCGATACCGATGCGATATTTTGCTGGATAAATATTTTTGGATGGATCAAAACCGATGTTGGGTCGATTTGTTTTCAATTTTTTTCTACCATCGGTTTTGATCCACCCAAAAATATTGATCCAGCAAAATATCGGATCGGTATCGTCATTTATAATCTAAGGTCATTCAGGACACTCACTAAAAAATCATACTTTCCAAATTTCAAAGGGTTTTTAATGTGAATCACTCGTTCGCTCGTAATTCATTTTAATCAGTTAAATTTTTCTATACAAATTATTTTCAATTTTTCCCCTTTTTAAATTATACAGGGACACAGGTCGAATCATTTAAAAAAAAATTATCTCCCATTAATTAAAAATTTTATGGATTGTATTCAACTTGAATTGAATAAGTTACGGTATTTTTTCAACTACAAAATTTTTTCAGCTTCAAGATTTTTTCCAAAAATTTTTCAGTTCTAATATTTTTTTTTTTTGAAAATTTTCTCAAATTTCAAACTTGAAATTTCATTCTTTGATCTTAGTCCAGGCAAACAAGAGAAAAAATGTACCAAACCCCAAAAAATTCAATCCTGTTTTTTTTTCATGTTTTACGTTCGTAATGGTCCACTAAACAACATATCAATATGGACACCCCATGAACTCTCCTCAAACCTCAGGGGAGAGGTAAATGCTTGCCGATAACCGGGTTTTCGTGAATATCTTCTCAAATAAGCTTTAAAATTAAAAAATGGTTATTAACAATCTTGTTCTACATGTAATTTCCTATCAGAAACGGTTGTTTTTTTTAAACGCCCACTTCTTTGCCCAAAAATCAAGGGTAAAAACTCTATTTTTCCAACATTTACTGTATTTTTTGGAATAATTGAAATTACGGAGCTGTAGGTACCCAAATTATACCAGTGAAGAGTAATTTTTTTAAACACGCAAGTAGGGCATAGGGCAAGTCACCGCAAAAATTTCACCCCCCCCCCCCTGGGTTGATTATGAGGGAGGTTACTGAATACCAAAATTTTGAATCAAAATTATGCAAATCGAAATTCTGAGTTTTGCCTCTGTCTTTCCGGAGCTGCTTTTGGTTTTTCTAAGAAAGTAGCCTCAAAATCGTATTTAGCATGCAAAAAAACCTTATTTTTGACTCTAAACATGAAAAATTTTAAAACTATGAAATTTTCCTCTCCCAACCCCTCTGACTGACAAATCAGTTTTGAATTCCTACCACATGACACAAAGAAATGTTTCGTTTTCACCAATAATAATCTATTATCAACATCACGTTTAAAGTACTTTTTCATAGAGTATGAAAATATTGCAAGAAAAAATTTTAGTGTTGAAAAAAATTAGAGAAAAATTTTTGAAAAAGAAAGTTTTGAATTGAGAGAAAATTTCGTTACAGTTGAAAATATTTTTTGCTCTGAATATTGACTTCAAATGTCAAGAGTTATCAAAAAGTGTAAAAAAAATTCGAACAAAAAATTTAAATTGTGAAAAATTCAGACGTGTTGGAATTTTTTTACCATTTTCCTCATAATTAGCGCGAAAAATACTATAAAAATTACCCATTAAATTTCAGAAAGTATTTTCTATGTTGATTTGTAATTATAATTGACATACGTCTCACTTTTTTTCGCAGCCAGGAAAGTGAATTTTTAAAACCATAGTAACCCAAAATACACGTAGGTACTTGGTAACCTTTTTCAAGACATAAAGCTGGTATAAGGATGGAATAAAAATTACTGAGCTGGGTAGCTGTGCATAAACCGGCGAGATATGAAAGTAAATTGGCCATTGGTTAACTTTAAATGGTATAGGACGATACGTAGTTACATAGTTTGGTTGGACGCATCCTATATAATCCGAACTAAAAACCCGATTAGCGGGGTCCACGAAAATAAAAGATCTTTTCAAACATTTCCGAGTGAAATTCCGTTTTCCTCAGATTATTTTTGCTTAGAATAGAGGATCAGCCAGGTCAAACGGAGTGTCCTAACCTATGACCTGAATTCATACGACACCATTTTTCCATTTCTCAACTTCTGGGTGAAAAAAAATGTGTCGAATGGGTTTTTTATATCGGTCTTTCACATTTTTCAGTCTGATTCCCTTTGGCGAACGAGTTGGGAGTTGAAATTTCACCTGTATGTTTTTTTGATCCGCGTTCCTGTGTATTTAACGTAATTGATAAATGTCTGAGTGCAAGATACGTGTAATGGTTTGTACGAAACGAAGACAAAACAGAAAAAGAAATGCTCAAAGAATCTTACCCGTCATTAAACAGAGATTTCGCCGGTTAAAATAGAGTTGCGGAAGGGGAAAAAAAATACTATTAACACGTTTCTTTCTTTGATTCCCGCGAATACGCCAACGTCTCAAACAAAAGCTTCATCTCTTTAGTTTGCTTCTGTGTTAATCCAAATTATATCCTTTAAAATTGCAGTTTCGTCGAATCTTTTTTTCATATTATATGAAATTACAGCAACATTTTTCTCGGCTTTTATTTTCTTTTATTAGAGTTTCTTTTTGTGTTCTTTGTGGCACGAATGCGAAAAACGTTGGTTTATCTCTTAATCTTCGACTTCAAAATAGACGTCATTATGGTGGTTAACCGAGGAAGTATTTTGGCACGAAATAATATGAGTTTTAAAGACGATCCAAACGAGATGAGAAGCCAAATTTTCAGGGTTGAAAGAATTGAGATACTTACCTTTAAAGAGCTAAAAGTTGTTGGTGGGAGTGTAATTTTTTTCAAAGTCTTCCTTTATAAATTTTGCCAATTCACATTTTGACTGACGAGAGAATTTTTTTGAAATTTGTGTCGTCTTGGCTGACTGGAAGAGCATGCCACCCATATCTCAATACCAAATTTTGAGCTGCCCAAGTTAATTTCTCGATTTTTGGAGAATTTTTAAAAATTACTGAAATGGTCTATAGGGGTTAATTTTTAGTGGTGTCCATTCTTTGGAAAGCATGGAAAAGTCAGGAAATTTTAAAAATCTAGAAAAGTCGAAAAATTTTGTAATTTTTTAAAAAATTGAAAAGTGTTTTTTTGCTGTTCTTATTGCACATTTTTCAAAAAAAAATTGCCCTCTCCTATTTGGCATGTGTTGAGTGTGATGTATACCTAAAAAAATTGATATTATTTAAATGCGTGCCTTTGTCCATTGAATTATGAATTTTCAAAAAAAAAAAAATTGTCTTGCTGTGATAGGGCGCGGCGTACTTTTCTCTCTTTTATTCAACATAATTTATTTTATTTTTAGGTTTTTTGGAATCGTACTTTTGAAGGAGTTGAAATGAAAAAGGAAATCTAATCACGATATCCTTGGCATGATGTTGAAAGAAGGGAATGGAAGTAGACAAAAAAAATTGTGATTTTTAGGTACTATCAATATAAGTACCTATATGAAATGAAAAAAAGTTCTGGTACAAATTTTTTTTGTTTTCTTGTGAAAAGCACTCAATTTCTGACTTTTTGAACATAAAATGTCTAAATTTCCACCTTCGACTTTGTGATCAAAAAATACCAGTTTATCAAATTCTGATCATAAAATGACAATTTTTGATTTTTTGGTCATAAAAAATATACGAACACGGCCGAAAATGAACACGAAAGCACCCGAAGTCACAACCTAAAGTGTGTACCGAAGTGCTCGTCAAAATGAATGATTTGAAAATATTGAAAGATTTTATAGGTACTTTAAACGAAATAAGTAAACCAACACTAATTAATGCCTCAATTAATGTTTTCTGAAAAACTTTTCAAAATTTTTCTTGAATTGTCAGACGAAAATCGACCACCTTGTTTTAAGTGCGATTTCAAATCAATTTTCTGCTGAAGCGGAGCTAGAGGGACAAAGGGGACAATTACTTTTCCATGAAGTTAAAAATGCCTTGTTAAATGCTCAATAAAAAGTAATTTTTTTGCAAAATTTTTGCCCTCACTTCGCTGAGGCAATAAATAAATCTCCTTTGGCATAAAACAACCCTATTTTTTGATTTTTTTTTTCATTTCTGTATCGTTTTTTTAATTTTGTTTAACACGACCATCTGCGCTGAAAAAACACTCAAAGAAGTAAAAAATAGAACGTGTTACAAAAAATGATAAATTTTATTCAAAAAAAATAATAATAGGGCACCATTTACAAAATTGGTAAAAATTAATTTTGAAAAAATAATATTTATCGTGAAAGGTAAAATTTATTGCATAAAAATAAATTTTACACATATTTCGCGATATTTACCATTTTTTAAAAATTAATTTTTACCAATTTTGTGAATGGTGTCCCGTTATTATTATTTTGGATAAAATTTATCATTATTTTTTGAGTGTGTCGTCTTTTTTTCCCCTTTCCATCATGTGAAAATTTTGAGTATGTTTTTGTTCCTCTGCTCCACCTCGAACTGTAGGTACATCACGCGGAAAAATCACCCCCCCCCTCGCCTTTGTTATTCATATAATGTCATTTGTTAAAGGAATGGACAACTTGAAAAAATTAGTCTGGAAAATCTGTAAAATTGAGGAAAAATCATGTCTGAAAAGTAGAGGGCACCGTTCATAAAAATGGTAAATCAGTAGGTAGATACGAGTAATTGAAAATTTTGTTTGTGCACTAAAATCGACTCTCCGAATCGATTTCAACCAATTTTTGATTCGATCCGAAGCCTCCGGTAAAAGTTGATTTTTTTCTAACAAACTGATATTGCTCCAGAAAGCGCTAAATCTACTTGGGTTGCTGAAAATTTGGTCACATCGTAAGTTCAAAACCTGAATCATTTATACATACGTATGAGTAGTTGAACCAGTGTTTTAGAAATTTCTCTTGATGAACTATTTTAATAAATTCTAAAAAATCTCACGTCAAATAACTTGTATTTTGAGTGCAGAAATAATTTTTTTTCTTCAGATGTCAGATACTCAAGCCTTTTTTTCTCCAAATTTCAAAATTCTTAAACTATTTAATTAAATTATTGAAAGTAATTTCGCATAAAATTTTTTTCAGTTTTTTATGCCTGGCAAAAAACCTAAATTGATGTAAAAGTAAAAATGCTTCCAGTTTTTCTATGTCTGATGAAGTATTGATTTGTTAAGTATATCAAACTGACCAATCTCAAACCAAATTTGACTTTCTGTTGAAAAGTCAGAAATATTTTAACCTTTTTTGTTTCCAAAATTGCTTTTAAATTTAAATAAATGGAAAAGCAATCTCGCATCAGTAATTTTTCAAAGCTTTGTAAGTCTTATGGAATGGCAATTACCCATGTTAATAAGTATTATTAGGCATTGATGAAATTTTCTTCAAATTTTTTCTCATCTCAGTCTCAACTTTTTGTGTTTCTTTTTCGAACTTTTTTTGAGCAGAATTTCTTAGGACAGACCCCTTTCCATATATCACACCCAATTATAACACCGATTCATTTTATTTGAAATGTTGTGGAAAAACTCGCACACAATTGTATTTGTATTTTGTACTAACGTAAAATAAACTTTACATCAGACTGCATTATAATGTTTGACTTTTAGCTAGCAAGTTTTGTTACATCTTAGTTTGTAATGAACCAACTTTGAAAGCATGTCTCGTGTTGTACCCAATTTTGGATGATTTATGAAGTGAAAATGAGACTCTTTAGATACCTATATCAGCTATAGTCTACATAAGACAACTTACAAGTCTCATATTTTCAATAGACAAGCATTGTAGTTCGTTCTAAAAGAAACACTATAAGTATTTAGTTGCAATGCATTACATAGACATTTACAAAAAGACAGCGCAGGTTGTTCTCGCGTTAGATAAGGAAAGAAAAAAATGTTACTTTAATGCAAGTTTCTTCGTATAATAACACTTTACAACTTTTGCCACGTACACCAACGTGTTACATGCAAAACGGTATTAAAAAAGTTGTTGTGTTACAATTTTAACAAGGTGATGTGTGGTGCTGAAAGATATATGCATGAAAAATACAATGTTATTTACATGTCGGCGGCTCCGTACGATGCTCCTGGGTATACATTTCATTTAATTTCGACCTAGTTGTCTCAAAGGTTTGAATTTTTAAATCGCTCGAATATTTTGAATATTTAATTGTTTGTTATTGGTCCCAGAACGGCTTATTGTGTCACCATCTGCCTAAAGAGTTGAAAAGATAATCGAGAAGTTTCCGTCGTGTAGATACATAAATGAATACCGAGCTTTGCTATCTTTTTAGCATGGGAAAAGGTGCTTGAGAAATATGAAACGTTTAGGGGGAAAAAGTTGGAAAAAGTTTTGAAAATCCGGCCAATTACCGAAATACATGAAGAATTTCGAAACTGGAAACATTTGAAAAAGCTGATTAAAACAAGGTGATATTGATTTTTTAACGCGACTTTCGAGCAAAAGTTTTGCAAAATTTTTTGCGTGGAAATTTTACGAGCATAATCGATATTTTGTGTGTGATTGAACTTTAGCGTCGTTACCTTGAGGTTGGATAAGATAATTCATTTGAAATTTCAAGATGTAAGTATGTACCCTGTCTTCATGATGGAATTTATGTAGCGTTACTAAGAGCTTAAAGTTGTGCCAATGACGAACGAGTGAATGATTTGAGTGCTTTTTTGTTTGCAGCGTAGCGATGAATTCCTTGGAGTTTTTTTAATTCGAAAATTGCTCTTTGAAAAAAATTGTTATCTCTGGAGATGTACAGTAAATTTAATTGGAAATCAGTGCCGTAAGAAAAAAATGAGCCTTTTGATTCAAAAATTACTTACTCTATGAAAAAAATCTCATCTCAGGGGATATGCAGTAAATTTAATTAGAAGTTGATGAGTTTCGTAAGAAAAGCAAACGAATTTTATTGAAGTTAACAAAAAAGTTATAAAATATTTTTTGGATAAAAATATGGACTTCAAAGCCCTCGAATCCATTTATGGGATTCTTTTGGCATTCAACCAGAAAGCTAATATACCTAATTGTGAGATGGTGTGGAAAAGGGGATTTGGAATTCTCTCGAGTAATACGAAATTTGAGGTCTCAAAATAATTTTGAGTTGTAAAATATATAAGTAGGGAAGAGGGCTACTTCCCCTGAGAAAGCAAGTTCACCTTTACAAGATAAAAAAAAACGAAAAACTTGAACTTATTCAAAATTCGAAATTTTACAGAAAGTGAGTTATCAAAATGCATGTTTTTTTGGTTTCTAGATCCCGTTTCTGGGATTATTTCATCCAAAAAATCTTTTTTTTGCAATGTCGAGCTGTAAAGGGGTATTACGATTTCAAAAATGGATTGTAAGGGATTTCGAGCCAACCTGGGCCTTTAGAAATTGACCAATTTTTCCAGAGGAGGGGGGGGTGCCAAACTTACGCCGGATCTATTTTTCTAGCGGGGTCGAATCTTGAAAATGTTGACAACAATCTGAGAAATTCTAGGCTACCACCAGTGGTGTGATGTGTCAAAATTTACTCACGACTATATTTACACACCATACATAATACAATACATTAGGCACAAAAATGAAAAGCAGTGGGAACATAATTGAAGGTTTCCTGTTTGACTCATGAGAGTCTTTACTTGCCATTTAACTGAATTTTTCTCCAAGTCCATACTATTTTCAACATTTTTTCTACGTCAATGAAATTTTTTCTCAACTCGAAAATTTCTTCTTCCAAAAATTTCCCATCTAAATTTTTTAAACAATAGGTAGAAATTTTTTCTTTAAAATTTTTCCTGCTGTATAGTGAAATGTTCTCTCAAAATTGTTTTCAACTCTATTACTTTTTGCTCAAGAATTTTTCAGTTTTATTAAAAAATTTTCTGAACTTTTAAATTTTTTCTCAAAATTTTTTTCCACTTTGGTATTTTGTTTTTTTCAGTTCTAAAATTTTTTCTCAAAATATTTTCCAATCCTAAAATTTTTAGGATAAAAATTTTTGTAAAAAATTCAAGTTGGGATTTTCTTTGAGAAACTCAGGATGAAAAAATTTTAAGAGAACTTGAAGTTTTAAAAGAATTTTAGGATCAAGGAATGGAATTTTAGAGTTGCCAATTGAGAAAAAATTCAGTAAAGGTAAAAATTTTAGTAGGTATCTAAAACATGAAGCTTTGAGAAAAATCTCCGAGCTGAAAATCAGTTTGAGGAAGAAATTCTAGAATAATTAAGAAAAATAATTAAGGAAAACATTTCTCTCGAGTTGGAAAAATTTCCAGTGTTAAAAAAATTCTGAGAAAATAGAAAATAGAAAAAAATTTATCTGAGTGGAAAAAATGTTGAAAATTGACTAAAGTTGAGTTGTGTGGTAATTGGAGGCTCACATGAGTCAACAGGAAAAATTCCGTCGTTCGCGCCATTTTTTATTTTCGTGCCAGATGCCTATTTCGTGCAAATTTAGTCATGGGTTCATAATTTATGTTTTATGACCTCTCGACTTCGTTTCTGAGCTTATTCTACCCAAAATTTCAAGACTGACCCTTACAAGATAAAGGGATCAAACTTAGATTTATTTTAAAATTTTGAGCTGTTAAATAAATAAGGGGTAGGAGGGGAAAATTCTTAATTTTTCGTTAATATAGAATATGCCTAAGCTATTTAAATAGAGTTAGTTCACACATAAAAAATCAAAATTGACTCAAATTAATATTTTCAGCCCAAACAAAAATAAATCAAAAGTACATCATAAAAGAACCTCATATTCAAAATTTCAGGTGCTGAAGTTCATTTCTCGAATCTTGTCAAATTTTTTAAATATCAAAATTACCTCTCCCAACGCCCTGCAAAATATAAAAATTTGATCTAATCAACGAAAATAGCTGAAATTTTATATATACCCTATTTCGACCTGACAAATCATTTGGAAACAATTTCGGGACGTTTTGGAGCCACCAAAATTTTTTGGAATATTCCAGCGCTGTTGTAGAAAATCTCATAAAAATGGTTACTTAATATGAATTGCAGCACCTATAATCGCGGATTACCCACATTGGTCACCTATTTGATCAATTAAAACACAATTTTCCGAAATTCGTAACTTTGAGTTCAAATTCACATTTTAGGGGAGGAAATTTTCCTGGAAAAAATCTGCCCAAAAACCCAAATTAGAACTCAAAGTTACGAATTTCGGAAAATTGTGTTTTAATCGATCAAATAGGTCTTTTATGGGTAATCCGCGATTATAGGTGCTGAAGTTCATATGGGTGATTTTTTATGAACTTCTCTCCAGCGCTGTAAAATTTCAAAATTTTCTAGAGACTCCAAAACGTCTTAAAATCGCTTCCAATCGATTCGGCAGGTCGAAAATAGGGTATATACCAAATTCTAGCTTTTTTCGTTTATTAGATCAAATTTTTATATTTTGCAAGATGATGAGGTAATTTTAACATTTCAAAAATTCTTCAAAATTCTTCAAAATTTGAGAATTGAACTTCGCCCCCTAAAATCTTGGATATGGGGGTTCTTTCATCATGCACTTTCGATTTATTCTCGTTCGGGCTCAAAATTTTACTTTGAGTCGGGATTCCTCCCTTGTTAGTAAGTACATATGAAGGTTAAACTTTAATAATTTTTTTTGAATTTTGAGTTGTTGGTTATATTGAAATATACATAATTCATTTTTTTGACCTTTCAAATCAAGTTTTGAAATCACTTTACTCAAAGAATTGAAAATATGACTGATGTAGAAAAAAAGCAGCAGAAAACTTTTCCACAAAAATTAAATCGGATGTAATTTTAATTTTTTTCGTTTTTCCATGTATTTTCTCAAATTTTTTCTTCATTTTTTATCACCTCTACTCCTCTCCATTGCAAAGCGTATACAAAACTACCTCCCAAACTATTCCTCGCCCAACCGCAAAGCCATAACACACCGCGTTTCTTAGCCAAAAATCGCAATCCGCGTTAATTTATCGCTACAAATTCACGCATCAATTTACTCAAACGAGCCAAAAAACTTATCATCCATCAGGCGAAACTTTCTTATCACTCATTTCACGTTCGGTTGGTTTCGCCGTTTTGGAAAATTGTCACAAGTCAGGTTATCGATTACACACAAACGCAGCTTTAATTATCTGTCAAGAAAGTCGCAGTCGTGCTCTCGTAACACTCGAATAAATTCAAACTATACAGGTTTTAAGCGTGGTAATAGTAAGCAACGACTCGGTAAATCAGTTCCGTTTGCATCGAGTTGAAAATTTAATCAAATGAATACCTAATTAATTTCTTTAGATATAGACATCGCATCTTGACTGTTATTCAACGATTTTGTTTTAAGCCTTTAAACCATAAAATACTAAACATCGCTTAGTCGTGTAATTAATTATATCGTTATGGAGTAAGTATAAGTTCTCTATACGTAGGGGTATATATGTGTAGCGTGTACTCGTATTAGAATGTACGTTGCAGAGTATTTTCCTACTTACCGAATTCGCATTCGTATTCGAATATAAAGCGAATTTTACTCCATCGATTGGTGTAATAAAGTTTTAGCGAGACGACGCGACGCTACGATTAGAGTATTCTCTTATATGAATTTTTAAAACGCTTTTAGAAAGTTCAACGAGTCGTATGTTGTTTGATTGGATTCGTTGCTGGTAATTGCTTTTTTTTTCGAAATGTGTAGAAATAAAGGATAGGAGTGAACGAGTTTCAAGTGTGCGAGTATGTTTTGAGCCTCTCGAAACGTATAAGTATTTCATTGTACGATCAACAAGTGTATACGTATAAGTTATATACATAAAGAATTACAGCGTATAAAATTTTACAGTCATTTTAATATATAAACGAGAGAAAAAGCGAGACCGAGAAAAAAGGCCCAGCGAAGTTGTATCGCTCCGAGAGGAAAGTTTTTCGCTGCGAAAGCCGACGAAATTACGTCGTATAATTAACCATTAATCGTTCGCTCGGCCTGTCATTTGAGCTTTCTTGGCCCGCAGCCAAAGAGATCGGCGGTTCGATATCTGGTACGCGAGAACACGAGTTCGTAGGGCCACTTTTTCCAAACCGATTACGTAGTCGTGAAACGTGTACTCAGAAATTAAAAATTTTCTGGGGCGGAAACGTCGAAATGGTGGTATTATAAATTAAACGATAGTAAAAATCGTCGGAAAGTTTGCCACGACATTGGAGCGCTTTACCGTGTCGAGAAGACGCTCAATAGCGTTGATTTGGCCGGTCACAATACGAGATATGAATAAAAATCGAGCGTACGGTGGTAAAAAAGAAGCGTAACTCATGTGCTCGAGACGGTTTTCCTCTCGGTGCGTGTTGTCGTGAGTTATTTTTCATTTGTAACCGACGAAGAATAGTAAAAAAGTAGGAAAATTCCGCCCTTTTCTCGAATAAATATTTATCTAGCGAAGTGTTCGGCTTGCTCGGCCACGTATATGTGACATTTCTTTAAAAGCCACTTTTTAAGGTAATTGCGAGTCGAGTGTGCGAAGGTGTTATGGAAACTAGGATTTTTCACGGGAAATCTCGAGAGCCTGGCGGAATCATCCTTGAGATATGTGAGATGTATGGATGGAATTAATGTAAGATGGAATTTGGCCCGGATTCGTGTTCAAACCGGTGTGTATTATTGCGAAGGTGAACGATTCGATGAATTTATAATGTCCTGGTAAGCGTGTAAGAGTGGGGGCGATAGGGTGGCAAATTTTGTTGAAAATTTAATCGCAGCTGGTTCAAAAGTTGTGTTTAAAGCTTAAAATGACGTGGTTACAATTTTTTCCCACTTCCCTGACTTCATATTTATGACTCTCCGTCGGATTTTGAAATCTGAACGTGTTCAAAAGCTTTTGAAAATTTGAAAAAAATACAGTTTTCTCAAAAATAGTTTCAGTAATACAATTTTCATTCCTTTTTTTTCTTTGTCCTAATTTTCAGGGGTTCTTAAAAATATTACTTTTTTCATATTTTTCAATCATTTTTTTTTTAGTGAACATGTTCCTTAAATTTATTTATTTGGTATGTACATAGGTTCCTTTCCGGACTCGTACACTGTTCACATGTAGGTACCTAACTTTATTATTCGTGGAGATTGGAAAAATTGAAACTATTTTTTGTTGGAGAGCGAGATTTACAGTTTTGGTTTGGTTTAGGAACTCTTGCTCTGTGTAGAAGCCACATATCTCCAACCAGCTTTTGATTTTGTTTTTGAATTTTTTGGAGGATTCAATTGATTTCTGGAGGTATTGTAAATTTTGAAGGATATTGTATTCATGTTTGTTTGAAGGGTTCAAGTTTCGAAATAATGTACTGCCAGACTATTTTTATTGCTTGTGCAGTGGTTGTGATCATTGGCGGATCTAGAACTTTTTTTTACAGGGGCACAAAGGGCCGGACTTGAGCCAAGTTGATGAAAAAAATTGAAAAAAAATTTGGAATGAAAATGCGGGGGGGGGATGTTGAACACGAAAAATTGCCTCAATAAGGAAAATTTTGAGTATACTTACTTGAATGAAAACTCACCTATATACTCAAGAAAAATGTTATTTATTTACTTATTTTATTTTTAAATAATACATAACAGTAAATTTCCGTCATCTTTATGAAGAGAAAAGTCGTGTGCGCGAGTGTTTTTTGATTCGAAGGTATAAGTTTGCATTTTTCTTCTGAAATTTAATTTTTTTCTGAAATTTGGAGAATTGTTTTCAAATTGGTCATAAAAAATTGGTTCAGCCAAATATTTTTTTGGAGGGGCCAGGCCAATGTGGGCCTACTCGTAGACCCGCCTATATGGTTGTGATTTGATTTATCGGTTTTTATCGAATGTTTTTTCACCATTAATGTGATCGTGAGAATATATAAAGAGGGGGGCCGGAGGGCGAGAATTTTCGTTAGATTAGGCTTACCGCTTCAGAATTCTGTTGGTAACAAATTGGAAGAGTCCGAGTAAACAAATATTTCGAGTCTTTGAAATAATCAGTATCGACTTCCCAAGTTTTTTTTAAAATTTGAAAAATCGTGCTCAGTGTATTTTCCAGTAATAGGCACGATTCAAATTTAAATTTTTTATTCGTGAAAAGTATTCCTTTATCAATTTTTGAAGTAAATATTCGAGAAAAGGAGTGATTCGAAACAGATTTGAATCAAATTTTCAATGATTCGTGATTCGAAAATTTGAAAGATTCGTCATTTCGATTCAAATATCTTATTATTGAGCCCTTTTATTGCTTTTTTTTTGAAAATTCTAGATTTCAAAGTGAAAAAAAAATGACGTTTTTGATTTTTTACCTTTGATATAATTACGTTAGTGTGAGTTATTTTTTGAGTTCTGTCGCAGAACAACTAAACAAGGCTTTGAAATTTATTGAATGTACAAAAAAATTGGAAAAATTGTGATTCGAATTCGCGATTGAAAAATTATGATTTGAATCAATTGTTAAATGTATTGTGGTTCGAGATTCGAATGAAATTTTGACTGATTCGTAAGGTTTGAGATTCGAAGAGATCCGAATCGTCAGAATTTAAAAATAATTCGTGTTTTGATTCTGCCCAATACTGGCATTTTCCTTATCTTGAAAAAATGGCCTGGATGAAGGTTGATGATGGAAAATCACCGCCCATGATTTAAATGGGTCAAAATATTCATATTAAGGTCATTTCGAGAAAAACTTTTTCGAAAAAATTTTCCCAATTTTTTATCAAATAAATTTTGAAAAAAAATGTGAAAAAATGGTATTTTTGAATAAAGACATTCATACTAATACAAGGTGTTTAATGATCAAGCTAAGTAAAGTTGGTCAAGTAAGTCAAGCTTTTGACCAAGAGGTCCAAGGTGTGCAAAGTCATGCTTTTTTTAAAAATTGAAAAAATTTCCATTCGCCTTTAATAAATAATTTGAATGACAAAAGGGCTCGGTGTGATTTTTTTTGAATCATATTTGTTTGAATTTGTTCGTAAAAATTTTTAATTTAGGAGCTTATTGTGATTTTTTTGAATTATTTTGTATTTGTTTGAAGTTTTTCGTAAAAATTATATAGTTTTTCAGGAAGGAGGTGGCCCATAAAAAAAGTCGAAAAAGTCATGTAAAAAGGTCAAGCTGAGTCAAGCTTTTTGCTCAACAAGTTTTGTTGAACACCCTGTAATACTACTTTGAAAAAAAAATTTCAACTTTTTAAACATTTTTTGGGTGTAGTCAGATTTTAAAGTCCGGTTGAGGGAAGGGATAAATGTGGAGTCAAGGGTTTGAAATTTTTACCACGTTGTTTTGAGCTCTAGACACAACTTTTGTGCTATTTCTCGATTCAGTTTTCCAAAAAAAAATTGCAAAAAAATCATTCCTAGTGAGTACTGGGGTGCAGCGATTTTAAACTTTTTTCGAATTTTGGTCTACCTATGCCAAAAATTGTTGTGAAATGAACTTTAAAAGACGTAGTAAAAATTTTAAACTTTTTGGTTCATGTTTACCCCTTTCCCCCGAAAAAAGCTTAACGTTTGCAATTTTTTGTTTCTTTAGCTATGGTTGGTCGTAGGTAATATCATTATGAGGGAGCGAAAAAAATATGCACTCTGGAGTAGTGAAATATGCATATATGTGTACCTCTATATCGAAAGGGCCCATTCTGTCGGTATGGAGTTAAGACCAGTGGGCAATAGTAGGATGAATTCCGGTCACAATGACGCAAATCCGAGGTCTTTAGGTGAAAATCTCGATTTTTTATGAATTTTTGAAAATTGATAAACTAAAAAGTTGAAAAATCAAAATTTCGAGAAAAACGCATTTTAAAGTTTCAGAAATGTTTTTTGCGGATAAAACCTTTTTTGGGGGGGTTTAATGAAATTTTTTGACTGATCACTATGTAAAGTGGTCCAGATTTTTATTTTTTTTTTAATGCAGTGAAATAGGTGTACCGACAAAGTGGGCCCTTTCAATTCTCGCGGATTTCAGTCGTACAGAGGAAAATGCGTTGAAAACATGGTATCGACAAAGTGGGCCCTTTTCTCATCCGCGACTCATTTTCGCAATATCTCGCGGAAGAACCGCGAAAACGAAAAATTTTCAAAACCAGCTGATGGAGGAGGCCTTCAGGTATACAAAACGCGAAAAAATTTTTTTTTGAAATTTTTGACCACTTTTCACAAAAACGGCTGTATCTCCGTTTCCTGGATCGACCAAATGGGCCCTTTCGATATGGAGGTACACATATAATATATGGACTCTAGACGTCTGAAATATGCAAAAATATGCCCTTTGAGACCCCAAGTAAATGCAAAATATGCAAAATTGATATGGGTATCACTGGAAAGTTTTTTTTTTACCTCTACTACTCTCTCATTTCGAATCAGATCAACAGTCAGAATTGCAGCACAGGAAAAATCAGTGAAATTCACTTATTTTCAGCGATTTTTCACTGATTATTCAAAGAATTTCACAGATTTTTCAGTGAATTCCAAAAATATCACTGAGTTTTCAGTGAATTTTCACTGATTTCCAGTGATTTTTTTCACTGACTGGCTTTCAACGAAAAAATTTCACTGATTTATTACTGTGCTGCAATTCTGACGGTTTTTCAGTGATTTTTGATAAATTTCACTGATTCAGAAATGAGAGAGTACACTATAACATTGCCAAAACTGTAGAATGCTGTGTCACTCTATCATTTGACTGAAAACAATTTTTTTTTGATTTTTTTCAAGGCATTTTTACAGTTGTATAATTTGAACAAAAAATTCTAAAAATGGGAATCTTCGCAAAGCTGTTGGGAAAATGCTCAAAATATGCAAAAAAAGAGAAAAATTGTCGAAATATGCTGAAATATGCAAAATGAAATTGGTTTTCTCCTCCTCAGAATTTTATTAATCGCAAAAATATGTTGAATATGCAGTATTATCTCAAATACAGAAAAATGTGCATTTAATATTTTTCAGTTCCCTAATTATTAGTGGTATTTACCTATACGAATGATTTTTGTATGGGCAGAAACGCTGTTTTTGCAGAAAATTTGCATGTGAATACGAGCAATAATTACTAAGCTTTAATCGATTTGAGGGGTTAGATTTTGATTCTAGATGGACGTAGGACGACCCTCAATCTTATTTATTTTTTTAGGGGCTCACAAATCTCTTTACATTATTACTATTAACGGAAATTACCCTGTAAGTTAACATTATTTCAAGGTAATTTGAGAACCCCTGAAAAAAATGACCACAATCTAAATCAAATTTCTCAAAATCGGTCAAAGCCCATGTGATCTTTTCTTATGCTCACGTCCAAATTGTCTTCAAAAGCTGCGAATGTTTTTGGCTTATCATAAAAATCATGTAACCTCCTCCTCCCACCACCCAAGAGGATTTTTTACTCTTCAATAGTGATGATAATGTCTACAATTTACTGTCGCAAAAAAAGCAGAAAAAGTTGATAGTTTTAAAACTTCGAACTTTTGCCGAAGGTAAAGGAGTAAACACGAATTCGAAAAATTTCAAATTTTTACCACGTCTTTTTGAGGTAATTTTCGAACAATAATTTTTGGCACAGGTCCACCGAAATTCGAAAACAATGGAAAATTATTGCACCCAATGGTAAATACATATATGGGCTGCACGTGTATTATAGCTCATCATAAGAGAGAAGAAGACCTTTTAGGACTTCCACGTGCCTTGCTCGGTAAACATTTTAATATCGGATGGAATTTTTTCTCGTATTATAATAAAAACAGCCAGGCTTGCTGAAATAACGACGAAAAGTATTCGGGCGAAATTAAAAACTCGTATCTCGGTTCGTCTTATCTTATACGTAGCTGCTACTTCGACAGCGCAGCGTATAAACGAACCATAAAGAAAAGAAAGAAAAAACATCTCGTTAAAGATGGAAAATAAAAATTTCCATATAGTATTAAATTTTCATCCGAGGTGGATTCGATTAAGACGCCGTATAAATCTTTGAGCCGCCGCGTCGGTTCTTCTCGGAGCGCACCAGAAGCTAATGAATTTCAAATAAAGCGACGAGTAGTTTTTCAAAAATTAAACACCAGCTGGATCCTTGCGGTGTTTACAAGCATAGGATTTCGTAATGTGCATAGAATTGTAAATTCACCATCATATACAATTCGGTTTCCATTAAAGTTTAAAAATTCCCTAGACGGTAACAATATCTTTTAACCCGGTATAGTCTTCCATTGCGATCTATGGCTTCGCGAATCCGAATCGTTTATAATATATTTTCTCTTATTTTGAATTCGTCGGCATGGGCTTTTTTGCAAAGTAAAAATATACGTGCATATAAAGCTTTAAATATCGATACGTAGAAATCACCATTTTATTGTTTTTATAGTACAGCGAGAATCCGCGGAGGTCATAAATTTGGCGGCGGTTGGCGCGAAATGACATCGAAATAAAAGGAACATAAATTCGAAATTTTTCGTCTACGTCAGCGCGCTTCTGTGGTCTCCAAACGTACAGTACATTTTTAAATTCAACCCGAAAGAATTTCAAATGCCAGCTAAGATAAATTGACGATGCGTTAAAAGGCTTACAAAAAATATACCGAGGAGGGACGCTGAAAAAAAAAAGGATTTGAAATGAAAAAGAAAATTAAATGCCGGCCCCGAATCTAACTCTGAATGGTACCGTTACGAAAAGCTTGTTATGGTAAATTGATTCCTCAACTGATTTTATTCTCGTTGCAAACGGGTGTCCCTATATATTTATACGCGAAATTACCTAAAGTGCTGGCGATTTAACGCAGTCGTTATTTCACGTTGGTAATGTAATTGATACGTGTGATTCGTTCGGTTTAATTGCCTTCGTGTTTTTAGAAATTTAAGATGGAGCGGTGAATGGGACGGAGGAAGGATTTGGAATAGGTTTGTAATTTTTCGAGGTTTTGTTGAAATGAGCAAATTGGGGTGAATTTTTGTTCGAATTTTTAGAAGTCAAGGTGACTTACAGGTCGTGCAATTGACTAAGTGGTTCTGAAAATGAAAAAGTGCTATCGAGTCCTATATTTTTCCTCAAACGTTCATTTTTTACATTTTTTTTACATTTTTAATTGAACTTTGAATTTTTTCATCTCATTCATGTTACGTTCATTTTTTTATTGTATTATTGAAAATTTTAATGTGCAAAAATTTAAATTTTTTATGAATGAGGATGAATTTTTTGAACCACCTATATAGAAATATTTCATCGAAGAACTCCAAAAATTTTGGAATAGTGGATGAAGGGGGAAATCACACTATACTCGTGAAGTTGAAGATTTATTGCCAAAATGCTCAAATAATTTGCATGTTTTGTTTTTCAGAATTATTTGTCAAAAAAGTATCGCTCTCGTGGTTCAAATCATGCCACCTTTCAATTTTTTTTGCTAAAATTTCACCTTTTAATTTTTTTTTGACGTAACCATTCCAATCATTTTAAGGTTTTATCCCCTCTTTGATAAAATGCTGGGTAAATCTTCGATTTCAACCTTTCAGAAATTCTTAATCAATAATTTGAAAACACCATTATTGTAGGTATAGGTACCTACTTGGGAAAAGTATTTTCAATCAATATGTTTATAATCTCATCTCCCCCTTCCCTCTCTTCAAAAAATGCTATTCAAATATTTTTTGAATAAGGAAAACACTCGAAATCTCTGCCTTTCGAAAAGAGCATGTTCAAAAATCCTTGTAATCAAAATTTGAAATGCCCAAATAGATTTTTTATTTTTGACAAATTTTTAAAAATTTAAAAAGTCATCTTTCAATTGAAATGTGATCTAGATATGGGTTTGAAAACAAAAATGTTTACTTTTCAACATAAAGTATCCAGAAATTATTTAAGGAAAAGACTAAGAATTTGAGAAGAAATAATGGGTGGGGGGGGGGTCAAATTTCAATGAAAAAATCTGATAATGCATAAACAGATTGAAGAAAAGAAAAAATTGGAAAATTGGAGAATTTTTTGGAACAATCAAGCAGTACAGAGAATACACTCGTTAAATTTGAATTAGTAAAATTTGTCTGTTTGAGTCAGTGAAATGAATTTAACTGAAAATCAGTGATTTTTCACTGATCTTTCAGTCAGAATTATTAATTTTTTCTGATAAATTGAAAATTGATTGAGAAATGAGTGATTTTCGACGATCAGTGAAAAATTGTGAATTTTCAATGAAAATCATTTCACTGATTTTCGAAGACAGTATTTCATCAAAGATTCAGATTTAGAGAGTTAGGTATGTTTATTCAAGAAATAGAATGACTAAAATACTGCTAGAGCGAAACGAGGGTGAAATTTTTGTTGAAAATTATGTTTGAAGTGAAGAGCAATAAATGCACTTTTTGACATTTTTATGATGAAAAATCTCCTTTCTGAGCTTAATGGGGTCTCGATCCCCCTGAGCCCTCCCATTGGGTGCGCTTATGATTTTCAAATACCATTGATAAAAATGACTAAAATCGAATTTCGCCATTTCCAGACATTCCAAAGCCTCCAGCGTAATTTCAATTTTTCCCAGAAATTCTGAATTTTTCGATAAGGGGCGAAAATTAATTTGGATAGTGTTGAAGATCTGGATCTTGCCTTCTTTCGAGTAATTAATATGAGAATCATCATTTTTTCCACAATTTTCAGGTGGATAACTCAAATGTGTTTTTTGACCTGCATTTTATTTTTCAAATGAGTTGAAAATTTGTGGAAAAAAACACTCGTGAGGTATTCACCTGGAAATTTTATTAAAGATGAATTTTTTTGTCGAATTATTCAAAGGAAGGTAATGACCAGATTTTTCAGGGGCCGAAGTCAACACCCGCACCTCCTAGAGGATTTCAAAAATACTTGAGAAAATAAAAATTGTACTGAAGGCTCTGAAAAAGTCATTTCCAAGATTTTTTCTTCGAATAAAGGAGATTTGTCTACGAAAACTTCTTTTCCTGTATAACGAAAATATAAATGAAAATCAATCAATCTCTCGTTCAGAAAGACTACAAGCTGATGATGATGTGACAATTCTTGACGTTTTTATTTTTTTGGAATTCAAAATTTTGTCAGAAAAACACTCTCGAAACTTCTGCTTTGGCTTGGAAATTGCAGAAAATAGAGTTTTCTAGTTGAATTACTTGAAAGAAAACGAGAACTCAATTTTTGTTGTCCAAACCAGTTTCCTACCTGCTTTGTAAGCTTAATTCTCTAAAAAAAAAAGTAATAATATATTTTTTTGATTTATCGCGTTTTGAAGAAATTTGAAAATATTGTAGATCAAAATTTTGTTGGAAGCTCCAGAATGACTGAAAATTGTGAAATGCTGTTTTGGAAGGTAAATAGCAGGGTCCGGAACCATTTGAAATTTTTTTTCTGGTGCTTCTGGCTCTGCTCTTTAACCTTTGAGATGAAATGGTTCCTGTTCTGGTTCCAAAGTGGTTCCATAGTCAGTTTTTTGGGGGGAGGGGTTCTGGTTCTGGTTCCAGGAGTCAAGAAAATTTAATGGTTCTCCTGGTTGTGGTTCCAATTAGCACTGGTTCCCCCGGTTCCAAGTGGTTCTGGTGCTCCCAGTTCCAGTCATTTTTTTTGTTTTTCTTTCAAAATAACACATCAAACTTCAATTTAGAAGTCAAATTAAGATCTGCGAATAGTTTTGTAATTTTTTCAAATTTTTGTGAAATAATTGAAATTGAATCTAAATTTTAATTTTTAATCTAGATAAAAACTGGTTCTGGTGGTTCTGGTTAGTTTCAAAATTACTTCTCCCTGGTTGTTCCCTTTATTGGGAATGGTTCTATAAATTTTTTCAACTGGTTCTGGTGCTGGTTCTCATTTGAAAATTCGAAAAAAGTGGTTCCCCTGGTCTTTTTTTGGTTGTTCTCCCAAGTGGTTCCGGACCCTGGTAAATAGCAAGCAAAAGATGTAATTTTCATCAATTTTACTAAGAAAAAAAAATTTCAAAACAATTACCTATTACCTATTAATTTTCAAAAATTCATTAAAAATCAAAAAATTAATAGGATATAGAAATTTTGAATGCGATGGGGGCGGGGGAGGGGGTCTAAACGTGTTTTTTTTTACAAAAAATGTTACTGTGTTTAAATCAAAGATGGAACGGAAGAAGTTAATCCTCACAAAAATATATCTATTTTTATATTCACGAGTGATTTTCTTTTTTTTATTTTTTTTTGGCAAGTACCATACCTAAGTAAAGAGTGTGTTTCAATATTCTATTTCTTTTTTAGGATCCCGAATGTCTAACTTTTCGATTCTTTTCCAGCAATTCGTTTTGAAATTTTTCAAAATTTGAAAACATTCCATAGGTAGGAAAGGATAAAAATTGATACTTTTTTTTGAAAAGTTTGCACAACAGTCTAGAAATAGGTACATTAAGTCACTGAATTTCGAAGTTGTAATCATTTAAAAAATTTAACATGTCTGCGGTTTTGAATTTTTCTCCGCTCAAATTTTAACGCCTCTTAATTTCATTTTCTACGCACGAATGAGGATTGTAAATTCAAACAGTGATGGAATATTTCATATTTTTTTATTACGACATAAGTTCTATATCTATCACCGCGAAAATTCGAGCTTTTATTTCAAAATATGTGTAAGCTTTTTCAAAAAAAAGGTACTTTTTCATCTCACACAACGCGTTTTTTTCCCATTACATCTGAAAATTTTTATTTTTTTCTTTAATCTCCTTTTCATGCCTCGTCCCGAGATTCTGAAAATTTTCCAAATTGAATTTCCGAGCATGTTCGTAACACGAGAATTTTTTATTTTATTTCACCAAACTTTTTTTTAACGGATAAGAAATGCCTAAAGCTTGATAACTTCATCCTGCGCTATAATTATTTCAGAGCAAAGTTAGTCGTTTAAATTACCCCGTAAATTATTTTTTTATTATAATTTTTTTTTGTGGAATTCTAAAGCGTCATTAAGTTTTAAAACTATTACTATTTATTTTTGCTTCTTCGGGACAAAAAGAGCACTATTGTTAGGAATAAAACAATGGTTCTGTATTTTTTTCTGCTCCTTTTTCATCTTATTAATTCAACGTAGTTATTTTCATCGGTAAACGAATTATATTCATGAACACGAATTGATTAAAGTTGAGTACCGCGGCCGCTTGTTTTCTGCCGCTGTCATCGTCGTCGTGTACACGGTGTAAATTTTTTTCTCTTTCTTCTGCGTAAACGTTGAACCGGCGCGAATTAAATCATTAAAAATATATTACGGTTGAAAAATTGAAACAGCGTTTTTGAAAATGCGAATAAATGAATCGGGAATGAAATGGCAGGAAAAAAGTTTAATTTATTCGAAAATAATAAATTATAAAACTAGGTCACATCTGAAATATCACAAAAGAACGGGATGCAGCCGGGTACGTACGTACCGTACGTATTTAGTCCGAGGAGATTTCTAGTCATTCGCGTAAGTTTTAAAATGAGAATTAATTTACGATCGATACGGCCAACCGAATGGGTATATGGTGGCTTGCCATTATATTAAGCACTAAAAATTCTTAATAGGTGGTAAAATACATACGAACTGGGTAGACTCGAATGAAAAATTTTATAAATTGAAAATTTCATCGATCCGCGAACCGAAAGTTTTTTCATCTCGGTGCGGCGACTGCGACTTTGCGAATAATAGGATCACTTTTCGCATATTAAAAGCATATTATAAAAATTATTATAACGCGTAATACGTGCATGGGCTTTTTCCATACTCTCCGAGTATAGATAATTTTACTCCATAGTACGTATTAAATTTATAATGTAAACTTTCGGTATAACAATTGAACCCTCTTTTCATTCTGGAAAAAAATTCATTGTTTGGAACATTATTTCTTCTTGGTGTTTTTTTTACTCTCATTCTGCTACACCATCGAACAAAAAACGATTTAGTACAATTATACAATTTGCTTTGTTTTTTATCGTATTTTCGCGCGAGAATGCTTTTTATATACGTGCGGTTTTTCCTCCGCAGCACCTACCATATTTTTACTTCTTTGCGCCGCTGTGGCAGAGTGAAAAGAGCTTTTATTTGACAGCGACTGCAAATGTGAAAACAATGTAAGTTTATCATAAAAATTCTCCTTTATTGTGATACGGTTGCTTTTTATGATGCCGCGATGCCGTATTATAAATGAAATACGATATTTTTTTTTTTACCAAATTCGTCTTATTTATGGCTGTCGCCGAGGATGTGCTTCGTGGGTGGTGGGTTTTTTCCACGAGTGTGGAAATGAGATGGGATGGAGGTTTTTGGGTGAGAAGGTGCGATTGAGGAGGTATTTTTTTTTTTGAAGATGAGGACATTTTTGTCGATGTAAAGATTTCCATGTTTCGATATTATTTTATCAAGGTCGAAATGACATTTATGTAATTTTTGTTGTTGTAAATATGATTTTTTAATGATATAATTTTTGTTTATTGATTTTAGGTGAATTGTGGAGTAAATAATGACGCGAGACGTGATCCTTTTGTGGTTTTTGGATAGGGGGATTCTGCGCCAGGAGCCATCTCATGGCTCCCTTACAAACTACAAATTCCATTATTCAACGCTGTACATTTCGGATATAATCCTGTGTGGCCTATCTCGATTCCTCGGAACCTTGAAAAAGGTGGAAGAAAAAGGGTAAGTCAATTTTATCTATTTTTTTGTACCTAATTTAGTTACAGAAGGTTACGAAATGTCCCCATATTTTCCAAGAAAGTCTCTATGTCCTTTTTTAGGGACGTGTTACTCCTTCAGGAGTAATTTTTTGTAATTTAGTTTAAGAAGGTTACGAAATATCCCCATTTTTCTTGAAAAAAAAGTCTCTCTGTCCTTTTTTTTATAGAACATGTTACTCCTTCAGGAATAATTCATTCCAGTTCAAAATAGATCCAAACAAGTTCATTTTTTTCATGTTTTGAAGTCAACTCTAAAACGTGATAGGTACCTACTGATTTATCCAAAACTACATTTTCATCATTCTACAACTTGAAAGCCATGGACCATAGATCTTTTTGGCTATAATTTTGAAGATATTTTTTTATGGGAACGAGCTGATTTGAAGTGTACCACGTATCAATTTCAAACTTAAAAATAAGAAATTTTTTCGTGTTTGCTCCATAAAAATTCCAAATTTAATTTGATATTCTTGCTTTTGTCTTTTGTGTAAATTTACCTCTAAAAATGTTTTAAATTGAAATTATGAAATCCTTTCACCTAATTTTTATCCATGAGAACTTTATTTTTTTAATGAGTGATGCAAATACTACTAAAAAAAATTATATTAAGAGTCCAGAATTTCCATCATTACAATTTAAGTCACAAATAGTCATTTTTTCAAAATTATTTTTTGTTTTTTTCCACATCGTTGTGAAATGTTTATAATTTTCAACGGTGATGGATGATTTTTCATTTTTTCATTTTAAAAAATCATAAAATTAAGTTCGAGTGGAAAAAATTTCGATAAAAATTAAAAAGTTCTTAGAAAGAAAATGAAAAATATACTTAATTTCTGTTTTAATTTTGTTTGGTTAAATAATAATTTGGTTTTGATTTTTTTTGTTTTTGACTGATCAAACTTGGAAAATTTTCACTTTATTTTTAGTGCTCGATTTTTTCTTTTCAAAAAAAGTAGTTTACATTCTTACCTTTTTTTTTTAGGTTTTTTTTTGGGGGGGGGAGGGATTCTGATTGAATCGGTGAGGTAATTGTTTTACTACACAATCTTGTTCAACAGCTATTTACCTGAAGGTTTCAATAGCTGGTATAGTTCCTAAACGACGTAATGCGAAATTCTCAGCATTCATTTCGAAAATTCAAATTCACAAAATGATAAAAATATTAAAACTGGAAAAAATTTACTTTGTCAAATTAGGTTGCTAGAATTCCTCTTACCTATACCTATTGAAAATTCGAGTAATTTTTGAATCGTGAAATCAGGTTTGCTACGAATTACTTTCGTAACAAAAATAAATAAAAATGAAAAATTCCATCCTTTTCTATTCTCAAAATTGAAATTTCAAAGTCTCGTTGTTTTTTTTTCCAAATGAGCTTGATTTCAAGGAATTTTCATCTGAAGGAGGGGGAGGTGATAGAGAAAGGTCAGTAAAGTCATGTTTTTTCTAGCAAATTTCAGTGTTGATGCCTCGATTCATTTTTTTTTAAAATGAGGATGTGTCGAATATTTAGAGAAGGAAAGGGATTGAACCAAAACTCAAAAGTAAACTTTTTTGTATTCAGAATTTTTCAAGCAGATTTCGAAAAAAATCAGGATTTTTATCAAACTGTTTGGTAAATTGACTCGAATAATTTTTTCTCTTGATTTCTTGAAGCAATGTTCTTATTGAATTTGCTTCATCTGTACAGTGTATGTGTGTATGTACTACAAACAACATGAAATTTAAAAAGTCGACATTTTCAATGTCATTAGAAAGTAGTTAAAAATGAAAATTCGTTCAAAAATTAGCAAGAAGGTGAAAAATTGATGAAAAATTCCATCAAATTCAGTAAAAAGAAGTAAGAAATATCACAATGATTTTTCAAATCAGAACAGAAAAAAATTGGAAAAAATTCCGCCCTTTTTTCGCTTTTACTCGATTATTTTTTAAAAAAGAGTTGAAAATATAGCAAGTTTGTCTAAAATGGATATAACACACTGAAAAAAATGCATTGAAAATCACAAGTTTTCAATTTTGGATTGATAGGTTATGAAAATTAAGTGCTTGAAAGGTTTCTAATAAAAGAAATTATAAAAATTTTCGTCTAAGTAGTTGAAAATGAAAAATTCTTGAAGAATAATACTCTAACTCCTTCCAGAAAGTTTGAATTTCCTGAACCAGGAAAAATCTCTCCCCCCCACCTCCTGCAATATTTATATATAAAGTTCCAAAAAGTGCCCATATCCCTGGGATATAATAAAATTCTTTTACTTTACATCAGAAGTCTCGAAAATTAGAAAAAATTGTCTAAAAAATCTGAAAAAGTCGAGGAAAATATTTTTGTGACTGGAAAATGTGAAGGTAAAGGCGATCAAGAAATATAAATTTCCATAACATTCAGAAAGATCAAACTTTTCAATATTAGAATTTCGTTAGGCACCTAAAATGAAATCTTTCGAATTGAAAAATAAATCCTCGGTGCCGTTTACAAATTTTTAATTTCCAATTGACCCATCTCTTCCACATTCAAGACTGAAAACTCCCAAAAAGCAAAAATCCATGCAAACTTTCTACAGCCCCCTCTTAATATCAGATATCAGTTCACCATAAAACCCTCATCAAGACTATTTACCCCGAAGATTCATTTTATAAGCAAATAACGAGCGGCATTATCACGGTTATAATATTAAAACTAAGCATAGAACGAAAGTATGAAAGAAATACTCAGTATAATAATTCAATTTAAATACCTCAAGCTGTTGCTACGTATAGGAAGCGAAGTTAGACTCGCTTCGCAGTAGTTTGCCGCGTTTATAAACACCGCAGGTAAAAATTTCGAAAATTAAACCTATTTACATAATTATTTTGTTCTCACTTTCGGGGTACCAGGGCGAAGACTCACATAGAAGAACATCAGGGCGGGACACGCGTACTTCAATCGAGCAACCTCAAACGTTATATTCTGCGCTAACAACGTTACACAAAGAGAAAAACAGAGACGGCATTTATCTCCATCAATTCATCGTTAACAAAGTTTGAACATAGAAAAAAAAGAACATCTAACAGCATTAACCAGCATTAGGCATTTTCACGGTTTGTTTTTTTTTATTCTGTAAAAAGATAGCATTGTAACGTGAAAAAAAAAAGGAAAGCAGAGGATTTAAACTAAAAGGTTAAATTTGGCGTACTGGAAAAAAAAAAACTTGATTCGGAGAGTCGAAGCTAGTATAAAAATTTCATTTTTCCTTTACCATACATTTGGAAAATTTGCATATTGATAATAGACTTGAATACGAACCAAAAAAAAAGAGAAAGAAAGAGCCAAAGCTTATATATTGTTCGCTTCGTGTGATAGCAACGTAAAAGCAGTTTAAGACTTTATAATAAATGGTTTTGCATTTCAAAAAGCCAGAATTTCGCATCGACCTAATAATTCACCCGAAGGTATAGAAAAAAATACTCGAGTGCCTTTTTCCTTCGCCTTATTTTTTTCAATCAACATCAAAAGGTAATTGACACAGGTGTACGAGCTTTCGATATTCGTGACCGGAATATCGATATCTGCGTATACGTGTTAATCATGCCGAATTTGATACCAATTATAAACTCGCGTGTAATTCTTTTGAGATTTATTCCTAATATTTCATTTCTGCGATGCCTGGTGAACGTGAAATTTAATATGAATTAGATCGACGATGCATAGGCATCTTGCTGGCTGATCACGAAAAGGGAGTGGCAAGGTGTCGACTATCACTGAAGTATCGCGTTTTTAATTTAATTACCATGAACTCGAGTGGATTAATTAGTACTGAGAAAAATATATTTTCCAAGTAGAGGTATTTCCATCCGTAAATATGAAAATTCGTGTGTCGTCGTTCAACTGCCGCAGTTCAGAGGTGTTACAAAATATATATCTCGAATAAATTATATATCGAGATGGAAATCATATGTTGCTGTATTTTATTTTACATTTTGTTGCCAGAAAATTGACATATGTCAAAGACTATAATTTTACTGTAAACGAATATCTCGATTGATATTTTGAAGTATGCCAAGTGTTACAATTTTTTCCTTATTTAATCATATTCGACAATTTCTCCAAGAAAAGAATAGTCGAGGTATGAAGGAGAAAATATATTTTAAAAAAGGAAATAGGTTGCAATAGCGTCATAGGTATCTATCATATTTTTTTCGGTCTAGGAAAAAAAAATGTATCTGCGGAGTGATTCGAGTGAAAACAAGCTCCTTCAGTTGGACATGTGTGGGCAACCTATGTTACATTTAGACATAGTACTTGCATATTAACGTATTTAGTAGGCAACTTTGTTTGACTTGATGTGAAATAAGCTGTCTATTTTGCTCTGCGAAGGGGCTAGATGGTTTCTTCAACTTCGCATTCCATCAACGGTGGAGTTGCTCCTTGAATAATAGTCGCAGGCAACTTATATGACGTTGAAGTCATAATTATTGCATATTATTAAATTTGAAGGCGAATATTATCAGAAATGTAGTTTCAAACCACCTTCGATTGTATTAAGCTGTAAATATTCCTACATTTTATGAAATTTATTTTCCCATAATTTTATTCAATGAAATCAGATCACATCTTGATTATTTTAAAATATTTTCAAATTCCAGAGTTTTCAAAATTTTGAAAAAGTGTTTCATAAGAACACTCCATGAAAAACGTTTTCAAGGTTCAAATTTTTTGTCTTCTAAAAAAAAGAGGTTCCTACCAGTTTTCCCTAGAGTTGTCAAATATTGGCAAAATTAGTTATCAATAATTTTCAATTATTATTATTATTATTATTATTTTTTTTTTTTGGGGGGGGGGGGGTAGAAAATTTTGTACGATCATTGCTCTAAAAAAAGACCGAATTATATGTAGTTACAGAAAAAGGAACTTCATTTCAAAACATTTTGATCATTATTCATTAATCATGAGAAAATTGTAAAATATTCCTAATATTCGTACCTATATTTTTTTTAAATACGGAAACTATTTTTATTGACAATGACCACGGATTAAAAATTGGAAATAAAATTGGTAAATTCTATTTTCTTTCACGAAATTACAACATTTTACGATTGCGGTTTTGTAAGAGAAAAAATAATATAATAAAATTAATTTTCTTTAGGTTTTACTCCCACATTCCCACACCAAAAACTTGCAATTTTGTCTATTTCAATTTTTTTGAGCTGGAAAAAAAAGAAAAAAATATGAAAAAAGTAATAAAAAATTCGCCCATCGAGTTATCGATAATTCAAGAATACTTATCGATAGTTATCGATAGCGTCACTTATCGATAGTTTGACAACTCTAGTTTTCCCGAAGCGAAATTCAGGACCGGGCATTTCTCCGAATGAGATATTTTCCGAAAACTTTCCTCCCAAATGTTTTTTTCCAAAGGTAAAAATCACGAATGCAATTTGAAAATATTTCTATTTTAAATTATAACAAATTGTTGGTGTGGGCTAGGCTAGAATAAGCAAGTATTTCATTTCCTGGCCCCTTTTTCGTGTATTCATTGTACGTAATTCCGTAAAGGAACTTTTGCTCATAAAATTATCTACTAGTTCGTAAGTTTCTCTTTTTAAAGGAAATTATTCAGTCGTTCACGAACGATTTGATTTAAATTTTTTGTTAAATCACTCGTCAATGTTTTAATTTTTTTTCTATCATGAAAGTAAAGGTTTCGGTCTGTTCAAATCGGTGGGAGGAGAAGGAGGAGGAGGAATAGTAGAAAAGGTGAAATGTCTTTTGAACAAATGAACTTTTTAAATTTTAATCTGAAAAATCGTGAAAAATTCCATACGAGTCGAAAATTGTTTGTCTTTGCACGATTTCTTCCTTTTACCCTCCTCACTCCTGTAATACCAACTTTGTTTTTACATTATTTGAAAGTACATTTAGTTGGTTGTAAAAAGAATGTAAAATATTGAATTTAATTGAGAAAATTCGTAGAAAATTCAGGGTGTTTAACAGGTCAAGCTGTCCTGATAAGTCAAGCTTTTTTCAAAAAGGTCATGCTGGTCCTGAAAAGTAAAGCTTTTTGGCCAATTTACCTTGATTTCATCAAAAGGTCAAATTTTTTCAGAAATCCAGAAAAAACTCCCATTTAAGGGTAAGGTTGCCATATTTCGACCACTTTTTTTCAAACTTCCACCAATCGAAGACTTTTTGAGGTAGAAACGTCGAAAATGGCTTAAAAAATACCTTGATTCTTCCTCTACCATTCCCTAAAATTTTGAGCCGATACAACCATTTTTTGTATTTTTTGCGATTTTTTTTGTGAGGGAACTCAAAAATCGATTTTGAAATTTTGGGTTCCTAATTTCGACCACCAGCTGATTTCGCCCGCATAGAGCGGAATTTACTCGAAAATAATTTTTTCATATTCTTCTTTCACAGATAAACAAAATGAGACCAAAACGACAGCCCTACAGCCAAAACTCGCGGAGAAAATCAGAAAAAACAAAATCGCATTCAAAAAACAGATTGCATAAGATAGTATAGCTGGTCGAGATTAGGGCACCCCAAACAATTTGAACTTTGGTGAAAATTTTTGTTGCGTACCTACCTCCAGTTGTTTTCAAAAACGATGATTTTATCGAAATCTAACACCATACCATGCCCCATAACAGTTCACAATTATTTGGTAGAATTTATTAAAAAAATTATTCATAATTTGAGATTAAAGAATACGTAAAAAAAATTTTTCACCTATGCGATTTCGTTTTTTTCAATTTTCTCCACCAATTTTGTCTGTAGAGTTGTGATTTTGGTCTCAAATTGTTCAACTACGAAAAAGGAACACGAAAAAATTTTTTTCGTGCAGATTGCGCCCATAGCGGCCGAAATCGGCCGGTGGTCGAAATTAGGAAGCAGTCGAAGTTAGGGCACTTTACCCTTACCCTTGAAAAATTGAGGGTAATTCTACCAAAAACACACTTTTTCAAAATGATTTTTTCTTTGAAAAAAAAGTAATTTTTTTTCTTTTTTTTAGGGGGAATCGTTTGGATATGAACCCAAGATCTCAATAATTATGTTGGGTCAAATTCATATTCACATAAAAAAAGCCCTTATGTAAAAGCCATGTTAAGCAACCACGATGAAGGAAAAGAAATTTTTAGCCACGGTGATGGAAAAAAGTTGAATAAATGGTTTTAATAATCACTCGACATACTTTTAAAAAAAAATTTTCAACATAATTAGAACTAATACTTGTCAAACGATATTTTTTAAATATTTTTTTGATCTCATCAGCTTATATCTCCTTCAGTTGATGACCCACGGTGATGGAACGAAAAAAAGTAATTTCGGCATTTTTTATTGATATATCTTGATATAAGGGACAGGGTAACTCAGATTTGATTTTTTATCAGCGGAAGAGATTTTGGACCAGCATCCAAAAAAATGTTAACTCATACATCCGCGAAAAATATTTACAGTAAGCCATACATGAGCAATGAAAATTGACCACGTTGAAGAAACAAAACTCGTGCTACAGAGCTTTAAGGCCACCTCAGAGCTTGAGTTTGTCACTAAAATGAATCTTGTTTAGACCTTGATTTGTGTACAGGTGTGAGGAATAGAAGAAACCAAGTCGCGAGAACGGAACTTCCATCACTCTTTGCTGGTCGTAAAAATAACGTTGAAAAACGAGGTGTGCTACAGCCACGGTGATCGAAATTTTGCCTACTAAAGGGGCTTTACATCAGAAGGGGGAGGGGGTGGACACATCACAATTTATGAAATTGGTAGAGGGGGTCACTATGATTGACCCAATTATATTCAAACATTTCATTAATGTACTGTATACGAAATTTTTGCATGTACGTCAAAATGTGTGTTTTGCGTAGAATCACCCTTGAAAAAAATTGTTTTTTTAAAAAATTTTTGGCCCGGCACTTATTCTATCACGGTATCAGTTACAAGCTCACAAATGTATAGATTGGTTTTTTTTGGGGGGGGGAGGTACTGGCGTACAGACTCATAACTTTTTTGAGGGGTTTCTCGGAAAAGTCATGGAAAAAGGAAGCTAATGTCAAGCTTTTTTGCTCAACTAATTTTATTAGACACCCTAAATTTCATACGAATCAGAAAATTTTCAATTTCAACCCCCCTTTCTCTTTTTTCGTGAAATACCGTATTTGGGGTTTTCGAGCTGTAGGTGAGTTGATTCCCAACAAAATATTCATGTCAAAAGATAGGCGAATTGATTCCCATTTTTTTTCTGGGTATGTACGTGTTGATTCCCACACAGGTGACATTACTCAAAAGTTGCAGATATTGTTTTTTTTTTCAAAATAGGCATTATTTTAAGGATTTCTAGCTCCAAAGCTTTTTTGTGATATACTTAGTTGTAGAGCATGGACCAGTAGTGAGAAAAAAATTATTCAATTTTTCCATTTCCTTTTGGCGAGTTTCAGTAATTAAATTTTTGGGAGATAACTCTGCCAACCTTCTCGTGGTATCTTCTGGGTAACGCTAATAGGCTGAAAGAGGTTCGAAATCAACTTGTAAATACCCCGAAAAAAATGAAATCAATTCGTACATTTACACCGAAAAAAATGGAAATCAATTGTCTCTCTCCCCCCCCCCCCCCCGGTAGGGATCAATTCACACATTCCAGAATTCAGGGAATCAACTCATCAACTCCCGGTTTTCGGGAAATATCCTTTTTGGGAAAATATCCTTCGGGAACCTGGCTTCGTGAAAATTACGGTGAACCTTGAAAAAATACCTTTTTTTCAGCATACGACGAATGATTTTTCGTTGGTCTATCCTCACTATAAAAATATTCATACTCGAAAAAATATTTTGGTGAGTAAAATCGTTACAAAAGCTGAAAATGTTTTTTATTTTTGTAATGTTTTGAGGTAAACAATTAATAATATCATCGTTTGGCAATTAGGCTTCCTTCGAATGAGACTCTGACTTCACTATGTTGTTCATCTAAATGTTCCATATGCTTCAGGTATCTTATTTCGTGAATTTTCGAGTTTTCCACCATTACATGGCGAGAAACTTTCAAAATGATGAATTTTCTGTAGCACATTTTTCGAATAAATATTTTCTAAAATTATAACTCGAAAATATATACGAATAAATTACAAATATCCATTAAAAAATGCCTACCTTGACGATACCGAATGTATAGCGAAATAACACCCACTAAAACACGTCGCGGTTTCGAAACAAAACAGAGAAAAATAAACGACAACGACCGAAAAATCTGAATTAATTTTCACTCAAATTATCATCTACCACGATCGAATTTTAATTAATCTTCGAACACGCGTTTCGAGTTGAATGCGGCTAAACGGAGCTGAGTACGGACAAATTAATAGGATAGAAGAAAACGAACTGAGTGCTTTACCGCCCGTGTGATAACAGTTTTTAGCTTTTAGCCTTTACCATAGACCGGTAGCGCTGCTGTTGGAGAAGCTTAAACTTTATTGAAAACCCGCATAAGTTTGTGGATGTCTCTTTAGATTTTTAGCCTTTTTTTCTCTCTCGCCTGTTTTTCAGGTTCGGTACGGTGTCCGGGCAGGGAGGGTCAGGTTATCGGTAGATGAATAAGTTGATTTTGTATGCATATTGGAGACCATTTACGTATCAGTTTTGAGAGCTCGATGGGCCATGAAATGGGAGACGGGGGGAGGAAAAAAGCTGCTACGAATTAAACCAAGTTGACACGAAGGATTAACGCGAGACCATGTTTTATTTGGGTAGATTTTTGTAGGTTTTAGTTCGTTTGCTTTATCTTATAATAGCCTTTTTTATTTACGTTACGCTGTTTTCTTAAGCTTTCGATGTGTATTAGGGTATACACGAAGACGAGCGTATGTTTTACGATAGGTAAGTACCTATTTGTGTGCTGTATTCATTTCAACGTTGTTACTCTTTGTTTTGACGCTGCTGGTGTGAATTTGTATTGTACTCGAGGGTTTTTTGTTTTTAAATGGTGAATTATCCGTTTTGTATGTGCCAGTGGCAGTTCGAGTTTCGAAATGTGGTTGTTGTGATGCGAGTACAACGTACGGCTTCCAAATTCGTGCTGTGTTGACAGAATATCCGCGCCCACGAAATTGTCCTGTTTAAGTTTTACATCGGTTGTGGTACAACGGGCGGGCCTTGTTGGTTTAACGGAAATTGCGGCTGCGAAATTGTGCAATTCAAATTTTATCCAATTAAATAGTACCTAGCGTATTTGTGCAGGGTGGCGGGTGGTGCGTAAATTATTTATGGGTAGTTGAGATGTGTTGTTGGGTCACTTGGAAGTCGTTTGGGTTTGTTGGAAAATGCGTGGAAATAGTTTGGTTTTAATGAGGGTTTTGGGGATTATTTTGGTTGGTTTTTTTCTCCGAAGAGAATGAAGGAAGTTTTTCTTAGAAATGATTTAATTTTTTTTAAGTTGAACGACTTTTTTCCAAAAAATTGTTTGGTTTTTCTGTTTTTCTGGTTTTTTTTTTAGGTTGAATTGTTCCTTTATTTATGTGGTTTCTGTGAATGATTGAGGTTAGTTTGGTTTTATTTTGAAAATAGTTCTTCTTTTTATTTATTTTCTTTAAAATGATTCCCTTTTCATTAAGGAAAAATATTCATTTATTTTTTTTAATGAATTTGTTTCCTTTGATTTTTCCTGAAAATGAATTGTTTTTTTTTTGCTTTATCCTAAAAATGAATTTGTTTTTTTTTTCTGAAAATAAATTGGGTTTCGCCTGTTTTCACTCTTAGAATGAATTGGATTTTTGAATTTTTCTGAAAATGACTGTTTTGTTCTGTTTTTATTCCAAAAATGATTTAGTTTTTTTTTTAAATAAAAATTGTGTACCTAGGTAATTTCTTTTCGTCTTTTCCGTTAATAAATTAGTCTCTTTTGTTTTGTTTTTTTTCTTGTATATGAATTGAGTTTTTAAATGAATTCATTTTTTCAAGTTTTTCTGGAAATTTTTTGATTTTTTTCTGAGGACAAATAAATCTTTTTTTCAGAAAATGATTGTTTTTTTAAATGGAAATGGTGTTTTTTTAATTTTTAGGTATTAAAATAAATTTGCCTTTTTTTAAAATGATAAAAAATGTGGATTCATCATTTTTTTTCTGAAAATATAAATTTGGTTTCTTCTGGTTCTTTCAGGACGAATTGGATGAACTTATTCACAAGCACACCCAGAAATTATGTAAGGGAGGGGCTTAGATTTCGAAAAAATGGGAGGGGGTCAAAATTTAATGAAAAAATGAAGTAACCTGTTATTTCAGTGAGACTGGAGTGATCAGGATATTTTCAGTAGGCAGATAATACATACATATGTACCTTCAGATTTGAGCGAAGAAAAATTGAAAAATGACGAGATTTTCTGGTTTTTTCTGATAAATGGAGCATTGAATGAGAAATTATTAATTTTCTACCGAAAAATCAGTGAAAATCACTAATTTTAAATGAAAATTATTTTACTGATTAAAAAAGACAGCATTTCTGCAAATTCAACTATAATTCAAATTTAGAAAGTGGTACATGCATATGTTTTCGTGAGGGTGAATTTAAAAAAAAATCATACTCTTTTTTGACATTTTTTTGATAAAAAATCACCTTGTCGAACGGGGAGAGGGTGCTTGAGGAGGCCCCCCCCCGAGTGCGCTTATGAACTTATTTCTTTTGATTCCTCTCTGGGGTTAAATATACCAGAGTTTCTTTCTAAAAATTAATTCAGACTTCATGTTTTTTTCTGAAAATAATTTGACTACCACTACGAATAATTTGCTTATGAATATTTTAGAAATGAATGTCTTATTTTTTGTTTACCTGTTCTGTGAAAATGAAGTTTTTTTTTCTGTAAACAAAATTTGTTTTTTTTTGGTTGTTTTAAAAATGAATAAGTAAGAATTTATTATTATTTCTGAAAATGAACTGTTTCTTTTGTTTTTTTCTTCTTGAATGTGATTTGTGTTTTTTTAAATGAATGAGTTATTGGTTTCTTTTGTTTCTTTCTGAACATGAATTCGACGTCTTCCAGGTTTTCGAGAATGAATTGGTTTCTTTCAATTTTTTCTCGAAAATAATGGGTTCTTTGTGTGTGTTTTTTAAAATCTGAAAATGAAGTGATTTTTGATAAAAAATAATTTACCTAGGTACTTTTGATTCTTTTCCTAAAAATAATTTTGGTTTTTTCTTGAATGAGTTTTTTCCTTTTGTTTTCTCCCTTTCTTCTAATAATGTAGTGAGTTTTAAGAATTTTCGCCCTATGTTCATCTAAAAGTATATGATTTTAATTTTTTTTTCTAAAAATAATTTGGAGATCGTGTTTTTTTTGAAAATTGATTGGTTTGTGGTTTCTTTTGTTTTTGTTTTTTTTTTGAAAATATATTACTTTTCATTGTTTTTAATTTCTGAGAATGAGTTTTTTTTTTGGGGGGGTGTCTAAAAACGAATGGAGATCTAATGGGATATTCTTATACTTGCGAATTTGTTTCTTTGTTGTTTTTTTTTCTAAAAATGGTTTTTTCTGTTTCTGTTGCTCTTTTGATTTTGTTGTCCAAAGAAAATGAAGTTACCGAGTGCAAAAAGTTCATGTAAAAATTTTTTATATTGATTTATTGTTCTCATATTCAACACTTAAACCGAATATGCTGCGGATTCGAGGTATGATATCTCCTTCTCCATACCCGGGGTTGCTGGCGACAGTTCATTCAATTTTCCAATATTTTCTAAGAATATGTAGGTAGTATATTTCATAGCTTTTCGTCATTTACTTTCGTACAAAACGATTTTCCAATCATTTGCTTGGCCATGCACAACAAATCACATTCGATGGGTTATAAGATCACGAAGATATTTCATAAATGTTTTTGCTGCGCCTACACGAAAAAAAACTTATACAACCACTCGTGTATTGCAGAAAGCGCAATCTTAAAAGCCATTTTATTGCGTCTATAAAAAATAGTTATGCAACTTTTTACTCTCGCGAAGTGTATGCAAATTTACATATTGTGTTTTTGAAAGCGCACGTACATTCGAACGAGAGAGAATAATGTCAGGCGTGCAAAAAAAAAAGATGAAGTGCACGCGCATATACCTATGTTAATTTACTGATTATTTTACTTTTTTGAAAAAAAAATAGGTATGCTCATTTTTACCGCCTGAAATTTAAATAAACATCAAAGGAAGATAACCGCTTTGGTAATTTGGCTTTTGATATGCGAATACGGGGTTTGCAATAATAAAAATTGCAGATACGCAGCGTCGGTCAAAAGACAATAATAATTTATGAAAAATAAAAAAAAAATAAAAGATGGTGTAGAGAAAGAGGGAGAATACCCACTAAGGAGACGAAAATGGCTACCGTTTAAAAAAAGTTTTAATTTTATGGTATATTTGTTAATTTAAAAAGATACACGGTGAAAACTTAATTAAAAAGAAGAAAATTAAAATTAAGATAAAAACATAATCCAGCAGCGTTTTCATTTCGCGACGTAATGAATTGTGTCAAAGAAAGGCAGGGAAGAGGGGGAAGATCTCGTAAAATGGCGAAATATTATTCGAATAATTTTTTCTACTGGCGCCTAATTATTTTTGCCAAAAATGCGATTTCAACGATCCAAGTTCGTTCTAAGCTCAAGTTTTTTCAAATCTATAAAATTTCAATTTCTTTAATTTTGAAGCTTTTTCAAAATTGTATTCAATTTTAATATTTTCCAGCTTAATAATTTTTTTTTTAATTTTTCAATTTTATATGTGAGCCTGTAAATAGAAACCACCATCAGGGGTCAAAACCCGCTTTTTGAGTTGACACAGATTTTGGGCCTTTCAAAAGAAGTAGAATCAAGGGGGGATCTGAACTCGAAAACCAATTTTTGACTCCTAAGAGTGGTTTCTACATCCGCTCGCGTAAGTTTTTCAAATTTTTTCTAATTATTGAATTGGAAGAAATTTTGAAAAACATGCAAGTTGAAAATTTTTAATTCAAAGTGAAACAAAATTGAGGAGAAATTTTAAAACCATGAAAAAATTTTAATTGGAAAAATTTTAATTGGAAAAATTTCAAAACGCTGGCTTTGGAGAAATCCGAAGTGTTTTGGCAGTATTTAATTTGTTCTGCTACTGCTAATTTGCCTGTTTGAGAGTATCTTGCATTGGTTTTGTGTTCCTGTTCCTCTATTCTAGTCTTGATTTATCTTCTAGTATGTCCAAGGTGATTGCTGCCACATCCATAGTCTAATTTGTAGACTCTTTTTAGTTTCCAGCGGTATCGTGTCTTTAGTGAAAGGTGCTGGTATCCCAGAGAGTTGTGCGTAGCTTATATACTGGCACCTGGCTTAATGATATGTTTCCAAAGTATCCTTCCTATTTTATCTATGATATTATCAACATAGGGTAGTATGATTACTAGTGGTGTGCACAACCCTTTGGGCTTAGCAAGCCTGCTGGTTACAATAGGGCGTTTACTATTGACGTCATCTGACGTCACTCCCTCAGTGAGATGGATCCCGTCTTGCCGCACTGCCACCGTTCGATGACGTTTTGTGTTGCTTTGCCTCAGTGAAATAAACCCGTCTTGCCCCACCACCGCCGTAGAACCGGTAAAACGACAGGCGCTGCTCGGCAATTTCAAAACCAGTAAACGCCCTATATGAGTCGGGCCAAGTTGAGCCTGGTTACTAAACAAGAGCCTGACCCTAGCAAAACATACACATTTTTTTAATAATAAGGTAATGATAAGAATGAAATGCTCTGCTTTCTTATTGTTACGTGGGCTTGGCTCGGTTCAGGCTTGTTCAGTAACTAGGCTTGGCTTGGCCCAGGCTTGTTAGTACTTGAGCTCAGCTCATTGTTCATAAACAAAGTTCAGGCTGTGCACACCACTCCATCAGTCTTCCTAATGATTTTCTTGATAGTCCTTTTGTTATAGTCATTGTCACTATTAGGGTAAAATGGGGGGGGGGGCGTTGGACCGAATCTTGTGGCAAAGAAAACGTCCAAACGCAAAAACTTGTTCCACAACATTACATAGGAGTTCTCAAACAACCTAGGACCAAGTCAGTCACATTTGAACTCCCATGCAACATTGTGGAACAAGTTTCAGCGCTGAGGCATTTTCTTCATCACAAGATGGAAGTCGAGCATACTGTACCCCCTAATTAGTACCCTAGTCATTGTACATAAGAATTTTGGTGAGAGTCTTGAATTTTTCTTCCTATAGTTTTCTTCATTGGAGACTGTTCTTACTTATTTTGCTAAAGGTCAAAGTATTGGGCTTATTATGATTTGCAGGTTGATAGTTGAACCATGTTAAATCAAAAGAGACCCAGCAACATCAAAAATTTCACCAAAAAACAAACTTGAAAGTATGATAACTTCTGGGAAAGTTGAAGAAGGGATAATAAGTACCTATGAGAAATATGAACTCTGATAAAATTAATCTATCAGTAATTTATGTGTTCAGAAGCTTATTTTGTGTTCCCAGTGAGAAATACATTAAAATCTCTGCACTTTTGAATTTGTCACTTGGTCGCTTTTAACTTAACACGGTTCAGTTGTAGAATAGGTTTAAGTGAAACCTGCAATATAAATTATCCATGATGTATTGGATGATAACAACACAGTGAGCCCAATAGATCATTCGAGGAGATTGGTATCAAAGTGAGACAAATACAATTTTCAGGCGAATTGAGTTTGATAGTAATGCTTATGGTGTTTTTAACACTCTGTCTGATTTTGACATCTTTTTCTTTCAATACACAACAGAAGTAGCTAAAAAATGTGAACAGATATCTGCATTAGTTTTTTTTTAAAAAAAAGGATAACACCTTGGTGTAAAATGGGATGTATCTAAAACAGCCAATCATAACACTACTTTTTGACAAAAATTTACAGATTTTTTATGAAGTTTCTGTTTTCCTTAGACCAAAAATAGGCGGATGTGTTTTACCTTGGGATTAAATTGTGACATATCCTTTGTTTTAGTTTTTTTTAACTGAGACGGGTGCATTTTCAGTGGTTGGGTTGGGGTGGGGCGGGGGGACATTTTTCATATTTTTGTTAGTCCTCATTACCACTATAGTTTGCCAAATATCCCTACTTTTTTCCTCCTTTGGATTTTTTTTATATGATGGGTTCAGACTACAAGGTCCATTAGCCCAGCTCAAATATCAACACAGTATTAAACATGTAAGTTAAAATCGAATCCTATTGTTTGTGATAACTGTAACTTTATGCAAGAAATTGCCTATCGCCCTGTATGATTCATTATTCAGATAGCTAAGGAGAGATACAGCAGAAAAAGGTGGAGGAATTACTATACCCAGTATATTTTCATATAAGTAGCTTATTTCTCAATTTTTGAAGAGGGCATTCAAACATAATGTGATTTAGATCACATCTATTTTTAGGAAGGGAATGTAAAGGACACACAGGGGAATCTACGAAGGGAGGAATGGCCTGTCTGAAGTCTCATTGTAGTGTAGAGGTTGAAACATACCGAGGAAGGTCCCTCATTTGTTGGAACCAAGGAAACCTTGGGATCTGAGGTTCTATAGTAAGGTATAAGGGTAATGAAAAACATTGATTTTCTCAAAACCAACATTGTGGCATTTATCTCACTTTGATACCAACCCAGCTGGCAAAGCGCTACCACTTTTAAGGGAACGCTACCATCTACGCTACTGTAGCACAGATGGTAGCGCGTGAACTGCTTTTACAGTAGCGCTACCCTCTACGCTACTATGCATGCTACCAAAACGCTACCAAAACGCTACCACAACGCTACTGTATACACCAGTTTTATTGAAACAGAAAAAAAATGTTAGCTGTGGGTCCATCCTGTACCTCTAGGGTGGTTTTCACCTTTTTAAAATCTGCAAGAACCAGATTTTTTTTTGTTACACTACACAGTCCTGAGCGGTCACCCATCCAACCTAAAACCTGGCCCGACGTTGCTTAACTTCTTCACACTGTATCACCTGTGAACCTGCAACCTGTTACCACATTACAATACTGAATGAGAGCCTTTTTAAAAATTATTGGTGGTTCAAACAGAGGAACAATTTTCAATAGGCACTTATTTTAAATACATAGGTATTAATTCTCCAAATATCTTTTTCAAGTTAAAATTAATTTTTCATTATGTGAATGGGCGGTACAATTTTTAAAAATTTTTTTTAGCTAAATCATATATTTTTACCTAATTAGTTTTAAAATTTTTATAAAATTACACAGATTAAAATAAAAAAATTATGAAAAAACTTTCGCAATTGTAAAAAATTACAAACATTTCAAAGTTTTTCAGCTCACACAGGTTGAATCAATTATTATTTTCTGAATATCCCATCCATTCTTAAAAAATTAGATCAATTAATAATTTTTAAAAATTGTGCTAAGTTACAGGGCGGATTAATTTTTTTCAAAAATATCCATGGTGGATTCAATTATTTTTGAACAACCCTCCCATTCATTAAAAATACAAACATCTTATTAAATTTGAACCCCAAGTCGAATTATTGTTTTTTGAATTCCCCATACATTAATATTAAAGATTCGATCAATTAATAATTTTTAAAAACTTGGGTACTCAATTTAAAAAAATTAATTCGACCTCTTTAATTAAAACAAAATTATTAATTGATCGAATCGTTAATTAATGGCAGGAGGCACTCAAAAATAATATTTTGACTTCAGGTTCAAATTGTATGCAAATTAGAAAAAAAAGTCGACTTCTGTAATTTGACAATTTTCTAAAACTCAAGGATCGAATTTTTAATTAATGGAAGACCATTCAAAAAAATTGATTTGATACCTATATGTATTATTCATTTGAAAAAGTTGATTGGTTATGCAGGTTAAAAAAATTTGAAATGTTTGTTAATTTTCACAATTAAAAAAATAACTGGGGAAAATATTTTCGAAATTTTTTAACTTGGACCTAAGTAATTTTGTATCAAATTGTTGATTAATGAGAGGAGGTATCCAAAAAAAATGAGATTCCACCTGGGGTATTTTTGAAAAAGATTTTGGCCTATGTAATTTGAAAAACTCATTAATTTTGATCGAATTTTCAATTAACGGATAGGGACATTTAAAAACATTGATTTGACCTATGCAAGCAGAAAAAATTTGAAGTAATGTAACTCAATTTGAATATAATTGATCCAACTTTTAGTTAATGGGAGGAGGTATTTAAAAAAATAGATTTTGCCTGTGTAATTAAAAAAAAATTATAATTGATCAACTAAATTACAGGTCGAATCAACTTTTTCATGTCCCCTCCCACTTTGCTCTATTTCTGCTTCCAAGTAGCGTGAATGGTAGCGCTACCATAGCGCTACTAGTAGTGCTAATGTCAACATGAACTTATTTCTGCTTTGGTAGCGCTTCTGGTAGCGCTACAGAAGCGCTACCATCAACGCTACCAGTGGTGCTACTTTCAATGTGAACAGAAGAGCAGATAGTAGCGCTACTATAGCGCTACTGTAGCGCTACTGTAGCGCTACTGTAGCGCATCATTAGTAGCGAGTAGTAGCGTACGCTACTGTTCGCTATGATAGCGCTCCTAGTATCTTTACCAGCACAATGAAACGCATTCGTGTATTAACACATGAAATTGGAAATTGTGTTAGTAGGGTAGCGCACGCTACCCTACGCTACGGTAGCGCTACGAAATTTTGCCAGCTGGGAACCTCCTCACTTCTTTTATTTGTGCTGGGTGATTGTGAGCATTTACCTCTACCTATATGTGACCCCGGCAGACAAAACCATCCTTTTGTCCGAAGTTGACTTTTCGTGATATGAGCTTTCAAAGTTTACAGTCCGATACTAATAAAAAAAAAGGAGTTTCTGTTCTTGTATAACGTTTTAACTGTATTCTTCAACTAAAATGAGCTGCAAGTAACCTTAAGCACCATTTCTAGATATGTAGCTTTTTGTAAATGAAACTGTGTGTTTAGTTCATTTACCGTGATTTTTTGAATGTTTTTTGTATGCTTTTTGTATGCTTTTTTTCAACAAAAAAAAAAAAAAAAACATTTTTGCTCATTGCAAATTAAATTTTCAATTTTGGGACTTCGGGTTGGTTTCTACTGAATTTTAAGGCTTTTGAGAATAAAATTCCGGAAAAAATGGAAATTGAAATTTTGACACCTAAGGCTGGTTTTGTCTACCATGGTCACATATTATGTATTCATTTATATGTGTGGGCTTCCTATAGACCCTGTGTTGCAGTGGTTTTTTAGTTTCTCTATATGTGATCCCAGCAGACAAAACCACCCTTCCATCTGAAAACAACTTTTTGAGATATGAGTTTTTAAAATTTGTGGTGCGATACTGATGAAGAAAAAACGAGGAGTTTCCTTGTTTTATGACGGTTAACCGCATTCTTCAACTGAAATGAGCTACAAGTAACCTTAAGCACTGTTTCTAGTAGCTTTTTGTAAATGGAACTGTACGTTTAGTTCATTTTCGGCGATTTTTTAAAAGTTTTTTATATTTTTTTTGTATCCTTTTATTCACAAAAAACTTCACAGTTTTGCTCATTGCAAATTTAATTTTCAACTTTGGGACTTTGGGTTGGATTTTAAGGCTTCAGGGAATAAAATTCCGGAAAAAAGTGAATATTGAAATTTTAACACCTAAGCTTGGTTTTGTCTGCCGGGGTCACATAATATCTTTACAGTCATCTAAAAAAGGCAATTCATTATTAATACTTTATTTTTCTATTGAAAATTTAGTAGCAAGATAGATACAGTTTAAATTCTTGAAGCTCTTCTGTCCCATGTTACCAGATTGCAAAAATTTCATATCTCAGTCACATCCTTTGTTTGTATGTGGCAGTTTCTAGTGTTACCACCACTATGGAGAGTGTTAAGCCCATGGCGACCCCATTATTTTATTTTTAGAATTCTCCATTGTTCTGAAAATTGCTAGTTTTTAACCACTGCTTAAAAAGGTTCATTAAATCCTCTAGGAACAGGTCATCCAAGAGCTTCAAGGTTTTGGTAATGGACACCCTAATGAAAAGAGATTCTACATCAAAGCTTATCAATATTTCTCCTTCTTTGGTTTCAATTGTTTTTCTTTCATTTCCAGAATTAAAGAAATTGAAAAATTTTAGAGTTGAAAAAATTTGAACTTGGATCACCAAAATCTCATTTTTGCTAAAAATAATAGAGCGGTTGTAAAAAATGGCGATTGAGCAATTCAGGTTATTGTTATCATTTTGGAGGTATTTTCTCTAATTCTGATTGGTGGTGATCAGAACTGGCTCATAAATCGACCAATCAAATTAAAGAAAATTGTACCTCCAAAACGATAACAGCATGTAAACAGAGCGCCGCCATTTTTTACAACCGCCCTATTAGGAGCTAGTTTTTTTCACGCTCGCCAGATATGCAAAAAGTATTATCATGGTACAGCTACCGAAGGAGGAAATTTTCTATACAGGAGAAATTTATTTATTTATACGGAAGAGACGAGACTGAGCGCGATGTTGATTTTAATGGAGAATATTTTATACGATGTTTTCTTTTTGTGATATGATTATTCTCTCAAAGTTGTAAAACAAATTGATATATCAAGTGTGGTTGTTAAGTCGTTAAACAAAAGCGAAAGCTTGTTTTTTATTCATATGTAAAATGTTAATCACGCTGCCACGTAGCTGTGCGAACGGAACGGTCGTAACGTCGAAATAAATTCGCTGGTTTGGCGTTGAAAATGGCTGGCTGCGTTTATCATAGACGCGTAAATAATTATTTGCCATTTCATTTGCGATTCTTATTTCCTTATACATATAGGGTTGTTTCCTTTACTTTACGAGAGAGATGCCGTTTTAAAGGAATAATTAATATCCGTTTCTGTAAGTATAAGGCGGCTTGAAATTATTCAAGGAGTTGAATTTGGAAACTTGGCTGCAGCGGAGGGTTCGCGTACACTAATCTGGCGACCTTTATGTTCGAGAAAGAACTAATATCTCGATTAAAATCTCCATCTGTATACTTTTGATCGTAAAATACGCGTTTGAAAATCAATACACGCGGTTGCCTACTTCGGTGATATTAAAACTCCGAGCCGAGGATTAAATTTTACCATAGAGAACGTGGAAATATTTCGTTTTGTTACTCTTTTGCGTATACTTACGTAGGTTTGCGGTTTATTACCAAGTGGAAATTTTTTCGCCGTGGAAAATCGACCGTGCATTTGTAATGCGCCCAATATTGTTTTTAATAAAGATGGAATGTTCATTTAAAATCGGCTCGACTCGTTTGGGCGGCTGGAATTCACGTAATTGTGAAATGGAACCGTTTTAATATGTCAATATTTTGGGAAATTTTCTGCTTGGTAGTTTTTCCTGGCGAAATGATGCCAAAGTCGTGAGAAAGCCCGAGTTATTTGATCGTTTTACTTGGGAGAATTGGAATTTTTGCCGGAGATGCGGAGCTGTGGACGAATTTGCTCGAGATAATTTTAATTGACCGTTTTGCTAAGACTAGAAAAGCTCTACCCTTTGGGTAAATAAAGAGGGTGGAAGGGGTTGTGGAAAATGTAACGTTAGCATTATACCGTGAGCTTTCGCGAAAAACTTATTATTTCTCGGTATGTTTTCAAATGACTGTTTAAATAAATATTAAGAGGTTTTTTCATCTCTGGGTTGGGATACGAAATTGAAGTGAATGGCGGCAATGAAGATTTAGGCACGTGGTCTTATTCTCTCGTCTGTTTACTAAAGAGACATTCCATGTCGAGTAGAAAAAAAATTGCAAGAGGATTTTTTTCAAATTTTGTATGCTAGTAGAGGTCATCAAACTATGACGAAAAGGCCCAAATTGGAGTCTAAGCGACTTTTTCGACAGGGAGAGCCTTTGGAATTTAGCAAGATCCAGGGTCCACTTTCTGGAAAACCTGGAAAAACGGCGAATTTTAAAATTCTGGATACTCGGAGAATTTTGCAATTTTTGCTGGAATTTTGTAAAAATCTAGGAGAATAAATTGGTTGGAAAATGTTTCTTTGCTCATTTTATTACCTATACATAAAAAAAATTACTTCTGCTCTTGTGACTTTTTCTTGGTGGCATTTGTTAACCATATTAAGTAGGTATTTCCTCTATAATTATGAACGTTTTTATGTGTAAGTTTTCATATTTCATAAAGTAAAATTAATTTAGTACGAGTATAAGGAATTGAGTAAAATACAGAATATAATAAATTTCACAATAAAGATCAGTTAAGTAGAAAAGTCCGATTTATCTGCGTTATTTCTATATCTCTGCCTAATCTTATTATATTCTTCCAAGATGGTATCTTGAATCGCATTTAAAACGATTGATTCGATTGATGAGTCGAACTTTTCCACCACCATCGAAATATTTTGATTTAAAAATCTCACTTCCGATTTATCGTTAAATAATAATCGTTCTGTTAGGGGAACGATTTTCCCGCATAACTGTATGTATTTGATGTCTAGATTTACTACTTTAGGTATTCTCGCAATAGCTTCGTCAATATAATAATACCAAATAATACGAGCTGTTAAATTTGTCATTTTCATTTTGAACTCAGTAGTGGCAAAAGAACGAGCGGGGAGAGAAAAATCTATTCGAAGTGATTCGAAATTATGCAGTCCGTATAATTTGATGTGATACATTGGGAAAAAATGCCGCGAGTCATCGATGTTGTTGGTATTTGTAACTGCGAGGAAATATTTTTCAACAAATGCGGATGTGCAGAAATTGTAATTGGATAAAATCGTTTTCAAGTTACGATGTAAGAAAGAATTGGTCAGTTGGGCCAGTTTTGTTTTCAAAGTCGTGTTGCCTTCTTCAAAAGCTGATACGAGGTTCTCTTGTTTTCCACGAAATACGTCCTGAAAATAATTGGATTTAATAGAAACAAATTTTCAAATAGATTAGCGATTTCGGAAATGAAGGAAAAGTGTTTGAATATCTGACATTAAAAGAAAAAAAGTAAAAAATAAGTCATCTTTAAAACATATCTATAATTTGAAAGTTTTTATTATAAAATTAAATTTTGTGTAATGGTAGGTAGTAAGGTTAGGTATTGTTTTAGAGACGAAATTCGATTTCTCCAATATTGAGTCTAGACAAATTCTGACTTTGTTCAAGTAGCCCAGTCATTTTAGGTTTTAACCCCCAAAAAATTCTTGCATGGCTGAAGTTCACATTATTTGTGTAGAATGACCTCCCAAAAAACATACTAAAACTTGCACCCTGCAAAAGGGTAAAAACCCGTAGGTACTCAAAACTAGTATTTCGCGTTTTCCGCCAAAATAAAAAGTTAAATAAAAAAACTGCAAGAGTAAACGTTTTTTCTACCTTAGATTTACTATAGAAATGTTGTAAAACTTTTTCGAAAATCTTCATTTTTAAGCCACTTTAGAGGGGTTTAAAAATGACTTTTTTTCAAAATTCAAAATTTCTTTCATTTTTCGAGGTTATTCGGTATTTCAGAAAAATAATCATGAGAAATGAAATTATTGTACACATAAGTACATCGAATTTTCAATAGAAGACATCCCTTATAGTGATTTTAAATATCTTGAAAATTTGGTCACCAAAACGCAACCTTGTGCTCTCATGTGCTGGCAGTATTTTTGTTTGTGCTCACTCCCTTCCCCTGAAAATGAATATAGGTCAAGGTGGGACATCAGAAATGGTGCCCCGCCCATTTAAGATTGAGGGTTGAGAGTGGGGTCAATCGATTGTGCTAGGTTTGTGTTCTCATGTGCTGGAAGTATTTTTGTTTGTGTTCACTCCCTTCCCCTGAAAATGAATATAGGTCAAGGCGGGGCATCAGAAATGGTGCCTCACCCATTTAAAATTGAAGGGCGGGAGTGAGGCCAGTCGATTGTGATCGGTTTGTGATTTTTTGTACTGACATTATTTTCGTTGGTGCTCCCTCCCTTCTATGGGCGGAGGATCAGAAATGGTGCACTGTCCATTTAAGATTGAGGGACGAGAGTGGGTCAATTGATTGTACTCGGTTTGTGCTCTTTTGTGCTGACTATACTTTTGTTTTTGCTCACAATGGCAAATTTTTAGATCTGATGGCTTAAATCCAGGCTTGGGTCGGTCGTTCAAAAAGTGAACGAAAGTTCGTTCATGTTAACGAACGAAACACCAAACTGAACTGAACGAAATGAACAAACGAGTTTTTGAAAATGAACTGAACGCGAACGATGAACGGTTCAAAAAAAAACCGGACATGAACGAAACGAACAAACGAGTTTTTGAAAACTAACTGAACGTGAACAGTGAACGGTTCAAAAAATAATACGAAAATGAACGAAACGAACGAACAAGTTTTTGAAAACGAACTGAATGTGAACGTGAACGGTTCATATAAATGAACTGAACGTGCCTAACGTTCATTTTTCGTTCATTTTTTCATGCAGATGCTAAAAAGTATTGTTTTCATGGAAAAAGAGCAGTAAATGAACAAAAAATTAATTCAATTTCTGAAGTTCATGAACGAAACGCTAAAATGAACTGAACGGCAACGAACAAACGAAAATGTTGACAAACGAATTGAAAGTGAACTGAACGTTTTGTTCTTTTTTTGAACTGAACGAAATGAACGAATGACCATTTACAAAAACGAACTAAACGAAAACGAACGAACGTGTGAGATTTTCAAAACGAACTGAACGTGAACGCGTTCACGAACAGAGGCGTCGTCAAGGGGGGGGGGGGGGGGGGGCGAAAAAATTCTAGCCCCCGCTAGCCCCCCCAAACTTATGTTGTATTTATAAATTTACATTACACTTACATCAGATGGGATTTTCAAGGCATTAAAACATGAAAAAATGTCTTTTTAGGGCATTAAAAATCCAATTTTTTCAAAGCTTCGCCCTCGCTTCGCTCGGGTATGAACAAAATTACAATTCTATAATCTATCTGAGACAAAAGGGCAAAAGGAGGCTCCCTTTTTACGCCCTCCCCATTTTTAGCAGGTGAAAAAAGTCAGTCCCCACTCCCCTCTCCTCTCTCCCATCCCTCTTTTCCATTTCGAAAAAGCAAAAAAAGTTGTCCAACACACGGCCCCTTTTGTGGCCCTCCCATTGTCGATTCTGACGACGCCACTGTTCACGAACGACCCAAGCCTGCGTTAAATCTGAGCAGATCAAACAAGGGGCCAAAATGTGATTTTATCAGAATTTAGAATAATGCCAGCACAAAAGAGCACAAACCAAGCACAATCGATTAACTCCACTCTCACCCCTCAATCATGAATGGGCGGGGCACCATTTCTGACGCCCCGCCCTACCCTATATTAATTTTCAAGGGAAGGGTGTGAGTACAAACTAAAATAAAAGACCACTCTCACTCCCCCCTCCATTGAATGGGCGGAACAACTGAAACGGAGATCCAACATTCAAAAATTAATGTAAAAAACTATTTTTATGTAGAAAATTGAGAATTTTGCACTTCAATGCTGCCCTTGGTAAAATTAAATTTTTGCGATGAAAAATAATAAATTTTGGGCACTTTATTTTTTTACCAAAATCGGAAGTAGGCGCCACAAAAAATAAAATCAAAATTTTTTTACGTCAATTCTTGAATGATGATTGAGTTTTATTGACCAAAATAGGTAACGCCATTTTTCATTTTTACGAAAATCACAAATTCTCGATTTTTTAACGATCTGTAACTTTAGAACCAGCTGTGCTATAATAAGATCTACGTATGAATGAATCAGGTCTAGGTCTACCTACACAATTTTTCGATAAATTTTCAGCTTCTTCTGTCAGATATATTATGGTGTCATAGAAAAGTCAATTTTTTAGCAGATAAATTTTCAACACTCACTTTCATTCTCCCGACACCGATGTGAATTTCTAAATTTTCGTTGTAGTAGTTTTCAGAGGTACTTCCCGTTCGATTACTACTTATCGCAAAGGATACATTAACTGGAATTAGATCTGTAGTGTTCCATATTCGAACATATCCATTTATGAAAATCTGTTTTACGGTGTCACTCGTTTAATGTATTTCAGTAAAATTGTTTTCATAGTCACGTTTTCGTGACCGAGAGAACACGTCCGTGAGCAGATTTAGGGGAATGGATGTGTGGGTGGGAATAAGCCCCAAGTCACTTCAGATGTTAATAAGCAACCAAAAAAAAAGAAGGAAAAAACGTTTTTATTAAGAACGAAACAGCAAAACAGAAGCACAAACAGAATGAAACAAGAACGACTCGGCCCAAACACATCCACAAAATTTTATATGCTAATTTTGAAAATCAAACTTGAAAAATTGCCTAAAATTTCAACTAAAAAAGTTTTTTTAATGAAAAAATGAATATTTGTCCAATTTTTTTTTGAGTAAAAACACAAAAAAAAATATTAGCATTTCTCTTGAACTTTTAATTTCTTATCAATATTTATCACTTTTTTCGAAAAAAAAAGTTCAATCGTTCAACGGGCCTAAATACGAATTTTTTGGGGAGGAGCTAAGACACCTTGAATCCAGATTATTTTCAAACACTAATGAAAACAATGTTCAATGGGCATGAACACAATTTTTTTTGGTTAGCCCTCCCGGGACTCACCCTAAATCCGCCTTTGAACACGTCTTTCATCTTAATACATAAAATGTTTATGGTATCTAAAATTCGAGCTAATTTAGTACCTGTGAATTTCCGGAATGAAAGCAGGTTTCTTCTTCAACTATCGGATCAGCAATTTTACCGTGTGTTTCTTCCACATTACCGGGAAAACTCGTGGAATTTAAAGATTTTTTTCGAAGGGCGGTTTGTTTCCAAGTATAACGATGCGTATCTAAAGAAAATTCAACTTGTGCTTCAGCACCGAGATGAAAACGGGTAAATTCCTTACTATTTAGTGCTTGTGCGAAGTCTGTTGCGAATTTTGACGATTCATGGTGAGTAGTTGGATCATCTTTGTGTATTGCTTGCATCATATTATGAATGGCCAATTTTCGAAATTTTTCTCGATAATTCGGATCCTTCTCATAAATTGAATGACTGATGAACAACTCAACTGCTGATTCGAATTTTTCCATCATATCTCCTGCGTCTCGAACGGGTAATGAAATATTGGGTGAAATGGTCCAGGTATATTCCGAATAAGGCGGAATTGAGACCAAAACTTCTTTGTATGTATGGCTGATGATCAATGAAAAGTAACGCATGGTCAAGTTGGTTGTAATAGTTTCGTTTGAATCTTCAAACTTGAACAGTATAATGGCCGTGACGTTCTGTAGTTGTATGCCAGCGATGGACAATTTACCATTTGCATATTGTACGTTAATAGATTGGAAATTCCAGTATCCTTCTATCATAATTTCCACTGGCTGTGTTGAACCAAGTTTTGTAGTCGTGTTACTCCAACTGTCGCGGATTACAGCGAAATATGAACGATCTAGTTGGACTGGGATGCTGGCCGATGAACTATTCTTACAAACGTCGAACACCGAACGAAAAGTGGATTTTGTAACGTCGATAATTTGATTTTTCATCATTTGAACAAAATTTTGGAACACTCGTTTTCCAATCGCAGTACGTTCTTTTTGAGGTAGGCGATAGTGGCTTGACGTGATCTGAAATTTACTCAACTAATTATTGATGGCTTAACGTTGTGCGGAGGCACCGAGGAGGAAGGACGCGCGGGACAATTTACCGCAGGGGATATTTTTTCAAAAAGTGGTGTGTCGGACGAATCCGTCTGGGAATTGGGAATCCGGTGCATCGCTATGCCAGTGGTATTTTGGGAGTTACAAAGTCAGAATTATAAATTATTCCTTCGAGTTCAATATTTCAATACATGAGAAAAATATGCGTTGAACCCCAATTTCACTTGAGACCGCATCCAAGTCTGCATATTTTTTCATTTACGAGTTTCGCCTGTGAACTTGCTCAGAAAATACCAGATCTCAGCCGATTTTTTTTCAGTGGGCAATCGACATTGGAAACGGGCAGATGCATTTTTGTTTTGATTTTCAATCGTGAGTAATATTGCAAAATTTATTTTCTTATTATTTGTTAGAAAAAAAAGTCTGTAATTTCAAAAAATGCCATTTTTCGATTTTTTATCACACCAATCTTGATTTAGTCCAGGAATTATAGAAAAATTTTCACACGAAACTCTCAAAAATTAGGGGAAAGCTGAATTCCACATTACTTGTTCAGAATGGCCTCCAAAACATACTCCTAATTTGTGCACCCCGCAACTTGCCGGCTACCCCCGCAAGAGGTCAATAACCTTTGCGGATATACGTTTTTTGACTGTAGCGCCGAAAGGAAGGATCGGAGAGCAAAAAGTGGTGAGATAAAAAATATTCTACGTAAAATTGCCTACAAACTTGACCAGTTGAGTTGTTCCCAAAATTGTGACATTCGACTTATACAGTGGGGGTTAAACTTTTCGCCTATTTTAGCTTAAGGTTACATTTGAAATGGCGGGTTTTTTCAAATTTTTTGAAAGTTGAAAAGTTTAACCCCCACTGTAAGTAGAATGCCACAATTTTGGGAACAACTGAAATAATCAAGTTTGTAGGAAATTTCACGTCGAATATTTTTTATCCCACCACATTTTGCTCTCCGATACTTCCTTTCGGTGGTACAGTCAAAAAATGTGTCATTCCGCTAGAAAACGGCCCATTTGGTCGATCACAGTTTTCGAGTAAATCGCGTTTTTAGCAAAAGTGGTCAAAATTATCATTTTTTCTTTTTTTGCGAATTTTTGTTCCTTGGAGTGTCTACTATCGTGTGGTATAGGGATTTTGCCGAAAACGCACTTCAAGTGACATAAAATGAGGTTTGAAAGTTTTTTGAAAAGGGTCCATATAGGCGTAGGCTGTGTACGGGCTCTGAAGGGGGGGGGGGGGGCATCGTTACCTCAGCCAAATGATGATAAATGACGTGAAGAACAATTCTGCACGTTTTTCTAGATGTTCTCTCATGAATTGAAACATTTTTTATAAAGGGCCCATATGACCGTAGGCTGTGTACAGGCCCTGAAAAGGGGGTCATCGGCTTTTCAGCCAAATGATGAGAAATGACATGAAAAATAATAGTTCCAAACCTCAAGACGATCGGTTCTATGCGGAAAAAATATTTCACTTTTTCACTTCGAAAAACTTTAAACTCAATTTTCTCCACTTTTTAAAATTTTGACTACTTGCATTTTCGAAATTCAAAATGCGATATCTCGGCGAATTTTGGACCTTTTGGGCTGGGATCGGTTTTATTCGACTACTTAGGGTCTCTAGTATTCCCCCATGGCAATAGCTCCATTTCGACCATTTCGACCATATATGAGCCCTTTGCTAGCGGAATGACACAAATATATATCCGCAAAGGTTATTGACCTCTTGCGGGGGTAGCCGGCAAGTTGCAGGGTGCACAAATTAGGAGTATGAAATACTTATGAACGTATTTTGCGTTTTTTAGAACATACATATCCGGTCCTTGATGATTACCTATCAATTCATTATTTTCTAAAACTTCACATCTTATGGTGTAAAATAATTGATGAAAATTGAAAGGTGTCGTTTCGTGTATTAATTGTTAAACGTTTAAACACTAATTTTATCGACATTAAACAAATTTTTCAAGAACTTATCATCAAAAAAATGGCAATAAAAATAATTCTTTTTTTTCTGTTACCTACTTAAAATTTATCCCAGAACTCTTAATTTCAAGTGAAGATTTATTAATGAAAAATACGATTTTTTTAGAACCATCGCAGAGAGAAATTCAGTTATGAAAAAATAATGTGGTGGGAGGGGGTATGGTTGAGAAAAAATTGAAAGCTTGGTCACTTTTTGCCTGATAAAAAGGTCACGAAAGTCACTATTTTTTCCAAAATTTCTTTTTGATGCCTGAATACTTATGGGATATTTAGAAAAAAATCTGATACTTACCTACTTAATTTCTACCTCAAAAATTGATATTTCTCTATTGAACTAAAGTAGCATGTATCGATAATTGGACGGGACCCCCCCCCCCCCCCAGGAAGAGTTGAGGGATGAAAAAATGGACTTTTCAAAGGGCACACTTTTCCAAAATCAGATGTTGGAAAAATTTAAATTTTTATGCAATATGATGATTGGAGCATGAATGTGTTTAGTGTAATTCTAATTTTTTACCTCGATTGTGGTATCAGCATCGCTCAAATCATCGTCATCAATTCGCATTTCAACTTCTTGGTGTGTCGAGTTGAAATAGTATTGCAGCGAAATGTGAATAGCCGTTTCTTTTATGTGTACTTTGGCAGAAACTGGAACGCTCAAAACATCATTGTTTCTTATCGGATATGAAAAGTCAGCTTGAGCCCGTATTCCCTTGCAACGAAGTGTACCAATACCAATCTGATAAATATCAGATGTGTGTAAATTGTGTATGGCCAATCAATGGAATGATACATGAAAATCATTTCATTGTACGTTTACATGTAAGTTCTAGATATGTAATAATAGGTAAATGAGCATTGAGGTACCTCTACATTGTCGAATTGCGACCAAGTAATGTTGTTTAAGTGAAAAACTTCTATTTCGAAGTTGGAAAAAACGGTAGGAACGAAAGAAAATTTTTCTTGTGTTTGTATTTCGAATAAATTTCCGAACATTTTTACATCAAAAGGTCGCAATATTTCTCGCATTGCATTAGCAAATCCGCCGTTGCCATTATATCGAATTTCTGCAAATCAATTTTCATTATTAGGTTTCTTATCAGCATTTTTGTACGGTACTCAAGTCCCTCGAATAATGGCTGATTGTAATTGAGGACCTTTTTCCCAAACTGAGCTCACTTCGAAAACCGTATACGAGAAAAGGACTTTAGGTGTAATTTTTTTCTTGAAAAAAATAAAAAATTTATATTTCCATTAATTTTTCATTTTTTTTTCAAGAAAAAAATTGCACCTAAGACCCTTTTCTTGTACACAGTTTTTGAAATTAGCTCAGTTTGAAAAAACGCTCCTCAGTTGTATTTATAAAAAAAGTTATATTACACAAGTCGACAAAAAAAAAAGTTCTGTTTCAGTTCTCATGGGCAAATTCTGATTCTAGACATCAAAATACACCAATATGCTCATTCGTGGCTTCCAAAGTTTGCGGAGGGGATGGGGGAGAGGGTCAAAAATGTGATTTTTCAAAAACAGTACACACAGATTTGAAAAAAATTGAAAAAAATTTTGAAAAAAATTTTGAAAAAAATGTTTTTGGTCCAATCTTATAGAAAATTTCACGTAGAATCGAATGCCACAAACCGCAGACCTCTAACTCTTTTAGAAAAAAAAGTTATGGTTAAAACTTTCCTAAATTGTGTGAAAAAATCACATTTTTTTCGCCTTGCTCGCGGAAAAGTGAGATTTCTGAGAAATCTAAGCGTTCTACGATCATAATGACCATGACTAAAGTTGTAGAAAATTAAATTTCCTATCGGATAGGTGCATTCAGAATTTTCCGGGAGGCGTAGTTTTCGAGATATTCTCGAGTAAAGTTGAACATTAATTGAGGCAATTGAGAAAAAAAGAGAAATGAAGCAATTTTTGGCTGTCAAAAGTGTTACAGTGATAAATTGTGGAAGGTGACTAACCTCTAGGAGTAACCACGCTCTCGTTCTGATTTTTTCATGAGGGCACACCCCCCCCCCCCCCTATCTATCTACAAAAAATACCTTGTATATTTCAGCGACACTGAAATAACAGGTTACTTGATTTTTTTCACTGAATTTTGATCCTCTCCTCCCTTTTCTTGATTTCTCAACCGTACACAATTTCTGGGTGCGCTAATGTTGGCATGATCTTGCAAAACAAAAAAAAGAATTTTGTGATTTTCACTTCATTTTACAATTTTAGACGCGCTGGAATGTTATTGGTGCAGTTGTGAGGTAAAGTATTAAACTTCCTTTCTAAATGATCGTACAAAACATTTTTTCCGGGCAAAAATTGTAGGAAATTAAACGTAGAATAAAAAAAGTACTGAACAACTTCTTTGGTAAAATCAAACCCTAAAGATATATTGGGAAACCCCGTTTTTGAAGGAGGGGGGGTGCCCTGATGAAAAAATCAGCACGAGGGCGTGGTAACTCCTAGAGGTTAGTCACCTTCCACACTTTTTCGCTGTAACATTTTTGACAGGCAAAAATTGCTTCATTTCTCTTTTTTTCTCAATTGCCTCAACTAATGTTCAACTTTACTCGAGAATATCTCGAAAACTACGCCTCCCGGAAAATTCTGAATGCACTTATCCGATAGGAAATTTAATTTTCTACAACTTTTGTCATGGTCATTATGATCGTAGAACGCTTAGATTTCTCAGAAATCTCACTTTTCCGCGAGCAAGGCGAAAAAAATGCGATTTTTTCACATAATTTGGGAAAGTTTTAACCGTAACTTTTTTTCTAAAAGAGATAGAGGTCTGCGGGTTACGGCATTCGATTCAGGGTGAAATTTTCTATAAGATTGGACCAAAAAATTTTTTTCAAATTTTTCTCAAATCCGTGTGTATTGTTATTGAAAAATTACATTTTTGGCTTCCCCCCCCCCAAGCAAACTTTGGACAAAAAAATTATTTTTCCCTTCATTAGATACATAAAAGCAACCCAAATTTTGCAATCGGAACCCAAACACAAAAATCGTGTCGACTTGTGTTATGTAAGTATTTTTATAATATTTACTTACCTTGAATTGTTCGTTTAATTCCATACTCAGTTAATTTCTCGAGCGTTTCTGTTATTACGCTACTGTAAGCTAAGGGTACCAAAACATCATCATTTTCACCCACTTTCGCGATAATTAACATTGTTACCTTGATATCGTCCATCTTTCTATTACGAATCACTCCTTCGATTGAGACAGAATTTATATTAAATCTGAATTGTATCATTAGCAGAGATGCAATATTCCAGAGAACGTCGATCGTCGTCTCCATCTTAAAATTGATTTCTTCGTCAGAATTGTAGGAAATTGTCAAATATCTGAACTTATGTAATCCGTTAATAATAATTTCTTGATGATCGCACATCCAAGAAAACGGGAATTTGTAACAATCATATTTAAAGCGAAAATAATGTTTCCTATTGTTTATATATGAATTGTTGTCAAGATAAAGCGATTTATCGCAGATTGATTGGAATACTGATTTCTTTAGAAATTCAATTCGTTTTATCCATACGCTTTCCATCGCTTTCATCACATGCTTATGGTATGTGGATACACCTTGTTCTTCAACCATTTGTTGACAAGCTATGCTATTGAATTTCCATTGCTGAAATACAATTCAAACAAGTACTTTGATCGAAACTATGCAAATTGTGGAATGGAAATTTTAAATGATTAATTTGGTATTTGTGTCAGTATAAAATAAAAGGTTCCCTTTTGATGTATTTGGTATTTGGCCGAAATTGGCCAAGACCTCCTCCCCTCCCTTTGTAGAGAAGGCAATACTCCTAACGTTGATGTTTGTCGCTTGTAGACAGAGGCGGTTCGAACATGGATTTTTTTGGGGGGATGAGGTTCAAAAATGCCGACTAAAAAATTCAAAATTCCCGAATAAGAATTCAAAAATTTGAGAATTTTTTGCAAAAACAGTGCGAAGCAACATCATGGACAGGGAAAAACACAATTTTTAGAGATCAACGTAACAAAAACTTGAAAAGTAACATCATGTTCAGGTCAATTTTTAATCTTGCTCACGCCTGGAAATTATTCCTTGGGTTTTCGAATATACATATTATTTCCATTGTTAAAAGCCATTCTTGCTCATCCTTGCTCATGAACAACAAAATTTCTTGCATGAAAAAATAAACGACTCAATCCTGCTCATGCCTGAATTTTTCCCTCGGTAATTTCATTTTACGTATAGTTGAAAAAACCGATGGAATTTCTTTAGCCTACTTGATTTAGAAGATTATAGTTTCAATGTGAACACGAGAGATAAATTTGGCCCGAGTGAAGCGAAGGCGAAAATTTTTGAAGACCTTAAATTCAAAATGCCATAAAACAATGTTTTAAATTAATCAACTTGAATAAAAAAATCGGCCAACTTTCCTTAAAACTTATTTGAGAAGAAATACAACAGTGCCGAGCGCAGCGAGGCCGAAGCTTTTGAAAAATTTGATTTCCAAACATCGAAAATGAGTTTTAATGAGAAATAATTTGATAAAATTAGTTGGAATAATTTTGAGGAAAAGTACGAAAAAAATCGTTTTTGTAGGATTTGGATTGTTTTGAAATTATAGAAGAAAAAATTCAATAAGGCCGAGCGTAGCGAGGCCGAAATTTTTGAAAAATTTTGCTTTAGGAGTAAGTAATTTTAGAGTTGGATTGTAATTTCTGAAAGAGGACAGTTTACTTGAAATTTTAAAAGGCTCAGTTTTTTATTACCTATGCTGCAAAATTTCCAAACTTTTTTTAATTTTCCGAAATTTCTAAGATTTTACCGAATTACTTGAAATCTCCGAAATTTTGCCGACTTGCCGACTGGAAATCGTCTGGGGGGAGGGTATTATACCCCCATACCACCTCCATCGCGCCGCCTCTGCTTGTAGAGCGATTAAAAGTTCATAGGTACAGAAGCCGTAGTTTTGAGTAAAACATGATTTTAAAAAAATGGTTATAACTTTAAGAGATTTGTATCTCAGAACACCTTCGATCGCTCATTCGACAGGGAATTTTATGCTCTATCAGTGGGCAACACTGCGCGTTCCAATGTGTGAATTTTATAATTTTTGGGCCTTAAATGATTCGTTTTGAAGTTGAAAAAGTCTTAATTAACACTTTAAGTGAGGTTATTCAGACCCCTAACCTGAAATCGAGACCTCTGAATTTGTGGAATAAATAGAAGGATAACTCCCCGAGAGAGATCGGAATAACCACAGAAATGGATTCAGAAGGTCAAAAAATATGCATTTTGATGTATCATTTTGAAAATTTTTAAATTTCAGCCTCTTATTCCACCTCCATGGAACCCCATTTAAGTGTTTTGAGAAAAGTATCCCTGAAATGAACTCGGGAGATCAAAAAACCAGGATTTTGACGCCTCGTTTAATAGTTTTGAAAAATTATCAATTTATGATTTTTCCCTTCTCAACAGGACCCCTGAGGGCTGTGAAAATTTTGAAAAGTGGCTAATCCGACTCGAAAAGAACTCTACGGAATGGTATACGGCAATCTCGGAAGCTCCATTTTCAAAACTATAGGTACCTCATCGCCCTAAAAAATTTGAAAATTTGATCTATTCGACGAAAAAATTTTAAATTTGGTGTACCCTATTTTCGACCTCTCGGATCGATTAAAAACGGTTTCAAGACGTTTCGGAACCTACACAAAATTTTGGAATTTTCCAGCGCTGAAGAAGAGCCTATAAAAGTGGTCCATAAGTACTTCAGTGTATAGGTACCAAATTTCAGTTTTTTTTGGTTGATTAGATCAAATTTTCATATTTTGCAGGGCGATGAGGTGATTTTCAAATTTCAAAAATTCGCCGAAATTCGAAAAATGTACTTCAGCACTTAAAATTTTGGATTGTGGCTCTTTCACGATGTACTTTCGATTTATTTTTGTTTGGGCTCAAAATTTTTCTTTCGAGTTCACCTCCCTTGTAAGAAGGAACCTTTCTTGTATAATATATTATGTGTCATTCCGCTAGCAAAGGGCCCATTTGGTCGATCACAGTTTTCGAGTAAATCGCGTTTTTAGCAAAAGAGGTCAAAATTATAATTTTTTTCTTTTTGCGAATTTCTATTCCTTGGAGTGTGTACTATCGTGTGGTACGGGGATTTTGCCGAAAACGCACTTCAAGTGACATAAAATGAGGTTCGAATGTTTTTTGAAAAGGGCCCATTTGGTCGATTGCGTGTTTTTTCTCGACTTTTTAAAATTTTAACTACTCGCATTTTCGAAATTCAAAATGCGATATCACGGTGAATTTTGGACTTTTTGGACTGGGATCGGTTTTATTCGACTACTTAGGGTCTCTAGTATTGCCCCATGGCAATAACTCCATTTCGACCATATGGGCCCTTTGCTATAGGAATGACACATATAATGACACATTTACATATGCTGTGAAATTGTAATTTTTCATCCATGTATTCGTCAATAAAACTTCTTCATTTTTAAATTGAGAATGAATGAAATTTTCGTTTCGGATGGAGATTCTGCCAATGGATAATTCGAAACTGAAGTCGAAGACAACTTGACAAAGTGAATAATTTTCGGATTGTTGAAATTGTATGTTGCCAATTATGTGTATTGGTGTTAGTTTGTATTTGAAATTGAGCTGTTGACAATTTTTATGTATAGCAATGCAGAAAATATTAAATATTTACTTGTAGAAACGTGGAAAATAGACGGTTAAAAAAGGTATCTCCGGTTAAGGTAGATGAAATGCCTCTATTCTCAGATTTTTGAAATTTTCATCAGGCATTGTCGGGTACCTCTAGAAAACATTTTAGGCCGAAACTCCCCTCCTCCCAATCTACCCTTCTTCGGCCATAATGGCGAAGAAATACGTTTTTCAAAAGAAGAATTCTGGTTTGAGGGGTATCAAATTTTAATTCCACTATAAATAGTATGTAGGGGAGGCATTATTCCTTCTCTATACACACAGGGGTGGCAACCTTTCCTTTGTATAGCAGGTGTAGCACGATGCTACACTCAGAAACAGCTCGCTACATTCGGAAAAATAGTTTGATACGCCCGGAAAAAGATTCCTATTCCTATACCCGAATAATTTTCAATTTCTTACAAATTTCTCGCAGATGTTTTCAAATACATAATACTTACCATAAAAAAAAAATTCTACGCCAAGTTAGCAAAATATTCAGATGAAAAAAAATCTGTTGTATTGAGCATGTGACAGTAGTGAAAAAATTCCATCACGCAAGGATTTTTCACAATTTTAATGTTTTTCTACTTTTTTTGATAAGCTTTGACACTTACAGTCGATTTTCTGAAAAAAGGAAGGGTTCTACGAAAAAAATGAATGGAACATAAATTGAAGAGCGTAAAATTTCCTTTCTTTAAAGTCCAATTAGTTTTTTCTTAAGGGGCTTAGCTTTCGAAATATTTTAGTTCAAAGTTCAACTTTTTTTTAAAATTGAAAATATCTCAAAACCTAAGCCTCCTAAGGAAAAACTAATTGAACTCTACAGAAAAGAAATTTTACGCTCTATGATTTATATTCTTTTCATTCTTTTTTTACTCACAAAATCGACTTCAAGGGTCAAAATTTACTTCAAAAAATTTTAATCAAATTTTTAACAAAAAATTCCAATATTATGAAAAATCTTGATGTGCGGAAATTTTTTCATTATTTTTCTCGTGATCAGCATGAAAAATATTATGTAACAATTATTCATTAAATTGCAAACAGCTTTTTCTTTTTTTCATTTTGATCACTGCTTTTAGCCTTAAATTTAGTGTGATGGAGAAAATGAATCAGCGCTAAATTTTTGACTGAAAACAGTTGAACGCGTTTTTTCAAGGAGTTTTTTTTTAATATTGTCGACTTTTCTTAGCAGGGTTGCTAAATTTTGGAAATGTTTGCTACACCCAGAAAAATTCCAGGGTTTTTCTCCTCCAAAAATCTTGGTTTTGCTACACCCGGAAAAAATTTAGGATGCCACCACTGTATACACATGAATTTTAAAAAAAATCCTTTCGCAGTGACGTAGAAATCTACAAAAGAAAACTTCAAATTAAGATTGTGTGGACTACAATTTTTTTTCATAAAAAATGGGCCATGTTCAGGGTCTCAAAAAATTCACAAAAATTACGGGGTTTCGAGTTTTTTTTCTAAAAAAATTATTGTCCGCGAGAAATAAAGAAATAATTATTTTAATCGTAAAATTTTACATAAAACTCGTCAACCTGTCCGATCCCTTGTTTGGCTCTCAAGAGCACCTCCACCCCTTATCACGGGGTATAGGTAGGTCGATGATTTTAATGTCGTTATTGCATAAATTAAACCTCGTGAACTCACGTATGAAGTCAGATTTCTATTTGGACGCTTCAGAAGTGTCCTAGTTTATAAGCGAAGTTAAAAATTGAAATTTTCACCAAAAAAGGAAAGTTCAATTTGCGTCATGTATACCTACGGCTTGAACTTCCACTAATCTAGTTTAACCTTATTGTAAGTATAAGTTCCAAAAGTTACGGTTACGATTCACCGGTGTGAAACCATGAAAAGGTCTCGATAGCTCTACTCCTTGGAAATACTTAGTTTTCCGCCAAGGTCTCCTATGATGTTTAGAAAAAGTTGTAAAAATTTTTTATACTATTATGTGAGTCAATAGAAATTAATGCAAACCTGCATCTGATTTCTCGTGTCATTTGTTCCACATATTTACAGTGGAATAAAAATTTGATACCCTTCTAAACAGAATTTTTCTTTTGAAGATGCATTTTTTCACCAATGAGGCAAAGGAAGTGAGTTGGGGAGGAATTTCGGTCTAAAATTTTTTCTAGAAGTACTAGACAATGTCTGATGAAAATTTCAAAAATCTGAGAACTGGGGCATTTCACTTATCTTGACCGATGATACCTTTTTAAGATATTAAAGCAAGTATTTTGGTAGGTATTTAAGAATGCGCACTACTTACTGATAAGAATGTGTTAAAAGCAACGGAAATAGAGGACAGCTTTGAAATCGGTACGATTTCTTCATCTGGTATGAATTTAATGAAAGTTATATTAAAGGAGTTGATGATTTTCGAATACGTATCAATTGTCTGATGTTGTGAAATCCATTCATCGAACGTTTTTCTGATGGTTTGTTTATCGAACGATCGAATCAAGTCGAAAGTTGTGCCTATTTGAAACTCAGTAGCGTCGTACTGCGGATCTGGTGGATAGTCTGCTTGCCTCGAATCTAAGGTAAAATCGTAATAACTTGAAAATGTTGCAAGTATTCATAGAACTAGGGAAGGTTTTCTTGTATTATTTTACCTGTCACTGGCATTGGCACCAGCAGGAGAACTAGTATCGCGATGATTTTCTCCATCATGCTAAATTGGTTGATCCGTTGCGCGATTTGATTCTGGAATGAACAAATTTATAATTTTATATTTAATCAGCACAACTTGAATAAATAATTGCAATTTGAACAAATTAAATTTCTAGTAATTTATTCATACGGGATATGAAAATGATTATTCTTAGCATTTACGAATAATTTAGTATCTGTGATTCTGATAAACATGTAGGTACCTACAGTAATCGTTGAAAATAATATCCACACAGTTCCTGTTTTGTAGTCAAAACTAATCTAATTTGCTCGAATGGTTTATATCTTTTATGAAATGTCGTAAATAAATGATCGCGATATTGAACAAATTTAATTCCCAGTAATTTATTCATACGTGACATAAGAATTACAAAAAAATCATTATTCTTAGCATTTACGAATAATTTAGCAGCTGTTATCCTAATAAATATATAGGTACAGTGATCGTTAAAAATAATATCCACACATTTCCTTTTTTCATGGTCAAAACTAATCTAATTTTTCTCGAGTGATTTATATCTTCATGAGATGTCGAATGTATGTTATAAATTGGGATTTAGGTGAGTTTATTCCCGACGAAATACACATGTGAAAGAATGGGTGAATAAATTCCCATTTTTTTCGGGGTAGGTACGAGTTGAATCTCACTTTTTCTCAAAAATTTCTTTCAACTCTGAATTTTTTTCAAATTCCAACTCCCAATTTTTTTAAATTACCTATTCTCGACTCTTAATTTTTTTCTCAAGTATTTCCAACCCCAGAATTTTTTTCAACCTAAAATTTTCTCAGATTTTTTCATGTTTAAAAAAATGTACTGTTCTGAAATTTTTCTCTAAAATTTAGAGAAAAATTTCAGAACAGTACATTAATTCTTATAACCCAATTAAATTATTTCATTTTTTTAAATATACTTTCGGGAAAAAAGGTAACTTTGTTTAATCCAACAGTAAATCTTGGAAATTAATATCACAAGTGTTGAAAAAATTGAAATAAAATTGGTACAAATACGTACTGGAACCAACAAATTTCAATTATGTTTGATTTATAATATTTATGTATAATTTTTGTATTTTTGCCAAAAAGTTGAATTTTCGCATATTCGTTTCATTTAACAATCAACTTTTTTCAAACAAGTCAAACGAACATCTTCGGAAATAGCCGAGAGCTTTCGATCCCGTTTTGTCGACTCGGGATTGAGGAATTAGTCGTATCAGACATCATTATACACGCATAAACCAAAATTCAGCTTACCCCTAATTTTTTCGAGGGTATAGCTTACTTGACTAAAACAAAAAATTATCCTGCATGTTTATTTAAAATTGGAATCAAGTAGAAGAACTGAAAAAAAGCTCGCACTCGAGCTATAAATGATTCCTTCTGATTTCATTCTAAAATACCTCATGAATAGGGATGGGATTTTTATGCCTAAAAATCGTGATTTATGCGCATAAAATATGCTTTTTGCAGTCTGACATATGTCAAAAATATGCCAAATAAATGGGGGGGGGGGGGCAATATGGGTATCAAAATGCAAGAGTTTTGAAGGAGAACAATAATACATATGACAAACTCAAAATGCAAACTTCATTTATTCATTAAAAAAAAGTAATGATCTATCTGAGATGAAAGGGCAGAAGAAGGCTCCCTTTTTACCCCCTCCCAATTTTTAGCAGGTGAAAAAAGTCAGTCCTCACTCCCCCCTCCCCTCCCTCTTTTCCATTTCGAAAAAGCAAAGAAAGTTGTCTAACACACGGCCCCTTTTGTGCCCCCCAATTTTTGATTCTGACGACGCCACTGCTTGGCGAATGACTAAACACCTAAGTACACCGATAGGAATTATGGTGCATTTATAGGTTTTTTCGTAGCCTGGAGACGTATTCTTGAAATTAGTCTACGAGAATTATCAAAGTTACGGAGTTATTGGCGTTAAATAGCCATGTAAACAATGGTTATGAGAATTAAATAGCCAAGGAAAGTTATCGTATTTTTTTTGAAATACAAATGGTTATATTTATATTTTTGAGTTTGAGTTGTTTTTACTTACGTGATTGTTTTTTTTGATAACATTAATTACCGAAATGTCGACAAAAAAATGATAAGGAAGGTAAGTTGAATCATAAATTTTGAATATATACCTCGCGAAATCACAATATTTTTCAAGTACGCATAATTTTGTTCAATGATCTTATGCAACCAATTGCATTTAAATTATGTCTATTATTTCATAAGCTCTGTGAGAATTAAATAGCGCAAGGGACAAAGGTTATGGGTGCTAAATAACTCCGTAACTTTGATAATTCTCGTAGACTAATTTCAAGAATACGTCTCCTGATTATTTTATTTTATAATGGTATTTCCCCTAACAATAAAAATCATGATTCGACTGTCCAATTACGAAGTTTTTATATTTATATTCCGTGAAGAAAAATTAATTGAATATTGAGAATTAAATAAGTACAAGATATGTATAATTTTACAATAAATATTGGTTTAGTGAAAAAGTGCGAATAATCTGCGTAGAACTTTCAATAGTCCCGCAAAATCTTATCATATTCTTCCTGAATGGTCTCTTGAATCACTTTTAAAACAATCGATCCGATTGCTGAGCCGAACTTTTCCATTATCCTAAAAATTTCTGAATCTGAAAAATTCACTTTCGATTTATCGGTAAATATTAATCGTTTTATCTTCGGGAAGATTTTACCGCATAACTCTATATTGTCGATATGTAGATTTACTGCTTTAGGCATTCTCGGAATAGCTTCTTCAATATAATAGGACCAAATAACACGAGCTGATAAATTTGTCATCTTCACTTCGAAATTAGTATCGAAGTCGAAGGAAAAAGCATCCGTTCGAAGTGATTTAAAATTGTGCAGTCCGTATAATTTAATGTGATACATTGGAAAATGATGCCGCGAGTCATCGATGTTGTTGGTGTTTGTAATTTTGAGGAAAGGTTTCTCAGCGAAAGTAGATTTGCAGAAATCGTAATTGGATGAAATCTTTTCAAAGTTACGATGTAAGAAAGAACTTGTCAATAGGGTCAGTTTTGTTTTTAATGTCGTGTCGCCTGGATCAAGAGCTGGTATGTCTTTTGTTATCTTTCCTCGAAATGTGGCCTGAAAATACATAGGTGCATAATGAATATTTAGGTTCATGAATGTGTTCAACATAAAATTTTAAAATACCTTGGAAATTTTGGGAATTAGGAAAAAAGGCTTAAATATCAACTCCATTTCAGATGCACGGGTGGGGCGAGGGTGGTCGTAATCGAGTGTGCTCGGTTTGTGCTCTCATGCCCTGGAGTTATTTTAGTTTGTGCTCACTCCCTTCCCCTGAAAATGAATATACGAGGTGTGCCAATTAAGTTCCGGGAATTTTTCTATGGCTTCACTCATAATGAGTTTGAGGGGAAAATTACATCATAATCCTTCACAGGATTACCCTTGGAGCTCAACACCTCGATTCCGCCGTTTCCCCTCTACTTTGAAAGCCCCCTGCCCCCACCCCCAAACTTAGGTCCCTCAACACACTCATCATAAGACTTTGAACGCCTTAAAAAATTTTGTATCAATTTCCCAGGAGGTGGATTTCAGCTGAGGGAAGAGGAGAAGGTAGCAGGTCAGATCTAGAGAGTTAGAGGAGTAGGGTAGCATTAAGATGCTTTTTGGGGTCAAAAATTCACAAATTTTGAATGATAAATGTGCTGCTGCGCATGAACATTTCAGAATCATTTTCACTAACAGCTTGCACATGCCTGAATCTTCATAAAACATCAATTTTGACTCATATTCTAATGTTCTGACACTCATACAACGATCTTCAAGCACATGCGCGCGCATATGTTTGAGATTTTGCTCTGTAACAGATGTGTTTAGACACCCCCCCCCCCTCTCAGAACTGTGTAACTCACTCCTATACATGTGTTTTCGATTTCGATGAACATTCGTCCTTCAACACAACAAGAATTTTTTAGGAAATTTTGGCTAGTTTTTCTGTGGATTTTTCCAAAAATAACACAGTTTGCGATTTTTGCCCAAAACATCCAAGACTGAGGTACCTATCTTCTAGCACCCACAGAATGCAAACAAACTGAAATAAAAATTATAGAGCATTAGGAGATGAACATTTTTTGTCCTAACCATTTTTTTCTGGGACGTTTTGAGGGGGAGTTAGGACCTTCAGAAAAAAATCAATATTGAAAATTTTTTATTAACATACTTAAATTAATTAATTACCAAAAATCGGGTTAATCGACTTTTATGTAGAAGCGGTTTTTTGCCTAGTACATCCTATTACTATGTAGAATTTAAAAAATTTATAACCGACCACTCATCTCAAAGAAGGGGGTGGACCCTCCGTAGAAAAAGTCGCAGTTTCCCCCAAGAAATAGCTCAGCTACAGTGAAAAATTCGAAAAATTAGTTCAAACAAACGTTGTAGATAAAAGGCGAACATCTTCCTTTTTTTACTTTTTTCCTACGTGATCTTGGGAGCGAGCTATTGCAAAAAGAAAAAAAAATGTCGTAGAGTTCAAAAATTGTTAAATAATTTTGAACCCCCTTTTTTGGGGCTCAATTTAGGTTCATGGGTTAAATGAGTATAAAAATCGAATTCAGCGATCACAGAAACCTACTTGTTGGGCTATCGGTGGGAATTATTTCATTTGTGTTGACAAAAAATTTTCAAAATTGATTTTTTTCTGAAGGCTCTAGCTCCCTCTCAAGACGTCCTAAAAAAATTAGATTGGACAAAAAACGTTCGTCTCCTAATGCTCTATAATTTTTGTTTCAACATTTTTTTCATATTTTTGTAGTTTAAGAATTATACCCCCTCGCCCCAAAAAGGGGACAAAATATTCCTCGATTTTAGGGAAAGTCGGGTATGTTGAAATACATCCCATACAAAACTTATTATACGGATTTTCCCGTTTCCGGGAATTTTTTTGCGTCAAAACCTAAAATGACTTAGTCCAGTGGCAGATTGCATTTTTTTGGACATAAACTGCAAAAGGTGATAGAGGTGTGAAATTTGGTATGGTGAACAAGGACATTATAACGAATTTTTAGAGCCCGGGAGCCCATCGCCAAACCCCATAGGAAGGGGTGGGGAGAGGTTTTAAGGGGGGTTCCGCCCCCCATTTTTCAAAATTGGACTACCGACTATTTTTTGGTGTCATTTCCAAATGATTGAATCCCGCTGAGTTCAAAAATGCCATTACTTTCAAAATCCGAGTGAGAGAAGTCCCTCAAATTTGAGATTCCTCTACCCGTATTTTTGCATTTTCCCTCAAAACTGCATAAAAATCATATCTTTCCAACTTTGCACAACCTGTCGACCTTCCAACCAAATTTTTATTAAGATTTTCGAAATGTACGGGTAGATTACCATATATATTGACCTTTTTCATCTTTCCATACCCCTGCTCTGAGTGAACAGAGGGGTCTAAAGGTACTGAAATTGCACAAAGGGTATGGACGGATAAGGGGTGAATTTGGCCCCCGGCGCTTTTGGGCTCCTAAACACCTCAAGTCGTGTATATTGACTAGAAATAATTTTTCACAAAATTTTGGACCCCTACCCCCCTCTCTTTCGGAGCTATGGCCATTTTATTGCATTATTTTCAAGAATTTTTGATTTCAACGGAAGTGAAGGAAATTTTCTGTTCTTTGGCACAAAGTTACATCTGGTAGAGGTGTATTCATGATAATTTTTTCAACAATTTTGGTGCACTCCTTCACGTTTTTTCGGTCATTTGAAGTTTTTAATCGTAAAAAATACCATATAAGCGAAGAGCGACCACCCTGGAAAAATTTCTAAAAAATACGTTTTTTTATGTAGAATTTTACCATGTATTTGGTTTTGGCGATTTCTTTGAACTAAGGGCCGAAAATCACGAAAAACCGTACAGAAATGTTGTAATTTTAGCAGATTTTTCAAATTTTGAGCGCTTTATACAGAAAGAAATGACCAAATAAGGAAACCAGTTTCAAATTCGTGTTCAGCAGGTCAAAATACCCCGGTAAACACCCTTTTCGTAATAGTTTTGATTAAAATTTCAAAATTCACCTTTCTCACTGATTTTTAATGGAAAAAAAGTGAATTTCGAGACTTCGAGTAAAACGATCGCGAAAAACGTATTTTTCGGGGTATTTTGACCTGCTGAGCACGAATATGGATTTGTTTTTTTCATTTCGTCATTTTCCCCCAAAACGTCCTCATTTTCCAGTTTGAATCGGGTCTTTCGAGCAAGAAAATTATTATACACAATAATTACTGTCTTATTCGTGTTCTACGACCTAAAATTAGTCGAAAACCAAAATCTTTCTATTTCAAATTTTTCGAGTCCAATTTCAGCTACAGAAACCGTACAAGAGGAGTGATGGTGAATTTATTTTCCACGTATCCTCCATGTCTTTGATATTAAATCGTGCCAATGAGTTACAATATTGCGCGCCCAGATCTCGAACAATAATTTTTTGAAATTTTTCCACAAGAATCAACATTACAATTCGAGATTGAAAAATGTTTCACGAAAGCAGGAGCGGGGCATCAAAGATGCTTGATTTTTTTCAAATATTCCTAATTATCATTTTGGCATCTCGTTGTTGCGCTGTACAAAATTAATTCATTATTGATTTTCTAAGAGGGGCATGGGGGGGGGGGAGCATTGTTGGTCAAAAACACAAGAACACCTTTTTTCCGAAAATAAAACCGCATTTAAGATCAATAACATCACTATTAATTGAATTAGGAAGTTCGAAATTTAAATGGGAGGATTTCAACTCCAGGACTACCATAAAATCAACGTATTAAAAAAGTGGCAAAAATGAAACCCTATCTGAAAAACTCTCAACTCTAATACGTCTTAGCAGATGGATTTCTGCGAAGACGTTGAAATATACATAAATTAGAAGGAAAGGGTTTGAATGGGGGCTTGGGGATGAAGAAAGAGGTAATACACATGAGAAAATGACGAAATGAAAAAACCAAATCCATATTCGTGTTCAGCAGGTCAAAATACCCCGAAACATACGTTTTTCGCGATCGTTTACTCGAAGTCTCGAAATTCACTTTTTTTTCCATTAAAAATCAGTGAGAAAGGTGAATTTTGAAATTTTAATCAAAACTATTACGAAAAGGGTGTTTACCGGGGTATTTTGACCTGCTGAACACGAATTTGAAACTGGTTTCCTTATTTGGTCATTTCTTTCTGTATAAAGCACTCAAAATTTGAAAAATCTGCTAAAATTACAACATTTCTGTACGGTTTTTCGTGATTTTCGGCCCTTAGTTCAAAGAAATCGCCAAAACCAAATACATGGTAAAATTCTACATAAAAAAACGTATTTTTTAGAAATTTTTCCAGGGTGGTCGCTCTTCGCTTATATGGTATTTTTTACGATTAAAAACTTCAAATGACCGAAAAAACGTGAAGGAGTGCACCAAAATTGTTGAAAAAATTATCATGAATACACCTCTACCAGATGTAACTTTGTGCCAAAGAACAGAAAATTTCCTTCACTTCCGTTGAAATCAAAAATTCTTGAAAATAATGCAATAAAATGGCCATAGCTCCGAAAGAGAGGGGGGTAGGGGTCCAAAATTTTGTGAAAAATTATTTCTAGTCAATATACACGACTTGAGGTGTTTAGGAGCCCAAAAGCGCCGGGGGCCAAATTCACCCCTTATCCGTCCATACCCTTTTTCACATTTTTGGGTAAAAATCGCAATTATTTAATTATATACGAGATAATGTTTATGGGTTGAAGGTTTTTATGCGATGTCTGAGTAGTACAGGTCCAAAAGAATAAATGCAGGCCCAGAGGCACCCCGTATACCCCTCTAGAGGGGTGAGAGGGTCATTTTTGACTAGCGTTTTGCCCGATTTTGACCGCTTTGAAAGTGAAATTAGTTTTACAATTTTTTTCACCACCTAATCGCGGTGATTAATGTTTTCTGACGTTCCTCGATCCAGATCAGTCGATGATTTTTTATTAAATGCAAGTGGTAAGGGTGACTATTTAGGGGAAGGGGTAACATTTTGACAAAAAAAAATCGACATACGTATCGAAATCTAGGTTTTCGAAGGCGCTGATTTCAAATACGTTATCGATTTTTCGATTAAAACCAAGGGGTGAGTAGGGGTGAGCCCATTCAGGGTGAGGGGTAACATTTTAACAAAAAAATCGACTTACATATCGTAATTCAAGTTTTCGATAGCGCCGATTTAAAATGGGGAAAGGGTAACATTTTGACAAAACTTGTTACCTGAATGGGCTCACCCCTACTCACCCCTTGACTTTCATCGTAAAATCGATAACGTATTTGAAATCAGCGCCTTTGAAATCCTAGATTTCGATACTTATGTCGATTTTTTTGTCAAAATGTTACCCCTTCTCCTAAATAGTCACCCTTACCACTTGCATTTAATAAAAAATCATCGACTGATCTGGATCGAAGAACGTCAGAAAACATTATTCAGTAATTTACTCGGCGATTAGGTGGTGAAAAAAATTGTAAAACTAATTTCACTTTCAAAGTGGTCAAAATCGGGCAAAACGCTTGTCAAAAATGACCCCCTCACCCCTCCAGAGGGGTATACGGGGTGCTTCAACCCATAAACATTATCTCGTATATAATTGAATAATTGCGATTTTTACCCAAAAATGTGAAAAATTTGTGCAATTTCAGTACCTTTAGACCCCTCTGTTCACTCAGAGCAGGGGTATGGAAAGATGAAAAAGGTCAATATATATGGTAATCTACCCGTACAATTCGAAAATCTTAATAAAAATTTGGTTGGAAGGTCGACAGGTTGTGCTAAGTTGGAAAAATATGATTTTTATGCAGTTTTGAGGGAAAATGCAAAAATACGGGTAGAGGAATCTCAAATTTGAGGGACTTCTCTCACTCGGATTTTGAAAGTAATGGCATTTTTGAACTCAGCGGGATTCAATCATTTGGAAATGACACCAAAAAATAGTCGGTAGTCCAATTTTGAAAAATGGGGGGCGGAACCCCCTTAAAACCTCCCCCCACTCCCTCCTATGGGGTTTGGCGATGGGCTCCCGGGCTCTAAAAATTCGTTATAATGTCCTTGTTCACCATACCAAATTTCACACCTCTATCATTTTTTGCAGTTTACTTGCAGTTTGCCACTGGACTAACTGTACTATTTGAAAAATCAGTGATTTTTAACTGAATTTTCCTGCGGTGCAATTCTGACTGTTAATCAGTGACTTTTCAAAGATTTAAAATGAGAGAGTATGATTTGAAAGCTTTTGCTCTAAATTCAAAACAAAACTTGTGTAATTTTTCATTCTCAAAATAGTAATGCTAACACATTAGGTTTTTATGAAAATGACTACACTGCACCGAAATGAATCGGTTGTATAGGTAATAGGTATACATTTTTCAGTGCCTTCCGTCAGATTTACCATGGTCATAAAAAAATTAATTCTTAACAGATAGATTTTTAACACTTACTTCCATTCTATTGTCATCGATGCGAATTCGTAAATTTTCGTTGCAACAGTTTTCAGAGGTATCTCCCGTACGATTGCTGTTTATTGTGTAGGGCACATTAACGTGAACTTGAGTTGTGGGATTCCATATTTCGACATTCCCTTTTATAATGACCTGTTCCACGGTACCATTCGTTAAATTTAAATAAAATTGTTTTCATTAGTTAAGTTGTCGTGGTCGAGAGAACAGATCTCTCATCTTAGTACATATTAGGTACAAATAATATAGTGTTAGTACTTAGTACTCTCTCATTTCATTTTTTCACTGAATGCTAGTCAATGAAAAAAATCACTGGAGATCAGTGAAAATTCACTGAAAACTCAGTGGTATTAAATTTTTGTTTAAATTAAAATAGAATTATTTAACTTTATTTATTTATATAATTTTTTTTTTATTATAATAGAATTTTTATTTTTTGTTGAAATTTACTGAAAAATCTGTGAAATTTTTTGAATAATCGGTGAATTTTACTTTTATTTTTCCTGTACTGCCATTCTGACTATTGATCAGTGACTTCTCTCTGATTCGGAATAAGGGAGTACCTATGTTGGTAAATTTGTTTCAAATTCAAGCTAACCTACCTGTGAATTTCCAGAACCAAAGCAGATTTCTTCTTCAGATATTGAATCTCTGATTTTATCGCGTATTCTTGCTCCATCGCCGGGAAAACCCGTAGAATTTAAAGATTCTATCCGACGTTCAGTTTTTTTCGAAGTATCATTGTTATATGAAGAAAATTCAACTTGTTCTTCATCACTGAGACGATGTCGCATATCTTTCTTACTATCGAGTGCATGCACGAAATATGTAGCGAATTCTAACGATTCGTAGTGAGTAGTCGGCTCATCTTCGAGTATTGCTTGCATCATATTATCAATGGTCAATTTTCGAAACTTTGCTTGATAAATCGAATCCTTCGCATAAATCGCGTGACCGATGAAAAACTCGACTGTCGATTCGAATTTTTCTATCATATATCTTGCATCATGAACGGGTAATGAAATATTGGGCAAAATGTCCCACTTATATTCCGAATTGGATGAAACTGAGATCAAAACTTTCCTGTCTGTGTGGTTAATTATCAACGAAAAGTAACGCATTGTCAAGGAGGTTGTAATCTGTTGTTCTGAATCTTCAAAATCAAATGTGGCGATGACGTTCTGTAGTTGTATGCCGGCGATGGACAATTTACCATTTGCATATTGTACGGTGGTAGATTGGAAATTCCAGGATCCTTCTATTACTATTTGCACCAGCAGTGTTGAACTAAGTTTTGTAGTCGTGTTGGTCCAGTAGTCGACGATTACAGTGTTAAATGAACGATCTGCCGTGCTTGGTGAACTATTCTTACAAATGTCGAATACAGGACGAAAATTCGATTTTGCAACGTCGATAAATTGGTTTTTCATCACTTGGACAAAATATTGGGAAATTCCTTTTCCAATCGCAATACGATCTTTTCGAGGTAGGCGATAGTGGTTGGATGTGATCTGAAATTTACTTAACAAATTGTTGATGGCTAAATTTTGTGCAGAGCCACTGATGAAGGAAGGGCGCGTAGGATGATTCGAGCATGAAGATGACTTAACCCCTTTAAAAATTTGCAGAGGGGGGAGACGCAAAAACCAGAATATCGAAAATTTTCATGTTGGTATAGAAATATAGATTTTTCGACATTCTAAAAATAATTTCGATTTCTGACGATCGTTTTCTTTTTTTCAAAAAACTTGAATGGGGAATCTGATGAGATAGAGTAAATTTCAAAATTTGTAAAATTTTTATGTTTGATATCAGAATCCAAGTTTCTTGACATCCCAAATGCGTTTCAATACCGAGTGTCTCCTGGTCACAAAATTCATGAGAGAGAGAAAGACGTTTCAACATTTCGTTCTTTAAAAAAGTTCTGTGATTTTGAATCAAAAATTTCAATGTTTCCCGATTTTCCAAATTTATAAATAAAACCCACAATGTTCCTATGAGATTTTACATTGTCGAATTACTTGGCGTTCGAGGACAAAAACTTGTCAAACAAAGGAAATTCCTTTCAAAAAATGATTTATAAAGCTCAAAATTTTACTTTTGCCAAAAAAATTGTCGAATCAAGTTAAAGGTTCCTGACTTTTTTGACTAGTATACAGTATGTATTGAAACGAATTTGAGATGGCAATTAACTTGGATTTTCATACTAAACATTAAAATTTTCCAACTTTTGAAGTCGACCACTTCTCAACCGATCTTTCCATTCGAGTTTTTTTTAAAAAAAAGATCAGAGATCAAAATTGTTTTTAGGATGCCAAAAAATCGACATTTTGAAATCAAACTTGAAAATTTTCAACATTCTGAGTTTTGTTCCTTCGCCCTGTGTAGCCGCTTAAAATAGTTTCAAAGAAAACAATTTCGAAATCGTATTTGAGATGCCGAAAAGCTGTTTTTTGATACCGTAGACACAAAAATTTTCGACAGTTTCAATTTTATCCTACCATAAGCACATCCATAAATTATGTAAGATGGATGCTAAAATGAAGGTGGGCCGTCAAAATTCAGTGAAATAATTAAGTAATCTGTTATTTCAGCGATAATGCATACACCGATTTGAAAAAAGAAAAATTGAAAAATTTCAGGATTTTTGGAACAAACAATACACTTCCTAAATCTGAATCAGTCAAATTAAATCTAGTAAAATTCTACCTCTTTGAATCAGTGTAAAAAAATTCAACTGGAAATTAGTAATTTTTCACTTTTTGATTTTTTTTTGGAAAAATTGGGAATTGACTGAGAAATAGGTGATTTTACTGAATGATCAACGAAAATCGGTAATTTTCAATGAAAAGTATTTTTTGTGCGAGTTTTTAAAATATGTAACAGATTTTAATTTTAAAACGGAATATTTTAGCGATCTCATCGACTGGAGTAAGGTAGAACTCGCGGAACCACCCCTCAAACTCGTCTTAATTTATGCCGAAATTCGATGTTAAAACCTAGTTAAACCTATAATTGCATTTTTATGTTTGTTTTACGTTTGATAAAATATTAGTAATATAAAATTGCGAAACATACAAATTTTTCACTATTTTCATTTTTCTCGGCTGTGGTGGCACCCCTAAACATTGACCCCGGGAGCTGAAATTTTGAAGGACGATTATACTCCTATCAAGGCCACTTTTTCACACCCAGGCTTTTCATTTGAAAAAAAAGTTGAAAAAAAGGCCGATTTCACTCCACCCTAATGGGTACCCATTCGACACAAAACAGAAAAAAATTACAGACTTGACTAATTGCTTGTCTATGAGTTATTATCATTTATCAATAATGTGATTTTACCTGATTTTCGTAAAATTCTAGAAATTTGATTTTTGTGAAATATCATGTTTTCAAGTTTTGAAAAAAAATTAAAGTTTTTTTTTGTAATCTACATCCAATTACCTACCGAATGATGTACTTGATTGGCACTTTCCCCGATATTTTTTTGCGTTAAAGGAAAAAAGTGACAGTGGGGCAAGATGCAAATTGAAAATGGGGCAGGATGCAAACCTTGTTTTTGAATGCGAATTTTTCGAAAAAGTCGCATGGTACTAAACATGCTTCAATTGATATTTTTGTGATATTTTTTTCAGAATACCACAATTTTGCTTTAATTTTCAGATAAAATATCAAATGTATCAAAAGTTAAAGTTTTCCTGAAAAATCGGAAAATCAATTAAGGCAGCATAAATTTTGATTACGAAGGTTTCAGACTTCTCTTTTCAAAAATTACACTTCTATTTAAATCTGTTGTATCCACCTCGAATGTACAGCTGAGCAAATTTTACAAAAAAAAAAAATAGCGATTTTTAATAATGTCTTCACTGTTGGCATCTTGCCCCATGTCATTTTGCATCCTGTCCCATGGATGAGGCAAGATGCAAAAAAGTGAAGAAAATTCAAAAAATTCTGTAGGGTTGAGATAGGTATGCACCAAAATGTAATTTTTTCAGGTTATGAAAGGTAAATGTTTGAACTTTAATTTGTTGCGAGAATCGGACGATTTGGCCAATTTGAATAGATTTGGCAGAACATTTGGTCTAGGTTGGTGCATCCTGCCTCACCTTCCCTTACTTATGAAAACACTGAAGTTTTATTCAAAAGTTTCTTCCGAGGTCCCGTGCAAAGGATTAATGTATGTAGGTACTAGGTAGGTAATTATTATTCTTTACCTCGATCGTGGTATCAGCATCATGTAAATCATCGTCATCGATTCTTATTTCCTGTTCTTGCTGTGTCGAGTTGAAATAGTATTGCAGCGAAATGTGAATAGTGCTTTGTTTTATGTGTACTTTGGCAGAAATTGGAACGCTCGAAACACCATTCTTTCTTATTGGATATAAAAAGTCAGCTTGGCCCCATATTTCCTTACAACTAAGTGTACCGATACCGATCTATTCAATATGTATAGGGTGTATGTTAATTGTATGCAGCTAGGTAGTATTATGTACAATGGAATAAAACATGAAAAATATTTCATTGCACCTAATTATCAAATAGACGGCTCGGTAGATCTAGGTATTAGTTAAATAGCATTAAAATACCTTTAAATTATCGAATTTCGACCAAGTAATGTTAACCAACTGGAAAGCTTCTATTTCAATCTTGGAAAAAACAGTAGGAATAGTAGAAAAATTTTCTTGTCCTTGTATTTCGAATGAGTTTCCGAACATTTTTACATTAAAGGGTCTTAATATTTCTCGCATTGCATTAGCGAATTCAGCGGTGCCATCATGTCGAATTACTGCAAATTAATTTTCTCGATAAGGTTTTAGTAAAAAGGTTATATTAAGGGTAAAGTGCCCTAACTTCGACCGCTTCCTAATTTCGATCACCGGCCGATTTCAGCCGCTATGGACGCAATCTACACGAAATTTTTTTTTCGTGTTCCTTTTTCACAGATGAACAATTTGAGACCAAAATCACAACTCTACAGGAAAAATTGGGGGAGAAAATTGAAAAAAACGAAATCGCATAGGTGAAACATTTTTTTACGTATTCTTTGATCTCAAATTATGAATAATTTTTTTTAATAAATTCTACCAAATAATTGTGAATTGTGATGTGGCATGGTGTCACATTTCGATAAAATCATCGTTTTTGAAAACAACTGGAGGTACGCAACAAAAATTTTCACTAAAGTTCAAATTGTTTGGGGCGCCTGCGCCCTAATCTCGACCAGCTATACTATTTTATGTAATCTGTTTTTTGAATGCGATTTTGTTTTTTCTGATTTTCTCCGCGAGTTTTGGCTGTAGGGTTGTCGTTTTGGTCTCATTTTGTTTATCTGTGAAAGAAAAATATGAAAAAATTCTTTTCGGGTAAATTTTGCTCTATGCGGGCGAAATTAGGAACCCAAAATTTCAAAATCAATTTTTGAGTTCCCTCACAAAGAAAAATACAAAAAATGATTGTTTTCGGCTCAAATTTTAGAGATTGGTAGAGGAAGGATCAAGGTATTTTTTAAGCCATTTTCGACGTTTCTACCTCAAAAAGTCTTCGATTGGTGGAAGTTTGAAAAAAAGTGGTCGAAATATGGCAACCTTACCCTTATGTAAGTATTTTATACAATATTTACTTAGAAATGCTCGTCCAATTGCATTCTCAATTAACATGTTGAACGGTGCCGTATTGTAATCTTCAGTAAAATCCACATCTTCATCTATCTGCATGTACCTTGGTATTTCTATCATTAAATCGCCCATCGTTCCATTATTAATCTCCCCAGATATGAGGAAAAAATCTGTATAAAATCTGAATTGCATCATTATCAGAGATGCAATATTCAAGAGAATTCTGACCCTTGACTTTATCTGAAAGGTGGTTTCTGCTTCAGAATGGTATAAAATCTTCAAGTGATAGAAAGTATGTAATCCATTGAGAATAATTTCGATATGATCGCTTATCAAAAAAAATGGATACATGTAGAAATCCGATTTAAAGCGAGAATAATATTTTCTTTTATTCTTGTGTGAATCGTTGTCCAGATAAAGCCATTTATCGCAGATTGGGTGGTATATTGATTTCTTGAGAAATTTAATTCTTTTTATCCAAACGCTTTCCATCGCTTGTATCACAATATGCTTATATGTGAATTGACGTTCATCTTCACTAATTTGCTGGCAAGCTGTGTTATCGAATTCCGATTGCTGAAATGCAATTTTAATAAGTACTTTGATCGAAACTATGCAAATTGTGGGATGAAAATTTTAAATAAGATAATTCGGTATACAGTTACTACAAAATTTGCATTTCTGATGGATGTATTCGTTAAAAAAACCTCTTTTATATTTCTATGATGAAAAGAATCTTTGTTTCGGATGGTGATATTGCCAATGAATAGTTCGAAATTGAAGCTGAAGGTAACTGGACACGGTGAATAGTTTCCGGCTCGATGAAATTGTATGTTGCCAGTTATTTGCATTGGTTTTGGTTTGCCTTCAAAACTCAGCTATTGGAAATCAATGCAGAACATAAATATTTATAGATAAACGTGGAAAATACTAATAGGCGGGTATAATAGTACCGTCATTTTAGCTAAAATATGGCCCTAACCAAAAAAAAAAATAGCAGGAAGGGGAAGTTCCGTTTATTACCTCAGTAGGGTATGTATTTTAAGATTCCCGAATTTTCCTAAAATTGGCGCATATTTAGTCCCCCCTTTGAGGGGTGAGGGGTTCAAATTTTGGTTTTTCATCTATAACTTTTGAAATTACTCACTAACGAAAAAATAGTTGAAACAAAAGTTGTAGAGCATCAAAAAACAAACAATTTTGTCATTTATCATTTTTCCCCAGAATGTCATGGGGAGGAGCTAGGGCTTTCAGCAAAAAATCAATTTTGGAAATTCCCCATTGACACATAATTATCAAAAATCAGGTGAATCGACTTTAAGGAGCGGTTTTTTTTTGCATAGTTCATCCTATTACTAAATAGAATAAGAAAAGGGGGAATATAAAACTGCACGACGAAAATGGGGAAATCAAATCACAACAGAGTAATGGGAATGCACGACACTCGGCACAGAAAGTAAGATTTACTTATTGCACGACAAAGTATGAACGATGAAAATTTTTGAGATAAGAAATAAATCATTTCTTTTGTCGTGCAGTTTTATATTCCCCAATTACATACCTAGTTTACTGATCGAGTCCATGGGACTCATACCTTGAAAAAATGTACAAAAAAATTGAAAAATGTTTTCATCCCTCTGAGTGTTCTTACCAATTTTGGCAGGAGAAATATTATCCTGCAATGTTGAATGTATACACGTCCAGAAATATTTCTACCACAGAAGGCCATCCAGGGCGTCCGCGTTACTGTTAATGAAGTATGTACTTACCTATCATATTGGTTGCTCCATAAAAATTTAAGTAGGTAATTGCTTCAATTTAGGTCTTTTTTTTGAACGTGAGATGTGAACAACCTGGAGTTTATGATGGTCAAAATGATTTGCGTCAATTCGATGGGTATATGTTTTGAAATGAAATAATATATCATCAAAGGATATAGCCGGGTTTTTGGTGAAATCGGCCCCCTCTCCGATTTTCGATCTAACCCCCTCAGGTGGTGTACCTTGATGTAAAAAAAATTCAGAAAAATGTTTGACCCCCCAACCCCTTCCCTTTCGGAGTTATGACCATTTTATTGCATTATTTTCAAGAATTTTTAATTTCAATGGAAGTGAAGGAAATTTTCTGTTCTTTGGCACAAAGTTGCATCTCGTAGAGGAGTATTTACGATAATTTTTTTCAAAAATTTTGGTGCACTCCTTCACGTTGTTTCGCCCATTTGAAGTTTTCAATCGTAAAAAATGCCATATAAACGAAGAGCGACCACTTTTTAAAAATATCCCAAAAACGTGTTTTTTAACGTAGATTCACGTCACGTATTCACTTTTGGCGACTTCGATGCACCAAGGGCCGAAAATCGCGAAAAACCGTACAAAAATGTTGTTTTTTTAGCATATTTTTCAAATTTTGAGCGTTTTGTATAAGGAGAGAAATGGCTGAACGAAGAAACTAACGTCGGATTCGTATTTATCGGGTCAATATACCCTGATCAACACCCTTTTCGCGGTCGTTTTATTTGAAGACTCGAAATTCGCTATTTTTGTCATGAAAAATCAGTGAAAAAGGTGAATTTTGAGACTTTACGCAAAACGATCGCGAAAAGGGTGTTTATCGGGGTATTTTGACCCGCTAAACACGAATCCGACGTTAGTTTCTTTATTTGAAGGTTTTTTCCGTATAAAGCACTCAAAACTTGAAAAATCTGCTAAAACAACAACATTTCTGCATGGGTTTTCGCGATTTTTGGACCTATAAGTTCAAAGAAACAGCCCAAACAAAATAATCAGGAAAAATTTTCATTAAAAAATATGAAAATATGCAATACATTACTAAAGCAAGAAACATAACATTATCCTCCAACCCTTACCTAGTGCCCACTTCGTCAACCGAAACGAAAGCTGCGTATTTGAAAGAAATTATACCATTTGGTTTTGGATCGGCAAATCGCGAAAAACTCCGAAGTTCGGTAATTTATTATTTCCGCTCTCTTATATGAGCTTAGGGGCGTCTAGAGGGCTTAAATAAAAAAACTAAGGCCAAATTTAAAATCAGAAACCCAAATTTCATTTTATAATACCACTTCAAGTTATTAGTTTACTACCCGAAATTGAAATTTTGGCCTAGTATTAGGTATCCAAGTTCAAAATTTACAGTTTCATATTCTTTAATGTAGATTTTCCCTGAGTATTTTGTTTTGGCTGTTTCTTTGAACTTAGGTCCAAAAATCGCGAAAACCCGTGCAGAAATGTTGTTGTTTTAGCAGATTTTTCAAGTTTTGAGTGCTTTATACGGAAAAAACCTTCAAATAAAGAAACTAACGTCGGATTCGTGTTTAGCGGGTCAAAATACCCCGATAAACACCCTTTTCGCGATCGTTTTGCGTAAAGTCTCAAAATTCACCTTTTTCACTGATTTTTCATGACAAAAATAGCGAATTTCGAGTCTTCAAATAAAACGACCGCGAAAAGGGTGTTGATCAGGGTATATTGACCCGATAAATACGAATCCGACGTTAGTTTCTTCGTTCAGCCATTTCTCTCCTTATACAAAACGCTCAAAATTTGAAAAATATGCTAAAAAAACAACATTTTTGTACGGTTTTTCGCGATTTTCGGCCCTTGGTGCATCGAAGTCGCCAAAAGTGAATACGTGACGTGAATCTACGTTAAAAAACACGTTTTTGGGATATTTTTAAAAAGTGGTCGCTCTTCGTTTATATGGCATTTTTTACGATTGAAAACTTCAAATGGGCGAAACAACGTGAAGGAGTGCACCAAAATTTTTGAAAAAATTATCGTAAATACACCTCTACGAGATGCAACTTTGTGCCAAAGAACAGAAAATTTCCTTCACTTCCATTGAAATTAAAAATTCTTGAAAATAATGCAATAAAATGGTCATAACTCCGAAAGGGAAGGGGTTGGGGGGGTCAAAAATTTTTCTGAATTTTTTTTACGTCAAGGTACACCACCTGAGGGGGTTAGATCGAAAATCGGAGAGGGGGCCGATTTCACCAAAAACTCGGCTATACCCTTTAGAAATATTTTAATTGTCATTCATAAGTTGTCGTTTAATTTTCTTTTCGTTTTTTCAATTATTTTCCCGGTGATTATTTTGTTTCGTCGCCCAAATACATTTTTTTGACGTGACGTTTTATTTACTGTCGTCTATTCCCTTTTTTTCCTGTGGACTAATTTGTTTCATCGCTTGTTATATAATGTCGTTGTTATTTCCATTTTTTCTGTCGTGCAAAACCATTATTTCTGTCCAGAGGCCTTCCGAAGCGATATGCTTGGGGGGGAGTGAGAACTTCAAATTTTCCAACTAATTATTTTAAATTTGCCAATTAATTTTTCCAAATTTGCCAATTGATTTTTTTTAAAAATTTTTCCAGTGCTCTAATTTTTCTCAAAACATTGAGGAAGCAATATTTATTAAAAAAAATTATTTAGGAATAGAAATTACCACTTTTTTGGTACATATAAAAACAGATTCAAAAATAATAATAACAAAAAAATGTTACAATCTCGAATTTTTTCCCTGGCTAATTTCATTGTAAATGAAAACCCCTTTGGAATTGTCTTATTTGTCTCGAGTGAAGCAAGGGTGAAAAATGTCAAGAAAATTTAAAATTTAATAAGAAATATTTTGTACTTAACGTAGCTTTAATATGAATAGCTGATGAGAGAAATGAAATTTGCCCGAGCGAAGCGAGGGTGAAAATTTTAGAAAACCTCAAATTTATGGTGCAATAAAACAATATTTTGGATTAATAAACTTGAATGAAAAATTGGCTGCTTTTACTTTAACAAAAGAAATATGATAAGGCCGGGCACAACGAGGCCAAAGCTTTTGAAAATTTTGATTTTTAAACATCGAAAATGAGTTTTAAGAAGATAGAATGTAATAAAAGTAGTTGAAATAATTTTGAGGAAAAATACGAAAAAAATCACTTTTGTAGGATTTGAATTAGGTATTTTAAAATTATGAAAAGAAAAATACAGTAAGGCCGAGCGCAGCGAGGCTGAAGTTTCTGAAAAGTTTTTATTTTGGAGGTATTTTTATAATCATTTAACCCCTGGACCCAAGTTGGGTCCCAAAAGAAGGTGTTCAAAATTCGGGGAAAATTTCCGAACGCTGCTCCAATTTTTTTTCTTTTAGCAATAACTCGCCCTCAAGACCACGTAGAAAAAAAAATGAAAATACTTAGTAAAATGTTCGTCTTTCAACGCTCTACAACGTTTGTTTGTTCCAATTTTTCGAAATGTTCACTGTAGCTGAGCTATTCTTGGGGGAAAATGCGGCTTTTCCTACAGAGGGTGCACCCTCCTACTTTGAGATGAGGAGTCAGTTGTACATTTTTCTTATTCTACTTAGTTATAGGATGTACTATGCAAAAAAAAAAAAAACGCTCCTAAAAGCCGATTTACCCGATTTTTGGTAATTATTTGTGTTAATCGGAAATTTCCAAAATTGATTTTTTGCTGAAAGCCCTAGCTCCACCCCATGACATCCTGGGGAAAAATGGTAAATTACAAAATTGTTTGTTTTTTAATGCTCTACAACTTTTATTTCAACTATTTTTTCGTTAGTGCGTAATTTTGAAAGTTATAGACGAAAAACCAAAATTTGAACCACTCACCCTCCCCCTCAGGAGGACTAAATATGCTCCGATTTTGGGGAAGTTCTGAAATCTGAAATACATACCCTACTGAGCTTATATATGAAACTTCCCCTTTACCTGCTAATTTTTTTGGGGTCAAACCCTAAAATTACTGTACTATAAAGGATGTCCCTGGTGAAGGTAGGTGAAATATCTTTGTTTTGATTTTTGAAATTTTCACAAAGTGCCCTGTTTCTGGAAAACCTGGAAAAGTTAGGCAAATGTCTGGCAATTTTGGAGTTTTTTAAAAATCCAAAAGAAGAATAAATCATCTAATAAAGTGTTTCTTCACTCATTAACATGAATATGTTTTTTTCGCTGGGGGTAATTCCAAAATCCGGGGGCGTGCATGGCACTTATGAATCTGAGGTAGATACGTTTTGATTGGGGAGGGAAGAAGAGCAATGCGCTGTGAATTAATTTTTAAATTTCAAGTTCAGAAAAATCTGAATTTTCATTCGCATGATTTGGTAGACAACCTAACAAAATTTGTTTTAACCTGAGATACTTCTTAAGGATGTGAAAGCAAGTAATTTTGGTAGACATTCAGTGAAATTCATCAAAAATCACTGAAAAACAGTCAGAATTGCAGCACAATAATAAATCAGTGAAACAAATTTCACTGAAAACAAGCCAGTGAAAGAAAATCACAGGTAATCAGTGAAAATTCACTGAAAACTCAATAATATTTATGAAATTCACTGAAAAATTAATGCAATTCTTTGAAAAATCCGTGATTTTAACTGATTTTTAATCCTGACTGTTTATCAGTGACTTTTCACTGGTTCAGAATGAGAGAGTAGGTACACTACTTACCACAACGTGTGAATTGAACACGATGAGAATAAGTTTTAGCTTTGAAATCGGTACGATTTCTTCTTCGGGTATGAATTGGGTGAAAGTTATATTGAACGAATCGATGATTTCTGAAGTATCTAATGTCCGATGTTGCGAAATCCATTCATCGAACGTTTTTTTGATGGTTTGTTTATCAAACGGACGCATCCAGTCGTAAATTGCGTTTACTTGAAACTCGGTAGCGTCGTACTGCGGATCTGGTGGATAGTCTTCCTGCTCCGAATCTGCGGTGAAATCGTAATGACTTGAAAATTTTGCTAGTATCCATAAAACAGAAAGCGATTTACTACCTGTCGTTGCCACTAGCAGGAGAACGAATATCGCGATGATTTTCTCCATCGTGTTAAATTTTTTAAAACGTTGCACGAAATAATTCTGGAATGAACAAATTTATAATTTTATTTTTCATCAATGTACAGAGAACAAATAATCGCAATTTCGGAATGATTTAATGTCTAATAATTTATTCTGATATGCCATAATAATGGCAAAAAAAATAATTATTTTTGACAATTACGAATGATTTAGTATCTGTTGTTCTGATGAACATGTAAGCACAATCCTTAATCGTTAAAAATTATACCCACTCATTTCCTGTTTTATGCTCAAAACGTATCTGATTTGCTCGAATGATTGATATCTTCATGAAATGTCGTGAATAGGTGTTAGGTACCTAAATAATAACCGTAAAAAATAATATCCACGAATTTCCTGTTTTGGGGTCAAAATTAATTTAAATTGCTTGAATGATTTATATCTTCACGAAGTGTCGAATCAGGGGCGGCGGGATGAGGGGGAGTAATTCCCCCCTCCCCAGTTGGTTTCCAGTCGGCAAAATTTCGAAAATTTCAAGTAATTCGGTAAAAATTTTGAAAATTTCGGCAAATTCAAAATTTTTTTGGAAATTTTATAGCATAAGTAATGAAAAATAACTCAATTTTATTTTTTGATAAAAATGAAAAAGAATATGAATTTATTACGAACGGAACGGAAATTGTGGTCTTTCGGTAATTTTTAATGGATTTACTTATTACTCAAATCAAAATTTTTCAAAAACTTCGGCCTCGCTGTGCCCGGCCATATTGAATTTTTCCTTCCATAATTTTAAAATAAACCAATTCCTACAAAAGTGATTTTTTTCGTATTTTTTTTCAAAATTGTTTCAGCTAATTTCATTAAATTTTTTCTCATTAAAACTAATTTTCGAGGTTTGGAAATCAAATTTTTTTAAAAGCTTTGGCCTCGCTGCGCTCGGCCTAATCATATTTATCCCTTAATAATTTTAAAGTAAAAGTTGGCCGATTTTTTATTCAAGTTTATTAGGTAAGTTAAAACATAGTTTTATTGCACCTTGAATTTGGTCTTCTAAAATTTTCGCCCTCGCTTTGCTCGGGCCAAATTCGCTTCTCTCGAACCAAATTCGCTTCTCTCATATTCACATTGAAACTATTATTAGCGGACTTCCCGCTCTAGCGGGAATCCGCTATTTTTTTAAATCAAGTAGGTACTTCGTAATTTTTATTGAAATTTTCCCTCCTCGCTTCGCTCGGGACTTGAACTAATAAACAATATTCATAGGTTTTTTCAACTGTGTACAATGAAATTACAGAGAGAAAAATTTTCAGGCATGAGCAGGATTGATATTTTAAAATTTTTAGTCGGCAATTTTGAATTTTTTGGTCGGCATTTTTTAAACCTTATTCCCCCCCCCCCCAAATGTCTCTGTGTCGAATATATATATTAATGTATACCTAGACCTATATTTTGTATGTTGATTTACCTGTTCCAACACTTATGAAGGACTTTTTTATGTAATCGTTTTCATGTTCAGCAGCTTCAAAAACATACAATTTCTTATACGTATAAGGTGTCCACTTTATGCAAAACCCGAACAAGTCCAGGAATTTTGAAATTTCCGTTGGAATTTTGTAAAAATTCAGAGAGATAAATCATCTGGAAATTTTTTTTTCTCATTTTATCTAAAAAAAATATTGCCTCAAGCCAAATTTTTCTATTTCTTAATGAATATGACTTTTTTATTTGTATTTTTAAACCATATTAAACAAAAAATTAAAATTTGAATGCGTCTCCTCGTCCATTGTAACATTTTTTTAATTCTCATTTTTTGGTTTCAATTTTCAAACAAGCTTTTCATGAATATTGTGCCCTTGCTTCATTTGGACTGGACAAATTTTGTTTTTCAAAAACAATTAAATAAAAAATTATCCTCCACGTTTATTCGAAATAGAAATGAAAAATTGAAAAAAAAAATCGCTTTGCTTGGAAATATAGGATTAATGCAGTAGAATTCTCAAAACGAATGAAAAAAGTAATTTTATTGTTTTTCTAACGTGATTTTGCGAAAAACTTCTTTATAGAGCGTATTTATTTTTCATTTGTACTGTATCGAAAGATTGTAAAGGGTCTAGAAAACTTGCAAAAATATACTGGAAACCCTGGAAAAGTGGGGGAAAATAATTTCTGAAATATCGTGGACTTCCTGTTATACGTATCCCACCCCAGAGATTGAATGAATATTTAAGAATATAGTAGGGGCTCGTATAAGGTCCAATGTAAAATCAATATCGTTATCATTTATTTAGTATTGAAGTGGATCGAAAAAAAAAGTTCTAAATTTTGACGAAAATTAGTACAGTAGTTTATTTTGAGTGAGAGGTCTTCCAAAAAAATTCGAGTCCCAGTCTAAAGGGAGGGGCATAAGAGGTCCCAAAACGATATAATTTTTTTAAAAAAAAACGCAGTTTTCACAACTTTTGAGTGATGCGCCATTCACTAATTTGTGACGAAAGCGTAATTTGGTTTTGGTCCAGTTGCTGGAACTGGAGCTTAAGTTATATGAATGTAATTTGAATAATATTAAATAGTAATTTTACGTATTATTGAATTATAAAATGTACACGAGCTCGCGGCAGATTGCAAATTGGCGTTGATATTTTAGAAATGAATAAGTTAGGTAGCTCTCTCGTTAAGAGTTTTATTAACGAAACGATCAATTATACGTGGTCATTTGGTTTGTTTTGTCATACCGATGGTACATTTTAGAGTACGCTGTGCTATATGCTCGTACGTATATAACGAAATGAGTTATTAATCAAAGTTGGCATCTCTTTCTCGTGTTTGTAAACATACAGTGAATAGTGAATAGTGTGTGAGTGTGTGCACGTATATTGCGATGCTGCCGATGACGTTTTATTTGGGTTTGGGTTGCGCGAATGCGAGTATGATGGGGCTGTACTACTATGTCTACGTACTACGGTTTTGAAATTTCATAAATTTTCCTCATCCGTGGTAATTTGTGGCACTGGATGGTGCGTTTTTTGCATATTTATTATTATTTGATTTACAAGAACGAGCAATTGGTTTTGCCTGTGTATTTTGAATGCTGATGAATTGCTTATTTTATCAAAGTCTAATAAAGGTTGTGATGAATTTTTTTTTCCTTCAGGTTGAAGTTGTTGAAGAAGAAAATGGAGAGTCCAACGCTAATACTAATTGAAGAAAATGACAAATTTGAAAGATATTGCAGTTTCAGGTAAGATATAATTTGAATCTATGGTATAGGCTAGAAGCAAACTGCCAATCGGAGAACTAATTTTGGTATTATTGTAGGGACCAAAAATATTGAAATATAATTTTTTCAATACTGTTCGAATTCAAAATTAAAATTTTTAAATTTTATTTTTAAAATGGTCTTTAATTTTAAAGTTTTCTGACTGGAACCACATTTTTTCAACCTAAATTCACTTTCTTCTGTAGGTGGTGGGACTGCCGAAAATGTTTTGACTTTTTTTTTTACTTTCTGGATACACCTACTACTTGAAAAATTGATTTTTCATGTGTTTTTTTTTAGATATTTAGAGAAAAATGTAAATATTGCTTCTTTTTTTTCAATTATTGGCAACGTTTTTCAGTTTTTGAAAAAAGGTCAAGATAAAACCTTTTTTTACGGGAGGGAGGGAGGTATTCGAACCAGTAGTAACAATTTGAGTCGCCAACTCACTCATGGGCCAAAAATTATTCAAAAATACCCATTTACCCAAAATTTCAGGCATGGAAGGTTGATGGTGGAAAATCATCACCCATGATTTTTACAGGTACAAAGTAACCATTATTAGCATCATTTAAGAAAATTTTTATAAATTGTTTTTTTCAATTTTCCATTTTTTAATAAAAGCAATAAAATTTTCAAGGTCGAGTGAGGTCGAGTACGGATGTTGGAGAAGGGATGTTTATCAGGCAGTTTCGAAGTCTACACATAACTTTTTTGCTCCCATCCTTCAACTTTCGAAAAGATGCATAAAACAGTCGTTTTAAGCTAAACAGATCATGTAAATGGCGAAAAAGTTGTAAATTTTGAAATTGGTAATCAAAGTGGTGAAAAACGGTGAATTTTGTTCAAATTTTATGAAAATTAATGAAAAAGTTCAATTGAATGTCTGCTTAATTCGTTATTTGTTCGATGGATTTTGATTAGCTGAATTTCCAAAGACTACTTCTTTCATCCCGATTAATTTGAAAAAAATGTTCAGTCAATTTTCAAAAGTTGACCAAACGTGATTTCATTGTGTTTATTGACAAGAAAAACTAGAACATAACAAGAATTTCACCACACCTTGGTAGCAAGAAAACCAGAAAATATCCGGAATTTATATGATTTTATTGCAAAGAACAGGGGCGTAGCCAGAAATTTCTCATGGAGGGGATGCGAAATTTCATAATTTTTGAGAAATTTTTAATTCATCCCCCCCTCCCCGCACTAAATTTATTTTTACTATAAAAACACTAAATTCAAACTTCATATAAGTTCTCGTGCGATTTGCATAGCATGTTCAAGGAAAAAAACTGATGAAAATGTAATTTTCAAACGAACAACTTACATACTAATTGTTTTGACCTTGGAAACCCCAAAAAATACCTAACAAATCCAAGCATTGGCGTCAAAAACTTTTTTTGAGAGGGTGCAAAGTGGGTATGGAGACTTGGAATATCAAAAAGGAGCATAAGGGAGCCATTTTTTGCATAGTTGATCATATAATTGTGATTTTCTTCATGCCTGAGCGAAGCTTTGAGTAAATTTGATTGTTAATGCTCCAAGATGGCATTTTTTCACGTAAGTTCCTGACGCCAAGGGACCCCCCCCCCCGCCTCATGGATACGCGCGCCCCTGTCAAAGAACAAGAATTTTCAACTTTTCTTGTATTTTTAATTGTGGGATAATAAAGGGGATTTTTTTGGAAAAATTTAAAGCAAAAAAAAATTGTACGGACAAAATTTCGAAGGAAGGAGGGGGAGGGTTGAAAATAAAAAATTTGTCGACTAATATTATTGAAAAGGGGGGAAATTTGCCAACTTATATGTTTGAAAAAAATTGCTGATCAGTCGTAGGTATGAAACTTTTAAAAAAATCGTGCTTTTTTCGTGCTACGTTTTTGACTGCCAAAAAAACGATATTCTTCAAAGATATCTTCCTCCTTCAGAAAAATCGAATTTTTTTTGAAAATTTCATTCGAGGTCGTCGCCAAGTTTCCTGATGAATGAGAAGGACAAATTTTTCCTGCTTCGAAATATTCAGTTGTCTGGAATGGAATGGAAGGGAAGAAGGTTCATACTATAATTTTATTTTGAGAATGAATTGTGAAAATTCATCAATATTTTTGTTTTGAAGGGGGGGGGGGGGAATCTTCACCTCCAATATCTTAGATATATTTCAGCTTCATATACCCGAGCCAAATGAGGGTTAAGATTTGAAAAATTGAGATTTTCAAAAATAAAATGATTCGTTTTTCGATATTTCGTTGTTTGAAAAAATTCCATTACTTTAGAGTAAACATTTTGACTTTTAGAAGTTTTTAAAAGATGTCTTCTGACTGGAAGGAATTTTAAATTGAAAAAAAGTGGAACAAATCAAAATTGGAAAAATTTTGAGAAAATTTAGGTTTAAAATGGTTTTATTGTTAAAAAAATTTTTAAATTGAATTTAAAAAATATATATATAATTAGCCCTTTACTGCATGGCTTTTTTTGAAATTGTTTTAGCAAATTTCAATTTTTGCGAAATTAATTTTTTTTGAGCGATTATAAGGACAAAAAATGAGAATTAATTGAGAAATGATGTATTGGGATGTTCATCACATGGCTAGAGTGAAATTTTGTCAATATTTTTATTTATTGCTGATTAATCACAATTTTTTCAACTGTGGTCTCATGTGTGGGCATATATGACCACTTATGCAGTGAAGGGTTAAAGTGATTGACGAAATTTAGAGTTGAAAAAATTTGAACTCGGAAATTAGAATCAATTTAGACTTACATCGTTGAAATCCCATTTATGGCAAAAATAATTAGGAGCTACCTTGTTTCAGGATGGAATTTAATTCAATTTACTTACCTATTTTTCTGGACACATTTTATCAAAAAATTGATAGGTACTTGAAAAAATCTCAATTTTTGAAAAAATCAATATAATTCCAACTTCCCAGTTCCCTTAGAAAATCCCCTCTGATTCCAGATTACAGAAAGGAAAAAATAGTTGGACCCTTGGGGACAGGGAATAAATTCAAAAAATCGATGAAAATTACCTACAGACAGTAAAAAACCCGAAGGGAATAATTTTTTAAATTTAATCGATGATCTGAAATCCCTAGTTCATTCCATTCGCCAATCATCCGTCATTCCGCATTAAAAATTCATCCGGCGAGAAAATTTCGCCACCTCGTCTAATCTGTTGTTATTCCATCACATCGCGGCCGCATTGGCCGCATTGCGTTGGTATTTTGATTCGATTATTATCATCGACAAAATACAAACATGCGGTCGACTTGGTGCTTATCCTTGACCCGAAGACCCTCGTTTCGGGCTTTATTACAAACCATGAATACGACGATAGTCATTTGCGAATCCGCCAGGCAAAAGTGCTTCATGACGTGCGAAAATAACGGCCTGGGAATATATCTCGCTTGTCATTACGAAAGAGCAGTTGAAGAGTCGTGAACCATACCACATATGTAATCTACGTATGAGTGGATGCTATAAAACACCGCAGCACGGCGCAAATATACGATAGCGTCGTTAATTTAGCCACCTGAACGAGATTCGCGTGTTATCAAGAATAGAATTTTTTTTTATTATTTTATTCCTCGTCGGAGACACTTTTCGAATGTAGGTTTTTTCTCGCTTTTGCAGATGTACTGAAATTTATAAAAGTCTCGAATGGTTTTTTCCTTCGACTCGTTCGCACCTAAATATGTTCCTTTATCATTTTTTCTCATTCAAGATATCTAGGTAAGGTATACGACGAACCTCTCGGAATATTGCCTTTTGTGTGTGTAATGATTTCACGTTGATAAAAAATAGTTTGGGATTCTTATCATAATAAGATTGGTATTTGACGTTTTCTATCGATTACCTAAATAAAAAAAACCTATGCGACGATGAAAAAAATAAAGTACAGCACGTTCGTCGTAGTCGTCATCGGAGCGGAGCTTTTTAATGGAACCTTTAAAACGATATTTTTCCCTGATGGTGTAAAACTGGGCCGAATAGAGCATTTGTTCGCGTCGCATAGTCAGGGTGTTAATTTTATTTGCAATTTTAACGCCCATTCTGGAGCGTCTGGCATCTGGGTAGAAGGTTCGCTACGTTCGTTGGCTGTGTATGTCTGTCTATGTAGATATTAACGAGTGCAAACGAAATTACCTACGCGTTTCCTTGACGAGCTGCTCTTAATTAGAGACATAGGTGCTGTTGTAGCTTACCTACGTGCACGTTGATTCGATAATAATAAATTCGATTTCTCGAGATATTTCTCCCCTTATGGTTGCGACAATTGAAGATGAGGGTGGGTAGGACCAGGAGGCGATGGAGACGTTATTTCCCATGTACTTCCTGCTTTTGTACATGGAAGCAGTCACAGTCGACGAGTCGTGTAGAAGAAGACATGTTTGTACGAAGAATTTAGGCTATTTTATCCTAAAGCTTTTGGCAAAAGATAAATTACCGTTTTACGAGTATTAGACAGTAACATTATCGTTCAGTTTTGCTCCCTGCCCTGGTCCGTTATGTAACGTACCGCCTTATTGCTTCAATGATTTATTTTTCGTGGCCTCGATGTCTTAATTTTTTTTCATCATTTTCATCTTCGGTAGGATGTAAAAATTCGTATTTCCTCGTGTAGGTTGTGAAGTGTCTGATGATGGATGTAGATGGAAGTGGACATGTATTGTGACTTGTAATGAGTGTTGCATAATTGCACGATGTAAGGGTGGTGTGTAATGATGGAGGAAAATGGATTAGAGGAGTTGAAATTAAAAGTGAGAGTAGAGATGTTGGTAGGGTTTTAATCAAAGATGTGGTGAAAAGGCATTGAATTTAAATGGAGAAGGAGGATGAAATATTATTTCGTTCACATATCAATTGATCGGTCAAAAATGCAGATTAGGCCAAAATTGGCGAAAAATATGCTCACAAGAGAAATTATTGAGAAAAATTGCTGGAAAATGAACGACATTTAACCCGTTGGTGCCCATGAGAAAAATGCTACATGAAATCCAAATTTTTTCGAGTTGTTGAAATCCAGTAAGTGTCACATTTAAAAGTATCTAAAAAAAATTGACAGTGTGAAAAATTTCATTTCAAAAGTCAATAATTTTTATAATTAATATTTTTTGATTTCCAAAACGAGAAAATTTGCAATGGGAGAGGGGAAAAATTCCAATGTACAGCAAATACCACTGATATCAAACCGCGATATCAAAAAAAAAAATCGCCCTAAAATACCGTAATTGGCTGTCTAGAAAAAATTTCAAAAATTTATTGTGATGGTTTTGGAAACGTTAGAGAAGTTAATTATTCTAGAATATATCTTTTCATGTATCTATTGGTGAAAATGTTACTTAATTTATTTTTCAGAAAAAATCATTTTTCTAAAAAAAATTCTATTTTCTTAATAAAGTAATCATTTATTCATTTTTGGTAAAAATTATCATTTTTGGTAAAAACTATCATTTTTGGTAAAAATTTTTCATTTTTGGTAAAAATTATCATTTTTGGTAAAATTTTTCATTTTTGGTAAAAATTATCATTTTTGGTGAAAATTATCATTTTCTAAATTTTTTTACCACTGCATCCCTCAAAAGTAGGTAGGTACATAACCATTTTTAAAAATACCTACTACGAAAATCCGGGAAAAGTTTCAATAACATATTTTTAACCGTTTTGGTCTACTCTAGCTCATTGGAACTTTTTTGACCTAATTTTTCATGAACGTGAATAATTCTCGAACCTTGAATGATTGACGAATTTATAGATTTTTTTACCAATGTCCAAAAATGATCATTTTTTTAAAATAAGCCCTGATATCCGGGAAATTCTCAGTTTGTAGTAAAAACTCCCATTTTCTAAAAACAAAACCCCATTGTAGGTAAAAATTATGTGTCATTATTGGTAGAAATTTCCAATTTCCGAAAAAATCATAATTTAAAAAAGGAAATCCATTTTCTGAATAAAATTATCATTTTGGGTAAAAATTATTAATTTGGATAAAAATTATCATTTTGGGTAAAAATTATCATTTTTTTAGTCAAAGTTTCTATTTTCTGAATTTTTTGACCATTATTGCCTTTGAAAATAACCATTTTTACGAAAATTCGAGAAAAGTGCCGATCGATGTATTTTCAATTGTTTTGCTCCACATAAGCTTATCAATTTTTTTTGCTGAATTTTCGAAAACGCTTGTTTTTAAATATTGAACGGCTCTGGCGAATTTTCCAAATTTTTAAACTATGGCCGAAAAAGACCATTTTCCGAAAGTACGTAGGTTTCGAACCCCAAGAAATTATTATTTTGTAGTAATAATTTCCATGAGGGTATCTTTGTTGATGAAAATTATTAAAAATTTACATTTTTAGATGAAGTCATCATCTTGTTAGTACAAATTACGGTTTTCAGAAAAAATTCTCATTTCCTGAATAAAATCATTGTTTTGAGTATGGGTAAACTTTGGCACTGTCTTCATCCCTGAGTATTCAGTTTTCGGTTTTGAGTTAGGGGTCAAAATAATCTCAGAAATGGTTTTTGGGGTTCAAAAAACATGCATTTTGATACCTCATTTGAAAAATTTTCAATTTTGGCTCCTTACCTCAATCTCTATGGAGCTTCAGTAGAGTGTTTTTTTGGGGGGGGGGGGCTCCAGAAATGAACTCGGGACGTCGGGAGATCGAAAAACATGGATTTGGATACCTCACTCGATAGATTTGAAAAATTTTCAATTTTGGCTCTTCCCTTTATCATAGCCTCATTGGGCCCTTCATGTTTTTTGAAATTAACCCCGGAAATGAACTCAAGAGGTCAAAAAACATGGATTTCGATATCTTACTCGATAGCTTTGTAAAATTCTCAATTTTGGACTTTCCTTCTTCCCTTATAGGGCTCTTTTTGTTTTTTTTTCGGAAATTGGCCCTGGAAATGAACTCAAGAGGTCAAAAAATATGGATTTTGATATTTCAATCGATAATTTTGAAAAATTCTCAATTTTGGCCTTTCCCTTCTCCCTTCATAGGACCCCTTTTTGTTTTTTTTGGGAAATTGATCTTGGAAATGAACTTGGGAGGAGAAAAAACATGGATTTTGATACCACCCTGGATTTTGCCAAAACCTTTTAAACCTCGACCCCCCCCCCTTAATATGGGTCCGAGTCTGTGTTTAGGATCAAAACAATCCATTGGATTCAGGAATTTAGAATTTCTCGTAAGAATCCAATTTTCAATTTTTCCCCCGGAAGTATCTGTTTCAAATATTTTAATAGATTTTTCATCGTTTTCTTATTCAAACTTGATTTGCTATGTGATTAGGTTTAACCATCTCCCCCCCCCCCCCGGGGTGGAAAAAATTTGAAAGGTAGGTAATCCAACTCAAAAAACTTCATTGCATTTTTTTGAGTTTTTACGAAAAAGTCTCCTGAAGGGAGAGAATGACAAAAAATTGTAAGTATCGATATTGATATTATGTACTTGTAGGTACGGGTTCAAAGCTGCTTGATGTCAGTTTGACTCTAAAATCAAAATTGAGCCTTCAAATTAGAGAGAAGCAACATTTCGAAAAATGCGATTCAGAAATCGAAATATAGATTATTGAATGTTCTAATTTTCGTTCTGATGTTCGTTCAATTCAAAACCAAAATTGAACCTTTTAAATATAAGGGAAGGGTCCAAATCTGAAAAAAGTTTTAAAATAAAATATGAGTGTTGAAATATAGGTTTTCAGACACGCTGATTCTCGTTTTGATGTTCGTTTTACCCGATAACCAAAATTGAGCTCTCAAAATGGGACTCGGGGACCCAAAATTTTGAAAAAATCCAACGTCGTTTCGAAATATGTATTTGTTTTCTGAAATGTTGATTCTAATTCTGATAACCGTTCAGTTGAAAAAAACAAAACAAAGACCCCAATACATATGGAATCAGGCCCAAAATTTTGAAAAAAATCCAATAATTTTCTTGCTGGAAACCTTCTCCTTAAAAATCTACTTGACTAGGCCACTTTCACTACAAATTATATATTTTGATAAAAAATGAAAAAAACTGGTGTTAACGATTGAGTCATCGAACCCAAAACTTCACCAAATCGCTCCCTCGACCTCTCTACACATAAATCCCTCCATTCAAGGTATCGCGACTCCCAAGTACTTATTATCAAATTACCCTTATTACGATTCCATTTGCGAAATGAAATTAAAAATCATGCTGAGAAATAACTCTCCGAGTATAAAATTTACCGACGTCTCTGGTACGGATGTCGTGAAACAGTCGTGTTTCATCGCATAGGGAATGGCAACCCAGCCAGACCAGACGTACCATAGCCACATTTTTCCCTACCCTTCGAAAACTACACGTATAAAAATTACATTACTGGTACGTTAGAATTGATAATTATTTCCTATACAATGTTAAATTTCCCAGAAACAATTCTCGTACGATGAGGCGAACGTTTTTTTTTCGGAAAAAAAAAGGCAAAATAAAAAAAGTAGGTAGGTACCAGCGTAGTATTTCTGCTCAGCTGTGTTGTACGTCAAATGCAAAAAGCAACGTAAAGTACAAACGATGTTTAAAGTTTTAATGGAACTAAACCGGAACAACGTAGCAGTAAAATCGGCGTTAGTAAAAATGAGAAAAGTTAAGAGTAAAGACGGTTCGTGCGGTTAACAAAAAAATACTCGCGAAGTAAACCAAATTTTACCAATACACCGATCTTGTTTTTCCTTCGAGATGTTCTGGTTCTGGGTACGTAGGTGTGCGATGCGAATACAAATCCATGGCGGGGAAGAGCAGAGAGACGGTAAAAGTGCAGAAATTCGTTTACGTTTGTGAAATTTTGAGTAGATGTTGAAGCATTGTTGTTCGTAAATAGGTAATTTTTCAACGTAAACCGTGATGAGTTAGCAGAAACTCATTAAAAAGTTGACGCTGCGGAGGTTCGCAGCCTGGTTGCGTTTTAAATGGAACTTTGTCAGTTTATATTTCATATATGAAGTGACATTTTGACCAAGCATGTCGTCTCTAATTTCTAAAAGTACTCGAAAAGTTGCGAAAATTAACGCGAAGAGGGGACGAGCAGGGGGTTAGGTAATAGCTAAGGTACATCTTGACGGTTCAAGTTGCCAGTTGACTCGCGACGATGAGTCTGCTTTTTTTTATAAGCTCGAGATATAAGAAAAAGCTCTTTTTATCCTTTATCATTATAAATTCTTTTTAACGTGAACGTAAAGAAACATTGATCTAGACCTTGACTTAGACATTTTGCAATATCGTTGCGCTTTTTTCTGCTCCCCCTCCCCCCGGACCCGTGGTCGTCTTCGGTCTGTTCCTTTCTCGAATTAACGACGTCTTTAAAAGTTATCTGATCGGAGATGGGAGTTTTGCGTAGGAATCGTCGTCAAAATCCCTGCCCTGCCCTTTGCCAGGGTTTTTTTCATTATCGCAGCTTGTAATTTAATACCGAGGATAAGAAATGAGCCGGAGAAAAATTTTTCAATCTTGCCAAAGATGATTCATGCAATAAATGGAATAATCGGTACGATTTTTTTCGTTCGGCGGGGGGGAGGGGGAGCCGAAGACGGTGTTTAAGAAACGTCGAAAAAGAAAACACTTGATAATCGGGTCACTTATTTGGTACGTATCCCTTTTATTTTTGTTATCGACCGAATTTTCGGGGTATAGATGATGACTTTGCGGAGGGGCGTACAACGAAGATCATCCGAAAGAATGTAACCATGGAAACGACGCACCGATGACGGGGAGTCCCCATCCGCGGTACTCGGCATTGGTCTCTAAAGTAAGAAAATTAGTATGTTGGACCTTGAAAATTTTAAATGAAAAAGTTATTCGGGGGGATAATCTTTTTTATTGTTGTCGCATTCGTATGTATGAAAATACGACGGTGGGAAAAAAAACTCATCGGTTCGGTAGATTTCGAATGACCTTCGACGATAGTCCGATAAAATATACGTCTTTTGAACGGTGCGGTCGGCCGGGATCGGTTGCGTAGCCGGCGCGTTCTTTTGACCTAAAAATCAAAATTTGTAAAAAATTCGGCCTTTGTTGGTTCTCGTCGAGTCGCGGATAATTTTTCTATGAATTTTTATGCGCGACTCGTCAACGTTTTTTATCGTCGAGATTTCAAAGACGGTTTGGACAGATTTTACCCGCATGAGGGAATTTTAGGTATCAACGGGGGTTTTCGTGGATGGAAAATTTTACGTCTTTTGAGAAATTTATGTGAAAAGATGTCATTTTGATTAATTTTCCAGCCAGCATTGGAGTCGAGTGGGGCGAAGCTGGGAAATGTTGAAATGATTTAGAGGGGGGTTTACCTCCTTCCGACGAACTCTCGAGAGAGAATTTAACGAATGTGAATTTTTAATTTTTATGTGTTCGGTGGGGGTTTTTCGTTTGGTGGGGTTTCGAGCGTGGAATTGAAGCGATTTGTGGATATCGTTAAATTTTATGGAACTCGTGAATTTTATCGGTAATTCGTAACAATGGAAATTTTTGCTGATTGATTTAAAACTACCAAAATTGGAGGAAATAAATGGAATTTTTCCATGGAATTTTAAAATGTGATTTATTTATTTTTTATGACTAAATTCGAGTAATTTAAAAGGATCGAGAAGTTCGTAAGGATCGTATATTTTGTCGTGCAGAAAAGAATTGAAATGGCTGGAAATTTGGACATTTTTTTCTTAAATTTGAAGGGAAATCTTTAAAACATATGTATGATTTTAAAAAATTTGGTACTTTTTGTCAAAATTACAAATGAAATTTTAGCTGTAAAATTTATTAGTATAAAAATTTTGACCGAGTTGGGGTTAAAATCACTAAAAAAATAAAATGAAATGAAATAAAACATCTAAGCTGCTGTTAAAAAATTTATATCAATTCTAAAATTGGTGAGTAGATATGGAAATTTAGAATTTTGTATGAAATAATTTGTAAAAAAAAAATCGTTAGAAGTGAACCAAATCTTTAAAAATTTTAAATTACATTTGTATTATTTTACTGAATCATGAGGAATTGAAGCCATCCTGGGGAGCGAGAGATTTCACTTTTTATTTTGAAGGTGGATTTTTTTGAATTTCAAAACGTTATTCAACTTTTTCTTCATCGCTCTTTTTTTTTATGAACAGAATTCTGAAAAATTTTAAAATTTATAAGGAATTAAGATGATTAGTGAGTGATGTGCCATACTTCATTTTTGGGATATATCTGGGTGCCACCGTAAAACTGAAAAAATTCAGACGAACACATTGCCTGTCTTGAAAATTGAAGGGGCAAATTCTGTTTTCAAAAAAATCACGTTAAAATTTTTTTCAACCATGGGACTGGATGGTACTTTGAAAACTGAACAATTTTCTTGTGAGACGTTTTGCCCAACTTTAAAATTGAAAGGACTGCAACAAAATTGTTTAAAAAATTCTAAAAATATAAACTAATCAAAAAAATTGATAGTACGTTCATAGAGTATGGTACGTTGAAAACTGGACGAAGTTTGTTCTGAAGACTTTTTGCCTAACATCAAAAATAAAGGAGCTACAGGTCGTTCAACATAAATGGGCTTCGAAAAATTTTCAAATTTTTTCAATTTTGAATAACCCACAACCCAGCGTTTTCAGAACAAAATTTGTTCAGTTTTCAACGTACTATCCAATTTCCTTGATTAGTCCATCTTTTTAGAATTTTTTTTGAACCAATTTTTTTGTAGCTCCTTCAATTTTACAGTTAGGCAAAAAGTTATAACTCCAATCATTAAACAGAGTCACCTTTTTTAGTGACTTGTCCCCTATTTTCAAGGTTGGTCACGGTTTTTTCAGCACTATCGCAGAGAGAAATACAGTTTAAGTTATGAAAAAATAGGGGCGGTGTATTTATTTATGAGAAAAAAATTGAAAAATTGGTCACTTTTTGCCTCATAATAAGTCACTAAAGTCACTATTTTCATTTTCCCCCAAATCTGTGTTTGATGCCTGTAACTCATATTATGGAAATTTGTTCAATTTTCAAAGTACTATCCATTCCCATACTTGAAAAAATTGTTTAAACGTGATTTTTTGGAAACATTTGCCCCTTCAATTTTTAAGATAGGCAACATGTTCATCAACTTTTTTTTTTCAGTGATTCCCAGTCTGACAGACCACTCACCGAAGCCTCTGTATTATTCTTTGATACTTGGGTGTGTTTTTTCTAAAATTTGAAAATTTGAAAATTTAAAAAAATTTGTAGTTATTTGAAGAGTTTTTGAAAGTTATGATATTTTTTTAAAGAAATTTTCGTCTCAAATCAGAAAAAAAATGAAAAACATCACCTTATTTTGAGCAGAAATATTGGAAAACTTGAGTTTCATTTTAACAACAAACATTTTGAAAAAATTGTGTTTTTAGAATCTATGCAGAGAAATCCAAAACCAAAATTTCTGAGTTGTTAGTTGAAAAATATTGCTGCGAAATGGACGAAAATGAATTTTGACTTGAGAACTTCATGATTAAGAGAAATCAAACATAATTTGGGGAAGTTGTTAATCGTGATATTTTAAAAAGAAATTCGATAAAATTGACTTTTAGTCGAAAATATTGACAAATTTTGTATTTTTAGGTAAAAATTCTGGAAAAAATTGTATTTTGGAAATTCAAGTTGAGAGATTTAGAATTTTTGGGGTGTCAATTGAAACATATTGCTGGAAAATTTAGCAAACTGAATTTTGAGATGAAAAATTTGGAATTGGGAAAAATGAAATTGTGATATAAAAAATTGTAAACTTTTCGACTTTACGAAAAAAATTGTCAAAAATCGAAAAAAGTGTTAATTTACAATTTTTGATTTTTTGTCTCCCTCTCTCTTCAACAATGTTATTTCGATTTTCCTTTGAACCGAAATTCGACGCTGAAGATTAATTCTCCAACCACTTGAAAAATGATTTAAAATAAGTGATCAGATTTCGGAATTAAAATCATTGATTGATTTTGATCTAATCGAACCCATTTTACTCAAATTTCTACGTCATCCATAAAAATTGACCGAATAAATCAATTAAAAGTGCCAAAATTACGAAAATCTCGAATTTTTTATGATGGGAGAGGGAAAGTATCAAAATATGCGATGTGTAGAATGTTCGAATTTATTTGACATTCAAAATAACCCGAATCTACGCAGCAAAATACTCAAACGAACGTTTTTCAAATTTCTATATTGAAATTATGACGTATCAAGTTTAGTTTTTCCTCCTTTACGTCGAACAATACCCACTGAAATAAATCCAAACCGCGTACCATATTAAACTAGGCCAAAAATATTCCACCAACACTGCATCGAAAATAAAAAAAATCTTGGATTTACTGATTGAAGAAGTCTGTTTGAACTGAGACTTTGATTTCTCGCTGTTGACACTTCGTAGATATAAGCTGAAGCCGATGAAAAAAATAGAGGAGGATGTGAGAGGCGAAGGACTAAAAATCTTTTAAAGTTTTATTTCTATACCCTAACGAAATTGTTTGTCAAAAATTGATTCAGTTTAGCGATATTTGTGGAGGGGTAAAACTTTGCAATAGTTTTATCGACGTTGAAAAAAAAAAAACACGAAATAAAAAGAACATTGGGTATAAGTTTTGAAATATTCTCATTGCTAAATGGATATTATGAAAAATTTATAGAAAAATACAATCTAAAGTTTATGAGCTGTGTATTTATCGTGACAGAAAATATGGGCAAGATTTTTTTAAATGACGTTTGTAGTTTGGAAGCTGAATTTTGATTTTTAGTGGGTATCGATTGGGGTAAATTTTTCTGTTTTTACGTGAAATTTAGACCTTTATGGCTAATTACTCTCTTTTGATGTGTTTTAATCTGGCTACCTAAATCATATTGGATGAGTTGAAGGGTTTGAAGTTTGAAATTTTTTATATTATGAAATGACGAATGACTAATTTGATTGTAGGAAAAAATTTTCTTCATTATCAGAAAACCTTTTTCACTCTTGACTCAGTAAAAAGAAAAATTTCATCTCTAAAAATTGAGAAAATTCTCAGGTTATTTGCCTTTTTTTGTTCTTAACACCAGTAAGTTTATTCGTCGAGCTCAAAGACTCGAAAATATTTTGGCAAAAAATTCCATCTCAAATTTTAGTTGGTAACTCTCTACTCACTAAGCACATTCAATATCAAGTTCAATCCCTTTAATTTTCCTTCGTTTTTGGCCTCCCTATCTCGAACTCTCACAGAAAGAGAACAGGGAAGAAGCAGAAAAATGTGAAAATTTCATTAAATAAAAACAGTAGGCCAAAAAAATAAAATTTTCAAAGGAACGAATCTACCCATTCAAATACGATCGAATCGGTTCCTATCAACTCAGCACGAAAGCTGTGAAAACCGCTAACACGCAATTTCCTCAACTGATATACTGATTACAATTTTTTCCTGAAAAATTATCCTTCAAATTGTGATAATTTCGTCGATTTTGTTCGATTATTATTTATAATCGTATGTAATCTTGTATTTAATCATGAGACATTTGAAATTTCTGTCTCGACCTGTGCTAGTGCAGAATGGAAATGTCGACGAAGCTACTCGGCTGCTCACTTTAAATTTATCGCGTAATCCTCAAGTCGAAATTTTTTCAAATTTTATTTGCTGATAAAAGACTTTGCGTACTATAGAAAAATAGGAGAAAAACGTTTTAAGTCGAAAAAAATTAGAAGAAAATTTTAGAAAAGAAATAGTTTTAAAAACTTTCAAGGTTAAAAAAATCGAGGAAAATTTTAGAGTAGGGAAAATTTAAGAGGAAGTTTTCAGATTGGATAAAGATAAAAGTTTGAGAAAAATTTTCCAAGTTGATGAAATTTATGGTTGAAAGAGAACAAAAAATTTAGAAAAATGGAAGGATTGGAAAAAATTGAGAAAAAATAAATTTGGATAAAATCGTGAAAAAAAATTTTCGCTGGAAGGGGGCTAAAAAATGTTAAAAATTTCGGAGTTTGAAATAATTTTGGGATAAATTTGCGATGTTTGAAAAAATTCTCACGATCTGTTTCCCGGCTGTAGTTAAAGTTATCCCATCAGTAAGCATTTGGTTATTATTGTAATTTGTGTAGGTATAATTATTTTCAAAAAAAAAATCCATTAATTGAATCGTTGAGCGTAAATTTATTTTCAGTTAGATACACGTTTTCAACTGATATGATTTCCAAGTCAATTATTTACCTTGGTGAACGTCTCGAACAGAAATCTCAACAAGTAAATAAAATTTATAAACATTTCTTCTACAAAAAAATTTTACGATCGAATGTCCCTTGGTTCGTATAGAAGTATCAAAACTCGTTTCTTTAGCAGCATTGAATTCATCTGTCCCGTCAGTATTGTCTATAAGCGAGATCGTAGGACACCACGTTGACCTGGTGCAGCTTCTCTGATGAATTTTTCCAGTTTATCAACCACTGCTTCTTCGAAATTATGGTCCCAGCTGAAAATAAATTTTTATCATTTCACGAAATAAAAATGAAAAAATTCGAAAAACATTGTAGGTAGTTCTCACGTAATGGCTTCAAAAGAACAAAGGTCTTGCATATCTTGCGGTAATTTTTCTTTCTCTGGCCATACGAATTCTGGATGTAATATCGGTATAATAACACATTTAAATTGCAATGCAGCTACAGTCTCCTGAAATATCGAATAAATGTAGCAAAGAAACAAATAATAATCACAGTGAGAAAATATTTTATGAAGAATTTCACTCACTTTATGAAGCCAGTCTTTACAATCATCATCGCCGATGCATCGATCCAGTGCACCAGGTGTTAATATCAATATGAAATTTTTAGCTACTTGTATGTTTTTCAATAGCACTTCTTCGAACTTTCCAGCCTGCAAATCTTCCACATCAATGAAAACAGTAAAATTTTTCTCTTTTAGGCATCGTTCTACCAAGCTAATCACAGAAATTAAAATTAAAAGATAGTTTTATTTCAACGTGTAATATTTCTCAGTGGTATAACTAGGAGGGCATCCATTTCAAAAAATTTCGAAATTTTTTCAGAACCTCATCCGCCGATTTGTTACTCATTCGGATAAAATAATTTTAAGTATTTTTTTTTGGCAAATTGAATTTAATATGTACGTCCTGCTCAGCTGTTTTTAAAACTTAAATATTTTCAAAAACAATGGTTTAAAAAAAATTGTGAAAATTGTCTCATTTAACACTGATATCTTTATTCAAAAATACCACGGGTTTCCACGTTTGACGTTTTATCCATTTTAGAGGTACCTATTTTAAAAAAGCAACTTCCAATGTTTTTTTACCTCTTGTAAAAAAAAAAAATCGAAAAAAAATGTTTCCTGAAATGGTTTTTATAAAAAATGTTACCCTATAAAATCATTGGTGGTAATTTTTCCTAGACCCCCTTCCCGATTTGAAAACTTCGTCAATGCATTTAAATTAAACATAATTTTTTTTAAATCCCCACAACGTAAAGAAACTGAAAAATTGTCGTCAATAATCTTTCAGAGTAAAAAATGTCCATATTTAAAGACAAATTTTCTTAAACTGTAAGTAATGCTTTTTTAAAAAATTCTTTACATAAAATTGAAAAACTTGAAAGTGATTTTTTTTTAAGATGCTGTAGAAAAATGGGCTAAAGAAAAGTCAAAACTGCACGTCACCGGTGGTATTTTTGGGTAAAAATGTCAATAGGTACTAAAAACCATTTACTTATAGTTTAAAATTTCAAATTTTTGCCAATTTTTTAATAAAGTATTGACTCAAGATCAAAAAAATGCCAGGTGGCATATGCTAAAAATTGAAATGTAGGTAATTTCATCAAAGTAATGAAAAATGGAGAAATATTTTCTCCAAATGGGTATGGGGTAACCAATCGAGGAGGACTTGAAAATTTCAAATTTTTTTGGAATTTATATCATTGTAATAGTACAGGGATTACATACCTGGCGAATTCTGATCCATTCGATCGACGATAACTGATGAATACATCTAAAGTTTTCGAATGAAAAACTCTACCTAAAGTTTCCTGCAGGGTCATTTTTTCCAAATTTCTTTACTTCACGAAAAGGAATCGATGTAACGAAATTAAAAAAATTGCATATGTAATGTTGTGAACTACAGAAAAGTACTTCTGTCACTGTCTCCGCGACGTAGGCTTGTATATTTACAATCAACATTGACTATATGCACTCTTACTGTAAGTTTAGAGTTTATAGTGCAGAGTCTATAAGATTGACTGACAAAGATATACCTATCGGCAATGATAAGAAAATCGAACCGAATTTCTTTCCGGAAATGTTTGATAAGAAATTGTCAAATTGACAAATCTGACGTTGGACCGAGGTAATTCTGCATAGCTGATTAATTTTTGGAACCAATCAACACGTGATTTGTTGAGATGACCAAAAAATGTGTGCCTACAAGTTTCGAAAACGGAATTGATTTTTTTACACGTTTCGCATCTATTTACTTAGGTACATATGTAATAGGGTGGGCCGAAAAACCAAAAATGTTGATTTTTTAAAAGTTACCCCCTCCAAAAGTTGTTGGCTGGATAGACTAGAAAAATAAAATAAAAAATTTCAAAATCTATTCATATCTTCCGATCGCACAAGAGCCTTTCAATTCTCCAAAAATTGCCAAAATTTCAAAAATTTCGATAAAATTTAAAACTGATCAAAATTAATTTTAGAGTTTAGCTAGTGACCATCTAGACCAAAAAGCACATTTTTTTGAAAAAATCTGTGTTTTATAACTTTTTTTAATTTTTCTTCAGAGGTGAAGAAATATGAGAAATTTAAAATAACTATAAAACATGGATTTTTTCATAAAGTTGTGTTTTTTCTTTTAATAGTCCCTAAATAAGCTCTAAAATTGATTTTAATGAATTTTGATTTTTTTTTAAATTTTTTGACATTTCTGAAAATATTGAATGTTTGGCAATTTCCAAAGAATTGAAAGCTCTTGCGCGATCGGAAGACATGAATTGATTTTGAAATTTTTTATTTCATTTTTCTAGTCTATCCAGACAACAACTTTTGGAGGAGGTAACTTTTCAAAAATCAAAATTTTTGGTTTTTCAGCCCACCCTAATATGTAAGTACAACTCCGAACTTGAAAATTTCCTCTATCTTGCTCTTTCAATCATTATATCATTAATTTCGATGAGACGACAAATAAAATATAAAACCGATACCTATTGCTAAAGAATTACAACGAAATTGCAAAAAATACGTTATTTATGGGGAGAAATGACGAATTATTACAATAGATAAGTGATAAATTTCCTTATCAACATTTATTTACTCAAACCTATGATAAATGTACTACCAATCTACGAAGTACAAAAATAATTGTAATGTAATGTAATACAGAAAAGAAATTATGTAGTAGAAGAAGCCTACCTATACATAACATTTTACAAAGGAATTATCTAACAGTAAGCAAAGAAATATTAGTACGAACCTAGCTGAACCTACTCATGAAGCATAATGTATAGGAGTGATAGTTTTTTTCAATTTTTTTCATAATTTTCCAAATTTCTAAGTACAAAATTTCAATAAAATAAAAAGTACCTGTTCTCTTCTCAAATTTTTTACAATTTTTTCATTTTTAACAAAATGTTGTTGCATTAGATCAATTTTTTCACTTCTCATATTAGGTAGGCAATTTATCATGAAATCAAATTCGATGTAGAAAAATGCAATTAATTCCTAGTTTAAAAATAAAATTAAAATACCAATGCTAATTTATAGGAAATTCTGTTTTTTGTATGCTCCTTTTTCTGGTATTTTCTAAACTCATAGTTTTTTATCGACCTCCTCCAGGCTCCAACTCGAACACCCACGCATGTTGAAAAAATATATACCTACATACTTATTACTCAGTTAGAAAATATAAAATCTTATTTTCGAGAGGTTTATGTATGAAAATTTCAAAAATTTGTAAAGAGATCCTAAATACATACTTATGAAGGGAGAAAAATGGGAGGGGGGACGAAAAGCCAAATACTTACATTATGCATTAAAACTGTAACCAAAACCAGAATTCCGAATGTTAGAAACCAAAAAAAATAAAAACCAATTTTCATCCCAAAAACAACCAACCAAAAACCAAAAACTGGAATCGTTTCAGTTTCTACCTCTGCTGAAAATTCGAATGATGATGGATGATACTGAAATGTTAAGAAACGATGGAATCTTTATCCAAAATTCCCAAAATTTGGTTCGAAGTTGCTCAAAATTGAACTAATAGATCAAAGTTTACAGTTCAAAAAAATCATCAAAAATCATAAAATTGCTCAATTTAATGTTTCTTTAGCGTATTTTGATGAGAATTTTTTCAGCTTCTCATTGGTGTATCATAAGTTGAGTTTTACTGGAAACTTTCCTCAAAATTGAGCAAAATTCTCAAGATTAATTTTTTTTGAACTTTTGAACCCTACAGCAACGAATATGAGCGCACTAATCGAAAATTTTGTTCGAAGTAATGTTACGCTTCATTAAATTCTCTACTCAATGAGCTCTTGAAGAGTTCTCTAACTTGAGTTGGAGCTGAGTTAATGAGTTATTTGTGACAGAGTTACTCAACTCAAAGAAAATTGAAACACCAAAAATTTGTTTATACCTAATCAAATAATAGTCGAGATATTTCAAGACTGATAATTTTAAACTGTCGAAATGGGTTGTTTGACTTGAGCTTCACTTAAATTTGAGTGATTTACTCAAATTTCTTCGCCGATTAATCAACATAGGTTGTTATATGTCGTCTTAGAATGATTTTTTGCGTCGAATGCGATTCTTTGTTCAGAATTTTCATTAAACAAAACTTTCCAATCTCTACCCTCCCACAAGGTTTCAAAAACGCAAAAAAAACGAAAACGGAAAAAACGTTATTTTTTAGCATTTTTAAAAACAAAAAAAAACAAAAACTAAATTAGTAAAATAGTAATAAACAAAAACAAACCAATTTTTTTTTCGTTTTTCATTTTTTCTGGTATTTGAATACATTATAGACGTAATCGTACATATACCTTAAGGATTTCATCGAATTTTTTCAAACAATTTCATCTAGCAAAATGCTTCAATTTTTGATTAAATGTCAATTAATTCATGCTAAAGATACGTACAAGAGAAAGCCGCGAAAAACGAAATAGAATAAATGCCTTTCCAAGGTTTCAAAAACTAATGAAAACAAAATTTTACAAATAATGTTACCTAAACAAATTTTTTTAGTTTTTGATTTTTTTTGGCATTATGAAATGATGACTGTTTATTTTTTTATTCCAGTTTATGAAAAAAATCATTAAAAAACACGACATTTTGCCCATTTCTTGCTCTTTTGATAAATTTTTCGACTTTTCATCGTTATATTTCATTACTACTTATTCGCATTTTTACTTTCAAAAAAAAAAAATCAAAAACGAAAAAAAAGAGTTTTTAAAAAACGAAAACGTTATAATTTTATTAAAAACGAAAACCGAAATTGTAAACACGAAAATAAAAACGAAAACCAAGATTTTTAACGTTTTTGAAACCCTCCCCTCCCATGCCATAGGTACCTCATGGGGCGTAGAGGGAGCACAGTGGGCTCAGTAGGCAATTTAGGCGGAAAAAAGTCACTTTCAGGATTTTTTAACTCGAAATACCCTTAAGTAAAGGGTATAAGCATTAAAAATTGCATTCATTGTGTTGTTATCGCAATAACTTACTTGAAACATCGAGTACAGCGCTAGAGCGGGAATACGAGTTTAATGTACTCAAGATGCGCGCCTTTGTATTTTATGTTGTGTTTCGAATTCATTTCATGATACCATCATTCTGAAACATGGAAAAGACTCCAAAAAGTCAGTACATTCCATTTTTGCAATTTATTCTGAATTTTGAATTATTTTACTAGCGATCAGAGACCTTCAAAGTTAGTAGTAAAAATTCGATTTTGAAATTTTTCAAAAAATTGGTCAAGTTGACTTTTAAAATCCCAGGTGCGGCTTAGAAAAACCCCAATTGCAGCAAAATGTTGCTTGAGGTAAAGGCTTTCGAAATATTTTTTTAAAATTTGCGCCAGGCCTTGTTTAATTTTCAGCACTCTGTTTTGTAGGTCAAAGAATATAAAAAAAAGATACAAAAGTCATTTTCTTCATCCAATTTTTACACCAATTAAAAATTGCTTTGAGAAGACGTTTTTTGGGCTCTAAAAACGCAGAATTCCTTCCTTTATTCGGAAAATTTTTTTGAACATTTTTTTTCCTCCCATAAGGGCGTAAAAATTTTTTTCTCCCTAATTACATTGCAATGGATTGTTTTCTGATCGCATTCTTTTCACAGTTTTCGATTTTTAAACAGAGAATTGGGCTAGGGTGCGATGAGTTTGGTCTTGAAAGTTTCAGAATTACACTCCGTTTGAAGATATATCGCCCTTAACTCAATCGATCCGCGCCTCACCCCCTCCACGGGGTGGGGGGAGTACATAATTTAGATGGAAAAAAGTCCTTATCGACGGAATTGAAACTTTCAAGTACTGATGATACGTAATTTTCAACACTAAATACAAATTTATTATTACTTTTGCACCTAGACCCTCGGGAATAGGGGAGGGGAGGGGATGTTGGGGGTCAAAAATGTGAAATGGGTTATAAAGTTGATATGGGTATCCAAATCTACATTTTCAAAGGTGCTGAATTCGAATTTGATATTATTTTTGCACCAGGACCATTGGGGAAGGGGGTGAGGGGGTCAAAAAGATAAAATAGGGTAAAAAGGTAACATAGGTATCGAAATCTACGTATTCAAAGGTGCTGAATTCAGATTTAATATAATTTTTTCACCTGGAGCCTCGAGAGAGGGGTAAATGGGTCAAAATAAGTTACTAACAAAATGTTTTTAATGAAAATTCCACCCGAAAAAACGCAGTAGAACGGCGACCAATGAAGACCTCATCCATGGCCTCTTGATGCTATCGGATCCTCTTATATCATCGATTCGCAAAAAAAAAAATTGAAAAAGATCACAAACTTCGATTTGGACGTCCGAAAGTTGTTAATTATGGACAATAGCGTCGAAAGTGGCGAACGTGGCGATGAATGTGAAGAGATGTCCAAATCTACATTTTCAAGGGTGCTGAATCCAAATTTGATATTATTTTTGCATCAGGACCTTAGGGGAGGGGTGAGAGGGATGAAAAATGTAAAATAGAGTCTAAAGTTGATATGGGTATCCAAATCTACATTTTCAAGGGTGCTGAATCCAATTCTGATATTATTTTTACACGTGGCTGGGGGAAGGGTAAAGGGGTCAAGTTATTTTCTTAACAAAATATTTTTGTAGTTTTTGATAAAAATCATAATTATAATTATGAAAAAGAAATCACACCCATATCAACTTCAACCCCATTTTACATTTTTCACCCCCTCACCCCCTCCCCTCGGGGGTCCTGATGCAAAAATAATATCAAATTTGGATTCAGCGTTAAAAATTACATATTATGTTCCGTCCAAAAAAGTTTTGAATTAGCTTCATGTGACTTTTTTCCGCCTAAATTGTCCATTGGGCCCACTGTGGGGAGGTTCAAAAAGGGGGTTTTATAATTCTATTTGTCGAAATTAAACTTCCGGTTCTTATTTGGAGTCATTTCCACATGATTGAATCCTGTTGAATTCGAAAATGGCATTACTTTCAAGATTCCAGGAAGAGAAGTCCCTCAAATTAGAGGTTTTTAAATTTAAGTCTTGGCATTTTTCTTTAAAATTGTCTGAAAATTACATTTTTTCTACTTTTCACAACCTGTAGACGTTCCAACCATATTTTTATTACGATTTTCGAACTATACGAGTAGATTATCAGATATTGACCGCTTACAACTCCTCTGCCCCTACTATGAGCGAATAAAGAGGTCTGAAGTTGCTGAAATTGGACAAATTTTTCAAATTTTCATGTAAAATCCAAAATCCGCGATTATTCGAGATGATATTATCGGTCGAATTTTCAACTTGATCTCTGGACAGATTTAAAAAATCCAATTTTATTAAACAATTCTCAAATCAGGCATGGATTTCATCCAATATTTTAATCTAGTTATTCACCTATGTACTTGAAATTGAAAATACGAAAATGCAACGGAAAATATTCATCGGTGGAGGGGCAGAGAAATCTCGAGGTTTCGAAACTAGAAACATTTTCCAGCTTATTTCAAATATTTTCCATATTTTCATCTTTAAAAAAATTGAGAAAATTTTCAAGTTATTTGCCCCTCTTTCTGCCCTCCGTACCGTAAAGTTTATTCGTCGAGCTCAAAGACTGGAGAATATTTTGGCGAGAAATTCCATCTTGAATTTAGTGGGTAACTCGACAATCTCGTAGCTGGAATTCGTGGTAAATTTCGAAAATAATGTCGAATAGGTTGCCTAAACGCGTGCATTCAAGGCTCGTGGCATTCATTTACCCCTATCTTAGTTTGGGTTACCATCGCCACATGAAAGAGCCCAAGACCTTGCGGCCGCCCACGGTCTCCGAAAATGATGCCGAAGAAAGGCAAAATTTCGAAATTTTCTACATTATTTAGTCGAAAAAGTGCATCACGGTTCAACGTACACCGCCGGTAATGGTAGTAGAATTTCTTTTGTACCCTTTAAATTGTCGTTTGTGTGTTTTAATGAAGTATACTATAAATAAACCGTTCGCCTCGGCTCGTTCAAAGCAAAATGTAGCTAATTTGTTTTGATAACGACAAAGAAATTATGTTGAGCCAGTTTCGTGATGCTGCTTTTTCCACCTTTTGCGAGTATTTCATTCAAGTGAAAATATTATTGGCTGATATCCAACAAACGTCTGGATGGGTTCGGGTGGTTCCACGCTCCTCTGCGAACCGTATTTTAAAACGAGATAGCTAATCATGTCTGACGTACTTTCATTTTTCAATTTTTCTCTCCTATGTTGTGATGTGTGTAATCTTATAATTAACGTATTTCACGAAGCGTTGAATAATTAACAACGGTACCTGAGGAATGATTAACTGCGTGTATTGTCTGGCGTATAAAATCAGCAGAATACCAGACAGATTGATTGTTTTGAGGGTTTTTTCACTCTGGATGGAGGTTTATCGAGGGATGGATTTTTGAGGTGATTGGGGAGGCTCATAGTCATAGGTGCTCGATTTTTTTTTTATTGAATAGGCCTATGTGTCCGGTAAATATTTCTGTCTCTCTTGTTCGATGTGGTCGAGTAGAATGGACGTCTAAATTAAGATTTTTTGGCAGATTTCCTCGTATATTCGAATGCGTCGTTTTAATTAAGTGTGAAACTACATAATTTAATAAAAAATTATGGCTAAAATTAAACCCCATTGGCAACACTGTTATAAATGAGCATCGTACATGGTGTCATTGTCTCGTTATAAACATTATTACAGTCGGAAAATTACGTGAGTGTCGCGAGAGCATTGTACCGTGTTAATTGTATCGTATAATACGAATGTGTTGCTCACATTTGGTGTTTACCAACTGTTTTCGTATTACGAGAGTTGGCTATATAACGATGAATTCGGAATAAAAAGCTTCCATGTGAGTTGGATTTGGATTGCCTTTGGAGTTGGTCTCGTTTTCGATGGAAATTGTCAAGCCGGTGTGATGATTCTTCACATCCCTCCCGACAAAAAAGAGGTACCTATTTAATGAATTTTTTTTCAAATTTCAATAACATTTTTATCATTTTTCTGTTTTACAAGCGACTATCTTTCAAAAATTGGAATTTTTCAGATTTAAAAAAAAAATCATTTTTTTGTTAACCTATTTTTTAGTGATTATTAACTGTATTAATTCTTATTTAACATTTTTAAAATAATTAGAATTGGAAAAAAATCAGTTTTTCAACTCGCTGGAAAAACTGCTGCATGGAAATAACTTACAAAATGATGAATTGAAATTAGACATTTTTCATGCATAATTTACATTTGTATAAAAATTGTCAGATTCGATTCAAATTTTTTATAGAATTTTAAAATTATGATGATTAAAAAAAAACTTATTATACTCACAAGGGAGGTATCCCAACTCAGAATAAAATGTTGAGCCCAAACAAAAAAAATCGAGAGTACATGTAATAGAACCCATATCCAAAATTTCAGGTGTTGAAGTCCATTTCTCGAATTTTGGCGAATTTTGGAAGCGGTTTCGAGACGTTTCGGAGCTACCAGAAAATTTTGGAATTTTCCAGCGTTGGAGAAAATTTTATTAAAATGGTCCATATGAACCAACTTTAGCACCTGTAATCGCGGATGGTACCAATTTTGGTGACCTATTTAATTTATTTAAACAGAATTTTCCGAAATTTGCTACTTCGAGTTCAAACTTCAAATCCACATTTTTGACAGAATATTAAATTTTTTCTAGAATAATTGTCAGCCAAAAAATATGAATTTGAACTCAAAGTTACGAATTTCGGAAAACTATGCTTTAATCGATCGAGTAGGTCACCAATATTGGTAATCCGCGATTGTAGGTGCTGAAGTACGTATGAACCATTTTTATGGAATTTTCCTCAGCGCTGAAAAATTCCAAAATATTCTGATGGCTTCAAAACGCCTCAAAACCGCTTTCAATCGATTCGACAGGTCAAAAATTGGGTACTTATATATACCAAATTTCAGATTTTTTCGTTGATTAGATCAAATTTTCAAATTTTGCAGGGCGATTAGATAATTTTAAAATTTGCCAAAATTCGAGAAATGAACTTCAGCGTTTGAAATTTTGGATATGGGGTCCTATTATGATGTACTTTCGATTTTTTTTTATTTGGGCTCAAAATTTTACTTCAAGGTGGGATACCTTCCTTGTCAGTGAAAAAATGAGGTGAATAAAATCAACTCAGCACAGCCTCTAAAAATGGTTCTAAGGACAGGAGCGTAATCAGCAGGTGGGCCGGGTGGGCCGGACCCACCCTGAGCAGCACCCGGCCCGGCTCTGGCCCACCCGGAGAAAAAGGGAAGAGTATTTGTGATCTTAAAACTATATTTTTTCGATAGCAATAACGTATATTCTACAAAAAAAATTTGCCCTCGCTTCGCTCGGGCTGAGTTTGCTGCTTTCCTAACTTCATTAAAAATCAAAATCACCTCAATTTATCTACTTTTGAAAGATTTTCTCACAACAATTTTTTGAATTCAACGTGAGAAAACTTTCATGTCAATTTTTCACGACCCTCTCCCTTTTGCTTTTCTTTGTTATGTAATAAAAACTGATAATTGAACGTTGAAAAATGTACCTGTGGCGTCGGGAAATGGAGTTAAAGAAGTACGTTGTACTCCCGAAATCGCGACTAGGGTACAAAATATCAAATGTACTCTCCCCCCTCCCCCAATTACATCAGGTAGGGATTTTCAAAGCATTAAAACGCGAATAAATGTCCTTTTTTGGACATTAAAAACCAATTTTTTTCAAAGCTTGGCCCTCGCTTCGCTCGGGCATGATCAGAATCACAATTATATCATCTATTTGAGACGACAGTGCGAAAAAAGACCCCCCCCAAAAAAAAAACACAGGGCATTCGATTTTTGGTGCCCACCCAAAAATTTTTGGGCCCGCTTTGGCCCACCCAATCATCAAATTCTGATTACGCCCCTGTCTAAGGAGTACTCATTTTGGTTATCTAGGTGACTTTTTAGATCGATTTAGGGTCATTTTTTGACAATTCTGTATTGCTGATTTGGTTAGGTTACGTAAAAAAAAAACTCTCTACCTCCACCCACCCACATTCATCAAATTAACTTCAATAAAATGCTTTTTTTGCTCTCGAGATCAAGAATGATTGAAAATTTACTTAGGTGGTACATAAGGGCACCCTAGGGGGAAGGGCCGAGGGAGTTCGAGCCCCCCTCCTCCTCCTCCTCCTCCTCCTCCTCCTCCTTAGGCTCAGCAAAGAGATTTTCATTGTGAAAATGTCAAAAAGAAGTGTATTTTTGCTTTAAGCTCAGTAAATGGGTTTTTCATCATAAAAATGTCAAAAAGAAGTGTTTTTTGCTTTTCAAACATGATTTTTCAAAAAAAAAATCCCTCGCTTCGCTCAGGCAATATTTTATTTTGATAAACATATAACTACCTGCGTGTGTTTGAATTAGTCGAATTTTATGAAATTTTGTTTTTTTTGAATCGGTGAAATAATTTTTATTGAAAATTTGTGATTTTTTACTGATTTTTCATTCAGAAATCATTGATTTGTCTGTCAATTCCCTATTTGTCGGTAAAAATCAGTAATTTTGACTAAAAGATCAGTGAAGAATTATTATTTTTACGAGTAGTTAAATATACGAGTATTTCACTGATTCAAAACGGTAGAATTTCATTACATTTGACTGGTTCCGATTTAGAGAGTAAATATATTCATTGTTTGTTCCAAAAATCCCACAATTTTTCAGATTTTTGTGAAAAGGGTCAACATTGTTTCCAAAAATTTCAAAAACGATTTTTTGTGACAATGCTGACCCTTTTTTCATATAGAAGACCTCATATGTCATCCGACTACGCCAGCTCCACAAAAATAACGGTTCGCTCTATTTTTCATTGAATTTTGCCTTCACCCCTACCATTTTTCTTCGAATTCTCAACCCTTTCCTTACCTAATTTTTGGATACGCTTATGGATAGGTATGGTACTAAATAGTGTACGAATTTACAATGAAGTAGATGAACGTCACTTTACCCTACTTATTCGATAATTTAGTTGATCCAGTGAAATAAATATACATCCTCTTCACTCTTGTTTCCAAGTCGTAAAAAATAAATTGTCTTTGTTTTGGGTTACGAGAGACAGGCGTTTCTTTATTTAAAAAACAACCTTCTATGTGCTAATAACAAATAGGTGCCTAGGTAATTTGAATTCTTTCTTCACTTAATCCCTTTGCGTTGCTCTTTCAGAGTTTGTTTATTTCATTTTGCTGCAATTTTCGTATCTCTTGTTAGCTTTTAATGCGAGAAAATAAACGTAGTCTACGTACTTACTTACTACGTTAAATTCATTTGCAAAGTGATTAAAGGAATTTTTTCCATCAGTACAAATTTCTAATCAAATTTTTGTATATTTGAGAGAAAAGAAAGGAATTTTTCTCATTTGGTTAATTGATGGGGTTGTTTTAAGAAACTACTATTTTTCATTTTGAAAATTTCTAATCGGTATTATTGATAACAGAGGACGAAAATAAGGTATTTACCAACTTATAGCTTTTTACCTCGAGTACGCTGTCGGCGTATTTTTGAATTTTTTCCAAGAAAATTTCCTGTCAAAAAATATAAATTTGAATTCGAAGTTACGGATTTCGGAAAATTGGGCTTAAATCGATCAAATAGGTCACCAATATTGTGAGCCTGGATATAGAAACCACCCTTAGGTGTAAAAAATTGGTTTTTGAGTGGAGGTTCTCCTTTGATTCTATACCTTCTGAAACGCCCAAAATCAGTGTCAACTCAGAAATCAATTTTTCACACCTAAGGGTGGTTTCTATATCCAGGCTCACAATATGTAGGTAATTCGCGATAATAAAAGCTAAAGTTCGTATGGACAATTTTTATCTGGAAAATTCTTACTGGAAAATTCTAAAATTTTCCAGAGATTTCGAAACGACTGAAAACATACTTCCAATCAATTCGGTAGATTGAAAATACTCTCTCATTCTGAATCAGTGAAAAGTCAGTGATAAATAGTCAGAATTGCAGCACAGGAAAAATTAGCAAAATTCACTGATTTTTAGCGAATTTTCGCTGATTTTTTAAACGATTTTCACTGATTTTTCAGAAAATTTCATAATTTTCACTTACTTTTTAGTGAATTTTCACTGATTTTCCAGTGATTTTTCTCACTGATTTGTTTACAGTAAAAAAAAGTTTACTGATTTTCTCCTGTGCTGCAATTCTGAATGTTTTTCAGTGATTTTCGATAATTTTCACTGATTTTTAATTGAGAGAGTAGAGTATCAGATTTCAGCTTTTTTCGTTGATTCGATCAAATTTTCATATTTTGTATTGTGTTGAAGTAATTTGAAATTACAAAAATTCGAGAAATTCGAGAAATGAAATTTAGCTCCTTAAATTTTGGATGTGGTTTTTTTTTATAATGTAAGTACTTTCGATTTTAATTTTTATTTCGTCTCAAAATTTTACATCAAAGGGGATACCTCTCTCGAAAGTAAAAAATTCTCAATTTTTCACCCTTCAGATATTACCTACCAACATTAGTTCATCATCCCTTCCACCATTCACAAATTTCGTAACGCAAAACTGCACCAATTGATAATCATTTTCACCTTATTCACTTTCCACTCTCCCTCTCAATAGCCATTTCCTGCAAAATATTCATCCGAATAGAGGTACTTGAAAAAAAAACCGCCCAAATAATGAAAAAATAACCTCTCCGGATTCATTCTCACAATTAACTCGTCCCAAGCGTGTAATCGAATAAAACCAGTCATTTTAAATTGATAGGTATTGCATTTAGTAGGCATTTTCGGTTTTGAAAACAATCCCAAAGGTACTTCTTTATTTCTATAGAACATCGGTTCTCTGAAGGGTAACCAGGTTTAAAAAACGATCAAAAAAATATTCTCAACTCGTAAATAGTAGGTGAATAGGTAGGCCTATAAGGTATTAAAAATAGGTACTTAATCGTAATTTATCGATTATTGAATACTTATTCGTACAGTAACGAAAGTGGATTATTTTATACGTTCGTTCGCTTTTAGATATTCAATGTCGTACGTCGTGTATCAATTTACTCGCGAAAATAATACGTTAAATATTATTCAATTTTACAGGTCCCTACGAGTACCCACCTACGGAACAAGATGCTAGCGAAAGTTATCTACAACGGAGAGACGAGTAAATCGACTTCGACACGTTGAAAATTGACACTTGCGATGAAAATATACAAGTCGTTGATGGTGTTTTCGGTTTCAATATTGATCTCGCGTAAGTAAATGATTATTCAAATACGTAGTTATTTTCACGTTCTATCGTATTTCTCGATATTTCTCACAATTCGTCTCGATTCACGTATCTTCTTGAAAATTCTACCTCGATTGTCCCTTCCAAATTTCAACTACGTAGATCTTGGTCAAAAACAGATCTACCCGATTGAATCAACAACCTTATTATCTTTTTCTCCTCCCTACCCTTTTAATTTCACATTATTGAATGTAAATAATCTATTCTGAGATGTGTTATCGGCCCAGCAACAAATTACTCGTTGGTAATTTTCGACGTGAATTCGTTAATCAGTCGCTCGAGAGTTGCCAATTCGTGTCTCCGTGCCGATTCCTAGGCCGGTATTCGTCGTCAGTTGAACATTGTTAATTTTTTTATTAATTTTTGGACGAATGTCAAATTTCGGTCTTGTTTTTTATTGATATTAATTTATTTGACGTGAAAACTGGGGTAGTAATTTTTCGTCGATTTTCGAGCCTCCGGTCGAATTCGAAGAGTCCAGATATCGTACCAAGAAGGCCTATTCTAAATCATGTTCGGCTACACGTACCCAAGACGCAGATCACTCATTAGTCAACCTCGAAATCGAAAAATTATGATCTTGGTTACGATTATTTTTCTAGTGCTCGTGCTACTCCTGATCTCGCTCGTTTATGGGGTTATTTTGTACTTTCATGGGAACTTGAAAGCTCAGAGACAGGCCTATTTTGCCGATCGCGATAGTAAAGTTAAAGGTGAGTACTGGTTTAGTTATTTTTGTAATTTCGACTCGATTGCGGAATATATTATTTGATTTTGTGGTTTTGCAGCGAATTCAATTTTACAAGTGGTGCATTTGGATTTGAAAGGAGCTCCTCCCAAGATGGAGTATTTGATCGATCTCGTACCCAGACTGGTCAGCGCTGGAGTGACTGGTTTATTAATCGAATACGAAGATATGTTCCCGTACGAAGGTTCATTGAAGAATATTTCGACGACTAAGCCGTATACCAAATTAGAAGTGAGTAGATTTTTGTTGGAATTTGCCACGAGGTGTGTCTGAGTCGAATTTTCGAGTTTTGGGGGCTTATTCTTTGGTGTGGTTCATTTTCGAGCCAGGCGTCGATGTGAGGTTAGTTTTGAAGTGATTGTTATTTTTGTCATGTCTGGTTACTAAAGTTGGTTTTTATTCTGGAAAGTTATTGCCGATTATTTTTCAATCTTCGAAGTTATGATTTCACCAAAAACTGACAAAATTTCAGAAAATTCAATTTAAATTCCGAAGTGTTGAAAAATTAAGAAACGTACTTTTTGATAGTAGGTATAAAGAATCCAACTAAAAATGCCACTTTTTTTCATAAAATGGTAATAATTATAGCTATACCGAGCTCAGCCAAAAGAGGAAGTTTTTTCTGACAATAATTTTGTTTTTGAAACGTAATCATGCCTCCCTAGTAGGATAAAGTAAATCTTGAAAAATGAGTCAAATTGCATTTTTTTTCCATGAAAATGTACTCGTAGAACATTTTTAAGGTTTTTTTTTTACGTTAGGACTCAATTCACACAGATAAATGATTAGAGAGGCGTCTCCATTTCGTGACGAAGAACTTTTGCCATTTTTGCAAAATCAAGTTCATTTTTAAAGACTTACCTCCTGAAAAGTGACATTTCTAGACGAATGAAGTGTTCTACGAAAAAAATGATAGGGACCAAAATTGTCGAGAATTAAATTTCCTTTCTATAATAAAGTGGTCAAAATTTTCCAGGAGTCACTTTTTTCGTGGTATTTTCTAGCGAAGTTGATAGTTGAAATCGTCGAATCTCAGTCTTCAAATTCACTTGAGAATACCAAGAAAACAGTGACTTGTAGAAAAATTTTGACTATTATAAGCAGAAAGTAAATTTAATTTTCTACAATTTTAGTGCCCATCATTTTTTTTGTAGAACGCTTCATTCGTTTAGAAATTTCACTTTTCGGGAAGCAAGTCTTTAAATAATGAACTTGATTTTGCAAAAATGACGAAAGTCCTTCATCAGGAAACGGGGCCATTTCTCTGATCGTTTGTCTATGTCAATTGACTCCTAATGTATGAAAAACTCCCTAAAATCTTCTTCATTTTTGTGAAAAAAAATTCAATTTGACTCATTTTTTAAGGAGCTATTGAATTTTAAAATGAGATATCTACACTCTACAGGGTCTTTAGTTGACGGAAGCTGTAATTGAAATTTTTTCAAAAATATTTCCTCTCTTGCTCGGACTTTATTTCTTTCTTATTTTTGTAATTTCCTTTTTTCATAAAACCCATCGCGAATCACATACAAAACAAAAATATGATTTTTTATGTGTATCCAATTAAAGAGTTATTGAATATTATGTTCAGAATTGTACTGAATAATGTGCATATTTGTGGCTGAAAAATTTCATATTTTCAACACGATAATTTCACATTTTTGAGTAATTTTGAAGTAGCCAACGAGTACATAGTGAAAATTGCGAAAAAGTAGTAAATTTTGTGAATTACGTTCATCAAATTTCTGTAAATGAAGAAATTTTTTAAATTGCAGTCTTTTGTGTTAATGAGAAAGAAACAAGTTTTGTGTTTTTCTAAAGTCAATTGGAAAAAATTTTGATCTCGCTTCGCTCGAGCTGTAAAAGTGCCTCTTTTTTGTGTCTTTTTTGCATACAAAATATTCGAATTCATATTTTATTCATTTCTGAAAAATTAAAACTATGCAATCGGTACCTGATTTTTGAATTTGATTTTTTTTTTATTAGAAGATCTTCATTGTCTCCTACCTGACATTTTTCAAAATTTGAATTGCTTTTGGGAGGGGAGGGAAAGGAAAAAGGAGCGATTTTTGACAAGAAAAAAATTCATCCAAGAATTTAAAAAAATTGTTGAAATAATAATTCAAATTATTGTAACAAATTTGGTTCGTGAAAATTCCACTCCTTTGGGGGAGGTGGGAGAGGGTTGACCAAGTGCCTCTTTTTTGTGTCTTTTTTGCATACAAAATATTCGAATTCATATTTTATTTATTTCTGAAAAATTGAAATTATGTAGTCAGTACTTGATTTTTGAGTTTGATTTTTTTGATAAGGAGATTTTCATTTTCTTCTACCCGAAAAATTTTCAGAATTTGAATTGTTTTTGAGAGGAGTGGGAAATGAATAAGTTAGCGATTTTCGACCAAACAAATAATTCATCCTAAAATTCAAATTTTTTTAAACAAATAATTCAAATTATTGCAACAAATTCTAGTACCTACGTAAAAATTCTCTTTTGGGGGAGGTGGGGGAGGGTTGACGTGGTGGCTGTAGGTGAGTTGATTCCCTACGATTCCTGTGAAAAATAGGCCAATTGATTCCCATTTCTTTCAAGATATGTACGAGTTGATTCCCACTTTTTTTCCAAGTAGGTACATCCCTGTATTATTCACCCCCCCCCCTCCCCACAAGCGCGATGTTATAAAAATGCAAATTTTTAAAAAATCAAGAAAAGTCAAAAAGTTTAATTTCTGAATTTTGGTGGACAGATCTCCCAGAACAGAAGCATAAAAAATTATTTTTTGGGACACCTAAGTGGAAAAATTATATGCAAGTCACTTATTAGAAAAATCGTAAAAAACTAATTTGCACTTTACGAATCAAATATTTGAAAAATCCTTCTCAAATTAGAAAACAATTGTACTTGGAACTTTTTTGGAAAAATTGAAACATTTTCTCAATTATTATTCGACCTTTTTTTGGAATCTGAAAAAATACAATTTCTGAAAATGACTAGAGATTGAGAAATATTAAAAAATGAATTACTTACCGAAATGGCTGTAAAATATTCAAGTGAAAAGATAGGTGAATTGATTCCCCTTTTTTTTTCGTGGTACATATGTACCTAGGAATTGATTCTCATTTTTTTCGGGATATGTACGAGTTGATTTTCACGTTTTCTCAACAATTTTTTGCAACTCTGAATTTTTGGCTCAAAATTTTTTTCCAATTTACCTAATTTCTTTTTGTAATTTCGACTCCATTTTTTTGGATAATTTTCACATATTAATTTTTTTCTCAAGTATTTTCAACACGAAGATTTTTTTAACCTGAAATTTTCTCAGATTTTTCCATGTTTATACTTTTTTTTGGATTTTTTCTCAAAATTGTTTTCAATGTTGAATTTTTTCAAAAATCTAAATTTTGCTCTTCATTTTGTTTCTACTTCTAATTTTTTTGATTTTTTTTCGATTGGAAAAAATTTTGGTGGTAAAATTGCAAAATGTTTGAGGAAAAATTTCAGGTTGAAAAAAATTTTGAAGAAAATATAAGGGATTGAAAAAAATTGGAAATATATGGAATCAACTTTTGAGCAAAAAATTCAGAGTTGAAAAAAATTTGATTAAAAATCTTGGGATTAAAAAAAATTGGACTGAAAAAACCTCCTCACATGAGAAAATGAAAATATCACTCAATTGTTATTTTTTTCGGGTTGAGTTTTGAATCTGAAGAATCATCCGAGGAGGAGTACAGAAGAGCCTTGAATAATACATTTTAGCAATTTTTATCCAATTTGAGGGTTTCCTGAACTGCCTAGGTTGATTTTTCAGATCCAAAATGTATCCTAAAAGATCGAAATTGAGTCATATTTCCAAATTTTCATGTACTTACATGAAATTTGGAAATTTTGAATTATTTTTCTCCCAGTTCAAAATTTGAAAAAAAATCATCACGACCCTGAAATACAACGATTTATCAAATTTTTTCATCGATAGGTTTCGAAATTTGTGCAATACTGCGCCGAGCAAAATATCGAAGTGATTCCGCTGGTTCAAACGTTCGGTCACATGGAGCACGTTTTGAAATTGAACGAATTCCAATGGTTTCGCGAAGAAAAGCATGATCCTCGTGCCATTTGTCCTTCGTACACTCGTACGAAATTCGTGATTGAGGATATGATCAGACAGGTGATGGCCTTGCATAAGAATAGCAAAAGGATACATATCGGTTGCGACGAAGTTTACGCCATGAACGTGTGTTCGCGTTGTAAGAAGAGGAACAAAGCTAACGCGTAAGTTGAAAATTGAAATTATTTATTCGAATGATAAGTATGAATTATTGAATTAGGTAAGATGGATATCTAGATAAGCGTCAGTCGTCCATGACGTCAATTTTAAATGTTTGCTAGATTGCTACTCGCTGAGAAAGTATGTAGTTGAATTTGTATAAAGGTGAATGGTTCAATTGAGCTGGTTTATCGTCGGATTTTCCTGCGCGAGCATGATTGTCCGAGGATTAGATTTACCTAACCTGACTCGTTTGGTTTAGGTGAAGTTCGGACCATGGAAGTCGTCGTACCGGTTTCGGGCGTTTGCAGTTCGCTGAAAACGTTCGCTGCGGTGTATGAGTCGACGACTTCGTTTGGAAATCCTTCCGAACACACAGTAAACCGATCGTGATCCGGAGTGCTCGCATTTGAGAACTGTAAAATGTGGGCCGGTGATCGCGATCGGACAATTTTTTCAAAATTTTTTATAATTGGGAGGAATTAGGATGAGAAAGGGGAGAGAATGGTCGAAAGTGATTTTTGAGAAAATACGTGGTTACTTTTTTGGTTCAGTGGAGTATGAAATTTTTTGATTAGGAATTTGTATTTTTAGATGAATAATTTATGAGATCGAGGTAGGTTAATTTTTGTGTCTCAATTTGATCTTTTTTTTGGTGTCATTTTGTCGTTTTTTATGGGTATCATTTTTTCAAGGTATTGGAAACTGCAATAATTGCCTTTTTCCACCACTTAAAATTTATTGAATTATTGAGATAAGAATTCTTCAAGTATTGTTTTTTTTCCTCACTCAAAATTTTTGAATTTGGGTTTCTCGATTTGATGTGAATTTTAAATTTTAAATTCTTTTCTACTTTATTTTTGTTATTGGCAATTTATTTTGAAATTACATCGAATTATTTTTCGTCAATAAGTACTATTTTTCCAAGGCAATGGAATTTCCTCTTCCCCCCCCCCCTCCCTCATCCGTAAGAAATATTGAGAATTTGTACATGATTTTTTGATCGATTTTTTTAATCCAAATTTTTGGGAATTTAGTTTTTTTTGAGTGAGCTTATTTACGAATTTCGAATTGTTTACCTTTTCTCACACTATTTTTGTTACTCGTAATTTATTTTGAAATCCCCCCCCCCCCTCATCCATAAGAAATATTGAAAATTTGTACATGTCTTTTTGGTCGGTTTTTTATCCGAATTTTTGGGAATTCGATTTTTTTTGAGTGAACTTGTTTATGAATTTTGAATTTTTGACCCTTTCCTCCGCTATTTTTGTTATTGATGAATTATTTTGAAATGACATCGAATCGCTTTTTTGCCAATGCCATTTTTTATAGTCTACAGTCCAGACCCCGAAAAGTGTTCAATGGGTCTGCTTTTTTGGGGAACAAAAAAATCGGTTGGTTTTTTGTTGGTATGGATGGGGTATTCACGAAAATGAGCATTTTCGATTTTTGCCGGGTCGCTATAGGGGACTGGAGCCTAAAAACCCCCATTTTTTCAAGTTGGCCGGGAACAAAATTTTTTTTTGCCATTTTGTAGCACATGCTTCCTCGAGTCCGAATATGTGTTTCATTTCCTTGGGCATGGTCACAATGGTCCCCTAGGGCCCCCAAAGTGCGATTTTTGGTGAAATTTGGCCATTTTTGAAAGTAAAATGATTGTGTAGACGTCATAAAACTCGCGGAACAAGAAAAAACCACCTTCATGGGGACATGAACTCATTCTGAACCGATTGAGCCTAAATTTTTGGAAAACGGCTGGCACAATGAGCCGCAGGCGAATTTTAAAGATGAGCCCCTCGGCGATTTCTCAAAAAAATAAACACCTACAAAATTTTTACAAAATGGCTATGCACGCGTGTAACATATCAAAATGGGGTAAAATTTCGCGAGAAATCCGAAAATGCCAATGAATTTTGAATTTGACCCCTTCCAAAAATTTTAAGGGGTGAAATTTCGTCAATTTTTGACCGATTTTGAAAAATTGTCGTGTTACCTATCAAAATGAAGTGAAATTTCGCGAAAAATCCGAAAATGACAATAAAGTTTGATTTTGACCCCTTCCAAAAATTTTAAGGGGTGAAATTTGGTCAATTTTTGACCGATTTTGAAAAATTGTCGTGTTACCTATCAAAATGGGGTAAAATTTCGCGAAAAAACTAAAAATGTTGATAAATTTCGATTTTGACTTTTTTCAAAAGGTTTACAGATAAAATCTAGTCAATGTTTGAACAAATGTGAAAAATCATTGTTACTTTTTAAAACATTTTGAAATTTTAAAAGAACATAAAAAATATAGTTTTAAGGATAGGTCTTATAACAGCTACGAATGTAAACAAAGGTAACGACATTGATAAGAATCATACACATCTGTACCAACAATGTACGATAGCAGCCGATTCTCATCGAAGTTTCATACACCTGAAAATTACTCGAGCATTTTTTTAAAATTTACCTGCAAAAAAGTACCTTCTGTTTTACTCTCTAAATTTTTCTTTCTCATACATCACGTAATAGTAATGATTGCAAAATTACTGAAAAATTGATTATATTTCACCCCTTAAAATTTTTGGAAGAGGTCGAATTACAAATTTATTGGTATTTTTGGTTTTCTCGGAAAATTTTACCTCATTTTGATAGGTAACACGACAATTTTTCAGAATCAGGCAAAAATTGACCAAATTTCACCCCTTAAAATTTTTGGAAAGAGTCAAAATCAAAATTCATTGTCATTTTCGGATTTTTCACGAAATTTTACCCCATTTTGATAGATAACACGACAATTTATCAAAATCGGTCAAAAATTGACCAATTTCACCCCTTAAAATTTTTGGAAGGGTCAAAATCAAAATTCATTGTCATTTTCGGATTTTTCGCGAAATTTCACTTCATTTTGATAGGTAACACGACAATTTTTCAAAATCGGTCAAAAATTGACGAAATTTCACCCCTTAAAATTTTTGGAAGGGGTCAAATTCAAAATTCATTGGCATTTTCGGATTTCTCGCGAAATTTTACCCCATTTTGATATGTTACACGCGTGCATAGCCATTTTGTAAAAAATTTGTAGCTGTTTATTTTTTTGAGAAATCGCCGAGGGGCGCATCTTTAAAATTCGCCTGCGGCTCATTGTGCCAGCCGTTTTCCAAAAATTTAGGCTCAATCGGTTCAGAATGAGTTCATGTCCCCATGAAGGTGGTTTTTTCTTGTTCCGCGAGTTTTATGACGTCTACACAATCATTTTACTTTCAAAAATGGCCAAATTTCACCAAAAATCGCACTTTGGAGGCCCTAGGGGACCATTGTGACCATGCCCAAGGAAATGAAACACATATTCGGACTCGGGGGAGCATGTGCTACAAAATGGCAAAAAAATTTTTTGTTCCTGGCCAACTTGAAAAAATGGGGGTTTTTAGGCTCCAGTCCCCTATAGTGACCCGGCAAAAATCGAAAATGCTCATTTTCGTGAATACCCCATCCATACCAACAAAAAACCAACCGATTTTTTTGTTCCCCAAAAAAGCATAGCATATTCACTTTCCTGAGCACTTTTCTGCGTCTGGACTGTAGACTATTAAGAGCATTGAAATTTCCTCTCCCACCTTCCCCCCTAAACACTTGGCATATATTGAAAATTTGTACATTATTTCTCGGTCGATTTTTTTAATCAAAGTTTTTGGGAAATTAGGTTTTTTTTGAGTGAACATGATTATGAATTTCGTATTTTTGACTCCCCCTCTCCCATTTTCACTGTTTGTGATTCATTTTTAAAGCACATCGTGTTGCTTTTTTTACCAATGTCATTTTCTAAAAGGTGCAAGAATAATATCCTCCCCCTCTAAAATCCATGAAAAATACGAATTTTTACATGATTTTAATCGATTTTTTCGTGCAAATTTTTGTGAATTTAGTTGGTTTTGTTGGGGGGGGGGGGGCTTATTTGTGGGTTTTAATCTGTCCTCCTTTTCCATCACTTTTACGAATATTTTCGTAGTAATTTATTTCGAAATTACGATGGGTAATTTTTTTTGTTAGGTGCCATTTTTTTTCTTTACCCGAAATTTATTAGAAATAAGGATTTTTGAGTATTGTTTTTCTGATCGATTTTTTTATTTAAATGTTTGTGAGGGGTTTTTTTACCAGCACTTGGCTCCTCCCAATTCCCCCCTTATACTATTGTTCCTACTCATAATCGCTCCTAAATTTTGCCATAAATGGGATTTCAACGATCCAAGTTCAAATTTATTCCAAGTTCAACCTTTTCAACTCTAAATTTTTTCGATTTCTTTAATCTTAATTTTTTTCAAAGCTGTATCCATTTTTAAAAATTTTCCATTGGTAAATTTTTTTGAATTCAAATTTTCTCAAAATTTTCCTACTTTAATTTTCTAATTTATTATTTTTTAATTCTTGAATTATTTATTGAAATATAAGAAATTTAAAAAAAAACATGATGTTGAAATATTTTTTAAAAATTAAAATTCGGAAAAAATGTTGAGAATTTTTTTTCAATTGGAATGACCTTGAAGTTGAAAAAAAATTAAAAATATGCAATTGCCAATTGGAAGCAATTTTTAAGTTGGAAGAAGTTTTAAAAATTTGAAGTTGAAAAAAGCAAAGTGGGAGAAAGTATTAACACAAGAATTTGTTCAACTTCAAGCTGTAAAAATTTTTTAAATATCAATTTTCTCAAAATTTTTCTTACATTGATTTTTTTACTTTTCTCAAATTTCTTCCAACTTTGAATGTTGAAAAAATTTCATCCTCATGTTATTTAAACTCTTGTCCAACTAAATAAGATTGAAAAAATTGAAAAAATCAAAATTGAAGTTTAAAAAAATTACTCTTGGAAAACTTTCCAAATTGAATACAATTTTTCGAAAAAATTTAGCATTGAAGAAATTAAAAAAACGAGTTTAAAAAAGTTGATCTTTCAATAAATTTGGACTTTTTTCGTAGATAGGAATTAGCTACCTAATATGAAATTACGAATAGGTATTCACTTTTTGCCACTTGGCAATGCAATTTTTCTAAAGTAATGTGACCCCCCTCGCAATTTTTAACATCATGAATTTCTTACGTTTTATTTAGTCCAATTTTTTTATTAAAATTTTTGTTGGTCAACTTTTTTTCCAATTGGCTATTTATGAATTTGTATTTCCCCCCATCTTCTATATTTTCGTTGTAATTTAGTTTGAAAGTTCAAAGGGTCACTTTTTGCAAATACTATTTTCATCTCCTCCCGTTTTTTCCACCAAACTTTATGGGAAGTGAGAATTTTTACATTTTGGTTTTTTTAGATTTTTTTCGACAAAAAGTATTCACTTTTTTCACCTGAAAGTGAAAATTTTATTCCTGAAAATTTCCCTACAAATACCTCCTTTTTTCAACTAATATTGAATTTCTGATTTTTCCTTTGAGGGCAAGCTGTTAACTCTGCTTCTCTTCCCCTCAAATTCGGAGTCCGGTTTCAATGTCAATATTTACCTATCAATGAAATCCAATTCAATTTTGATTTCAGTGGGCAGAAAATGCAGTTTAATTTTTGAAAATTCCCATTTCCTTAACTTCGATTTTAAAAAATTTCAATTTAAAAAAAATTAGTTGGTGGAAAATTGTATTTTTTTTTTAAATTTCTTAGTCAACGGAAAAATTTTTATAGGAAAAATAAATTTTGGATTTTCAAAATTTCTCGTTGAAAATTTTAAAAAACTTCCTTTTTGAATTTCTCATTTGAGTAGGAAAAATTGAAATTTTAATTTGAAATTTTCCAGTGCTTTTGTATTTAGGTATAATAAATTAATTGTTTCGTAGCTGATTAATTAATTATACTTTTTTACTGTCGTTTCAATAGAGAAATATTCTTCAGTCACGTACGAGAAGTAGCCAAATTCATCCAAGACGAATTCAATTTCAAAGTTACTCCGCTGATATGGGACGATATGCTACGATGGAGACCAGTCGATCTAATAAAAACATCGGATCTACCCTACTACGTCGAAATCGTAATATGGGACTATACTGCCAAACTGGAGAAACCAATTCGTCGTCACATTTGGGAAAAGTAAGCCCTCTCTGTTTTATTCTTACAAAAATAAATATTTTTTCCAATTTATAAAATCACTAATCATAACGTTACGTTCTAGGTACGCCATGTTTTTCAAAAAGATCTGGATAGCCGGCGCATACAAAGGAGCCGACGGTCCAAAGGCCCTCCTGCCTTCGATGTTGACCCGTCACGAAAATCACAAATCCTGGATGCAGTTCATTAAAAATAAAATTCCTACAGAATCGCACGCTCCTGGTGCCGCTTCCATCGTCGGTTTCATATCGACCGGATGGTCACGATACGATCACTTCGCACCGCTTTGCGAACTACTCCCAGCTTCGATCCCATCTTTGATATTAAATGCTCTCCAAGCATCGGCGATATTGGGCCCTTCCCGCGATTACCTGCACGATTATAACGAAATTCTGAAATGCAGAGTGCACAGAATCGCCCAGTTTCTGTTACGCAAAGAAGACATTTTCAACTCGAGCCACGTCCACTACTGCACATTCCCGGAATCTGATCTTGTATTCAATATCTGGCAATTGGAACAACTTCAAAGCACCGTCGATCAGTTATACGACGATTTGTACGGAAAGCACGGCCGTCTCAGCGATTACCAAGTTAAAAACAACATGATCCATATTAAAAACATCGACGAGCAATTCGAAGCCAAATCGTTCAACGCTACGTACCTAAAGTTTTTCCAAGTTTACACCGATATCAATAACGAGATGGGAAAATATTTTAAGGAGAACACCATCGCAGAATGGTTCGAAACCCACGTCGAACCGTATTCGGAGAAGCTGAGGATTATGAAAAATGCTCGAGAAGCTGCTGCCAAAATCAACATTTGGCCTAGGAGGAATCCATGATCGAGAATTCGGTTTATTTGACGACATTCCGTTTGTGTTATGTAAATAATTGAAATTTTAATTGTATTTTGCCGAATGGGCTGCTCTATTGACCGTCCTTCGCATGTTCCTGTGGAATTTTTTCATTTCCAGTCGTTATTTTAATATTTTTATCGTGTAGATGTGATTTTGGCGTGATTTATTTTTATACCTAAGTGTACTTATGGTTCATTAATTTATTGAATCGTGTTTTAAATTAATTTATGGTATTTCCGATTTTTAGGAATGATTTATGACTGATATTTGTAAGTTTACTTGTTCGAATTATCCTCTGGGAGTTTATTTCGTAATTTATTTGTAATTTATTCGAATATTTCCATTTTTCTTTTTGATCGACTGATATTGTATGTAGTAAAATTAAAATGACGAATTTATTGAAAAATGTGTTTTTTACGTCGTTCAGTTGGCAACAATGCGTTAATCTGATCCTCGATGTTAATTAGTTCATTTTTGAAGAACGAATTCGACGACAAAAATTGATCAAATTGATAAAATTCCAATTAAATAAAAAAAAACTCCTGCAAAATCAGCGAATATGCAACTGAAAATACGTTATTAAAAATTTAATGGACTACAAGCGTTCTAATTAGGACCAAAATTAATCAAAAATCCTTTAAAGATAAGAAAAACTACAAAAAAAATTGAAAACAGTAAAAAATCATACATGCAACGCCATCTATCGAAAGAAACCCGAAACTTCGTTCTGTTTTGAAATAAATGATGTTGAAAAAATCTCGTCCGAATTCTAGATATACACGTGGCGCTATCTATCGGAATATTAAAGGAACTAACGCCAAATTCGCGAGAAAATCTTGAAAAATCGAAACTTTAAAATGAATTCGTCAACTAGCGCTACGAGCAATTTAGCGGAATTTTGAAGAACTAAAATTTTGACAAATTGTCGTTTTTTGAATTTTAGTTCCTAGAAGCGCCACTAAATTGAGCATAGCGCTAGTTACCGAATTCGATTTCAATGTCGCAGTTTTTCCACAAATTTACGCTAAATTCGCGTTAGTTTCATCAATATTCCGATAGATAGCGCCACGTGCATATCTAGAATTCAATCGAGATTTTTTCAACTTCATTTTTTCAAAACAGAACGAAGTTTCAGGTTTCTTTCGATAGATGGCGTTGTATATATCATTTTTTTCGGATTTCAGCACGATTAAATAATAAATACATATTCATGTTTTTTTTCACGTATTTATTGGGTAACAATTAAAAATAATTACACAATATCTTCGCAGGCGATTAAAAATCGTATTTTCAAGAACGAGTAGTCCATAAAAAGCGTACGAAGATGAATTTAACGACTTAAAGAAGGTAAAATGTAATAAAATCCGATTCTTTATCTTTTTTTTTCGATACCAATAGCTAAAAACGAAACAAATCATAAATTATAACTTCCTACACGAATAATTAATAAATTAAAGTAACTGCTAAGCTAAAAATAATCACACCAGCGATAACGTAGGAGAAAAAACTGACTACGGGGAAATGAAACATTACGATTCGATACGCGTACGAAATTAAATAAATCAACGAAATTCGTATTTTAACAATAATAAATTAATATTGAAACGTGTATTCGGGACACTGAAAATCAAGACGAAGCTGCGTTTTCGTTTATCAGCGCCAACTGGAGGAACTGGACGATTCTTCAGGTTTTCTGAATCGAAAAAAAATTAAGAAAATCAATCAATAAGCAAATCGAACGACGAACAAAACAAAAACTCTAATAAATTGAATAAAAAACAACTGATTTAGCTTACCTCGACGAAGTACCTCCACTGCGCCAATTAGAGCCCTGCAAATAAGACCAAACGAAAAATAAATTACCACAGATCAGAATCTCGATCATGACTTTTTAGTGATAAACCAACACCCTTGGAGGAAATATTGATCCGATCAACTCACCCCATCGGGTTTCCTTTCGCGATCGCGATCTCGATCTCGATCACCTCCTTTGGAGAAAGCTGCTCTGCCTTTATCTTCGGAATCGAATCTAGATGGAGGTTTATCAGAACTGAACCGGCTTCCGAATCTGTCCGATTTATCGCGACTGATTCCTGTATCGGAGCGTTCGCCTCTTCTCCAGGTCGAGTCGGATGATTTATCGTCCATCTTCCACCTACCACCGCTGGCTTCGGATCGCGATGAAGGTTCGCGGGAAGACTGATCGTCGCTTTTTTCGGAAGGTTTGTCACGCCAACCGCCACCTCCTCTGGGTGGTCTTCGCTCGTCCTCGGTTTTACGCTGTAAGGGTTCTCGAGCTGGTTTTCTACAAAAATACAGAAGATATTTCGGTTTGTAGATGAAGTTTTATCGATTTCTAGGAAGTGATGGGTATGTTACCTGTCTTCGGTTCGGTTTTCGTCTCTGGGTTTGTCGCGCCAGTCTTTCCTCTCAGGACCGGTGCTTTTCTTATCATCGTCTTTGAATTTCCTGATGGAAAAATTGAACAGATAGGTGAGTACAGCAACGAAATGAAAATTAATGAAAAAATAATTACGATTAGACAATCAAATTGATTTCAGAGTACGATTAATCGATAAAACAAACTGAAAATGATCGAGGGTAGATTTTGAAGGGGGAAGGGGGGGGGTCTTATTTCAACAAAACCAAACCAAAAAATCACAATTTTCCAATAAATCTTCCCTCGATCGCAAAAAAACCTTCTAAACATGGACAAAATAACTCGAAATTCCAACCTTTCGATAGGTTTATCATCGGTTTTTTCACCAGATGCCGGTTTATTACGCCACATCGAGGCGGGTTTTTCAGCAGCAGCAGGAGCTGTAATGGCCGAAGTCAAATTATGCTTCCTGGCAACTTCTTCTTCGCGTTTACGTGCCTGTTCGCTCTTTTTATCCAATTCTTCGCGTATTTTTCTGCGAATGAAATTTTTAATGGATTACTACGATGAGGAATTTCGCAAGATTGGAATAAAATGAGCGAGGGATACCTTTCTTTGGCTTTCTCTTCCTCGAGTTTTTTACGTTCTTCTTCTTCTTGTTTACGTTTTTCTTCTTGTCTCTTTCGTTCGGCTTCTTCTTCGATTTGCCTGGCGTGATCAGCTTTGCGTTTTTCGACTCGTTCTTTTCTGCGTTTTTCCAATCTTTCTTTGCGGATTTTTTCTAATTCTTTGTTGAATTGTTCTAATTTCTCCTGCAGAGAATGAATCGAGGGGTAAAAACTAGTAATTCTCGTTTGAGGGTATCGAAGAATAAGAAGGGAGTTGTTATTTTCCATGACTTGGGAGAAGAGTGAACGATAATGTTCGAATAATGAAAGATACTGATTTTCCATCCAAATCTTCACTTTCGCTCATCAAGTAATTTTTTTCAAAACGGTATCCGATTTTGGAATTTTTCCATTGGTAAAATTTTTTCACATAAATTTTCTCAAAATTTTTCCAACTTTGTTATTTGTATTTCTATTTTTTTTAAACTTCTTCTAATCACTTTTATAAAGTTGAAATTTTTTTGAAAAACATAACGTTGGAACTTGTAAAAAAATTCAAAGTTGGAAAAAATTCCAAGAAATTTTCAATTGGAAAAATTTTATGCTTGAAATTTCTTAAAAATTATAGGAAACTAGTTTCTGAACTTTCGAGATGAAAAAATTGAAAAAAATTGAAGAAATCTAAATTAAAAAAAATTTTAACATGTACTAAAATTTTTCCAGCTGTAACAATTTTTTCAATTTTTTTGACTTCGATTTTGAACTGTTTTCCAATTCAAAAATTCTTTCCAATAATGTTAGAATTTTTTTCATTTTTTTATAAAAATACGCAACTTAATGTTTTTCAAAATTTCCTTCAATTAAATAATTGGAAGAAATTTTAAAAAATCAAATATGAAATTATGAAAAAATCAGAATCAGAAAACTTTTGAGAAAATTCAAGTTTGAAACATTTGGATACAATTTTGAAAAAAAAGAAGTAATTAAATAAATTGAAAAATTTTGAACTTTGTAATTAGAATAAATGAAGGAATTCGATGATCGAAATCCCATTAGCAATAAAAATATTCAGGATCTAGTAAAGCGAAAAATTTTGAAATTCAAGTGACAGAATGGCGCTTTAAAAATTTGCTCCAAATTCAGAAATGGAAAAAACAAAACGAAAATCACTCGGAACGATCGTATCTTCCAAGTCATGTAAAATAACAACTCCCGAATACGACTTGAATTAGGTTTCTTTACTTTGAACGTAGATAACCGTTGGCTCTCGAGTTTACTCAAATAAGCATTTTTATCAACATCCATACGTTTAAGGCGATCACGATGTTGAAGAGCCAATTTACGTTCTTGCTTCATAGCCTGAATTTTATCCAACTCTTGTTGATGCCAAAATTTACGATCAGCTTCCTGAAAATTAGCGAAAAATTTGCATTAGAATAATTTTTCAATGGGCGAATTTCACTTGAAAATTTCAACTCACCTGTTTATCTTTCCAGGCTGCTTTTAATAAAGGTATTTCTTCGATACGCTTGGCACGTTCGAAATAATCTAATTTCTTTTCTTGTTGTTTCAACTTTTGCTGCTGTTCTTTTCTTTCTTTTTGTAATTCTTCGGCTTCGCGAGCAGCGATCTTATCGGCATCGAGATTTTTCAATTCCTGTTTCAAATCAAGAATACGAAAGAGTTGGTCAGTTTTTGAAATAAAAAGTAAAGTTACAGAATCGAGGTAAAACTGAACTAACATCTCCTTGTAAATTTTTCAGTAACTTTTGACCGTGAACGGTTAGAGAAATCTGGTTAATCTTTTCTTGGCGAGTTCGATCACGTATGAGTTGTAATTCGTTTTCTTGCCGTTTTCGTTCTCGTTCTTCTCTTTCGATTTCCAATCGTTTATGTTCGGCGATGGCTTGTTGCCGAGCGATTTCTTCGATTTTTTTCGCTTCTTCTTGTTCCTGAGACAATAATTAGAATTTAGATACATATTTTAATACATATTTCAACGTTCTCATTTTTTTATTTTTTTTGCACAATATTGAAGTAAAAATGAACCAAAAAATATACTAACTCTGACTGTGTTCATTTGTTCGAGATATTCTTTACGTTCTTCGATGATTTTATGCCTGGCTAAAACACGTTGATGTTCCATATGTTTTAATTCATGGTAACGTTGCACCATTGCATTATGGAGAAGCTCTCGATCACCCTGCGCAAAAAAAAAAATTGTTATCCACTTTGATCGTTGTCGGAATAATATGTAAATTCTCCACCGATAATTTACCTTGTTGTAATTGGGATTGATAACTTGCAAACATCTATTCAAAGCACTATTCATGTTGACCAACTGGTTACGTATCTGCTCGCTAGGCATACTTTGAATAGTAACACCTTCCAGTTTATCTTCACGATGCGACTCTGATAGATCGGCGCCGAAGTTAATGCATCCTTTACCATGATCGATACGAATTTGCATATCATTCTGACGCACACACTCGACTAGCAATCGTTCCATGTGGAATTGCGTAGCGAAATGAGACAATTGGAGGAGGCGAGGGTAAGTGATCGTTTCGTAAACTTGGGATACTTGACGAATAAGCGTGACTAGGGTGACGTCTCGAAGAGGAGGGATGTATTGGTCCGAATCTAGCAATACGTTGACGATATTGTCTACTTTGGAGCATAACACCAAAGGGTTGAAATTCACTTCGAGTAGATTGTAGAGTTCTTGGAGTGGAGGTGATGCCATGTACAAGACGTTGTAACGAACCTGGAAAAAAAATATAAAAAATAAAATTCTGATGAAACTGTAAAGATGATTCAAAATTAACGAAAATATAAAGTATTGATTTTAAAATAAGTCCTCAGAAGTGTCGTATGTATGACAATTTTGTACAGTTTGGATTGGTAACACTGCTTACTAGGGGATGATGAAATGTGTACGTTTTAGGCGATAAGATGTTCGTTGGTTGTGGGTTAGAGGCATGGTAGTTTGTTGGAGATATGTTTAATTAATAAAATAATTATGAAAACGTAATTATTCCGCCTTTATATTTTGTCATGGTAGCCGTTCGTGGTTAATTGTATGTATTCGTTATTCGTTTTCTGTAAAATTCGCGATCTATAATGTCAGAGAGTAGAGATGTCAATGTGCCTGTATTCGATGGGAAGAATTTTCGTGCTTGGAAATATCGTATTTCAACAATATTAGAGTCAAGGGAATTATTGGAGTCTGTTGAAGAAGAGGAACCTATCGGCGATGCAACTGATAAAACATTTGTAGCAAAGTTGGAAAAATGGAGAAAGGCGAATCGGCGGGCCAAAGCTATCATTGTAAGTGGCTTATCAGATGATCACTTGAGTTATGCCCAGGGGCAATCTACGGCGAGGAAAATGCTGAAGAATCTCGAAAACGTGTTTGAAAATACTGGCTCTTTGGCTCAAATTTTAGCCAAGAGAAAATTAAGCGAGTTGAAATTGAAAGACGGCGGCGACCTTATCAGTCATTTAGCAGAGTTGGATCGTAGACTACTGGAACTGAAGGAGGCGCAGAAAGGTGACGAGGTACCGGAGTTAGATAAGGTGAATTATCTGCTGTTATCGCTTCCTGACAGTTATGATTCGGATTCAAAATATTTCGATCTCCTTGATGAGAAGACACTTACGTTGAATCATGTTAAGCAAAAGTTGTTATTAGATTATTCGCGAAATCGTGGAAAAGCGGTTGAAAAATGTGATTCGAAAGTGGAGGCTTATAGTAGTGTTCGTAATGATCGTGATAATAATATTCGTGGTGAAAATGTATCTTATCGTGAGAATTCAGGTCTATGTTTCAAGTGTAAACGTCCGGGTCATATTGCGAAAAAGTGCCGGAGTAACGTTCGTGATAATAATCAAGTGATAATATGTCATTTTTGTGGTCGCGAAGGGCATATAAAGCCTAAGTGTCGTGATTGGCTCCGTAAAATTGGTAAATCCGAGAGTGCTAAAAATTATGGTTCATCTGGTAGCTCCACTTCAGGTTATAAGAATCACAATAGTCGTAACGTAGCATCCGGTTCAGGTGAAGATAAAAAGCCATCAAAATATATCAATGCAAGCATCGCATGTGTAGGTGAAGTTCAGGAATCCAATAAAAAGCAAGCGGATGGTGTTTATGTGAAATGGTTTGTTGATTCTGGGGCGAATTGTCATTTAATTAATCGTAATGATTTGTTTGTGAAAAGTATTAAACTTAAAGAACCTCTTACTGTTGGTAATGCTAAACGTGGTGGTGAAATGTTAGCTTATGAAGTTGGAACGATGTATTGCATGTTTAATTATGATACTGGATCTACTGTGGTAGAATTTACTAATGTATTTTATGTACCAACATTGAACCATAATTTATTATCAGTTCGAAAATTTCAAAGAGGGGGTATTGAGGTTATTTTTCCAGGAGGTAGTGATTATGCCCAATTTATTCATGATAATGTTATATTTGGTAAAGCGAAACTTAATGATATTAATATGTTTGAAATCGATCTAGTTGTTAATAAGGAATTTCATGTACATGGTAATTTATCATCGGTAAATACGGGTAATATTGATTTATGGCATCGTCGTTTTGGCCATTTGTGTTACGATAATTTAGTAAAAATGAATCATGATGATGTTGTTGAAGGTTTCGATTGCAATGGTAAAATTGGTGAAGGTCAATTGTGTGGTACTTGTGGTGAGAGTAATTCGAAAGAGTTGCCATATAAAAGTAAGCGGAAAAGGGCTGAGAAAGTATTAGAAGTTGTGCATTCTGACGTTATTGGTCCGACTGGTGAGAGTTGGAGTGGGGAGAAATTCGTAGTTTCGTTTATCGACGATTATTCAAGATTTGGTGTTGTGTATGTAATTAAATCAAAAGATGAGGTTTTTGATAAATTTCTTGAATATAAAGCTCGTATGGAAAAATTGACTGAGTGTAAAATTAAGGAGATTAGATGCGATAATGGGACTGAATATCGTAATAAAAAAATTTAAAGAGTTTTGTTTGAAGGAAGGTATTAGTATGCCTGAAGGTCCGTCATATACGCCTCAGCACAACGGTGTGGCAGAACGTTTCAATCAGACGTTGGTTAGTATGGCGAGAGCGATGCTGCATGAACATAAAGTCGATTTGAAATTTTGGAACGAGGCGGTTTATGCAGCAAATTATGTTCGAAATAGGCGTCCATCTGTAGCGATAAATAGTAAAGTACCGTTCGAGTTGTTTATGGGGTATAAACCCAATGTGTCGAATTTGAGGGTTTTTGGTTGTGAGGCTTACGTTAGGATCCCAGTTGCTCGTAGGAAAGGAAAATTTTCTGCTAGAGGTTGGCAAGGAATGATGATTGGTTATTGTGAAACGGGTTATAAGATTTGGTCAGAGAAATATGGTAATGTGTATATTGCGAGGAATGTGCGATTTAATGAATCAAAATCTGGTATGCTTCAAGGGAAAAGTGAGGGCAATAATAAAACACAATATGTCTTATTTAGGTTCGATGATGAGGATGAAGGGAAAACCGAAGAGAATAAGAGTAATTGTGAGAATGAAATTGAAGAAGTAGCTCAAGTCCAAGGTAGAAATCGAGATAATTTATCTTCAAGTGAGGATGAGGTTGATGAAGGTGAGGACGAGGAGGCTAGTAGTGTAGAAGCGGTACCTAGGAATGAAAACATGTTTAATCGTGGGCCTGGAAAGAGGAAAGTGAAACCTCCAGAGAGGTATGGATACGAATCGTATACTTTTGAGCCGATATATGCAATGTGTACGAATATAGGTGCTCCAAGAACGTATGAGGAGGCTATGGCAAGTGATGAGAGGGAAGAATGGATTAAAGCAATGAAAAGAAGAGTTATCTGCGATGGATGAAAATGTGGTATGGGAACTTGTTGAATTACCAGGAGGTGAGAAAGCAATTGGATGCGAATGGGTGTATAGTTATAAATATGAGAATGGAGTGCGTAGGTACAAGGCAAGGCTCGTTGCAAGAGGTGATAAACAGGAAGGTGAATTTAAGCCTGAGGATGTGTATGCGCCCGTAGCTCAGCAAACAACGATTCGTACGTTTTTATCGGTTGTTAATCAGAAGAAGTTGTACATGGAGCAATGTGATGTTAAAACAGCATTTTTGAACGGAGAGTTAGAGAGTACTGTGTATATGAAACCTCCTAAGGGATTAAAGGTAAAGAAAGGTCTTGTATGCGGATTGAAGAAATCGTTGTATGGTTTAAAGACTTCTTCAAAAGCGTGGTATAAAAAGTTACACGAGTTATTGATTAGTTTGGGCTTTAAGCGATCTCCACATGATCCTTGTTTGTATTACAAGGTTGTTAATGGTCGTGTGATTTATATTGTGATTTATGTCGACGATTTGTTGATCGCTGCATCAGAAAAGAGTGATATTGATGATGTTTGTAATAAGTTGGCCAAAGTGTTAAAAATAAAGCGTTTAGGGGTTCCGAGAAAGTTTTTAGGGTTTTCAATTGAATGGGATCGTGAGAAGGGTGTTATGAAAATCGATCAGAAAGAGTATACGGAAATGATCTTGAAAAGGTTTGGAATGGAAGATTGTCGTCCTATTGGTACTCCTATGGAGACAAATTTTGAGTTGGAAAAGGACGAAGTGACGTATGAGCCAATACGTGAATTGATAGGGAGTTTGTTATACTTAGCGAGAGGAACACGTTTTGATATTATGTTCCCCGTGAATTTGTTAAGTAGGCATCAAGAGAAACCTACACAGAGTGTATGGAAGGCGCTCAAGAGGATATTACGTTATCTAAAGGGTACTATTGATCATGCGTTATATTATTACCGAAATCAAGATGTGAAAGAGTTAGTAGGGTATGTCGATTCTGATCATGCGACTGATAAGGAGGACCGGAAATCGGTGACCGGTTTTATTTTTGAAGTTTTCGGAAATGTTGTATGTTGGTCAACGAAGAAACAGACTGGTGTGAGTAGGTCTAGTACAGAAGCCGAGTATATAGCTTTGAGTGCGGCTACTGCAGAAGGTGTTTGGTTAAAGTATATATTATCTGAATTTGGTATTGTATGTAAAAGGTTTATGATGTACGAGGATAATACTAATACTATCGCTGGTGTTAAGAGTGATGAGAATATGAAATCTACGAAACACGTTGAAGTACATCATCACTATGCGAAGGAGAAGGTTCGAGATGGTACGATTGATATAAAACATATTAGGTCAGCAGAACAGCCTGCTGATATGTTAACTAAACCCGTGTCGTGGAATCAACTAGATAAGTTTAAACGATTTTTAAATCTACGTTAATTGTACCTAGTGATACAATAATTTTACGTTTGTGTAACGATATGTTACCTTTATTTTCGTTATAATTGTTTTATGTTTATGATGTACAAAATTGAGGGGGAGTGTCGTATGTATGACAATTTTGTACAGTTTGGATTGGTAACACTGCTTACTAGGGGATGATGAAATGTGTACGTTTTAGGCGATAAGATGTTCGTTGGTTGTGGGTTAGAGGCATGGTAGTTTGTTGGAGATATGTTTAATTAATAAAATAATTATGAAAACGTAATTATTCCGCCTTTATATTTTGTCAAGAAGTAAAGTGGAACTTTCACACAACGTATTTTTTTCAAAAATTAAATTAAATTGTGATTTTAAAGATATGGGCTTGGTAGAGAAAATTGCTAAATTAAAATTCCAAAATTTGAGTTTTTCAAAAACTTTCTCCAAAAGGTCCAACCCTGAGATTCCCAATTTGATTATTTATTCAAGATAAATATCCATAATATAATTTTCAGTTTTTTTCATTTTTTCGACTGAAAGAGATTGTCTGAATTTCAAAAACTTGAAGAAATTTTAAAGATAAGACATAATAAATTTTTTTTTTCAAGGTTTGTGGAAAATTGGAAAAATAGTTGACATTTCCAGTACGTCGATGCCATGAAACATACTTTCACAATAATTGGCGATTAATTGAAGTAACCCGCGATTAGATGACGATACTCGAAAATTGGTCCAATCTAACGGCGGTTAGATCGATCTGCAGGACCAGTGGACCAACAGACCAATCTAACTGGGGTTAGATGAGGCTGCTCGAAAAATGGCCCAATCCATCCATTTTTGGTTGAGTTGTTCAATCAATTTTTGATGAAAATATAATTCATTAGTGCACTTTCGTGCACAAGAGGCGGTTTCAAACGTTTGGTTTGAGTTACATTTTCACACCAACTTGATATAGAAGTTCCACGATACCCTTGACGAGTTAAAAAAGATATTTCTCTCTAGACTCGGGCCGATGATCTTACTAGATCTTTAAGAAGCGAAATTCTCGTAGGAGGTTGATTTAGGGTCAATAAAACAGCTAATTTCTGAGCCTTCTCCAAAGGACTCTTATCGGTTTCGATAAATCTGTCAAATTCTGGATGAGCTGATGGAAGTGGAACAGCCAATGTTGCCAGCAACACTCGACTTGCCATTCTAAAACACATTTAAAAAAAATTCAATATCAAACGTAGAAGTTGACAAGGTTGATTTAATCGTAAAAAATGCAAAATAATTGACTCGAGGCTCCAGAATAACTGAAAATGGTCAAGATGTTCTATACCACCGACCAGTGCGGCAGCTCGATGATTTGACCAATTTCAAGTATATAATTTCGAATTATTTCAAATTTAATAGCTGTTCTAAAACATACAACTGAGGTTTCCGCCAGAAGAACGAGTCAAAGGTGAATATTTTCGTTGAACTAGTCCAAAATAAGGGGAAACTAGGTTTTTTTTGCTACTCAAATTGATTCAGGTGCCCTTTGAAGAAACTAAAAAATATTGGAGAAAATGAAAATTGTGCTGGAGGTTTCACAATAACTGGAAACGATATAATTTAGGTTCAAGAGGGTGGTAGCGGGAGGGGTGAGGAGAGGAGATTAATATTCGGTAGGGACCTAAATATCATTAAATTTTATAAGAGCGTACTTTTTCTTCAAAGATATTACATTTTTGCTGAAACATCAGATTTTAAAATGTTCAAAAATTCATTCAAAAAATCGAGATATTAAATTGGCTAGCTAAAATTTTGATTATGGAGATTTTAGGACACGTTATTTTCAAAAATTTAAGTCCCATTAAGTAGTTCCCTTTTTAGAATAATTCAGAAACCAAATCAAGTAAATATACTTTTGTAAATCCTCCTGAGTGATATTTTTCTTCATTTCCTTATTCAATTGGAAAAGTTTAAATAATGCTGCTGCATGAAACAGATAATAATTAGGGCCAGCTTTCCAAAAAACCATCGCCAGCTTCTGGTAATAATTAGCCATCATCTTAGGAACCGGTGGTTTCTTCGACATGGTCATTAAATTATGTATATCTTCGGTTGCTTTATAAGCTTCCTATTTCAAAAAAAAAAAAAAAAAAAAAAAACATCAGAAATACATACCACATACGACGATGTTCTTAACTGTAAAATAATACTGACCTGCCAAAGTTCCATTTGAATAGCGTAGTCTAATTGGATTAGACGAGTTTCCAAATTATACTGTTGAGTTTCTGGTCTGGTTAAACTGACGTTTATTGCTTGAGGAGGTAATTTTCCAATATCTTCCAAATGTTTACGAAGTTTATCACATAGCTTACGGAATTCTGTTTTCCTATTGTATTTCAAGCAGAATTGATATGCCTACGAAAAAGAGCATCGAATAGAATTACGAAAATAACGCAGAAAAGAAATAAAGAAACGAAAAAACTATACCATTCTTGCAATATCGTGATATAAAGTTTCAACCAATGTATTCGTACGAAGTAATTCCAAACACTGGCAATACGATTCCCATAAAAATTTAACCCATGGCGTTAAAATCGTACGATCACTTCGATCCTGAGCACCTTCGCCACTAACAGCACTACGAATCCAAATACACAAAAAAATTAAGACATCGATTCGATATAAATTCTGAAAATATTTCAATAATTTACCTCAAAAGTATACTTTCAGGGGTAGCCAAGTTATCTAAATCATCGATATCAATAACAGCTTGATGCGAATGCTCACGAGCAGATTCGGTTTTCTCTTCAGCCGATCTCAAATATCCGCGGATTACGTTTTCCAATGATCCAACGTTGACCTACGACACCATCAGAGAACAATCGTTAACTCAATTCTAGCGCAAAATCGAGCAAAATACGGCTAAAAGAACACATACAGTCTGGAACATATTTCTGTACTGGAATAATCCTTCTTTGGCGATATGAGATTTCTTCAATTCGACGCAAAGATCCAAGTACTTGAACATAATCGGTTCGAGGATACTCTCGCTCCAATTGTAAGCCCATTTCTTGTTACGGAATACTTCATACAACGTTTCCAAAGCTCGAGCTGGTTTTCCAACTTCGATGAATTCTGTAACACAAGAATAGATGGGTTAAAATAAAGCAGCTGTGACAAATTTTTGATGATCGAGTTCTAATCTAAAGTAAATTATCTTCTAGGATTCTAAACTCCATTACTTCACGAATTTAAACCCAGATAAGTATAATATGAAGCCGACAGTCATCGAAAATCTTCCGGTGAACAAGATCAAAGTTCACTCTAACGGTAAAACACAACAAAGCGTAGAATACGATCTCAAGCTCTCCAATGGCTAAGTATCATAGAATAATGATATTCGAAGCAAATTTATAATATTTAATACGATATTTCTTACCGTTGGCCCGTTTTAGGGCATTTTCTGGTCTCTGACCGTATCTAGCCATGATTGCAATGTAAATAATGTGTTATTCCGGGGGAAGTATTAAACACATCAATGTCCAACGGTAATAGAACAATTAAACAAAGATCACACAACTCGTAACAAAGAATTTCGCGAAGAATATTATCACCTTTTTTGCTAAAATTAAGCAAATTTTCCACGAAAATTGCTTAATGTCGCGTGTACAAATTGCAAAACGAAAACAAGAAATTCCATCGTTTAGATTTTCAATTTTACACAACCTGATTCAATACTACCAATCCACTTTTTTGGCTTTGGAAACTGCGAATTCGGCCAGCTTTACAACGTTGCCAAATTTTTTCGATTCATTGACGCTGCAACATTGGATCAAATCGTCAGTCCGCCAAAAATGCCAACCAAACAATCAATTATCAATATTGATAATTTAATCTAGCGATAAATTATAAATAACACGAATTAGAATAGTGGTCTCGGTTGAATATAGATTTTATTGCGTACATTATGCGCTCATACGTGTTTCGGTACGCGTTAAAACATTCCATTAGTATAGTAGATTTTTTTCAACCGTGTAAATCCTCTAGATAAATGTTGCTACTGAAAATTTACACAGGGCATCCTATGATAAGGTAATATGATTTACTACTCTATCGTAGATAACATGGAGCACTAAACGTCGTAGAAATGAACGGATTAATGGTAAATTCCTACCACACCGCCACCTACAAATCACCGAAACACGAACCCGCAGAGAAAAAACCCATCAACCGGACTCACTATCATACATGGCCTAGAAAAAGGAAATCCTCCAGGAAGAGGAAAATATCTCACATCATACAGCACATTAAAAAAGAACACGCCATATCGGAGATATGTTTGAATATACAAACGCTCGACAATATCTGCTTCCCTTTCGACGTTACGAAGGATGATAGCACTAATTGTGATTCAAATGAGATAAAATCTAATCCTGATAAATCGCAAAGGTCACCGAAACGTTTGGTAGAGGAAAATAATAATCAGTGTTCAGTTTCGAACGATTGCCTCAGTTATACTGAGAATCTCGATTGTATCGTTATCGATCATAGTCCAAGTGAGGATGTATTCAATGAAGATAATTTAGGAATTATTAAAATCCTCAAAGAGTAAGTCAAGGTGTGTTCGATCGTTCGTTTTTCCCTACTCGTGATTTTTCTAATATTTTAATTATTTTTACAGCTGGAAGGTTAATAAGAATAATCACGAAAAATCGTATAAATCTAGCGGCGCGTTCAGTGATTCCATTAGTTCAATTAGTTCTCTAAATACATTCAACGAAGTGAGTACCGAGAGCATTCAAGGTTAATTTTTCAACCGGAGGAGTATAATTCTTATTTAATTTAATCAATTGGCTACACGTTGGTGTATTTTTTCTCTGTGTTTTCAGAGTGACAGTATTAGCTTTACTTCCGATATACCTTATATTTCTTCGAGGGTCAGCAAACATCAAAACAATTATAATAAGATTGTTAGTAGTACGCATTTGATTCAAATGGACAGGCCATCTAATTTACCACCGAAACCATTAATTGAGCAAATGAAGCATCAGAAAGAGTACGAAAAGATGGTCGAAGCTATTCAAAAAAAAGGTTTCTATATGGTCAATTATGCGAATAATTTCCTCGTACTTGTAATTGCAACTAATTAATTTTTCCAACGCAGAACGCGATAAAGATATTATGTTGAAAAAACGTCGAAACGATCGATTAAAAGAAGAAGAGAAATTAGCCCAGGCAACTTCAACATGGCTGAATGAAATTTTACCGAATTGGCGTCAAATGTGAGTTCGATCGTATTAATTATTTATTCTACGATCCAATCGAGACTAATGATTGTGAAATTCCGTAGGAAAAATACCAAGAAGACTCGTAATCTATGGTGGAATGGTCTTCCTCCTTGCATTCGTGGCAAAGTTTGGTCATTGGCGATCGGTAATAAGCTGGAGATCACCGGTGAAAAATACAAAGAATGCGTTAAAAAGTACGAATATTCTGCCAGTTATAAACCCCACCTGAATACTAATTCGGAACTTTATTTAGGTCGAAGGAAATCTTGAAAAATGGCTCCAAAGATTCATTGCACATGAACGAAAGCTACGAACATAGCGTCGAACTGATAAGACTCGATATCAGTCGAACTTTTCCTCAGTTGTGTATTTTTCAACAAGTACGTTATCGTTATGCAATAAATTTCGAAATACACCTATCACGACGAATATTAATCACCGTGCCAATTTTTTTCAACAGGGTGGTCCATATTACGACGTTTTACATTGTTTACTCGGAGCGTACGTTTGTTATCAGCCAGAAATCGGATACGTGCAAGGAATGTCGTTCATCGCAGCCGTACTGTTGTTGAATATGGAAGAACTAGACGCGTTTATTTGTTTCGCAAACATGCTGGATAGACCGTGCCATAAAGCTTTCTATTCGTTAGATGTTCAAAAAGTAATCGTACGAATTATCTCGGCAGCAATTAACGATAATATGTTTATTTATATTTTAATTTTCGCTTCCGCAGATGAAGAAGTACTATCTTGCTTATACGGATCTCCTTCGTGTGAATATATACGACTTATATACGCATTTCAGCGAGACTGCCTTATCGCCGGATTTATATTTAGTCGATTGGGTGTATACTTTGTTTTCCAAGTCGATGAATTTGGATTTGGCGTGCCGCATTTGGGATATTATTATCAGAGATGGGGAAACTTTCATTTTTCGAGCTGCCTTAGGTATGAATAATTATCGAGGAAGTTGAGAAATAAATTCCCATAGATCCACAGGGTTAGATTTTAATTTCGAAGAAAAGTACTGCCTCGAATTAGGAGATGAGCCAAAATGCCATTTTGAAGGAAGAAGAGTAAAAAATCAAAAATTTCAAACTGAAATCTATGTTGTTGTTTCAAAATTTGATTTCTAATATTTTTTTCTGCCCCTCTCCCCTCCAAAAAAGAGATTACTACTTTGAATAAAATTTTCCAATTTGAAACTACTTTTCATTTTTTCAACTAAACCAATAAGTTTGATATTATGGGAGAAGGGATCAGCTGCCCCTTACTCCATTTCCGTCTTGATTTTGTCTCTAATGAAATTTTCTTCTAGCAAGAAACATTTTTATCATTATAAGGGAGTTGAAATCTATTTTCTTTGTTTATGCATTACAAATTGTTTAGAATGAAATTTGACATGGTTTCAAAAAAAGGCAAATCTTCTGTAAATCTAAGAAAAATTTTGATTGAATTCTGAGATGAAATTTAACCTGAAATTCGAAAATGTCAAGTGCCCTAAAAAGGTTCACAAATTGCAAAAATTTTTAAATTTGATTTTCTTGTTTTCAAAATTTTCAAAATTTTAGGGAAATTTAACCAGGAACTCGAAAATATTAAATGCCCTAAAAAGGTTCACAAATTACAAAAAAAATTAAATTTGATTTTCTTGTTTTCAGAATTTTAAGGAAATTCAATTTGGAACTAAAAACTGTTAGATGTCTTAAAAAGGTTCACAAATTTCAGAAATTGAAAAGTTTTGATCTCCTTTTTTCAAAATTTTAAACATTTTTGGGTTCAAAGACCTTTTTGAGGAACAGCTATTTGAGAGTATGACAGACCTTCTAACCAATTTTTTAAATTTTCTGCGGAATTTCAGACTAAAACCAAGGTCAAAGACATAAATCAAATTTTCCAAATTTTTGGAGTTCGGAATAAATTTTTGATCCACTTGGGCGTTGGGTCCTCAAACTAACCTTTTCTACTTCCTAGTCAAATCTCTCATCAGAATCGATAATAAGAAAAAAAAATGGGATTTTTGGAGGCACTTGGGGGGAGGGGAGGGGAGAGAGAGAGAATGGAGTGAAATTTGGCCTTCAAACTAATTTTTTTTCGATGATTTTCTTTCGCAGCCCCCCCCCCCTTCTTAGAACCACATCAAAAATAGAATTATTTTACAATCTGATGACGAGTTATTAACAAATTAATTTTATTTTTCTAGGAATAATGCATTTAAACAAAAACGAACTATTGAAAATGGATTTCCTCCGAGCAGCTCAATACCTGACCAAATTACCAGACGACATTTGCCCCAACCAATTATTCAAATCGATATCCTGCATTAGTATGAGTAACGGATCGTTCACCTTCGAAGACTTATTACAATACTACGAAGATTTAATCGCCTGACAATGAATTTCTCATCGAAATTTAAATTATTCTATAATGATTGATTCATTTATACTTGTTGATGATTTAGACATTTTTACGATACGTTTTCATTTTCTTATTCCATTTTTTTTATTTTTAAATTTAAATTATTCTTTTTATATATTTTCTTCTACACCATACAACCAGATAATCAAAGTAACTGAGTTATCATTATTGTCATTTTGGTGTAGGTGATTTTATATATACTGAGTACATACCTTATTATTTTTAAGTAGTTCGTAGTAGATATTCCGTCCTCTATCGTTTTTCGTTATTTTTATTCCGTATCATTAGCGTGTTTTTTTCTGTTTTGTTGACCGAAAACAATCATGTCGTTGAGAGAATGCCCAGTGCTGAGCTCCAATGTTCTTATTAATGGACCAAGTTCATTTCATCGTAAATACATTTTATTACAATTTTATGTACGTGAGTTTTCTTCGTTTAGAAATCGGATACGTTTGGTAGCAGATGATTTATGCGATTAGATGTGTTTAGATAACATTTTGTTATTGGGTTTCATTTGGGTTGGTCAGATATGATATTGCGATTATTTATGAAACTGTTTGCGAGTTAGCGAGAAAAAATTACTTGTCAATTTTAAGCAGAATTCGAGTTTGAAGTATTCGTGTCCTTAGGATTTTAACCATGTATTGTAAATTGAAAGTTATTACCATGTTGGTCTCGTTTTCATTTGCTTTTTGTACCAAAGTACGAAATGGTTCTCAAAATCAATACGGATACAGGCCTAACTATGAAAAAGCAAATTTAAGGTGAGAATTTTTCTAATATTTACATGGGATGGTGGAAAGGGTGATTCAGTTTGAATATGTTCAAGGGCAAGGTACCGCTGCTATGGTTTGAGAATGCGAATAATTTTGATAAAAATAAAAAATGGCTTGATGAAAGTGACGGGGAGGGGGGCAGCGACGTCATCGAAAGAAATCCATAATTATATTCCCACTTTCAGTCTTTCACCCAGTTTGTAGGGATACGAGATATTGATAGGGATTTTTTTCGAGGGATTGTTCTTTCAAATAAACTATTACATTTTTTGGAGGGAGAGAAGTCACTCTTCCTCATTAAAGAGGCACACCGGCTTGAGGCCATTCCGCCGTCCTCAGCCAAAATTCTACAAGAATACCGAGAAAGAAATGTGTAGATTTTTTCACGATTAGACCATACTGAATGAACATAAATCCGGCTACAGAAACCGACGAAGAATTTAAAGAGAGGAGCAGAAGACTTTGATTATATATACTTTTTGAAAAGTTGCATTTAACAAGCCAAAATGGGTATTTCTTCAACATAACACTTCATACGCCATTTTCACCCCCCCCTCCCTCCCTCCCTCCCTCCCAGATTCACGTCTAATCAAAGATGAATCTCAATAACAGTAAAAATATGCTGCTGTTGAAACATTAGCATATTTTTTTTAAATCCATATCACTTATGCATTTGGCAGTTGAAATTTAGCCTTTCGGTGGCGATTAGGAATTTTTTTTGGTGAAATAATGTAAAATTTCCAAACATTGGCAGAAGATTAAAAAAATACATTGATCAATTTTGATTTTTAGAGATGAACTTTAGACTCAAGAGGTCATCCTGATTCCTGGGTGGGATGGCCTAGGGCAAGTTTGGGATGCAAGAGGATCAAAATGTGGGGAAAAGGAGGCCTCAAAAATTTTGAAAATTCTGAAATGAGGAGGAGGAAGCAAAAATCCTCAAATTTGAGAAACAGATCTACTTAAAGCGGCGTTATTTTTCTCCCCCTCTCATTTACTTCTCCTCCCTCGTTAGTCACCCCTCGCACCTTGAACTTATTCAGTCCGATTGCCCGATTTAAAAAAATTTGAAACTAAAATCATTAAAAAAATTACTGAATAAGTAATTTTCAAAATTTGAAGGCTCCAATCCCCTGTTTTTTATTTGTTTTTTGTCATCTCGTACCCTCAAAACTCAAATGTACGTATTCGGTCTAACGCATTTTAAAATTTCGAAACCAAAATCATGAAAAAAATTAAGAAATCGGAGAATTTTCGAAATTTGGAGGCTCCACTCCCCTTCCTCTCCTCATATTTTGGATTTCTTACGTACCGCCTAAACTTTATTCACACTTGTTTTAATCCTTTGTGCTTTGGATTTAGAAAATAAAAATCCTCAAAAAAATATTTTTTTTGAAACGTGCATTCTTTCCCAATTTGAGGACTTCTGAACCGTCCTCAAGATGGACCCTCAGATCTGCTTCTAAAAATTTTTGGAAAAAAATCGATCAGTTAGTTATACGAAAATAAGTTGGAAAAATTTGAGATTTCCCCTCCTTCGGCTTCGTCACGCCTCTGCCTCCACTCCATCTCCTATACCCTCCACTCAAAAAAAGTTCAGAGTCCCTTTCTACCTCTAAAAGCCCCTACCACCTCCGAAAGTCCCCTCCAACTCCGGAAGTTCCCCTCCACCTTGTGTTATTCACACCACGTCCAGGCGAGAAATTTCCAGAATCGTAGCGAACAACGAACGAAACTTCTCAAACTTTGTAATATCAACAACAAACTGTCAAAATCGTCTTCTATCTAACTAAAAAATGTTTTGAATAAAAAATATATGAAAATTTACCGTTTTTATTCAGTAAAACCAAAATTTTATAATTTTTCCAAGCACAAAAAAATTTCCTCAAAATTTTTCTCAGTACAAATTTCCTAAAAAAATATTTTCAAAATCAAGTTCAAATTTTTACATATTCTCTAGAATATTGCCAAATTTTAATTTCCTCGACATTTTTTCCAACTTAAAAATCTTCTTAAAGTTCAAATTTTTACAATTTTTTCAAGTTTAATTTTTTGCAAAATATTTTCTAGCCAAAAATACATTTTCAAAGTGCAAATTTTTACAATTGAAGCTTCCATTTAAAAAACAACCATAGTCCACTTTAAAATCCCAACTTCAGACAATTGTTGTAAAAAAAATTAGCCCTCAGAAAAATGACAACTATTTCTATGGATTGCCTAAGCACTTGAGAATAAATAACAGTGTTAAAATTTTCCTCGATGCAAATTTCTTTTCACAATAACTCAATAAAATCAGGATTTCGAACTGGACTATGGTTGTTTTTCAAACGACGCTTTAATTTTTTCAAGAATTTTTCTCAAAATCTCTTCCCAGTTCACACTCAAAAATCCTTTCAAAGCTGAAATTTTCACAAGAATATAATTGTTTCATGTTTGAATTTTCTCAACAGTAAGTACCCATTTCGAAAAACCTTTGTAAAAACTTCAAAAAAATAAAGCTGTTTTGCTCGGAACATAAAATGATGGAAAATAACAAACATGTACATTCGAAATTCCGAACAATTCCAATTACAACTGATTCATCTAAACTGAACGTCTCTCCCACCGCATCGCATGGAACCAACACCTAATTCATAATCATAATCCATCCGTTTAATTAAAAAAAAAGCTCATCCAAACTTCAACGTACAACTTCCATAGTTCCATTTTCAACATTCGCGAGTCTTCGTGCATTTCCGTACCCACTCGTCCAACTTGGATCAATTCAGCGCACCGTATCGTACGTAGGTTCGTACATGTTTATTTTCTTATTTCATTACCCTTGGCTGACGAATAGCGAATTGTCGACACTCGTACTCTGTTATCAGTATGCACATTCTTATCGCACCTGAAACTAATCGTTAGAGAATTCGCGGTGCTATGAAATTCCGTCCACATCGTGCCAATATCCGTTGTTTTGTTTAATATTCCGAGTGTTTACTCTACCAAAAAACTCATCCCAATAGGGATTATCGCGAGTGAAACATCACCAAAAGCAATGTCAACTTGACCAAGTTCGTCACAATTGTAATTCCAATAACACTGATTCACGTTACCTGTTTACAGTTTCACTATGATTCGCGAAGAAATCGTACTCCTCATGTGTGGTAGCTTCAATCCCATAACGAATCTACACCTCAGAATGCTCGGTAAGGTAACATTTCATCCATATTCTCTCAAGTAATCATTATACCCTAATGTGAGTTCATTTCGAATCCAGAAATCGCTCGAGATCATCTCATGGATCAAGGATTCAACGTCAAACAAGGGTATATCTCACCGGTACACGACAAATACGGTAAAGTGGACTTGGCACCGATAAACCATCGCATAAATATGATCAAAAACGCCATAAAATCGTCCGATTGGATCCACCTATCGAGCTGGGAATCCGAACAGGCTGACTGGTCCCCCACATATCAAGTTCTAAAGCATCACCAAGTACGTATCTATAAAAATTACCTCCAAATTGATCGAAAATCTAATCAAATATCTTTCAGGACAGACTGAATGGGTTACTGAACGATACGAACATAAATGGTAATTCGTCCCACGATGTAAATGGTAATTCGTTCGATTACAGAGTAACAGTTAAATTAGTCTGTGGTGCTGATGTATTGAATAGCTTCTCTATCCCAGGAGTATGGAAAGATTCCGATGTAAGTGACCATTAATCTAATCTTCACCGATGTACTATTACTCAACGTGTTTATTTTTCGTCATAGATACAAGGTATTTTAACCGAACACGGATTAGCTTGCATTACCAGGTGCGGTTACGACGTCGATAAAATTATTTACGAAAATGATCGATTATTTGAAAACAGAGTAAGATTAATTACCTTCGAATTGAGCTTCGTACGTACTTCTGTGTTCTGATTCTGTTTCTTTCGCAGAGACATATTCACAAAGTCAGAGAACATATCGAAAACACAGTCAGTTCGTCCGGTATACGACAAGCTTGCAAACGAGGTTTAAGTATCAAGTATTTAGTCCAAGATGGCGTCGAACGATACATCAAAGACAACAAACTCTATTCCTATAATAAATAGTACGTATATTCGCCTAATAACCGACTCGTACTACGAACATTCTACAAACTAGTTTATTTTTTAGTAAGTATAATACGGTCGATGAGACGATCAGAATACCGGCTGAAATATTTAACGATTATAAGAAGTATCCTACGAATACGAGTAATTCTAAATCACCCATTAACGGGTCCTCTAAAAAGCAAAAGAAAATCCAACGTAGAAAAAAACCAGAGGTAAGAATTCGACAGCGATGACCACAAAATCCCACCGCTTCTAAAGCTTCCAGATGCACTTCTAGAACCTAACTCGTCCAATTTGATCGGACATCTGTAGAATATCTTCGCACTAGCTAATTTCTATTACGTAATCCAATCCTGACGGATTTGATAAAAATACATTCTGTTCGCAGGAAACGCCAATTATCAGAAAAAGATTACGTAGAAGATGATTCAGCGTTACAGTTCCATAAAATTCATCAGACAATATCATCGACTCCGTGTGCTTATCGTTTCTCCAAAGCGCTCGTTATTTACTATTGTTGATTTTTATTGTTTTTCCTTCGTTGTTTTTGAATTTTATTTTCGGTGATGTGTTGTATTATAAATCTGTCAAATGAATCTGTATTACGATATCATTAAGAGAATGTGCCGGGAATATACCAGTTATCGTCAGTAATATTTTTATTTATGTTGCGTTTCGATGGAAAACGCGAACGAGACGAGGGGTACGAGGAAAATGTCCCTTCGTCGCGGTCTTTAATATCACCTGCTTTTGTTATGTTACTAGGTTGCTTGGTTCTTGAAACGAAGTGTAATGACGGGGTGAGTGTCCAATAATGAGTTTAAATCCTCCCTTTTTTCACCCAATTGTTAGTCATGTCGGGTGCATTTACGCGTAAGGCTTCGAGCTATGTCTTATAATGAGGTTTTTTTCCGATGAAAAAAGTTACCGTAAGTGTGCGAAAATTTGCGAAATTTAATCGAAAATGAGTGGTTTTTTTTTAGTTTCAATGTGGTTCTGTTGTATCAACTAGTAGATGGATATAGGTTAGTGATTTTTCCCTCGATGTGAGTTCATTTTAAAGTATTATTTATGGATTTTAATTATTATCGTTGGAATATAATATTAAAGGTCAAATAATGGTGAAGGTTATCGGCGAATATTGAAAATTTATTAATATGTAGGTTCGTTGTTATCTTTTTTTATGAAAATTAATTTTTTCGAGCCATGCAGGTGCCAGTGATTGAATTTTCAAACATTATTAGCAACTTGGTAACCGAACTATTGTTTGATTAGGTTGTCTAGGTGAGAAATTTGCATAATGTAATGGTTTTGTTTATACGATATTGAAATCGAGAAATGACACTTGCTGTGTGTGATGTGGTGTATCTGTGTATCATAGGTACTCAGTGTGTATAAAGGTGTGTTCGTTTATTTTGGAAAATTATCGTCGATTGATTTTGTCATTCGTCTCATGTCTTATTTATAATGAAGTGTCTAATTGAATAGGTACCGAAAGTGATATCATCAACTAAATTAGATTCATTGATGATAAGTAGGTAATCGTATTTGGTGATTATTTCATTCAATTCGTATCGAAGTTGGCGTCACGTAACTAGGCGCTGATAATTTTTGATTAGAGTTCGAAAATCGATACTACTGAAAAGGTGAGAAGATGAGGTTTGTTATCGTTTGAAGTATCTGTAGCTCCGATTGTTCTGGTACCAATATGATTTGAAGGGTCGAAAGGTACCAGCTATTTTATTTAATGGATACCTATGTAATACGTAGGTACTAGGTGCCTGGTATAATGTGGGTTATTTTGACTGAAACTTAATATTTTTAGAAATATTACAAATTACGTAATTTTTAAAAATATTTACTAAAAGCTCAAAAACGAAAAAAAGGTAGGTATAGCCGGATAAGATAGGTGAAATTGACCCTAGTTCCAATTTTCAATATAACCCTCTCAGATTGTGTCTCCTGATGAAAAAAAATTCTGCAAAAATTAGTTTTTTCCAGAGACGTAGCGAATGTGGGATTGGGGGATTCCCCCTCATCCCCAGACACAACGCTAGTGGAAAAAGTTGGCAAATTTGACCAAAAAAAGGAACTTTTGGGGGAAAACGTTCCCCATCATTTAGAAAGCACAATCCAATCCTCAAATTACTCCTAATTTTTCAACAACTTTTGCCTAAGTACCCTCGGCCTTATTGTACATATTTCATCATTTTCATTTAAATTCTACAAAAGTTATTTTCTCAAATTCATTTCAACTAATTTTATGATATTTTTTCTTCTTCAAAACTTTTTTTCGATGTTTGAAAATAAAATTTTTTAAAAGCTTTGGCGGTTTGGCCTCGCTAAACTCGGCTTCATCGTATTTCTCCTTCAATAGTTTTGAAGTAAAAGTACCTAGTCGATTTTTTATTCAAGTTTATTAATCCAAAACATTGTTTTATTTCACCTTAAATTCGAGATATTCTAAAATTTTCGCCCTTGCTTTGCTCGCGCCAAATTCATTTCTCGCATTCACATCGAAACTATAAAAATTTTTAAATTGAATTACCTACGTGTATAATTTTTCTTGAAATTTTTCACCATCGCTTCGCTCGGAAGTCGGGACAAATGGACAATTTCGTATGAGTAGGTTTTTTCAACTACAACGGAATTGCCCAGGGAAAAGCAATGAAGTGAATGAGAAGAAGTTATCAAAAATTTAGTGCGGTCGACAAATTTGTGCAATCCACCTCCGCATAGGCGGAAATGGATCGTAAATTGGGGGGGGGGCTTAAGTCATAGTTTTAAAAAAAGTGTTTTTTCGACTCTCTCAAAAAATTTTCTATCCTTATCTTTTACGAGATTTTTACTCAACCTTTTTTCAATATGAAGAATCAATTCATAGGAAATTTCCTGAAGCCCAAGCGAAGCGAGGACGAAAATTTTTGAAGAAAAAGACATCCAAAAGCTAAATTTATTCATTTTTTTACTTAAATCAAATTTTAATATTAAAATGGAGGCGAAATCGTGATGATTTCCAGAAAGAAAATAATTTGTTTTTTAATAATTTGTTGTTTGAAAAATTCGGAAAAATTCCATTTCTTTGGTGTAGAAATTTCGTGATTTTCGAAGTTTTTTTTTTTACGAAATTACGTATTTTTTTGCTTCATGGTAAAACAAGATTTACAGAATTTTTGAAAAAATTTCTGTTTCAACAATTGATAATTTATTGTGCATCGTTTTTGATCGATTAGGTACCTACTAGTAAGCACCTAATTATTTTCTTCATCAAAAAGCTCATTTTAGTAGGTAACTTGAAAAAAAACAGGAAACTCGTCACATATTGATAATTCATCCCTTGAAAATTAGGTGTTTGCGAATTTTTTTTGAGTGAAGCATAAGCATACACACAAAAATGATTTAGAGGACTAATTTATCATTGGGGGGCTTGAGCCTCCTCATGCCTCCCCTTTCTCCGCCTATGCACCTCCGCTTTCCAAAAAGTCAGTAGTCTGTTTCGTGCCTGAATAAATTGATTTTCAACATTTTTCAAAACTTGAGGCAGAAATTCTGAGATTTTACCAATTCAATATTCAGACTTTAGTAATTCACTGTCTACTTCGCAATACCACTGATTTTATGAAACCAAAATTTTACTTCAAATTCATTTTACCTCTGAAGTTGGCAAATTTTAGCTTCAAATTCGGCAAAATCGTAAACGTAACACTCCTCCTCCCCCCTCCCCTCATCCCCAGAAAAAATACTTTGCTACGCCAGTGGTTATAACCATTTCATTGCATTATTCTCAAGAACTTTTAATTCCAATGAAAATTAAGGAAAATTTCTGTTTTGTGGCACAAATAGAAATCTTTTTACTTACTGTAATTTTTTCATCAATTTTAGTGCCCTCTTTCATGCTTTTTCGGTCATCAGAATAAGTTTTCATAAAAATACCATATTAACGAAGAGCTACCACCCAGAAAAAAAAATACTAAAAAATACGTCTTCTATGTAGAGTTTCTATGTGCATTTGGTTTCGGTCGTTTCTTCGATGTAAGGGGCCAAAAATCGCAAAAACCGTACCAAATTGTTGTTATTTAAACAGATTTTTCAAATTTTGAGCATTTTACACGAAAAGAAATGATCAAATGAAGAAACTAAGGTCGGATTCGCGTTCAGCGGGTCAAAGAACACCGATAAATACCCTTTTCGCGATCGTTTTACTTTTACTTGAAGTCTCATTGCAACAAGGGTGTTCATGACTTCATGGGGATGTTTTAATCCGCTGAACGCGAATCATGGGATTGATTTTTTCATTCGGTCATTTTTTCCCTGAAAATTCATTATTTTAAAGACAAAATTTTCACGGCTTAAGCGGTAACAAAATTTTTATGAGAAGGAGAATATCAAGATGGATTTTCAGAGCGAAAATGAATTTCAAGAGCTTAGTAGGTTAGGTTAGGTTAGGTTAGGTTTGACTAGCGTATTTGATTTTTGATAATAAGTTGAAAATACCAAGAATTTTTGTATTATTGTTCAAATAAAGAAAGGCCTGACAATTTTTGAGAAAAAAATGTAAGACCAATCGAGCGTTATTTAAGCTTGATGAGAAGCACATGGTTTTTAAAAGTCTTTGCAGATAAAACTTTGTTAGAAAAAATTGAGTTCTTAATTTTTCATTTTGACGAACGTCATGTGACCTGATATATTCACAAATAAATAATTCAAATATGGAAGCAAGAGTGGAAGTAAATAATTCAAATATGGTGGCAGGAGTAAGGGTTGTAGAGGGTGGGAATGAAAAAATTACTCGATTTCAATATAGGCAAATGTGTTTTTGGGTTGGAGATTTGTCTAAAAAAATTTAACTCAAAAAAAAGTCTGGGTAAGATTGTTCGGTTTGTTAATATTGCTTACTCGTTGGAAATTCTGAAAAATGAAGAAAATAGGCTTAAAAACCTAAAATTTTAGAAAAAATTGATGATTTTTTTTGAAAAATGTTTTTTTTTCGTTTTTTTCACAGCACTCTCCATTCTTCCAAGTAGAACAAAATGGAGAAGAGAGATTTTAACTGGGAGGAAAGCGATGTTTAATGTACTTGATAAGAAACGAGAAATGCATTTTAAAAATCTTCCACTTCTCACCTTTCCTCCTTATCTTCCTCATTAAAGGTGATAAAAAATGAAAATAATTTACAAAAATCAATAAAACGATTAGTTCGAGATCGCTGATCACGTGATCACGAATTCGGTGTCCATATCTGATGGAAGGTTTGTTTCCTACATAGATAATTTTCACCTCGTAAGCATCGAAAATAAAATGATGGTAAACGGAAATTGTGAGGTGAGCAATTTTCACTCACGAGAAATTGCGTAGAGAGAAAGAGAAACTTTCGCTCATGAGAAATTGTCTTGACCATTTCATGCTAAAGAAAAATCTAATGGATGAAATTAAAGTTTTTTTGCATTAAGCAAATCCGCTTCGAAATAATGACCAAATGTCCCTCCTCCCCCTCCCCCTCCCCCTCCCAGGGTCATGCCGAGAAAATTAAGGTCACGTGGAAAAAATATATGTACAAGACCAAAAAAAAAGAGGTCTTTCGGTATTTTGAAAGACGATGTACATACGACGTAATTAGGCAAATTTTTTCATTATTGTTTGTTTCAAGCGTCCTCACAGTAAAAAGACTAAATTTTTCAGCTTTTTTAACCATGGTGAGCCGTAGTGGGCGCCCGCGGGTCCATAAAAAACACGGGCTCGAGGAAAACCATCCCCTCTGTACAAACCTGACCGATTTTTTTTAATGTTCATCAATTCAATGAAAAATACAAAATTCAAAGCGATGGTTTCCATTTAAACTAAAAATTTACATAGGAAATCTACTATCAAGAGTTCTAACCTTCTCTTACCAATGAGAAACCTGACGAATGAAATTTATAAGTTTTCTTTTCGCACCATGTAGACCCCCTTTTCAGAATAGAAACCAAAAATCCCCCCCCCCCTTGAAAGCTTTGACAGAAAACGATATAAAATCAAAATCACCTACATCGAATACCCCAAATTGAATTTCTTTTTGCAGAACTACTCGATCTTGAAAAATAAATATGGAGCGAAAAATTTTCAATATAAATCTTCGAAATACAGGTACAAACAATAAAATTTACAAGTACCTAACTACAAAAAGTACTAATTTAATACTAGAGCACGATCGATCGATCGATCTATCACTTCAACAAAATATCACAAATTACATTCCTTTTTTCCTTTTCCCAATCTTAAGTAAAGTATTTTTCGTAAGGTATTGGATTTTACCCACAGAATTCTATCGCAAAATGTTCAAGTTGGATTAAAAAAAAATTTGCGACAGAATGCAACCGCGATGAAACAAATTCCAAAAGTGATGTCAAAGTTGCATGAAATGCTCTTTTTTCAAGGTTTATTTTTCGACAGAATGCAGTTTGAAAAAAATTTGCACGACGCGACGGAAACTTTGGAGTTTGGACAGCTGATTTCCTGGGTCAATTTTCAATTCCAATCGAACTCCTCTTTTTGGATTCTTTATTTTTTTTTTTTATTGAAATGATAAAAGTAAGGAAACTTTCAACTTTGGGTCATTTGAAAGACTGATACATTGGAAGTACATACGAATGCTTGATTGCAAATTTTTTTAAATAAATGTCAAATTTTATAAGAATTGACGGGTGAGAAAATTGAAAGTTTTTCAATACATCTGTTTATTTGTTAGAGGTCGAATGGTTCTGCAAAAAAAAAAACAAATTGGGGTAAAACTAATTCAGGAAATTCGATGTAAGTATCCATCGTGCAAATTTTTAAGGTTTTGCGACAAAATGCAATACGTGACAAATTGCATTCCCGAATATAAGTCAAACGTGGCTCATGTCATTTCAACTCGAGCCGGTTTTGACCTTAGGTCTTTAGATTTTGCTCAAAATTTTTTTACGGGTTCTTCTCGATGGTCTGATGAAAGTAACACCGTCGTTTCGATCCCAATACTTCATGGGCGGGGGGGGGGTGGCCCACGTAATTTTCGTATAATTGGAATTTTTTGCAAAACGACTCAACTTTGAAGGTTCATATCTCGAGATTGGTTCGGCCCAAGATAAATCTGTTAGCACGGTTTTGTAGAGAATTGATGGGAGATTCAAAATTGATAATCAAATTTCGAAAAGTTCAAAGTTGAACTTTTGTGATGAAAGCTGTTTTCATGATGAGTAGGTACAACAGATGACAGCTACCATTCAAAAATCTGAAAAAATTACAACGAGGATAACTTTTTATGTTTTTTTCAACTAATTACTTTTCAAGATGGCATCTCAATATTCCTGAGAGGCACTAGGCTCCTCAATTTTGGTCAAAATTCAAAAAAAATTAAAAAGTCGAGTAGCACATTGATTTCTACTAATTCGAAGGGGCTGAGTTGGAATATGTAATCGGTTTTTTCATCCAACCCCTCTGAGCCCCCATATAAGCCCCCTTGATAAGGTCAAAATGAAAAAAAAATGAAAAATAACGCGTGACATGTCGTTTGTTAGGTTTTTGAGAGCACTGAGTTCGAATATTTACTTATTTTTTGGATTCGACCTTTCAGTGATCGATATGAGCCTTCAAAATTGACTCGTTTCACAAAAATCCCATTTGTACGAAAATTACAAAAGCCACCCACGCCCTTCCTGAAGGATTAGGACCAAAATTACGGCGATTCCTCCATTATACCATCGAGGAGAACTCATAAAATTTTTTGAGAAAAATCTGAAGACCTAAGGTCAAACCCTGCTTGAGTTGACATGGAATGAGCTGAATATACGTACACCAAATTTCTGTTTCTTTCGTAATTAAATCAAATTTTAATATTTTGCAGAGCGATGGGGTAATTTTGAAACTTCAAAAATACGAAAAAAAATTAACTTTAGTACAAGAAATGTTGTATATAGGTTCTTTTATACTGTACTTTAGATTTATTTTTGTCTCAGCTCAAAATTTCACTTCAAGTTGATTTCAGCTTTTCCTTCTTGATCAAATTTTCATATTTTACAATTCTATGGGTAATTTTTAATCTTCAAAACTCTTCAAAATTCAAAAAATGAACTTTAGCACTTGAAATTTTGAACCTGGGGTTCTTTTCGAATACACTCTCAATACCTATATTTTAGTTTCGAGCCAAAATTTTGTTTCAGATCGACACCTACTCTTATCATCTCAAAATAATTTCTTCGATTCGTCCCTTCTGAGCAAATTTACCCCTTATTTTCATAGGTAGCGTTACTAGTTCAGCTCTCAGGACACCACAAACGAAACTTTCACATCTCCTCTAAAATAACCATCTCATCATGAAATAGGAATTTTTATAGAAAATCTTCAATAAAAAAATATGCATCGTTGATCCAAACACACATTCTCTTATCTTACATAGAAATAGGTAAATAAATGTACAAAATAATCATCATTTACTCATTACTCATCCATTTCCACATCCTAAAAATACCTTCGAACAACATTACGACACGGGAGATAAAAACACTTAAGTACCTACCAAATACCCAAATATTTTCAACACGTAGGTAATATAAATTAACACGAGTTAAAAAAAACAGTCCAATATACCAGCAATATTCTAATTTATTCTCATTTCGTTTAAATTTATCAGCACACATGACAATGAAAGCAAACCACAAAAAAAGGCAAAAAAAAACACTCTGTGCTCGAAACACCACTGTACCATACCATAAGAAAAACAATACCCAAAAAGAACGAGCATCGTTGAATAAAAATTACCTAATTTTAATTTTAGGTACAAATCAACTTAGAGGAAAAGTATCATCAACAGCACAAGGTGTGTTAGTCTAGTTGACACAAATGAATAATTAAAATAATACCCCATATAAACGCTATCGCACATCCGACAGATTAATTTTTCTTCTTCGCTCGCATGTTTAAATTCCATTTACGATTCGTTCGTTTTTTGTGCCAGTTGGTGAAAGTTACTCGAAAATTTACTCATTTTAGTGACCTTTATGGTACCCAAGTACCTAATATTATTTTATTATTTCCAGATCGAAAATGAATTACGCTATTTTTTCGGTGGTGGTATATTTACAATTGGCAATCACACAATCCAGTACCAACGATTGCAATAATATCGAAACCAATAAATATTATTCGATCTCCGGAGATGCATATGTCGTGGGTAAGTACCCGAGATCTTTTCACATCATTTACGTCGATTTTTTTCTCAATTCTGGATCATTTTTCTAACCAAATTTTCCAATTTTTTTAGGATTTTTCGACGCCCATTCCGGCGAAAACTGCACCGATCAGAATCCTCATAATTTGCAGCAAATGTACGACGTAGCAGCGGTCGTTCGCGTGCTCAACAAAATTAAATATGTGCCCGGAATTTCTCTAGGTTGGTTTTTTTTTTAATTAAATATCGCAGCAATCAAAACTTAGGCAAGGTTTCGCGACACTGACATAAGTTTTTATTTTAATTACCTTTTTGGTATATTCCCACCTAACTCTAAGACACAACCAGAGAACTTTTTCTAATACCGAATTTTCATTTAGTTCTGCGAGATTATATTTAATGAAAACTCCTCATCACGCTCCCTCTGCTCTTTCGTTCCGTCGGTGGAATAAATTTCCTCGGCCTAAGTATCGTTATAACATATCCTGTAGCGATGCGCGTATGGCTGAAATTATAAATTAAATTACTTCGAATAATGTGTATCTTTGTAATAAGAAATGAACGCAGGAAAGCTCGTTAAATCCGTTATGTAACGTAGTCTTAGTTTACGCCCGTTAGCAAATTAAAAACCTTTTTTTTAGCGTATTTTTATAGCCAGGTTCTTTTTTTTTCCTCCTCGTTCTTTTTTTTTTTTTTGATTTAGATAAAATTCTTTTTAATTTCTATCTCGATAGATGACTGAAGGCGAGTAAACGAATTAGCTGCGTGGATTAGAGCACGTCTATAAATACTCGGATATTTTGTAGGGTACCTAGACCTACTAGGACAATTTTAATTAATTTTAATCGCCTACCTCGTCGTAATAAAAATCGATATCGGGCCCAGGCGTCTTTAAAAATTGATACATAACGTTAATGTTTTAATAGTTATCTATAGATACACCGTAAGCGTATTTTTATGCGATTTTAAAACGCCATCGATGGTTTTTCGCAGGTCTGTCTTTATACGATACGTGTACGTCGAAGGAAATCGCCGTAAAATCTTTTATATCATCTTTAGTCGATGCCGATTGCAATTTCACGTACAATTTGGGTAAGTATATTGATGGTAAAGTTATGGCTATATCCTGAATACCGCCCACTTGTTTATTTTTAAAAGGAAGAATTTGTTCAGAATGTATGTTGATTAGTTCTACGAGGAATCAGGATGAGGGGATCGCTAACTCTTGAGGAAAATTTCGATTGAGGTGATGAGGAAGGACTCAATTTTAATCATACGAGTACCAGAAACTTCAAAAAGGAAATCAGAATAAATTCTTATTCAGGGTTAACCAAAATTCGAATTTAGTTGGACTAGAATCTTTTAAAATTTGGATTCGAGGAATAATTCGAATCTAAAAAAGTTCATTATTTGAACCAGTCATTTTCAAAACAACGTATAACGTCTATTTTAGGCAATTTTTATGTTATTGTCGATTCCGATGGTATGTTGCACTCTCTATCGATTAAGCATGATACCACATACCACATTTCGTTGAGTCAGCCGTTTTGAAAATACAGCACTCATAACAGCACTAAAAAATTCCAAAATTTTCTGGTGGCTCTGAAACGTCTTAAAACCGCTTCCAATCGATTCAGGAGGTCGAAAATAGGGTATCTACCAATTTTCTCTCTTCTACCTCAATGTAGGTGGATTTTACGAATTTTTAATTTTTTTCCAAGTTCAGAACTCGTGAAGTTTTAGAAATACATTTTGTTCGTTAAATTGAACTTTTTACAGAGCTTTTGTCAAATTTCATCATTCCAAATATTTTTCCAACTTTAGAAGCCCTTCCGGTGAAATTTTAAACAACTTTTATGATTGAAAATGACGGTCATTTGCAAAACAACAACTTTTATGGTCAAAAATAACGGCCATTTGCAAAACAACGTAAGTCCATGAACTTCATTGGGCTGTAAATCAATCATGTTGACACTTTGAAAATCGAAATTGACCCAAAAGGTGTATTTTTGCATCCTCTTTCCATTTCTGGCATTGATTTCTACCATACCGTAAGCGATTTTTCTTGAAAATATTTTTTGTTGCTCCTGAAAAATTTACTTCTTTGGCGTTACGTTGTTTTGCAAATGACTGGTTCAAATGATTTTCCCTGGCTTTTGCAAGTTTTCCAAACCAATTTTTCCAATTTTCCAGTCCTTTTACATTATGCTATTTATGAAGCTCGGAGGGAGGAGGAATTTCAAATTCTCTCACGTGATAATGGTCAAATACATTCGTACTTACGTTATTTCCAAACAAAATGGGTTTCATATGTCTGAAATTTTTCAAGGTGTCTTGCAGGATTGTGAAAATAACTAAGAAATATGACTTTTTCGTTCAAGTATGAGCTTTTTTTGAAAAGAAAAAAATTTTAAAGAGGAAGTGAAATCATTCATATCAATTTTTTTCTTTTTTCAAAGGGTTTGAGTGAATTTCAAAAATAATTTTCTATTCAATTTGTTTCCGAAAAGCAGAATTTGACCAGCCCGATCGAAACGTAGACAAAATTCCCTAGGAAAAGTATGTTTGACACCAAAAAATGAGTACTTATTTTTTAAAAACAATTTACAAGTTATTTTTGGCCTTGAGAAAAATTAAAAAAATTACATATTTTTAGTCAAAAGTATGACTTTATGACCTAAAATCGAAAGTATTAGGTAAGTATTTTGTATTTTTGTATGACTGTTATGCCCAAGCGAAGCGAGGGAATTTTTTTTAAAACGTGCATTCAAGTATTATTTTTTTTGTTCAATATGTTAAGCAAATGCCAAATAAGTTAGGTACCTACATTAAAAAATGATGGTATAATTTGACCCGAGCAAAGCGATAGCAAAAAAATTATAATAAAATGAGTAGAAAATACTTTACAAATGATTCATCTTTCTTCTGGATTTTTACAAAAATCCAGCGATAATTTCAAAATTCCCTGATTTTTTTCAGACTCTCAAAATTCCCGGACTTTTCCAGGTTTTCGAGAAAGTGGACCTGATCCGAATTTGAATCCGTTAATCCAACTTTTTTTTTCAATGAGTTAAAAACTTGAAATATAAGATTAACCCATAAAAAAAATTTACTTTACGTTCTTTTTTAACAGCAAGTGAAACAAAGGAAGATAGCAGATCACTTGAACGAACAATAATTAAAGCTAAATAAAAGGAACAGAAAACGAAAACGTAGAAAAAATTAATTGAAAAAAAAACCGTTGGATTCGTGGTTTCAAATCGAATTCGAATCCAAAAAAAAAATGATGATCTGCGTATCCAGACTCGAATAACATTTTATAGTGGATTCGTCGTGAAACCTGCTCTTACAAGGGTCTAAAAATTCAAAAACCGTTTAAACTTATTTTCATTGTAAAGGTGCTTCAGCGAAGCTGTGTAACACAAAAATGAAAATAGGACCAAAATAAAATTTCAAAAAAAAAATCTACAGATTGAAACCACATTTAAAAATTAGGAAATTATAGTTCTAATCCTACATAATTTTCTCAGAAATGGTAATATTTGCAGATACATTTTTCTAAAAATTGATCGAAAAATGGAAGGTGGTTAAAGAATTTGGACGAATTGGCATTTTCCTCATTTTTTGGTAGGTACATATGTATTTTCAAAAGATGGTTATTTCAAGATTTGTAAAAACACTTTCAGTATATTACTAAAGATATTTTAAATGAATGGTCATTTTCCCAGAAAATTACAGGGTTTGAAAAAATACAGGGACATCGATTCCTTGAAATTTCATGAGTACGTAAATGTTATTCAAAGTTCTTCACCTTTAGGAATAAATAAAATCAAATAGCAAAGCATAACAAAAAAGTACGTCCCATACTCTCTCAATTATAAATCAGTGAAAATTACCGAAAATCACTGAGAAACAGTCAGAATTGCAGCACAGGAGAAAATCAGTGAAATTTTTTTCACTGAAAACAAATCAGTTAAAGAAAATCACTGGAAATCAGTAAAAATTCACTAAAAACCCAGTGATATTTATGAAATTTACTGAAAAATCTGTGAAATTCTTTGAATGATCGGTGAAAAATCACTGAAAATCAGTGAATTTCACTGATTTTTCCTGTGCTGCAATTCTGACTGTTTATCAGTGATTTTTCACTGATTCGGAATGAGAGAGTACATGATGCTAAAACCGTCCAGTGCCATTTTTTTTCAAAATTGAGATTTTTCGTGTTTAAAATTTAATAAATCAAGCTGAATCGATTAAGATTATAAAAAAAATTAAATAATTAATTTAAATCTCAATCCAGTGGATTTTAAAATTTGCCAAGTCCATAACCTTAATGTTTAGTTTGTTACGGTTTTCAGCTTTCCTGTAAGAAAATCAATTTGGGCGGTTTTAGCATGAGTTGGACAAAAAATTCAAAAAAAAAAATTCAAAATGGCTTCGAAAGGATTTTCAAGTCTTCTAAATAAATTTTTTGGATATTTTAACCCAAAATCCAAAAGTTGATTCTCGGGATAGGGAAATACAATCGAAATTGAAAAATTTTCAACTTCATCAATCAACCTATCAAAATTTCATGTCTTCTGACCCTTGAATCTATTTCTGGGATTCTTTCCAAACTAATTTAATTTTAATTTCCTGAAAAATTTATGTACCTTCCTCGACTTTTGATATTTGCATTAATATTTTCAACTTTCTGTTCTTTTTCTTCAGTTTTGAAAAGAAATTTAATGATGTGAAATATGCACTTTGTCTTAAAAAGTTTTAAATCATCTAAAATACTGAGTAGACCCTTTTCGTCGCAGAGCCGTATGTATTCGTGTTAAATTAGATTAAAAATTAATTTAGATGCCCTCAAAAAATTAATTTTGATGTCTTACGAAATGAAGTAGAAATGATTTCAATTTTGGCCTACCCCATAAATGAATTATAAACATCAATTTTAAAAACCAGTTCTGCTTTCGAAGTCATTTTTAAAAAATTTTAGAATCAATTTTTTTCTTTTTTACCCTCTTACGTTTCATAAATTAATTTGGCTCACTCCTTCCCCGAAAATGGAAAATTGAAAAAAAAATTCAAGGAAATGCAATATTCAACATTTGATGAGAGGAATGAAATTATATCTTCAAATTTTTCACCTCACGCCCTTTTCTCCCCCACCCTTCATCCCATTGATATTGTCAAAAAGCAAAGGGGAGGGAGAAAACTGAAGAAATTTGACTGAGATGAAAGCGATATATAATGTACCTACTCGACGAGGGGAGTAAAATGGAATTTTCAAATTTTTCCATGCTCCCTTCTTTTTTCTCCCATCCTCCATCTTTTTGATATTTAAAAAAATCGGAGAGAAGAAAAATGAAAAAATTCAACTCGAAGGAAAGAGATAATTTAGGGGAATCGAATGCTGCAAATTCTAAACCTCGTATCTTTTTTGTGTGTTTTTGGCACTTTTTAAAATTCAGGTTACACAGACTATAAATTTTGCACTTCTTAAAAAATTAGTTCAAAATTGGGCGGAATTATATAAAATGACCAAAAAAATAGGTCACTCCTCAAAAAATTTATAAATAATTGCTCACAATAGCGTGAAATTTTTTTAAATGCTCATAAAAATTCCGACTTGAACCTTTTCACTTAAGTAACATTTGCAGAAAAAAAAAAATAGTTCACAAAACATTGAAATAATATGCTCGAAAAATGATAATTTTGAAACATCCCCACAGGATCGCATTTTTAAAAGAAATCGTAATGAAATAAGAGCACCACAGAAATAATTTTCAGTTGAGAGAGGGAATATTCGAGTTCATTATACCCATACCCCATACCTTTCAAAAACGAAAATCGACCAATATACTTGATTCAATTTCAACCAACACAACATTAAATTCTACCTCATTAGCGAGATGAACGCGAAAAATTGATTTTCCGAATACCCCTCCTCTTCTTCCCCACCCAATTCTCTCGTTGCTTAAAAGGCTTCTAATCATCGACAACTTTCCATGTTGGTTAAGGTGGTGTCCTTGGCCATCAGACTATTAATTCAATTCGATAAATTTTTTCACCAAATCGGGCTTTTCACAGCAAAATATACATTTGTCGGATAAGTTGCATAATGCAGCCTGAATTATTCATATCGACAAGTGTTCGATGTATTGCATAAGCAGTTTGCCCGAAATACGAATTTCACAAAATCAGCTCCATTGTCCACTGTCCACCAACTGATTCTTTTTTTCATCTACACACAAAAAATAGATACTCTTAAATATCCAATTTCAATTATTTTAGGTCATTTCCCACCACATGCATCACTGGGTGTCCACTATATTTCAGAAATGATTTTCCCTGACTTTTCCAGGTTTTCCAGACCAATTTTTCGAATTTTTCCAGACCTTATAATTATTATATTCGTAAACCAGAGAGGAGGGGGGGGGGTGTAATTTTTTCGCGTGATGTACTTACATCCCGAAATTTTGTATAAAATTGATATAAAATGCATTAGGGTCTAACGATTTTTTTTTCAAAATCACTACATACTTTTTACGAGATCTTTAGATGCCCCTCTTCGGGTCAAAAAAAATTCAAATTCAATCCTGAAAAATTTTCCGCCTATCTTTGAAAATTTGAATTTATTACCTACAGAAAAAAATTTAAATAAAAAAGAAAAACCAAGTATTCCAACCAAAGTGGTATAGATAAAACAAGTGTATGCACTCCCATAAGCCGCCGTGTTCTGGCCGTGGCGCGAAAGTATGTTAGAGTTAATTTATCCCACTACAGCGTTGACTACCAATTGCGATGGAAAATTACATTGGTTTAAATGGGAGAATGTGCATCTCAAAATTTTTGAATCGTTAAGGAGGGTAATTTTCATAATATATAGATTCAATCTTATGTAAAATTCACCGAGCTTTCCGATGGTGTAATTACTTTTTGATTTTGTGCGATAGTTTTCGAAAAAAATTGAGATAAACAGCAAGGTGTTGTAGATTGTAGACTAGATTTTTCAGGTTTTTTTATTGTTTATTTCAATTTTTTTGAAAACTATCGCACATAATCAAAAAGTAATTACACCATCGGAAAGCTCGGTGAATTTTACATAAGATCGAATCTAAAAATTATGAAAATTACCCTCCTTAACGATTCAAAAATTTTGAGATGCACATTCTCCCATTTAAACCAATGTAATTTTCCATCGCAATAGACTGCCAGCGCTGCAGGCGGATAGTTTAGCTCTAACATAGATTTCCGTCAAGGTCATTTCAGAGTGCGTACACTTGTTTTATCTATACCACTTTGATTCCAACGCAAAATTAAGTTTTGAAAAATGAAAAAAAATATGCCAGTATGTCTACCACATTGAGCGAATAAAAATTCGAATTTTTCCAGGCTAAAAATTCAAAATTTTCTTCACATTTCATTCCCCTCTCCCCCTCCAAAATGAAAAACACTTGTCTCAAATTTATAAATTCACGCAATCCCTTGCAATTTTTTAGTTTGTACCAATAAATAAAAAAGTGAATGAGAAAGTAAAATATAAATTATTTTATGGAAATAAATAAATGTGTTGAGCCCGAGCGAAGCGAGGGGGAAAATTTTTGCGAAAAAAGATCTTCAAAAGATGAAAATTCACCACTTTTCCCTCATTCATGTTTTCCAAAACATGGCCAATAATTTCGATTTCTGTTCCATTCCCTCCCTTTTTTTTCAACATCGTGGTTAAGGGCATCATGACATTTCTTTCTCATTACAGCTCATTAAAAAGTAAGTTTCCAAAAAACTTAAGATTAAAAATAAATTCTGCAGAAAGAAAGAGTGTAAATTACCCCGAGCGTAGCAAGGCAATTTTTTTTGGATAATTCATAGTTCAATGGATAAAGACATGCATTTGTAATATCAATTTATTGTACATTACAACCGACAAAAAATTATGAAGAAAACAATAATTGGATAAAAGATGTAATAATTTGGACCGAGCGGAGCGAGGGCGAAATTTTTTGAAAAATTTATAATAAAATAAGCAAAAAAACATTTTTTTAAAAATGATTTACATTTTTTTTGGATTTTTGAAAAATTCCAGAGAAAATTCCAAAATTCCCTGACTTTTCTCTGACTTTTCCCGGTTTTCCAGAGAATGGACACCATGACTGTCCATAAATTTTTCTCACAATAATGATCAATTTTCTTAAAAAAAACTTCGCCAAACGCACCAATCTGCCAAATTTTCCACTACATAAAAATAAACGAAAAGAACGACCAGACTGATTAAAAAACCCACGACTTTAGTCGGTCTCTGGCGAGAGACTGGCTAAAGTCTTCATTCAATTAGAAGATAATTTACTCCAATAGTTTTTGCTTTTCGTTTGGTCAATTAGAGGTATAAAGTTTAAAGTAGAGATGGACTCGCTCCAGAGATTCGAGAGGTTTTCACCACAACGTGGCACGTCTTCACTCGAGATTTTCATCAAGTTCATAACTAATACTACTGCTGGTTGTTTAGCGTTGATATTGTATTTATGTATACCAACATCGTTATGACATTTCGATTCGATTCGCAGCCTGTCGTGAATTTTCTTACAGTAACTTTTTATCGAGCTATGTTGAAACTTACTAATTCCCCCAGAGATGAAATAGTTATTACTTTTGTTTCTTTATTTCCTTATTTTTGTTACGAACAGGGGTACTTAGCACGAGTTCGGCGGCGTCGATGATTCGTAATTTAACTGTCGTGAAAAATATACCAATTTTTAGCTTGGATTTTAACCCGGATACGAATATTTTATTGGAAATCGCAGCCAAATTACTTTTGGAATTGGAATTTTATAATATCGACTTGGTTATATTTCCGTCGAGCGGGTTGTTGAGTCGGTTCGATAATATTACAATGAGTAAGAACATTTGCGTGAAAGAATCGACGCTGTTTTCACATTATCATGGGTACGTAAGTATTCGATTTTTAGCAATTTAATTTGATTACAGATGCTTGTAAGCTTCGTTGATTTCAAGTGAACACGACGAGAGCGTAACTTTTCCCAGTAAAATACGTGGAAAAAGCTCGTACAACGTTTGATATTGAATATAAATTGAAAATTTATCGAGAAATTAGCGCTCTTTTTATTTTATACGAAAATGCAATCGAGTCGACGTGAAATTACTGAATAGGGTTTAATATTGAATTTTAATGGATATTTATTATATCAGCGAATCGAGTATAAGATTAACTGAAACTAACGAGGTTGTTTCACTAGATTAATTGATAATTTCACCTGAAACAGAGACAGATTTTATCTACTCGAAATTGGAAACGGTGATTTTTTTCATAATCATCATTTATCACGGTCATTTATGGAATGAATGGTTTATATCGAAACGAACGTTAACTGGTTGAATTTTCATTTACAGATCATGTCCGGAAACCGATGAAATTGTGGTTATTGCGATAACGTCTTCGGAAATGAGCTTTTTATTGAAATTAGAAATGGATTGTTTATCAACGTTCGTGATAATTATTCTAGAAAACGACATCGATTTATCATCAATTACAGGTAAATATTTGAAATTGCCAATCACATTAAAACCAGGTATGAAGGGGAACTTGGGAGAGAAAAGTACCCCATTTCGAATCGATTCGACTGTCACAAAATGACATAAATTTCACATTTCATGGATTCGCGTCGAGGACTCTCCGAGTGGAAAAAATACGAAATAATTTCCGATTTTCCATATCGCCAAATAAAATAAACGAATGGGATCTTTTTTTTCGCGTGTGTACATTAAACCCGTTATTCATTTTAGATTACGGGTTGGGTATGAAGGTATATGAAAAAATATTCCAAACGAGAAATCAATCTCCGCCATAGGATAAAATGTACATATACGTGGGAGCATATCACTCAAACTTGAATTCACGTGTCATCGTTTCGTTGGAATTTGATAAATGTAATTTTATCCCGTAAACTCGAATCCGTAGGGTGTTTGGACTCCGAGGTAGCAAAAGTGGTTCTTAATTTTATTAACGTACGAAGCTCGAGAAATCAAAATGTTCGAAAATTCGTTTTTATTGGATTTTGATTGATGGATAAATTGGAGTTGACAAAATTAAATTCATATTTTTTAAATTGAAATAAAACATAAAAAGTAATTATTTTCGAGTTCTCGGTACATATATATTTTTTAATTTCTGGGAGGGGGAAGGGGGGATCTGAAAAACAAATACCTGAACCCGAAGATCACATTCAGTGCTTGAAAAAAAATTATCAACAATTTTTCCAATTGAAAATTTGAAAGCCAGAAACTCCCAAATTCAGAATTGTGGACCTCCCACTTCCATTGAATGCCAAATGTGTTGAAGTCATTCAGGTTACTCAGAGGAAAAGTGACCCATCAGAACAAATACCCTCGGATCACATTAGGAACTTGAAAAAAATAATTGAAAAATTTTCCAATTGAAAACCAGAAACCTCGTGAATGTTCCACTTTCACTGAATGTCACCTGTCCTGAGGTCACGCGACCCAAAGGTTAAATTACTCAACATGAGTTAGAATTTTATAAGATTCAGATGATGAAGTGTTACATGAGAAAAAACTTTTAGAAATAATTTTTCAATAGTCAAATTAATACCTAATTTCATGACTAAAGGTCATTATGATTAAGGTCACTAACTTTAGAATTTGACAATAAATTTAAATTAGATACATCAAATATTTAAAGTCACCTGAACAAATGATTTAATTACTTAAAGGTAACATCATTAATTTATATCGTGGTTCCAATGTTCCAAGTTCTCACGACTCAAACATCGGATGACCTTGCTTAGGTCAAGTGGCATTGAAGGAAGAAAAAGTGATATAATAACTTCATAATAAAATTCTCGATCAAAAAATCCATCCAAACTAAAAAATCAACGACTAGGTTATACCACCAACTTGAGTGGTTTAGATAGTTTAAGGTCATGTGAATAGAAAATCAAATATCCTAGGTAAGGTCGTATGACCTTTGGAGTTGAAAAATCCAGAGTTACACATTATATTGAAGTTCAATTTTTTATCCAATTTGATAATTGCAAAAAAGTAGGTACAATAATCCAAAGGTGAAAGCCCGAGTGCCACTTGACCCTAGATCACACAACTTATGACTATGAGGTTTAGTATACCTAAGTTAATGATGGAAGTTACATAATAAAACTTGATCATTCACGCGATTTGGCCATTACATTGAATTTTGAGGTCTGATGACCCAAAGGTCTAAACCAAAGTGTCTCCTGACCCCAAGGTCGTTCAACCTTCAAAGTTTGGTACACTCGAGTCAAGTAAAAAAGTACATAATCAAAAATGATTCCCCTAATGATTTAAAAATTAAAAATTGTATCAATTCAAGGTGTGACGACCTATAGGATTAAACCAAAATGCCACTTGACCTCAGGCCATTCAATTTTTGGGGTTTAGTATACCCGAGTCAACAATAAGGAGTAATACCATGAAAATTACTTGATCATATGATATGGCAATATGCAATGTGAATTTGAGGTTAGATGATCTAAAGGTCTAAAGTGCCATTTGACCCTAAGGTTGTTCCACCCTTGAGTTTTGGTACACTCGAATCAGTAATAGGAAGTTACATAATAAAAATCAATTGATTATGTATTTTTAATTAGAACCATGTGAGATGATCTTAAAGTTTAAACTCGAGTGCCACTTGACCTTACATTATTTATTCAGTGTTTGCGGTTTGACATAGCTAAGATATTGTATAATGATTAATGAATACATATTCAATTTGTCATGTCATCTGGTAATTAGGTACATGAATTTAAGATCTGCAAACCTGGGAGTGAAAGTCACAATGCCACTTGACTTGAACCAAGGTCATTTAAACCTTTAGGTTAGGTAATTTGGCACACTCGAGTTAAAAATAGGAAAGGGTAAAAAGTGATTCATAATGTGATTCGGAAATCACACCTTAAGGTTTGATGATCTGGAAATGAAATTCGAGATGCCACTTGACCCCAGGTGTCTCAACCTTTAGGATTTGGAATATTCATATTTCAATAGTAAACAATTACACAATAAAAATTGATTTATGGCGAGATTTTGCAAATTAATTGTACAAGAATTTGAAACTTGATGACCTGAATGTTTGAACTCAAATGCCACTTGACCCAAGGTCACTTGACCTTTAGGATTTGGTAATTTGGTACACCCCAGTTGATAATAGAAAAAGGCAAAGTGATCCACAATGTGATTCGGAAATCACACAAATTTAAGGTTTGATGATTCTCAAGAGTCACTTGACCCCAGATAATTTGACCTTTGAGGTTTGTCACACTTTGGTCAAAAAGAGAACGTTACAGAATAACGAAGATTAATCACAAAATTTCATAATTTTTCAAATTCGAGATTTGATGATCTGAAGGTTTGAACCAAAGTGTCACCTGACCTCGAGGTCGTTAACCTTCACTCAGGTATACATAAAACTAGAAAGTCATTCAATTAATAGCAAGATAATTAAAAAATCAATTTGCAACCTTCAATTTCAATTATCTTAATTTTTTAGTCACATGACCCTGGACGTGACCCTGCTGACATTAAATTTCAATCAAGTGACTAAGTATGTGTTGTCTAACCTTTTATAGGTAATTCAAAAATTATCTTAATCAAAAACTGATGAACCTTTAAATTATACTATGATCCAAAAATCAAATAATTTAAAGGTCTGAAGACCTCAGGAAAGGTTAAATGACCCAAGGTCAAATGAAATCTCAACTCATTTACTTTCTAATTAGGTACTTGTAATTTCACACTCGATAAAAAATCTGTCAATTACATATACTTATAATCATTTTTTTCATTTTTCAGAAAATTTACTGTTGCACAACGTCTACTTGGTAATCCCATCTACAATTTGGCCAGAATTCGATATCTCAGTCGAAGACAACTTCGAATCGATCGTATCTCTAATCGAAGACAACTTATTGCACTCAAACGTCACCATGAACTTCATTCGAACAGCATCGACAGTCATCTCAGTAGTCGACCACTTCAAATCAAAACTCGCCAGCGAATGTGAAAACACAACCACAACTCTATGCTCCAATCTGACAAATTTCAAAAAAAGCGACGAAAACGTAATTTCACACGGACTCAGCAACGTATCCGATTTACTCGGGGTAGATGATCGTAACGTCTTACACTTTTTAATCCTCCGGCTCAATTTAAACCACGTCGAATCTTTCGGCAAAGTGAGAATATTCAATAACGAGGTATTAATCGAATTCGCCAATAAGGCCACCCACAGTGAAACAAATCCCTGCGATTTGGACGTGGAAAATTGCAAAAATTGTTCCAATTTTTTGGATTATAATCGCGATATACAAAGCCATACGACAATGTTAAACGTAGTCGATGTAGTTCCTCTGAGGCTAAGATCAAATGGCTGGGTATCCTCGGTTCTCACAATTTGCATTATCGGCCTTATATCGTGTTTTTGCGTGTTGGCATTCATCATAGTACGAATATACAAAGAAGATATCTTAGAAGGTAATCCGTGTTCAACATTTTTACTCATAGTAGCCACCGTGCTAACGTATTTAACGGTGATACCGTTTTGCGTCGAGTTATCCGAGAGAAAAGCACTATGCGCTGTGAAACTTTTCAGCTCGAGTTTTTGCTACTGCTTCATTTTCTCCATTATATTATCTCGCGTACTCATGATTTTAACGTGCGACTACAATGGTAGCTTTATGAGCCATATAAACGGTTACTTGCAAAGTTTCTTGTGTTTTTTCATGTTCGCCGTGCAAGTGGCGTTGATAATGGAATTTTGGATTTTCGGATGGGTCCTTTCGGATGTGGATTATTGCTCGAAATTCATGAATACTAATTTATTCCTTTCTTACATGATGTACGATACGTTTCTGTTGATACTTATCGCCGCGCTCGTACCGTTAGTTACCAAGAGCCGGCGAAATTATAAGGAAGGTTTGACTTTCACCGTTGTCACCGTGTGCTTTATTATAATTTGGATTTCGTGGAGTTTCGCATATTTTGTCGCCTCTCCCGAATGGAAAGATTTCTGCGTAGCTTTCGGCCTGACCGGCACAGCCACTTCTGTCGTCATTTGTATATTCATACCCCGAACGTACCTAATTGTCACTGGTATCGTCCGAGATCGAATTACCAGCGCTATTCCGACCACCGTTTCTAATATAGTCGATATGAATTATAGGTCTACCCAGGCTTTATACGATAGCGTTGATTTAGAGAGGCAAAAGAAAGGAGAATGTAATATGGGATATTACGATGATCCTAATGGGTCTAGTTCCACTTCTAGATTAGAAGTACCTTTGCCTGTCAGGAAAAAATCGCTTGTGTCAACTCATAGCATGGAAAATAATTACGAAAGCTGTGATATACCCGATTGCAATCAAAAAATTACTAAGTTTTAAGCCAGTCAAATTTTTTTTCAAAAGCTCGTGCTCCAAATTTGAATTTTTTTGGTCTTTGTAACTCACACAAATCAAATTCTGCGGTGAACTTCGGAAATAGAATTTTTTGGCCAAAAAATCACAACTTTGATGCACGAAGAAGCTACAAATGAGGTATTATAATTTTCAACGTGAAAAATAATTCATTGCGGATCATGAATAGTAAGAAAGTATTTAAAGTTGGTGGGAAAAATTTGAAAAAATTGAGTATGGATTTTCCATCTATGATATCTTCATTGAATATGTCCAACCAGTGGCGTAAATACGGGGGGGGGACAACCCCCCCCCCCAGAAGCCCTTCAAAAATGAATTTTTTATTCGAAAGTGTTTGTGATCATAAAACCATATTTTTTCGATAGCAATAACGTATATTCTACAAAAAAATTTTGCCCTCGCTTCGCTCGGGCTGAGTTTGCTACTTTCCTAACTTCATTAAAAATCAAAATCACCTCAATTTATCTACTTTTGAAACATTTTCTCACAACAATTTTTTGAATTCAACGCAAGAAAACTTTTCATGTCAGTTTTTCACAACCCTCTCCCTTTTGCTTTTCTTTGTTATGTAATAAAAACTGATAATTGAACGTTGAAAAATGTACCTGTGGCGTCGGAAAATGGAGTTAGAGGAGTACGTTGTACTCCCGAAATTGCGACCAGGGTACAAAATATCAAATGTACTTCCTCCTCCCAAATTACATCACGTAGGGATTTTCAAAGCATTAAAACGCGAATAAATGTCTTTTTTTGGACATTAAAAACCAAATTTTTTCAAAGCTTGGCCCTCGCTTCGCTCGGGCATGATCAGAATCACAATTATATCATCTATTTAAGACGACGTGCGAAAAAAGGCTCCCTTTTACCCCCCCCCCCCCAATCCTTCTGGTATTCCAAATCTCCATACCCAATTTTTACCCTCCCAAAAAAAGCTCCCGACGCCACTATATCTCAGACCCCCCCCCCCAGAAGGGACGTCCAGTTACGCTACTGTGTCCAACCCCAGATTTCTTGCTCACACTTGAAAAAAAAAATCTAGGGAATTACTAAGTAATTTGTTTGGCCTACCCTATGGACCAAAAGCCAAACCTACCAAAAATAGGCCGAAATAATTCAAAGCTGTAACCTGTCCCAAAAGTTAATGTTGAGCCTCTATTTCGAAAACCACCAGTCTGCCGATTTGCAGCATTGCAGCTACTGCTGTTAAGCACAGCGAAAGCTCGAAAGTTCACAATTTTCAAGAACTTTCGACCGAAAACATTGATGGTCGAAATTGATGTCAAATTAGAGGATTTTTTGAGCTGAATCCGAATATGTGGGTCTGCCGACTCCTAAATTCTGTCAGAGTTAGCAAGAAAAATTCACAGATTTTTGGTAAAATTTTCATAAAAGTCGCACAATTAGGTTGATTTATAAATGCCTGGTTCTAAGAATCTAGTAACAAGGGAGGTATCTCAACTCAAAGTAAAAATCGAAAGTACATCATAAAGAACTTCATTATCTAAAATTTCAGGTGCTGAAGTTCATTTTCCGAATTTTGGTGAATTTTTGAAATCTTAAATTTAATTTATCGCCCAGCAAAATATGAAAATTTGATTGAATCAACGAGACCTTCCTAATCGATTGGGAGCGGTTACGAGACGTTTCGGAGCCTCCAGAAAATTTTGGAATTTTCCAACACTAGAGAAAAGCTTATAAAAATGGACCATATGAGGAGCTTGGTATCAAAGTGAGACAAGCGCCAGTGACACTCTACGACAAAAGGGACCTTATGTGTCAGAATTTTTTTTTCCATTTCTTGTTCTCTAACTGTTGGAGAACAAAATCTGTTAAGAAAATTAGAAAAAAATTTCTGACACATAAGGTCCCTTTTGTCGTAGAGTGTCACTGGCGCTTGTCTCACTTTGATACCAAGCTCCTCATATGAATTTTAGCACTTATAATCGCGGATTACTCATATTGGTGACCTATTTGATCGATTAAAGCACAATTTTCCAAAATTCGTAATTTTGAATTCAAATTCACATTTATGGGCAAAAAATTTTTCTAGAAAATTTTTTACAAAACGCCCACAGCGATTGAAAATAAAGCAGGATGCAAACATTGTTTTTAAACGCGAATTCCTTGAAAAAGTCATATGCTTCAATTGATATTCTTGAGTTATTTTTTTCAGAATATCATTTTTTTTGCTTTAATTTTCAGGTAAAATATCAAAAATATTAAAAATTTGCCCAAAAAAATTGGCAAATCAACTAAGCCAGCAGAAATTATGAATACGAAGGTTTTAGAACTCCTCTTTCTAAAAATTTCACATTTACAGCGTTACTGGAGGTGCTGGCGTGCTCGAGCACCTACAGGGATTTTTTCGTAGGTGCTCTGCACTTGCGGGGATTTTTCAACAGTTGCTGTTAAGAAATCCCAAAATCTACAAAAATTTTGAAACTCAATCACAACGGTACCAAATTTTCTAAAAAAATTAGAAATTTCATACCTAACTGAAATCCAGGAATGAAAAGCCGTAAAATAAAACTTCTGCTTTTGGCTTTCGGCTGAAAATTTCAAAAATAAAACTTTAGAATTGAGCTAATAGCTTTTTGATTCATACAGCTAGCTTTTGGCTAGCTTTCAGCTTTCTCTCATTTCATCCTTTAGCATAAGTAAATGTGAACAAACGATTTGCAGCACCTTCACAACACAATGATAAAAACCATCGTTTATGTCTGTAATATTTTCTCAAAATTTTTATTTTTTCAGGTTTCAAATTTTTTTCTTAAAATTTCAATTTATTTGACTCTAAAAAAAGTGTTCCCACTCTTGAAATTTCTTCCTCAAAATTTTTTTTTAGCTCCAAGATTTTTTTCAAGTTTCATTCCCCAACATTTATTCATTAGCTACTGATATTTATATCAACTATCAAGTGTATAAAATTCCATTCTTTGATTTGAAAATGTTTAAAAACTTAACATTCTCTCGAATTTTTTCACCCTAGTTTTCTTTAAATTTTTTCCGGCTCAAATTTTTTCAAAATTTTTTTATTCTAAATATTTCAGTGCAGGAAAAAAATTTAAGAAAAAATTCTGAGCTGGGAAAATTGGGATTTTGAAAAAGAAATTTCAAGAGCTGCAAAAATTAAAATTTTGAGAAAAATTTCAATAGCTAAACAAGTTTGAGAAAATATTTAACATTGAAAAAAAATTCCAAAGTTGTAAAAAAATACCAGAGTTGAAAAATTTGTTGACCTGAGAAAAAATTGGAGGGAGAAAAATTTCAGAGTTGATAAAAAATTTTATTTTACATGAAAAAATTATAGAGTTGGAAAATATTTTTGGGAAAAATTGTTAGAGTTGAAAAATATCCTCGTCCCCACCCCGGGCTCCTCCTACCAGAGTGTGAGCTGAGCACCTACGGAGAAAAAAATAATCCGCCGGCTCTGGGTATATCTAACTCGAAAAATTTGACCAAAAAATCCATGATTTTTCATCATGTCTTTATTGCTTGCATTTTGCTCCCATGGCATTTTGCATCCTGCCCCACCCATGGGGCAGGATGCAAAGAAAGAGAAAAAAATTGTAAAGTAGAGGTATCCACCAAAATAGGGCTTTCCTCGGCGAGATGAAAGGAAAATGTTTGAACTTCAATATCTTGCAAAAATCAGACGATTTGACATATTTTCAAGCAATAGGTTGCCACCCTACGATTCATGACAACAACAGATACATTCATGAAAACTGGAACCTTCATGAATACAGGTACCACCTCCCAATCACTAATGAAAAAAATATTGTCACAATCGAGTTCTGCAACCTATAGAAAACGTATATTTTGATCGATCACATGCCCATATGCATGAGTTTGTTGATGCTACCCTAGATCCCTACGCCCCCCCCCCTCAAAATATAAAAATTTAGTGAAATTTTGAATTTGAAAAGTCATTTCTATTCTTGAGTAATGCTTAGAACTATTTATGAATCCCTTTCATTTCAACTCAATTATGCGACTTTTATGAGAATTTTACCTAAAATCTGTGAATTTTTCGAATTTTCTCCCCCTTTTACCCAGTCTGCCAACCTTTCGACAGCACTTAGGGTTTGTCAGACCTACATATTCGGATTCGACGTGAAAAATCCTGCAATTTGACACCTGTTTCGACCATCAATGTTTTTCGCCGAAAGTTTGTAAAAATTGTGGACTTTTGAGCTTTGCTGTGCTTAAAAGCAGCAGCTACAGATTGTCAGATTGATGGTTTTCGAAATAGGGGTTCATACACTAACTTTTGGAGCAGGTCCTAACTTTCAATTATTGCAGCCCATTTTCGGTAGGTTTTGGTTCTTGGACAGTTATGAGTAAAATGAAAGATTCGCGAAAAATGGGATCCTATTTTGGATACCCAATGGATACGATTTAGTAATATAAGTGATTCAATGTATCTTATTATTAGATATCAATTTTTGTGCATTTTTCCTACTTCTAGTCAATCTTCTCTAGTCATAAGTTATACTTATCAAAGTTTTATAGAATTTTTTTATGAATATCAATTAAATATTTTTTTATAAACATTTGTTTTCATATAATTTTCCAAATTTAATTGGTAAAGTATACTTCTGCAGGTAACAGTCTTTTTGGTACTGAGGGAGAGGAACGAGGGAAGGGGTAAAATAAATATTAATAATTTATAACTAGGTACAAGTTTCCAGAACCCAAAGTGCAAAAACAACACAGAATCGGGCGAGTAATAATTACAAAATTTATCTTTCGCTTACAATGCACGTAATTTGGCAACGCAGCTACATAAAATTACACTCGGAATTCGAATAATTAGCGGGTGTACCTACGCCGATAAAATATTAACGCTGAAAATTGAATTTTCCGCTATTGTAACTTACACAAGCTAAAATGTACGCCGGTAATTTATGTTTATCTAAACGTATGTACTATTTGATATTTCGGAACCTCTGGTATATCGATAGGGGATGAATTCGTCGTATACCAAATTTGAAAATTGTAGCACCGTTTTCGGTTTCCGATAACCGTTTCGAAGTAAATTCGTGGGATGCTCCTTAATGTTTATTTTATCAGTCGCTATCTTCGGAGTTACCCAGCGAATGATAATTTCGGTTTACTTTTACCGAAATTAATTTCATTGGTTCGCCTATTGGCTCGTAAGGCGTTTCGTAAGTTTCGGATTTTTCTGCCTGGAAATTGAAAACATGTAGTCAGGTTTTGTTTATTTTTTCACGTATGACGTAAGCTTTGTAAATGCTTGACTATTGAACAGCCATTTCTCCTCAAGGGAGTATAAATAGGGTTGAAGTTTAAAAATTCCACCATCATTTTTCAATGTTTTTCCAAATGGAACTATTCGAGGTATTCGATTTTTGGGAAGAGTAGATTTTAAAATTCTCGTGGTCAAAATTACAGAGGTTCAAGTTTATTTTTAAATTTTGGTGAAATTTTACCTCAACTTTGAAAATCGTATTTTCAGCAAAATGTGATATTTTCGAAAAAAAAGAAAGTATCAATAATTAATCATTAGAATTAATGAAAATAAAAATTTCAAGTTAATAGCGACCTTTTGATCCAATTTTCATTAGTTTGAATGCAAAAGTACTTTTTTTTTCAAAAACACCTAATTTTTGCTGAAAAATTCAAGTCAATTTAATTTTAGGGGTGACTAAAATCATTTTTGCGTAAAATCTAAATTTGTGTTATTGTTGGAAAAGAGAGGCTAAGACTAAGAATAGAAAAATAAAAATTTTCTGATTCAAATACTTAATTTTCCAAACTTTAAGAAAATGATTTTTTCGAAAATTTTCTGGTTAAAAATGCAACTATGTACATCATCATAATAGCATCATTATCTGGAAAGCTGAAAAACAGGAACAGAAACTAAAATCAAAACTTGGAGAATTTGAAACCTTTAGCACGTTTCAACGCTGATACTAATTTGGAGAGTGGAGGGGGGCAGATATTAGAATCATTATTAACAGAAACGTACGCCGGATTAGAAAGCGGAGCACCAACTTTTGAAAATATGGAACCATAACAAAGGCCACTCGGAGCCGCTGAAACGAGTAAGCTCTTTTTTTAAATGGAACTTTTAATGCTCTACCTATCCTCCTCCCACCACCCAATATTTTAAATATCACAAATGATGTCTATTAAATTAATAAAGAATGAAAAAATTCTCAAAAATTGATTTTTTTGCATATTTTTTAGTAAGTACCTTCAAAATTAAAAAAAAAAGGAATTAAATTGTATTAAATTTTATCGCTACCAAATTCACAATTTTTTCCAATTTTTCAAAAATGTCGAAAATTTTGCAAAACTTCAGTCAAGGATTCTAAACAGTTCGTTTTTAATTCTTTTTTACAAATTTTGGAATAAAATTCAGGTTAATAGACTCGTCTCTATTGATAGATAATCAACAAATTTGTAAATCGTTGATGGGTTCAATGTTCCACAAATCCTTGATTGATTTTTAGAAGAAATGCACGTCCGGTTTGAACACCCTTTTTCACCCCCCTCCCTCCTATCTCTGAGGCTACCCAAGGCAATACCTTTAACATTAAGTATAATAGAAAGCAACTTCATAATTTTAGCATTGAAGAAAGCACTCAAGCCATTTCAAATTTACTCACCAATAAGGAATATTTATTCCCACACAAAACGAATCCAATAGCATATGCAATATTTAAAATCCCAATTATTCTCATCACGCTGGGAAATCCAATAACGTGTACAAATTCACCACCCAGCAGGGCACCTATTCAAATCACACAAATACATGTTTGAAAAACAACTTAAATTCCTACTACAGGGTGTCCACAATATTTCAGAACTGATTTTCCCCGACTCATCCGTTTTACAGGTTTTCCAAATTCATTTTTCCAAGTTTTTCAGACCTCTCACACACAAAAGGTATTTATAAAACATGGGAGGCGGCGATTTCAAATTCTGTCATTTGATAATGGTCAAGAGCATCCGTACGTTTCCAAAAAAAAGATTTTGAATGAATTTCCAAGGTGTCTCACAGAATCGTTGAACTAAAACGTAAGACATTGCTTTTGTATTACTGAATTTCTATTTTAGTAAGTAGCTAAGTTTAAGTACCTAGGTATCGATGTTTTTTTCTTTGAAATGAGTAAAGATTTTTAAAGGCGGGTAATGAAATAATTCGTGTCAATTTTTTCGGATTTTCACAATGGTTTGGACGAAGAAGAATCGAAAATAATGTTTTTAAATTTTTTTTCTAAAATCAAGATTCATATTAAGCACTTATAGAAATTGAAAATCGTTATCTCTGGATGACCTTTTGTGCTTTGACCAAAGATAGAAAATTATTTTAAAATTAATTTCTGCACGTTTTCCAAATTTTCGGATCAATTTTACTCAAATTTTTTAAAACTTTCAAGTGGAGTAAAAAATTTACCAAGATTTTTCAAATATTTTTTTAAAAAGTGTTTCTTTAGTAAAAACGTAAAAGGAATCATTTATTGCTCGAGTGAAATAACGAGGAAATTATTTTCAAAAAATCATTGAAAAAACAAACAAATGACTCTTATTACGTGTTCTAAAAATGCTATTTGCATTAGCCCTATTTCTCTGAATGAAAAGAGATAATACTCGAAAAAGTGTAACTTTTTGAAATAAAATACTCAACTTTTTTTCAATTCTTCATTCCAATTTCCTTTAAATAAACATGCTGAATAATTTTCGAATTAATAGTTTTTGAAAAACAAAACTTGTCCAGCCCAAGGAAAGCAAGATCAATTTTTTTTTTGAAAAAGTATGTTCGAAAGAACAAAAAATGGACAATTGGACATTTATTAAAAAGATCAAGTAAAACGATCGCGAAAAAAGTGTTTGTGGGGGTATTTTTACCTGCTGAACACGAATATGGATTTGGTTTTTTCATTTCGCCATTTTCTCATACGTACTACCTCTTCCTTCACCCACAAGTCCTCCCCCCTCCCCATTCACACCCTTTTCCTCTAATCTACAAATATATATATTTCAATGTCTTTACCGAAATCCCTCTGTTAAGACGTATTAGAGTTGAGAGTGTTGTGTAGCAGTTTCAGACAGGCGCGCAACCAGACCTCTTTTTTGGGGGTGGCTAGAATTTATGAGAAAAGTAAGGGGGCAGACCTCGGGGGGAGGGGGGACCTGCGTTTTTTAGAAGGCTCGCTAGGACTCGCCATGGTTTAAAAAGTTGAAAATTGTAGTCTTTTTACTGTGAGGACCTTAGAACAAATCGAAAATTTGCCTAATTACGTCAGATATTGACATTCAAAATATCGCAAGACCTTTTTTTGACTGTACATTTTCCCCCCGGAGCCCAAATTTTCTCTGTATGGCTCTAAGGGGGCGTAGACTCGGCTTAGTGACTATCTATTTTCATGAGCCATTTTAGATTTTTTTTCCCCTTGAATTATAAAAATGAATTTCATTCAAAACAACGGAGTACGAAGGGCATTCAGAAACAACTAGAAGTGAATTTTTTTAAAGCAGGTCAACATCTCATACAGGTAAAACGAAGGAAGAATCGTGTAAATTGAATTTTTTCTATCTATACAATCCTTTAGTCTCATCCTAGAACTCGTTTGGGTTGATTTAGGGTAGTGATTTTGAAGACGTGTTGATTTTTGCTTCCAAACTAGCAAAACTGCGAAATTCTTCGAAAATTAGGGTCCTCGAAGACATTTCTTTAGATCGAGGAATAGAGAATAGCCACGGGAAGCCAAATCTGGAAAATTGGCTCCCTGTGACTTTTCTCTATTCTCCGAGCTAAAGAAACGCCTTCGAGAACACTAATTTTCGAAGAATTTCGTTGTTTCACTTGTTCGGAGACTAAAATCAACACGTTTTCAAAACCACTACTCTAAATTTGCCTCAAACGAGTTCTGCTATGAGACTAAGGGATAGTAAGGGATGGTATAGAAATTAGAAAAAGTTTCAATCTGCACGATCCTGCCGTCCATTTACCCGTATGAGGTGTTGCCTCTTCAAAATAAGTTAATGACAGTAGTTTCGGGATGATTTTTGTATGTAACATTCGCGTTTAGCTAAATACTTGTATAGTATAAGTGTATACATAACAAAAAAATCAAAACATTACAAAAAGTTTGGGGGGGGGCTTTAGCCCCTTAGCCACCCCCTTGATTGCGCCCCTGGTTTCAGAGTTGAAATCCTCCCATATAAATTTTCAACTTCCTAATACTATTGATAGTGAAGTTATTGGTCTTGAATATTGTTTTATTTTCGAAAAAAATGCGTTATTGTGTTTTTGACCTCCAATGCCCCCCGCCCCCAGTTAGAAAATCTATAATGAATTAATTTTGTACAGCCGAACAACGAGAGGCCAAAATGACAATTAGGAATTAAAAAAAAAAATCAGGTAACTTCGATGCCTCGCTCTTGTTTTCGTGAAGCTTTTTTCAAACTCGAATTGCTACGAGTATGTTGATTCTTGTGAAAAAATTTCAAAAAATTATTGTTCGAGATCTGGTCACTCTATATTGTAACTAATTGGTACGATTTAATGTCAAAGACATGGAGGATACGTGGAAACAAAATTCACCATTACTCCTCTTGGGCGGTTTTTGCAGCTGAAATGTACCTAACTCAAAAGATTTGAAATGGAAAGATTTCGATTTCTGACCAATTTTGGGTCGAAGAACACGAATATGGCATTAATTGTTGTGTATTGTAATTTTCTTGCTTAAGAGACCCAGAGGCGTCGTCAAGGGGGGGGGGGGGGGGGGCTGGACCCCGAAAAAATTCTGGCCCCGCTTGGCCCCCCCCCCAAAACTTATGTTGTATTTATAAATTTACATTACACTTACATCAGATAGGATTTTCAAAGCATTAAAACATGAAAGAATGTCTTTTTAGGGCATTAAAAATCCAATTTTTTCAAAGCTTTGCCCTCGCTTCGCTCGGACATGAACAAAATTACAATTCTATGATCTGTTTGAAACGAAAGGGCAGAATAAGGCTCCCGTTTTACCCCCTCTCCATTTTTAGCAGGTGAAAAAAGTCAGTCCCCACTCCCCCTCCCCTCCATCTTTTCCATTTCGAAAAAGCAAAAAAAAGTTGTCCAACCCACGGCCCCTTTTGTGCCCCCCCAATTTTCGATTCTGACGACGCCACTGAAGAGACCAGATTTAAAATTGAAAATGAGGACGTTTTAGGGAAAAAAATTCTCACGCCTAAACCGTGAGGTAACCGACTTTTCTCGTGTTTTTATGCATGAATTTTTTCAACAAAATGTATTATCTGACAAAGAAATCATCTTTGTCATCAATAGCTATTTGTTGGGGTTCATTTTGATACAATGAAAATGACTGAATACAAAATTAACCTAAATCCACGTAATTTCCTAGTTTTAGGGAGACGATGGGGGGGGGGGGCGCCTCAGAGGAATCGGATAAAAAACTGAGCATATTTTCGAACTCAGTTCCTTCAAAAACCCAACAAACGACACGTCACACGTTATTTTTTATTTTTTTTTTGAATTTTCACCTCATCGGCGGGGGGGGGGAAGGAGGTGATAGGAAGTTCACTGGGATCCGTTGAAAAACTGAGCCCATATTCTAATTCAAAATTTAGTCAATTTCTTGCCAATTCCGTTTTTGAATATTCTAAATTGACAGTTAATTCCAAAGAACTGTAAAAAAACAAAACATCCAAGACTTGAACAATTTTTTTTTTATGAACAATCTGCATAAATTTTCAACTGCATGTTTCAATAAACCAAAAATCCTTTTACAATAAAAAAAAAAAATTAAGGAGTAGACTTCAGGAAATGATGAATTCGTCGCCTGAAGAAGTTCATCTGGAGTGGGTCCTGTTGTTCTACGACTATATACATTCGAATGACACCGGGCTTTAAATTTTTCGATCAAGTTGATTAGAGAATTTTTGCTATGCATTTTTATTGTAAGTTTTTTCGAACACCCTGAAGACCTCTTTTTTTCCAACGTTGATGGAAACCATAAACAATGAATTCATCATCTAAAGAAGATCATAATTATCGAGGGGTTTTGTATTTTTACCATCATGTACATTCGAATGGTAATAGACCAGGAATGACGCCAGATTTAAAATTTTTTAACTAAGTTGATGAGGAAATTTTTGCTAGGCATTTTAATTGTAATTTTTTTGGACACCCTGAAGACCTCTTTTTTTTCAAAGTTGATGGTAACCGGAAATGATGAATTCGTAACCTGAAGAAGCTCACCTCGAATGGCTCCTTTCTACTATCATGTACATTCGAATGGTAATAGACCAGGAATGACGTCAGATTTTAAATGTTTCAATCAAGTTGATTACGAAATTTTTGCTTAGCATTCTAATTGCAATTTTTTTTTGACACCCTGCAGACCTCTTTTTTTCAAAGTTGATGGTAACCGGAAATGATGAATTCGTAACCTGAAGAAACCTATCTTGAATGGATCTTTTCTACTATTATGTACATTCGAATGGTAATAGACCAGGGCTGACACCAGATTTAAAATTTTTCAATTAAGTTGGTTGAATAATTTTTGCCATGCATTTTCATTATATTCTTTTGGATACCCTGAAGGCCTTTTTTCGGACAAGAATCACTTCTAGGCAATGCTATTTTCACACAAAATTCATTAAAAAATCACAAAAATTCATTTTCCTCAAAAACTTTTCAACCGATTTCGATAAAACTTAAAATCTCACAGGTTCAGCAATGCCCCAACAGCGCGACTTTTTCAGATTTTTCTCAAACCTCATAGTTTCGGAGTTTAATCGAGGACAAATTTCATACATATATATATATATGGACCAACATATCCTCGACGTCACCATTTATAAACAGTACCTTTTCGTCACCACGTTTAGATATGCTTCTGTTGATTTCTACACGTGGTATTTAAATCCAGCATAGTTTTTATAGTGTTTATACGTCTTTGCCTCCCTCAATTCAAATGATTAAGCAGGCGGCGCGACATGATAAAGACTTTTATTACAATGGACTGTAAAATCTGTATATTGTAGGTATATACATAGCCTCCATGTCACCACAAAAAAAAGATCGCGATCTCATGTGCATGGATATATGCCAACAGTACCTCTTCGTCACCGTTTATATAGGCAAGTATCCTTTCCGTCACCGAAATCGGTGACGAAGGCGTTTTGCCGGTGACGTAGGCGTTTCTCTGTGTATATCAAGTTAAAACAACTCTTTTTAACCCAAAATGAAGGTGACAGAGGCGTCTGGTGGTTACGCAGACGTCCCCCTATGTATACTCGCCTAAAACTGCTTTTTTTACCATGCACATGAGATCGCGATCTTTTTTTTGTGGTGACGTGGAGGCTATGTATATACCTACAATATACAGATTTTCAAGTCCATTGTAATAAAAGTCTTTATCATGTTGCGCCACCTGCTTAATCATTTGACTTGAGGGAGGCAAAGACGTATAAACACTATAAAAACTATGCTGGTTTTAAATACCACGTGTAGAAATCAACAGAAGCATATCTAAACGTGGTGACGAAAAGGTACTGTTTATAAATGGTGACGTCGAGGATATGTTGGTCCATATATATATATATATATGGATCATACTAACCTTGCGAGACCCGTTTTGCAAAAGGAGATAATACAGGCACTGTGAGGCCCGAATTTTTAAAAATCGGCATAAATGAAGGGTCGGGTAATACCGCCGATGTGTGGAGCGGAAAAAATAATAGAAATTGAGACGAATTTCACTGTGCAAGCGCCATCCCTTTAGCTTGATTCGTATTTGAATGGCGCATGGTTGAAGTTTCCAAATGTTGCTGTGTGCAGAGAGGCGAGGTAAATTATATACAAAGATATACAAACGACCTTGCGAGACCCTCTGCCTACAGACTCCTGAGTATGCATACATCATGAAAAACCACTTTATATGGCATGACGTTGCGAGACCCGATTTCGGGCCTCGCAAGGTAAAAACGGGCCTAATAAGGATAGTAAGATATCCAAAACGGGTCTCGTAAGGCTGCAGCATGCCTGTATATATATATATAAATATATAAGGAAAGGTGAATTTGAACGAATGGTATAATCGTGTTCCTAATGACCCAAAACACAAAGAAAACTCACCCCCGACCCCCAGTCTCACCGCGGCAACAAATTTAGTACCTGACTTTTCAAGAAAAGTCGGTAAAATGACGAAATGCAAAAACCAAATCCATATTCGTGTTCAGCAGGTCAAATATACCCCATAAACACTTTTTTCGCGATCGTTTAACTTGAAGTCTTGAAATTCACTCTTTTTTTCATGAAAAATCAGTGAAAAAGGTGAATTTTGAAATTTTAATCAAAACTTTTACGAAAAGAGTGTTTATCGGGGTATTTTGATCTGCTGAACACAAATATGGAATTAGTTTTCTTATTTGGTCTTTTTTTTCTGTATAAAACGCTCAAAATGTGAAAAATCCGCTAAAATAACAACATTTCTGGGCAGTTTTTCGCGGTTTTCGGCCCTTAGTTCAAAGAAATCGCCAAACTAAATACACAGCAAAATTCTATATAAAAAAACGGATTTTTTAGTAATTTTTCCAGGGTGGTCGCTCTTCGCTTATATGGTATATTTTACGATTGAAAACTTCAAATGACCGAAAAAACGTGGAGAAGTGCACCAAAATTGTTGAAAAAAATATCGTAAATACATCTCTACGAGATGTAACTTTATGCCAAAGAACAAAAAATTTTCTTCACTTCCGTTGAAATTAAAAATTCTTGAAAATGATGCAATAAAATAGCCATAGCTCCGAAGGAGAAGGGGGTGAGGGTCCAAAATTTTGTGAAAAATTATTTCTAGTCAATATGCATGACTTGAGGTGTTTAGGAGCCCAAAAGCGCCGGGGGCCAAATTCACCCCTTATCCGGCCATACCCTTTATCACAAAATAGGCCAAAAAAACACTTTCCAGAAGACTCATCCTTGTTCCGGATTTTCACAAAATTCCAACGAAAATTTCAAATTTCTCTGCCATTTCCAGATTTTCAAAAAAGCGGACACCCTGTACAATGGAAACCCGAAGCAACCTACTAGTCCAGGCATTTTAGGAGTTGACCCCCCAAAAATTAAAGCCTGTTTTTTTTTCGTGTTTTACGTTCGTAATGGTCCACTACACAACATACTAAAATGGACACCCCCACATCCCTCCACTACCCCCAGGGGAGGGGTAAACGTCCGCTGAAAACCGGGGTTTCGTTAATATATCCTCAAATAAGCCTCAAAATTGAAAAGTAGTTATGAACAATCTTGTTCTACGCGTAATTTCCTTTCGGAAGGGGCTTTTTCTTTTTCAAAAACACTCACTTCCTTGACCAAAAATTAAGGGTAAAAAACACCTATTTTTCAACAATTTACAGTATTTTTGGAAAAAATTGAAACTTTTGGGAATATCTCCTCAAAAAAGCCTCAAAAATGGAAAAATGGTTATGAACAATCATGTTCTACGTGTAATTTCTTATCAGACAGGTTCGTTTTTTTCGAAAACACCCGCTTCTTTGCCCAAAAATTAAGGGTTAAAAACGCTTATTTTTCCAATATTTACAGTATTTTTGGAAATGATGGAAACACGAAGCTGAAAATATCGTTTTTGAATTCTTACGACGCAAAGAAATGTTTCGTATCACCAATAATCAGCAATAACACCACGTTTATAGTACTTTATCTTTCCACAACCTCGATTTTTTGAATGCAGTATTCAATAACCTCCCTTAAAATTGACGGTAGGGGTTGAAATTTTTGACTTTTTTTGAAATACCCTACCAGCATGTACATATAAAAAATACTCATTTCGGGTACTTTTAGCTTCGTATTTCCATAATTTCCAAAAATACTGTAAATATTGGGAAAATAGGCGTTTTTAACCCTTAATTTTTGGGCAAAGAAGCGAAAAAAACGAACCTGTCTGATAAGAAATTACACGTAGAACATGATTGTTCATAACCATTTTTCCATTTTTGAGGCTTTTTTGAGGAGATATTCCCAAAAGTTTCAATTTTTTCCAAAAATACTGTAAATTGTTGAAAAATAGGTGTTTTTTACCCTTAATTTTTGGTCAAGGAAGTGAGTGTTTTTGAAAAAGAAAAAGCCCCGTCCGATAGGAAATTACGCGTAGAACAAGATTGTTCATAACTACTTTTCAATTTTGAGGCTTATTTGAGGATATATTAACGAAAACCCGGTTTTCAGCGGACGTTTACCCCTCCCCTGGGGGTAGCGGAGGGTTGTGGGGTGTCCATTTTAGTATGTTGTGTAGTGGACCATTACGAACGTAAAACACGAAAAAAAAATCAGGCTTTAATTTTTGGAGGTTTGGTACATTTTTTCTCTTATTTGCCTGGTCTATACAGCTTAGCCAGCGGCATCTCAATTTAAAAATAAGTCTAAGAAAAAGTAGGCAGGTAGATTTAAAGAGAATGACGTCGGTACTAGAGAGTAGAGATGAATTACAAGCAGAAAAACTTTTAGATTAAATGTCTTTTTGAGTTTCACGTTTGGCATGCATTTAAAATTACATTTGGTTCACGTTACATGAGCAGATAGCGTTTGACTTGCACAAAAGTGGTTTCTAGTACTCCGTACGTCTCTCATTTTGATCTTAGAATGGTATAAAATTGGCTGCTGGAACGCAAAAGCCTTGACATTTCTTAATAGGTACGTACATACGTCTACGTAGGTAAAATTCGTAGGTAACCGTATACCTATTTCGCAAAAAGAAAACTTTAAACACACATATGGGGATTGTTACCGCAAACATACGCCGTGCTGGTAATCACTTGCTGTAAAGCGTATACAGAACCGTAATGGATATTTCGTTGCAAATCCACGTATCTGGCTAACAGCGGAATTAAAGCGCAGTCTGTTGCTCCGATACCTAATCCGATACCAAAATGTGGTAACGATAGTTGCACTAACGATGTAGCATTTGGAATCTGCGAACGTTGAAACAAATCTCACACATACATAAACAACAGTTGAAATTTGTTTTTAAAATTCCTCGACTAAATGGAGCAGGGAGCGGGAGCACAGCATTACAACGATCATTAATCACATTTTATCGTACCGCTGCGTTCGGGGAATATTTGACAATTTTCTATTAGGCTAAATATGGAAATATATACGACTCTGTACGGCGAACTGTCCGACGGGTGAATTTATACTGCGAACTACGATTCGTTATACGAGTTTCAAATATCTTGAATTCTACCATTTTTCTGCACTATCTTAAAATGATAACCCCCAAGTTATAAAGTTGCTGAACTCATGCTGCGATTTTATGTATTAGAAATGTAGGTACGTTGTAATTTGCGCTATTTCCAAAACTCAGGCTCCTTGTTCTCCCTTCTTCAACTTCTGCGGCCTTTGGCCTCCAGTGAAAAATAAAACCAAGTAAGGTTTCAACGCACCTAATATTGAATTATGAACGACCCTGGCAAAGTTTACAATTTATAAGTTTACGTCTCCCTTGTTATAGTTACTTAGGCGATAAAAATATCAGCTTTTCTTTTTACTCGCGTTAAATTATTCATAAAGTAGGTAAAATTTAACCCGAACCATTATGGCGCAACATCCGACAATAATCAATGCAACAATTGTCATCTTCCATCTGCCAACTTTGTAAGCGAGAGTACCACAAGTACTTGTGCTCAACAGGTACCCAAAGCTGTCTGGCAGAAATATCAAACCGGTTTGCCAATCCTGAAAATGCATGGTGCTGATCAGCTGAGTCAGACGAGTTGTTACGATTTTTTTCGGTCAAGTATGGATGATTCAAGCCAATCTGATTTTCAAATGGACAATGAAGTTCGCATTTATCAATTCTTTTTCAAATTTGTTTACGAGGAAGACCCCGAATTCGCAGAAGTTTTCATCGAGACAAAGGTAGATTGAAATAAATTTTAAAATATTTCCGATCCAAAATTTAAGGTACGAGAAAGCTCGCTGTTTGAATTTTCACTAATTTTTTAAAGCGTAAAATCAAATTCATCTGACAAGGGAGGTATCTTAACTCCAGGCCTGTGCAGAGAGGGGAAAATGGGGTGTTTCCCCTGGCCTGAGTTTTTTGGGGGTCCACGAGGGACCCTTAGAACTAAATAACATGTTGTCTTTGTCGCGAGGCTCTTTAAAACAAAAAAATTGGCTTAATAAGTACATAGTACACTTCATATGAATACATTCGTAAATTTGGTTTTAATTATTTTATAATAATTTTATGAGCCACAAAACCCAAAATTTTTGATTTTCAAGTTCCAATCTTCCAATACTACGCAAAAAACAAGAGCTAGGGCGACTAGAAAATTATAATTTTAATAATTCAAAATCAATCAATTCATGTTCCCATCGCGCAAAAGCCTTTAATTCTAGAAAAATTGTCAAAAATCCAATATTTTCAACGCATTCAAAAGTTATTAAAATCAATTTTAGAATTTTTAGAGATTATTTAGCGACTTTGTAGACCAAAAGGACAATTTTTATGAGAAAATCACCATTTTATACCCTTTGAAAATATAGATAAAGTGAATATGTAAAAGGAGAAAGTAAAAAATTTTTGCAAAAAATTGTGCTTTTTGATCTACGCAGTCGCCAATCACTTTAATAATCTCTGAACAGGGTGTCTACCGATTTTTCAAAATCAAATTTTGCGACATTTTTCTTAGGTATCTGGTATCTACCTCTAAATTCCCCCCCCCCAAAAAAAAAAAATCAACGAGATCAAATTTATTACAGAAAAAATTTCATACACGGAAGGAAATACGTCTTTAATTAAAAAAAAAAAAAAATGGAAAAAAATGTTCAAAAAGATGACATTTTTTACTTTTTCTGTTTTGTACAAAGCGAAAAAAAATCCAGTAATTTTAGACAAATTCGCGACTTTTGATGAATTTTGTGTCAATTTCGCGACTTTTTCGCAACTTTAGCGACCTAAATCAAAATTCGGGACTTTTTCGCGACTTTCGCCACCGGTAGATGTAGATACCATGTGAAATTGATTTACTTAATCAGTTTTGAATTTTCTGGGAATTTTTAGAAAATTATGACTTATGTACTTACTGAATGAATTGAAGGCTCTTGCGTGATCGGAAGGTAATAATCGATTTTTAAATATATTTTCTAGACTCCACAACCTCCTTCTTTTGCGCAGTATTGGAACTCAAAAATCAAAATTTTTGGATTTTTGAACCCTCCATCCATTGTGTGAGACCCATTTTTGATCTTCAAATTTTTTCCCCGGGCCCGGATTTTCTCCGCACGGCTCCGCTCAACTCGAAGTAAAATTTGGGGCTGAAACCCTAAATATTCAACAGCACATCATAAAAGAACCCTATACCTAACCAAAATTTCAGGAGTTAAACTTCATTTCTCGAATTTTGGTAAATTTTTGAAATTTCAAAATTAGCTGAACGCTCTGTAAAGTATAAAAATTTAATCTAATCAACGAAAGAAACTGAAATTTGGTAAATACGCCATTTTCGACCTCTCTAATCGATTGAAAGTGTTTTCGAGACGTTTCGAAGCCTCCAAAAAATGTTGGAATTTTTTCAGCACTGAAGAAATGACCATAAAAATGGTCCATACGAACTATAGCACCTGTAACCGTGGATTATTCATACTGATGACGAGGTTGAAAATAGGGTATCTACCAACTTTTAGCTTTTTACCTCAGTGCACAGGCTGCACACGTTGTCGGCATATTTTTGAATTTCTCCAGGAAAATTTTCTGCCAAAAAATATGGATTTGAACTCAAAGTTACGAATTTTGAGAAACTGTGCTTTAATCGATCAAATAAGTCACCAATATGGGTAATTAGCGAGTATAGGTGCTGAAGTTCATATGGTCCATTTTTATGAGCTTTTCTCCGGTGCTGGAAAATTTCAAAATTTTCTGGAGGTTCGAAACGTATCGTAACCGCTTCCAATCGATTTGGAAGGTCGAAAATACTGTATCTAGTACTAACTTTCAGCTTTTTACCTCGATACGTACGCTGTCCGAGTATTTTTGAATTTTTTCCAGAAAAATTTTCTGCCAAAAAATATAGATTTGAACTCGGAGTCACAAATTTTGAAAAATTGTACTATAATCGATCGAATAAGCCACCATTAGAAGAAATCCACGATTAGAGGTGCTAAAGTTCATATGATCCATTTTTATAGACTTTTCCCCAGTGCTGGAAAATTCCAAAATTTTATGGAGGCTCCGAAACAATTTGAGCAGTCAAAAATAGGGTATAAGGTATACCAAATTTCAGTTTTTTTCGTTGATAAGATCAAATTTTTATACTTTGCAAGACGATGAGGTAATTTTAACATTCAAAAATTCGCCAAAATTCCAGAAATGAACTACAGCACCTGAAATTTTGGATATGAATTTCTTCTATGATGTAATTTTGATTTTTTCAGCTCAAAATTTTATGTCGAATTGGGGTACCTCTTTTGTGGGAGAAAGGACAAGCACCAGAAATGGATACCGGATTCGTCATCAGCGACTTCAAGTTAGTCAAAAAACACAATCTTTAAAAAAATTTGGAATATTTTTGAAAATGAATTTTCGACCAAGATTACTGAGTCCATTATCTCGAAAACGGTGTTCAGGTGCGACAAAACAGACACTAGCAATGAATTCCTCAGACTAGAATATCTCTTCCCAGCTAATACCCCGCTTATAGATTTTGAACAGAAAAATTTTTCGTCCAAAAGAATGACAAGGGGTTATTTCATGAATTTTTTTCGGTCGAGATTCAGGAGATTTTTATTAATTCAAGGTCGCAGAACTGGAATTTTATGGCAATTTTTGAATCTCCACCTTTTGTTTTGAGATAATTTACTCAAAATTAAATTTTGTAAAGCTTATGTAAACGATTTCGACACTATTTTGAATTTTAAAATCAAAGGTATTAAAACTTTAAAAAAAAATCTCGAAAACTTCGAAGACCTTTGATTATGAAACACATGAGAACTAGAAGTGGTATTTAAAAGTCAAACCTGCTCTGCAAGCTCTCACAGTTCACATTTCAAGAATAACTAAAATTCGCTAAACCCAATTTTCAGCCATAAAATTATTTCACACATATAATTTTACCCTCCTGTAAAATTCAACCTTCGGATTATGGTTATTTTAAACAGACGCTTCAAGTACTGCCTAGTATGTCGAATCTGACCAAGCTAGAAACCTTTTCCAGAAAAGTATAGACCTCGGCTCTTCACCATAATTGAAACTGGAAGTTTTGTCCTCTGCCATGGACAATGTTTTGTCCATCGTTGCGTCGTGGACAAAAGTTTGCGATTTTTTGGAATAAAAGTTGATTTTTTGAGCAAAGGAAGGGTTCTCCCATCGATCAAGATCGATGGGTTCTCCTTAAAAATATTACTGAAAGAAAATTGTAAAGAATTACATTTGATTTAGTTTTTCACGAGAATGCTTAGTTTTCGACCTATACGTTGTAAAAGTTTGGATATAAATTTGAAAAACCTTATTTGCGAACTTTGAGTAACCCTGGATCTCACATAGTTCAATAGATTGCACGGAAATTTTTAACTGTAGGATTCCCTAATATTTCTCTGCTCGCCCTAAAAATGTCAGTTTAATCAGTCAAGGGATTTTCGAGAAATCAAATTTCAAAGTGTAAGCAAATTTTTTTTTAAATTTCAATGCAATGTTTTTTGTGATGTCTCGCTTTGGACAAAAATTCTTCCCCTCGCCCTTCTTCCATCCCTTAAGGGACCGCATACTCGGCAAACGTGCTAAACAGATCCTACACATTACCATAGATAACTCAAAGCAAAAAAAACTAATCGAAAAAAGGACAGTAAAAATTTTGATTTTTTTTTTCAACTATTCTTAAAAAAAATCACCCATACTCGCATCTCTGTTAACAAAAAAACGAAAAATTCGACATCCTTCTTCAACTAACGCTTACCTCCAACGAAATATTTTCAATTAACCAATACGGCAAGCACGGTTCTAAAATAGCAACCGTCGACGACGATATAAAAACCGCTCCCAATATCGTCAAAATAAACCCGTCTTCTATTAAACGACACCATTTGGAATCACCGATAGCAAGATGGCAATTACTGTTCAACTGAAATACAACCGCTTTATTTTTACACAGCACCATACATATAATCGAATGAGCCAACGTGAAGCAGAAGCATCAAAAAAATAAAAGCCAATATTCTATGGTAAAAATAATCGATATGCTCATATATTACGACAAAACATAAAAATATTTTATCATGTTAGCAAAAGACACGCCTTCGCAGCATCGTCGTATAACGAACACGACAGTATTTTCATACAACAGCAAAATCCGCCCTTTGGTTTATAATTTTATTTTTAAAAACTGGGAAAATAAATTCGACATAACTGCCACAAACCATTTGAATATTCTACCACATTAGGCTTTCGCATCATTTTATCGGACTATTTTTCTAATACAAAAATTTGACTTTTAGATTACAGCTCACAATGAAGAATCTCACACAGAGAAATTCATCATCTGCGTTAATTATTCCGTCAGCTTTTACCAAGATTACGTAGGAAGACGAATTGATAACTTTTCGAAAACAATTTTTATCCTAAAGCTCAGCTTTATTGGTTTTATCAGACCTGCCTACACAGGCGGTGAGAAACTCGCAGAATATCTCATCCGAGATATTTCCAAAATCCCTTTTTAAGGTCAGAATCAAAGCTAACAAAACCAATAAACCCAGGTGGTAAAAGTCGCCGTAGAATTCCAACATTGCCTAGACCTTTAGCTCCGAAATTTCTCACATACGAGTATATTTCTTTTGATAAATGTTTATTTCTTTTTGCAATAATGTTCGGACTTCGGATATGAAAAAGGAGTGTAACAAATTTATCCAATCAATTCGTTAGATTATTTTTCAAAAAATGGGACAGTCCTAGAGTGAAAAAAATACGTCTACATATTGAAATATTTATCCTGAATTTTGTAGAAAGTAAGTACTAAGTACCTATTTTCAGGGTTGTCAAGAAAAAAACAGGAAAATTGAAAACATTGGATTTCCAACACATTTTTGTTTAAAACACGTTTTTTTTGGCATTTTTTTGTAAATTGAATGAAAAATCCATGCATTTTACCTAAAATTTCATTGAAGGGAATGGAACTAAAACTAGAAAACAGTAACTTTCTCGAATTATGGGTAAAAATCAAACATATTTTTTAATAAAAAAAAAATAAAAAATAGGTTAAGTACATCAAAATTAAATTTTTAATTTTAAACTCCTATGCCTATACCCATTCATGGTGGTTCAGAAAAAAAAACATAAAATGTTTTAAACACTGAATTTCCAACACACATGAAATTGAGTTTAAAACAAAAAAAAACATTTCAAACAAAAAAAACATGTTTTTGTTTTTTTTAACACGTTTTGTACAACCCTGCCTATTTTTTCTACCATTTTCACATTTTTATTCCAATTATTTGAAGTGATTTAAGTATTTAGCAAGGGTAATTTTTTAGAATAAATTTTAAAAATTAAAAAAAGATACCTACTTGAAATTTCAAATTCAAAGATCTAATTTATTATTGCAAAATAAACTATAAAGCGAAAAAACTAAAAAAAAAGAAAAGAAATGAAAGGTTTGGTACCTAATCTAATTTTTCCGCTGAATTAGGTTTCTTTTAGTTCAATATTAAAATTTTTCAATTTATATAAAAGAGGTCTGTTTTTAATATTAATACAAGTATCATTCGGTAAAAAATACTGAAAAACTTTTCTTTTATGCTATAGTTAATTTACCTGAGCCTTTGTAATCGATCCCTGGTATAATATAAGCAAAACTTCAAACAAAAAAAATTATAAAATTACATTAAATATTTATAGTCGAATGAAACGAACAAGTTTGCTTGCTTTCATCGCCTTTAAATAATTCAAACTCCGATACAGAAAATATACCTAGCTAAAGGCACCACAATTATTACGAGTGATTTTCGAAACTACCCATTCGTAGCTCAAAAAGTTTCCATTATCGAAGTTGAACTATAAAATGGGTCATCATCAACCACTTCATCAGCTCAATAATTAAATTCGCCAAAAACGCGAGTAAAAAAAGTAAAATGACTCGTGAAGCAAAGAACATTCTAATGAAATCTCGAGCCATTCTCATCGAAGAAAACACCTCGCTCGTTATAAACTTATCCAAACACGCCGCAGCCTACACGTACCTTTGGTGGGCTTTTATTACAAGGGAAATTTACTCATCTGAGTATTATCTCGAAATATCCCGAAACCATTTAGGGAACCGGCGAAAAGCAACTCAGCAATTATTAAATCTGAGGTCAAGCTATTATAGAAATCATTGAACAATGTGTACAGATGGCTTAGGCAACTATTCGCCATAGGTACCCATACCCGAAGGCATTAACTTTAAGCTAATCAAAACACATGGCAAATATTACGGAGATTTACGAGACTGGGTACCTTGAAAATACACAGATACGATTCCTAAACCAGATAATTTAAACGGATTACATTGTTTGAATTTTCCTTCCAAGATCGATACGGATTATTAAAATATCTTAACCATAAGGTATCTTTCCCCAGGTTTCGGGAATGCGGGTGAACTTTTATGACGAATTGAGAAAGCAAACATGGACTGTGGATTAAAATATCGCGACTTTACGCTTAATTCGCCAGCACATACAATTACGTACCTATATTCGACAATATTGCTAATCCGGTAACAACAAACGGTGCAGATTTTCCGAGGAAATTATACGCAAATGCTCCAAACGAATACCCAACAAGAATACCCAGAGCTTCGCTGCTCAATATTATCCCCATGTATTTACTCCTTAACTGTTCATCTTGGTAAAATATCCTCGCACAAATACACATTCCTGTCATAGCATAAAATTAATATAAAGATAAAGAGCACTCACGTATATTTCCGAGCCAATCAAAACTTATTACCGGATAGTGTAATCATCACAGACGCAATACCATGTAATCCTCTGCAAAATACCAGCACGACGAAACTATTCCCAAAAGCAAACACTATAAAATAATAATAAAAAATACGGATTAATTGTATCCGAGTTTCCTGTACAGAATTACTTTCGATAATAACGAAGATTAGTTTCCAATAAGTAAATAGAATTTGCCACAGGAAATTCGATATAGGTAGGAGTAAATCTGCGTTTACCGCTGAAATTTCTATACACACCTCCGGTGCCTCGAAAAGGTATACAGAGGCGTTTTAATCTTCGCCAAAATAACAATATGTCGTCGTTAATTTGGTATAGTTTTGGGTGAAATTCGCGACGACGATGAAATATACGAAATGGCACGAGGTCAAAGCAACCGTGAAATTATTTATTGGAAAGTAATCGTCGTTTGATAAGATAATCAAAATACTAACCGAAAGAAGTCACTAATAGTATTATGTTGCCTATTAATAACGACACATAATATCCTATTTTCGAAATGAGCATCGCAACTAGCGGATTTATGGCTAGTTGGATTACCGATTTGGAGGATAATAAAAGCGCCGCTTTTTCCGTTTCTGGTGGCAGCATTTTTTTCATTGATCTATAAAAATAAACGATGAAAAAAAATCTATAATAGCGTTTAACGTAAATATATATTTTGCAAAGTCGTAAAAAAATTACGATGAAATTTACATCGGCGAACGACGAAGGACTTTCGAGCTGTTTTATACATTTTCTTACTTGTAAACCAGATCCATATAATGTTTCGTGTTGTTAAACTGCTGAATACTATTTTCTGAATTTTCAATCGTGTTCAGGATATCTGGCAGGACTGGTACTGAAAATTAAAATAAAATAAAATAAAATAATTCAATACTAAAAAGCTATAGGTACTTTGAATTTTAATGCACATTCACTATATTCTAATTACTCTTCAACTAAGATACACCAAGAGTACATTGAAATTCATAGAAACAGATTCGCAGAGAAATTTCATTCGAACAGGATATTTAGGTATGCGAATACGCATTGAGAATTCTTTCTCATGTGTGATATGAGATAGTACGTTTCTCAGCCTACATTGCCTATAAGATTCGGGTTTTAGAATGAAGCAATTTAAGCGTGATGTTTTCATGTACGAAATTCATTCGAGTATGAAACTCGATGCTTCAAAGCTGATGAGAATACTTACCAACTGAAGTAAGCAGTACATTGTTGAGAAACATGGATAAATATACGACTAAAATTGAAACATACAACGTTCCATCCATCCGAGTTATTTGTTCAACGGTATCTGCAAAAAATTACAACAATTAGCAATGAGAACATTAGTTTACATATTTTGGAAACTTTACGATACGCCGTAGAATCCTCGAGGCCTTCACGAGTTGAAACTAAATACACGAAAAATAAAACCCAAGTATAAAACTTTTCCGCAGATACGAAAAAATTACAAAATTCCGGCTCTCTTAAAAGGGGTTAAGTACGCGATTTTATTAAAGAATGTTGTCAAATTAAACAACCGCTTTTGCTGCGTGCTTTTTCCGCGGCATCTGCGAAATTCTCGACGCATACGATAAAAACCTAGTTTACTGTGAAAACAAGAGCCCGGTCCAAGCCTGAGGGATATTCTCGTTCTGTATAAATTTCGTAAATTCATCCAAACAAACTCTTAGATTACGTTTGTGCGTTGATGAAACAATGCAGATATAACTTTCCAACGCGCGGTTTATTAAATAAACAAATTAATGACGCGACGTTCTAAAAGTTGATATTTCTAACTTTTTGGATTCTCGCCAAGTTTTCCTTTTCTTCGTTGATAAACTCGAAATCGATTTGTTCATTTTTCAGACCGGAGTTGAGAAATATTTTCGACGATTATCGTACAATCTCCGTACGGGCTGGCGAAATGAAATTAAATCATTATAAATGGTGGTTTTATGAGCTAACTGAGATTACACCCAGAGATTTTCGGGGGTAATTTTTGTATACTTACGTAAGATTATTAAGAAGATTTGCGAGAGCAGATTGTCAAGTCGTTATTCGTAAGATGATTTAATTTCAAACTCGGTATTTCAAACAGATTATGGGTAAATGATTTACTTAGTCACTGGAGCAATGATTAATTCACTTGCTCGATAAAAAGAAATACTTGAATTGCAAATAGAATAAACTACTGAAAGAAAAGCACACTCGGCAAAGCTGAATATTTCATTTTCAATTTGATTGTGTTTCGATTTTCAATTCATTCCTATTTTCACGTGGAGGTGCAAAATTGAATTGCGACACCTCCTCACAAAAATAAAACTGCACAATTGGTCAAAGTAGCCATTTTGAATGTTGATCGTTGATTTTTGATCTGTGATCTGTGATTAATTTAATCTGTTTCTGTGATTGATTGTTGATTTTTAAAAAATGGCTCCATTTATCAGTTTTATCGTAGAAATTGTCCAAAAAAAGGTTTGTATTTTGTAATAATTGTATCCTTTTTAATAATTACGTTTTAAATTCGTAACTTCAACTTCTAATTAATCGTGTCCAAGCAGTAATTATCGCCTAGAAGCAGAGATATTCTCAGAATCGCCAACTCAAAACTTGGCAAGATCGATGAAAGTCCAACTCCGGTGTCCAGAATTACGATTACGAATATTGGTTACAATGAAATCCAAAAGTAAAATTCGATATGGATCACTTAAGAGATTAAATTCACAATATTATTGTGAGTACCTATAATTTTATACTTAACATCATGTACGTAATTGTGCTTACTTTACGTTGATTCTGAGAATTTTTTTAATGTCAAAGCAACAGCTTCTAAAGAAATTGAGAATGGTAAACAAAATCGTATTACATCCTGGAGATGTCAAAATGTGCTAAAATTACTCAATTAGGTAATATAATATCACTTAGTACGATTTCATTTGTTTGCACAGATCATATATCTACAAGCTAATCAAGGAGCAGAAAGATGTACGCCGAAGTAAAGTTGTTCCATTTTAGAACTTTTAGATGAATTATACCTACGAATATTTACCTCATTTATACGTAAGTACTCGCTATTTAATCAATTAAATCATTATTATTCCTTACCACTGATTTGTGCTATTATTTCCCCTTTACCACTCGCTGATTTCGGATGCTCCAGATTATTCATCATGGAAACTCTTCATAAACGTTCAACTATAAACCGAATCGCTCATATTCTTCCATTATCTGCTATCGGACACGGTTAACGCATTATTCATCATACTACCGAAATGAAAACCTTTGCAATTCTCAAACACGTGTTATGAATGAACCCACGCGACGAATGCTACAGATAGCAATATTTTCCACTCCTGTAAACGGTATATTTCTTGATTTGGTAAGTTATTTTCAGTAATATCAATTTTTTCATATCACTCCGATAAATTACCAAGCAAAAAACACAAACTAATAAAATTCTCATACTTATAAACAAATAAGACAAAGTAGTTTTTATTTCGCCGATTCACGTGCCACATACAATTTCGCAAAACGCACAACGAAAATTAATTTTCATAATGTGTTTATTATCGTATAGCATTGTTCCAAGATAAATATATTACGGAAATGTATCCAAAAAAAGCAACACTTTTAAGATGAGCTTTCCAATGAGAAAAACATCACATATCGTTTATCAAATTGTTTTTTCATATTCGCGACGAGTTATTCGAGGAAAAAAAATTAAATTAGTTATACACGCGTGGGCGAGGAGGCTACGAGAACTTTCACTCATATAGTTGAAAATTACTTATATACTAAAATTTGTTATTTTGTTTAAGTAACTTAAATCTATATTTTTTTGTTTTGTTTCAGTTTTCTTCTATGCGGGCGAAGCGAAACCACATTATATTAAATACTGAGAAAATTTACATAAAACTAACCTCGGATGTTTATACACGCTGAAAAAGTTTCTTCATAAATAAAAAGATAAAATCGAAAAGAAAATGGTAAAAATCTACGCTAAATGATCACTATAATACTCCGAGTAACAATTCTCACTTTCCGAATATCTATGTACTTACTGTTTAGACTGCGGTAAAGAGAAAAAAGGTGAAATATTTATACTCAGGTAGTAAAGGCTACTCGAGCGCTTTTTTTATATTCTTTTTCGCAAGAAAAATGTAAGCTTTTAGCTGCTTAAAATCGAGCGTAAAATGTAGTACTGAAAGGTAAAGATTCTAATGATTTATTCTTTTTCATATCTACAGACAACATTACTCTCTTCTATGTAAGTTATGTAAACTGAAAATTTTCCACTACATTTCGTCCTTATCCTTAAATAAGCTTAGCTCATTAAATGAATAATGACTATTATTTTTTATAACATTTTTACATTTTTTAACTACTGCAAAGTGTATTGATGAGATGATTCATTTATTATGTTACAGTTGGCTGAATTTTCATGCTACTTTGTGCCGAAATATCCACCGTTATCTGCATTTTTTTCGCATCGTTCGCCATCTTAATATATTTTATTCGAAGAAAATAGATCATTCGGAGTACACGTGGCCTGGGGATTGAATTTCCTCCAATTTTTTCACTATCCAAGGTGTATTCGATTTTATGAATGGGACAGAATCATAATTCTAAGAGTAAGTTGGGTTATGTATTTTGAAAATTATTATACTTCGAATGAGCACCTCCTTTTTTTTTGAATATCTGTACCGACATCGTGAAGTTATCTCATGGGGAGGGGAGGGTTAGAGCTCCAACCCTCCCCTCCTCTCCCCTTCCCTTCCTTATTACTAGTAATGAATTCTTTGAAACGTGTAATTAACTCTTATCTTTCCTTTCATGCTGAACAAGTGAATTTCCAATTCAAAGTCTTTTAATTCTGCTTAATAAATTTTCTCGACCTTCTGCGATCTAATGATATGAAAAAAGAACCCTACGAGAAAAAAAAATTGTACGATCCATCGTTCGTTTCTAATTTCCAATTCTCTTTGGAATCTAAGAAATAAAAAGCTCCTTTGAAAAATCCACGTCTGCATCTTCAAATTAATCCACCTTGATGCTTGAAATTGGAAAAATGCTCATCGAAGTAATAAAATACTTATTCGGTTATCACCTCTAACTCGTATCGTCTTCGTTTTATGGAAATTAAAAACTATTCTCGTTTTTCAGTCTTTCGTCAAAACACGTCGCTGAAATCCGGATCAACTCGTAGGATGGTGTCGAAAACACACTCAACGAATCCGAATGCAAATCGGAATCCATAAATAAAGGTCGATTATGCGAACCGAAGTACATTTTCGATACTCCATCGACCTCTACTCGTCCAGAATATCACGAGGTACGTTTTTGCAATCCACCCGAACTACGTTATTTACCCTATTGAAAAAACTTGGTCCGAACGAGGTAGTAAAAAATGCCTCCTAAATTTCGCACCGTAACCGCACAACGTACTCATTACCTTTGAAAAATAACCCTTTTTTTTGTAGCATTCCGCGCTAAATTCATACTGCGGCGAAGCTCGTTTAGCTTTGAAATTATTCTCCATTTGTGGTACGTGTATCGTATGGAACGAATTAGAGGCCGAAAAAAAAACGTGCAAATCTGCTCCATAATGTTGAGATTTCATCGGTTCGAGAATTTCCTCGGGTCTTCGTGCTACGAAATCCTTTCGAAATACATAAGTCGCGGATAAATTTCGGTCCAAGGTGTACTCCGGCGCGATTTTTAATTCGCACGAGGCGACGCCGTGGCAATTTAGTATCGGCGCGAGAAGATACGCAAAGGCTTGCGAAAGAAACATTGCGGCATTTCGCGACGCTCGGTTCGTTGGCAAAAGTCATCCATTCGCGGATTTCGCGCACGCCACGGTTTTTTAAAAACGTTCAAGTGGTAACCCTGCTTCGGTATCCGAATCGACGGTACTTGTATACGATTCTAAGCCCAGCAGCGTAGATAGTTAGCAATATCTTGGCTGACGAAGTGTTTTATCATACGTTGCGAACGGTTTCGGCTTCCATCACACGTAAACAAGTTTAATATTTATATAACGTGTTCTATCGTTCATTACTCGCGTTTAGCTATCGTCTCAGCATTATTATGTACGATACGAATTAATCGTATTATGTAATTTGGCACCGGCATCCGTATAAGGTACGTTCCAAACTCTTTACACATTTTACTCCCATAAATGTAATTACCGATCGAGATTTTATCGAAAATTCATCCTATCCAGTCGGCACATCCAGAGAGAGTTTTTAATTAAATTAAAACTACCGCATGTCGACGCCGAAAACAAGACCCACGTCAAGTGTTTAGATTTCGTCGTCGGTTCGTCGCCGCAGAACTATACCATTCGTTATTTTCCGGCGTCGCTTCGTAATTATTTCAAATGCAACGTGAAAAAAAATTAAGGTTATTTGAAAACTTGTTACGTAATTGGCCGTCGCGACCGTGGCAAACGACTCCTGTGTGAATATCTAGTCCGGTTAATGCCCATTCGCACATGACTAGCTTAGGTGTTATTAGAAAATTTGCGTAATACGTTCACGTTTCGTATCTGTATATGCGTTCGTGTACTTTATGCTGGTATTTTACGCCCATGTGTCGTCGCCAACACCTCTTTAAAAAACTTATACCGCAACTTTATAATTGTTATCGGTCGAGTAAATACACATACGCCAACTTACGCTTTCGCTGCTGATAATACCACTGATAACGGAAATCAGGCGATGTGCGGCTGTCGTCTCTAAAAAGTCGTCGAGTAGTCTGCTGACGTGAGATTGTTCCAGACGTTTGAGAATTTGAAGGATTTTTTAATATCTCGAATTCTGCAACTTTCGGTGAATTGGCCGGGATCGATGTAAAGATGCTTGAAAAATGTGGGTAGTTTTCGTTTTGAAGTTTCCTTACCTTTTTATTTATTATTCGTGTCCGAAAATTCGTGAAAAGTTGACCCCGCATGGTTCCGAATTTCATGTATTTGAATATTGTACCTAACGATATTGAACTTTTATTCGAACAGAACTGGCTTTGTATTCGGGATTACCAAGTTTTTACTTTGAGAAAAAATAAGAATTTTGGATTTTAAACTTAGAACACGTTTCTGGAATATTAATAATGGATTGTCGAAAACTTGCAATGAAAGGGAAAGAAATATTCGTGAGGAGTGAAAAGAAGAAAGAAAAGAGGATGAAAAGGAAAACCAATTTTGATATTTTTAGAAAATATGGCACATAGAGAATCAAGAAAAAGGATTAGAAAGATGAAAAAGGCACAGAAATAGGATATCAGTTTCAGAATCTCAAATTTACATTTTATTTGACGGAGGAGGGAAGAAATATTGCACTGAAAATTCGCTAAACAAAAAATATCTACCTGAATTTGTGATGGGAACAAAAATATCTAGAAAATGGAAATTTCAGCATAATTTGGTAATAAAACGGTAGCTAAATAATCTGTAATGTTATTTGATCGAATTTAAATAAATATTTTAATAACCTAAGAGACCCTTCCCCTGTTTTTGATCCATATTAATCCCTTCTCAAGTGTGAATGTGAATAGTCTTCGACCAAAAATCATAAGTGTTCGTACTCTGTTGTCAAGTCTTCGATTAATTGAGTAAATAGAAACATTATATTTTGTGGGAGATTGAAATTACCCAATTTAGTTGACAAATAAAGAGGTTAAATTGATAAACTGAATTATGAATTTTGAAAAATTGATCATTTTTGCAGTCCTTTATATGAAATTGTTTGTCTGATTTCTTGTGTTTCCACAAATTTTGTTAACTTTTTACGATTTAATATTGATTTTGAATATTGGGGGGGGGGGTGGTACATCGACCTTAATTCTGAGAGGGGGAGAGTAGAATAATGATGGAATTGATGAATTAGTTGAAAATCTGAAATTGGCTAGTTTTTGTAGACTTTTTAACCTTTGTTTTCATCATGATAGTTCAGAATTTTTTTTTCTATAATTAATTTATTGACAGAGAGAAAATGAATGTCAATACCTAATTCTGAATTTAAAAAATTGACCATTTTTGCAGCCATTTATTAATTTTTAGGACCAATTTTTTCATTTTTTAATAGTTTTTGTGAACTTTTTACAATTTTTTTTATTGATTTTGAATTTTTTCGGCGGTGGTGAGGGGAATTCTTTCTATAGCGATACTCAGGAGGAAGAGTAGAATAATGGTATGGCAAAAAATTTCAAGTTTGTGTGTTTTTGAAACCTTTTTTGACCTATTTTTAATATGTTTTACTTATTCTTGATTGTTATAGAAATTTAGAATTTTTTAGCTATTTTTTTTGGTTGGATGGGATGGAGAGGAAGATTGATCTGTTAAGAGCTCCGAATTTGAAAAATTGAACATTTTTTGCAACCATCATAATTTTTTTTGGCCATTTCTCAATTTTTTATCGTTTTTTACGATTTATGTATGTTGATTTTTATTTCAGGAGGGAGGATTTAAGGTATAAGCGTAGGTACCCAGAAATTATTTAAGGTAGGAGCTGAGAATTTGGGAAAAAATAGGGAGCGAGTCAAATTTCAATGAAAAAAATTTACCTGTTTGAATCAGTAAAATAAATCAAACTGAAAACAAGTGATTTTTCAGTGATCTTTCAATCGAAATTATTGATTTTTTCATTGGGAATTGATTGAGAAATCAGTCATTTTTAACTGAAAGATCATTGAAAAATCATTCATTTTTAATGAAAATCATTTCACCGATTCTTAAAAGCAGAATTTCATCAAAGACTGATTCCGATTTAGAGAGTTATATGTTTATTCAAGAAATAGAAGGACTAAAATACTACCCGAGCCAAGGCAGGGCAATTTTTTTTTGAAAAATCATGTTTAAAGAGCAAAAAAATGCACTTTTCATTACATTTTTGTAATAAAAAAGTCTTATTTTCGAGCTGGGGGAGGGGCTTTAGCCCCTGAATCCTCTCCTGAGTGCGCTTATGATCTGCGGAAACAGTAGAATTAGCTGGTATTAAATAAGCTAGTAAAAAATCTCAAAATTGATTGGTTTGAAAATCCGGAGTTAGTCAGCTTAGCCGTTTTTTCTCTTTTTAATGGGACTATTTCTTTTATTTCTTGACAAAATTATTATTTTTCTCTATTTTTTTCATTTTTTGTTGTTTTTCCCGTATTTTCTGAGTGGGGAGAGAGAATAGATTCGTGATTATTCTGACAATTTCAAGTTTTTTTTGAAATTTTTTGGCAGGGAAAATAGGGAATGAACTTTGAGGTGTTCAAATGCGATTCTAAATTTAATCAATTTTTGTCGAACTGCGACAAAACTGTTGTTCCTGTAATTTTTGTCGACTTTTTACATTTTTCTCGATGTAGTTCTTTGACAATTTTTTTCTTTTTAGGAAGATGGGGAAAATGGGGAGGGAAAGTATATCGAATGATAGCTGGTGTTAGTCAGCTTAACCTTTTTTTCTCTTTTTAAGGGAACTATTTCTTTTATTTCTTGACAAAATTATTATTTTTTCATTTTTTGTTGTTGTGAGTGGGGAAAGGGAGGGGAGAAGTTGAACGAGAAAAAGATGATTAAAAATTACAATTCAACGGATTTTTCTGGATTCTGGAAATTTTGAAATTTACTGGAAAAGTGTGTTTAAAAAGAGTTGAATTTCATTTATTGCTAATTTTTAAAATAGTACATACGAGTAGATAATTGTTTTTTTTTTTTCATTTATAAAAATGCTAATCGAATTCAAAACCAATTTTTGAATTCATTCCTTAAATTGATTTTAGAATAACAAGAATCCTAGTATTTTAGAATCTGTGTGAGAAACACAGTTTCAGTTTCTGTCTGTTTTTTCTGATCTTTTATCTGAACTTTATGTCTTCACGTTCACTTTTTCCAGTCATTTTTTTTCAATTTTTATGGAAATGGAAAACGCTGAATGATGATAGATTCAGTCAAATCTTCAATCAGAGTAATTTTTGCCACTTGCTTTGTTACATTTTGTCGATTTTCTCAAATTTTGCTGAATTTGGAAGTATTAAATTAGGTTTTCGGTTGAAGAAGTTAGGACCTCTAAACACAGAATTAAATTTTTAAAAATCAAATGAAAATTTTGATCATTTTTTGAGATTTTGAGGAGAGGACAGGGGCATACTGATTACAAAATTGTCTCTCATTTCATGAATAAAATGAATAAAAATTACAAAACAGCAAATTGAAATTTTATCAAAATTTCATTGCAATAAAATAGAAACATAATCTAGGTACTCGAAAACTTTTTTCTCGTCGTCTAAAAGGCAAACTTACCTTAAAAAACAAGAGGAACTACCTTCGATATAAAAAAGTCCACACATTTGCATAAAGTTGCTAACAATTACTCAAACCGCGAATTTAGTTTAGCATTTTGTCATTCTTCTCTTTGCTTCGTAACGTACAGTCCATCTTAATTATCCGCAAATAAGAAATAATGCAAAGAAAAAGAGATCGGGTAATGTTATACGTCCAAATATTACTCATTTAAATGAATTTACATTCATTTCCATACTCTGTTTTAATTTTTCCCCAGTAAATTAACATCAAAACCTCATCATAATAAAGATTATACCTACTTAATTTTCAAAAAAAAAAAAATTAGAAATACCCATTTCACTCGAAACTTTTTTTTGGATTTAAAAAACTCGCCATTTCGAATCGTTATCGTCTTTGATTTCGTGCTGCGCTGAAATCGCGTTCACTGTGTCACGAGTGTAAAAAAAATGTCGATGCATTTTTACCCTTTCTGGTCTCTATTCTTGGAAAATTCTATGACGACGATTGTACGATTCTGGCAATAATTTCATCGTCGAGCGATCCATACAAATTGTACAGAATTGGAAATTTATCTTAATTCCGAACGTTTCGGTGGCTCAATGGTTTCTATGTATTTTGTATGGAATTTGTAATATGTATACATACGCGCGAGAATGGCGGATTGGCGGCGGTTCGCGGCGCTAAGTCGTCGCGAACGTGATATGCAAGCGTATTTCCAAGAAAGAAGTTGGTAAAATTGTTTATCTTGTTTTCGTGTTCAAGTTCAAGCCGAGCCACTTTACATGATAACGATGTGGTGATATAATGACTGGCTAAAAAATTGAAGTCAGCGTGTGGAAAATTGGTTGGCAGTGATAATTTCACGCGTCGGTGCACATGTTTTAAAAAGTACGCGAAAATTTTCGCGCGCCTCTATCCGTTTTAAATAAGGTTTTTCGTATTAGTACCGTTTCCTTTGCTCTATTGGGCGCAGCGTTTTACTTTTAAATAATATTTATAGTTTTAGAGTTCTCAACTTCTCAGTTCTCGCCCTTTTTTCAAAGTGTTTAGGCGAGCAAAGGAACAAAAGCGTGATGGCAGTGGAATAAGGTGAAGTGGAACGAAGGGATGTTTTTTGTAATAGGTCGTCTCTTTTAAGTGGTATCTTCGAATGTGCCACCGTGCTGCTCCTGCTACTGATGTTGGTGTTTGGTTTGGTGTGACCTATTTTAAATTTCGTTCTGTAGCGGTTTTTTCTCACTCCAAGTACCCCCCCCAATTCATCGATTTTTCAAACGTTTAAATAATTAATATGTGTAGAATTAATGAAAATTATTTTCCAATCTTTTCAAGAAATTTTGGAGGGTTTCGTCAGCATTTATTAAGGGTTCCTTTTGTCCCCAGCTGGTGATTTTGATTTCATTGTATCGCAGGTATTGCAATTTATTGCTTCTTTGTATAATGTTGATATTTTGGTAGCTGTATGGTCTCATTGTAATTGAAAATTGTCGACTGCCCTTCCCCAATTATTCCTCTTCTTCCGTATATCAGAAAAAAAACATGATTTTGCAAGAATTGTGGGTAAAAATCATCGAGAAATATTTAGAAATTCATTATATATAATGTAAATACCTACGAGTTGCTAAAAATTTGAAAATGTTTAATAATGGTATTTTTGAATCGAAAACTGCGTCATTTTTCAAATTTTTAATTTGTTCAAAGTTATAATTGCATTAATATATTAATTTTCAATTTTTACAATTTTTTACACCATTTGATTATTTTAAAATACAAGGGAAGAAAATATTTGTTCAGTAATGTCTGATTTTCTGATTTCGGACGATTCAAAGTCGACAGTATGGAGGAAGAAGGGGGGTAGTTCGAAATGGCTACTCTTGTCAGAAAAAATTAAGCAGTGAAAAAAATGCTGATTTTCGGTAAAATTTTTATTTGCTGGTTCATAAAGGCAGAATTTCACCAATTGAACTGATTCAGATTTAGAGAGTAATTCTGATTGATTTTCTTCGACTTTTCGACGTCAAAAATAATTTTTCATACTCAAACAGCGAATTTTTCCCAGAAATTACCTATTAGTTTGCAAATTACCCGATTCAAGTCAAGCCTAATTTTTCAATTAGGAATATTTTAATAGTTATTATTAGATGGGGGGGGGGTGAGTCAAGCAGCTCTTAAGTCCGTCTTGTGTTTTATTAATTCATTATCTGAATTCAAAATTAGAATTCATACGTGATACTTATACTTTTCTTTTTTAGGTGGTTCATACACAATTAATTCTATTTTTTCAACATCCATATTTATGTGAAATTTTACGTCAATGTTCTCAAAATGTTTCCGTAATTTTGCATAATTTATAAAATTATTTGAAAGTTTTGCATAATTTTTAGATGTCTTTTTGTTGAAAATTTTTTTCAATCGTCTTAATTTTTTTTTCTCGTATGGTTTTCATTTTGTAAGAATTTTAATGAGTACATATTTCCTGATTTTTCCCAAATTCTACTCTCTCATTCTGAATCAGTGAAAAGTCACTGATGAACAGTCAGAAATTGCAGCACAGGAAAAAAACAGCAAAATTCACTGATTTTTAGCTGTTTTTTCAATGATTTTTCTCACTGATTTGTTTTTATTGAAAATTTTTTCACTACAATTCTCCTGTGCTGCAATTCTCACTGTTTCTCTGTAATTTTCGATCATTTCCACTGATTTATAAATGAGAGAGTAGAACATGAAAATTTAAAGTTCTGAGTTTTATCATTTTATCAATTCCCCATGAATTATAAAAGTCTTGAAAAAGTATAGTTTGTCCAGACACGAACCATTTGAAGCGGTGGGGGGGAGAAGATAAAAATCGAAAAATTTCCTACTAAAATGGAATTATTTATGATTTTTCTAACCCATAGTGTCGAATTTTATTTCATTATTTCCACTGAAAACAAAAATTTTCCGAAAAATTTATTACTGTCAAAAAAATTTCCTCTAAAAATGCAATTTTGTCATATTACTAGGAAGAACAAGCTGTCTCTCTGCCCTCCACCAGCTTGGTTCGGGTCTAATTTTGTCGTAAATCGTTGAAAAATATCGAAATGAATGAAAAATTAAAGGCTTCGGCTGCAAAGTTGTTCATATCTCATTAAACATTTATTTCTGAATTAATCTATCTTTTAAAGCAGATAGAAAAAACCTTAAAATTTATTTGAAATGAATCAGATTTTTTTTTTGATTTTGTCCAATTTTCATTGATCAATTTTTTTCATAATTTGAGCATTTCTGCAAAATTTAAATTTCCATTTCATCAGGTACTGCATTCTAATTTTTATTATTTATTTGCGGGGGAGGGGGGGGGGGGGGGTATTCTGCTTGAAGTTTTGGGGAGAATGTTGAAAAAGTCCTGTCACGAAGTCTTTTATTTCAATTTAAGAATTTTGTTTGACGCTTTAAAAAATTACAACGTATTGTTTCTGATTTGAATGTTTGTTTTGCAATTTTAGGTTTTTATGCTTTCAAGAAAGACGGAAGGTTTCGATTTTCACTCATATAAAAATTTTAAAGAATTGAACTAGAGTCAGTTAGAAAGGCGAGGGTTGAATTTTTTTGAGAAGAACTGGAAAAAAAACAGTAAAAAACATAATACCATACCAAAAAAATTTCAAAACACGTGTGAACTTGGATACTGAAATTATCCTCAGGGGTCAAAAATTGGTTTTTGAGTTAGCACTGATTTTGGGATTTTCAGAAAGAGCAGAATCAAGGGAAAACCTCAACTCAAAAACCAATTTTTGATCCCATAGGGTGGTTTTAACATCCATGCTCTCACACGTTTGCATTTTATAGCTCAATTTTAAAATTTGAAATATATCTTTCACTACTCCTTTGACGTCCTGCGTTTTGGCCAGGTTTTATGATTTTTTTCAATTTACCATTATTTTTGACTAAATTTTCAATTTTTCAATTTCATTTGTTCATTTGCAATTTTATGAACAATGCTTGATTATATAAAATTTTTCTGTTCAAGTGTTTTACTTTGTACCAATTTTTGGTAATTTTTCTTCGAGTTTGATGCAATCGTTACATTTCGGAATTTTATTTTCGTTTGCTAAATTTTCCTTAAATCGATGGTGTTTTTTGCAATTTCTTGAATTCATGTTTTTGTAAACCTTCCATGTCCATTTTTTGTCCATTTTCATATTTCAATTTTTAAAAGTTTGAATGTCTTAAATTTTCAACTTATCTAGTTTAAATTATGTTTCACCTTTGTCTTTGTGAACATTGTGTTAGTTTCTCTACCAGACGTGGGATGGGGGGGGGGGCACAACCTTTCTTGACGACTGAAATTCTGAAAAAAATAATGAAATTTCATCTTTTGATAATTTTTTTCTGGAGAAAGTTGTTTTCTTGCTTCACCTGAATTCAATTAATTCACTCATTTTATCAATCAAAATAATGGATATTTCAATTATTTTCGAATTACTTTTTTCTTCTTGCAAAAAATTCCCATTTTTGAATGCCTGGCTGAATACGTCATTGGTTTTTACATTTGGAAATTCAAATTCCCCAGTTATTGATCATTTTCAACACGATAGCTGAGAATATTTTCAATTTTTGGCCAAAAATCGTCCAATATATTAAATTTTACCAAAATTTTCCGCCGTTCGAGTTCGAACAAATTCCCAAAACTTCCGCTTCAAACCAATACGTTCGAATTTCGCCATCCAACTCGAACTAATTCTCGAGTTTTCAGCTAGGTGCAGATTTATACGTACGTTAATTCCGCGACAGAATTAATAATTAAACAGTCGCAGATGCGAGCTCGTTTCGAATGTAAATTCGAACGTGTTTTAAAGAAAATTTTCACGACGTCTTCGTCGAGTCGTCTCTGTCGCTCGTCGACATTTAGAATAATCATTGCCTCTATCGTGCACGTTAGGTTAGGCCTAGTCTCATGTAAAGGTACTTCCATACCATATCTATATTAGAGACGAACCGTCGTCGTACACATATAGGAGAGGAAACACATCAGGCACATGAGCAAAAACACTAAAGGGTAATTGAATTTAGCACTGTTTTAAACGACTCGACGACTGAGTTGAATTTTCATCCTGAGGTATATGCTTACCTAGTACCTACGTGGATCTACATAAACGTATATCACTATCGTTAGATATACATAGGTATAATGTATAAAGCTACCTATTCTACTATCTAACCTAGAGATACGATAGCACATAACATTTAACGTCGGCTCCGGCGACGACATTAAAATTTAACAGTGTGTGGTACCTACGTGTGTGTAGTTTAAAATCAGCTTAGCGAGAGCTTTATACATTGTAACCGAATACATAGCTCGATTTTTGCAATTACTTTGGCAGATATTGCGTTCGTATAGTTTCCAGAATAGATTTATTTTCAAATCGCAAAGAGATGCAACGAGTTAATTTGTTAATTTGCAAATTTAATTTGATGGTTGTTGAGACGACGAGGCAAGTTGGAGACAATAGCGAGTTTCAAGTCGGTGTATAGACATTCGAGGTAAATATTTACACCTTCTGGATAATTTTTCTTAATTAAAACTTCAGCCAGATCAAAATTCGAGCGAGTGAAAGTTGGTATGGGGGAAAAAAGCCGAAACGTATCCGGCAGCAGATACCTTTCGTAATTCCAACGCACCATAATCTACATCAACTTGATCGAAAGGTTGTTGCGTCTCGGTATCGGTAATTTATCATTTTTATAATACGCTTTTCGAACCGCCAGACGTTGATTTGATTAAATTTTTATCCCATCGAGAAGTACTTACTCTCGGCGTGGCGCCTGCAATTTGTTTCCATTAATTTTTCCTCTAATGAGATAATTTTTAAATGCTTGTAATTTAGATAAATGCCGAGTAGTCCCTGCGGTTAGCATGAAAAACCGGGGGCATACTGCACTTTTTGAACACGGGTTGAAATGTAGGTTTTTTTTAGTATGGCCCAAAAAAAATTTTTCGAGAAGTGGGGACGTCAAAAATTTCCCTTTGGAGTGGAGGGAGGGGGAGTTTTAGGGGAGTTTTTACCCCCTATTTTTTCAAATGAAGAGGTTGGGGTGAATTTGGAGTCATTTTCATATAATTCGACTCTCCTGAACTCGAATCTGCGTTTCGTTTTCCGATCTGAAGCGTAGAATTCGCGCAATCGTATGATTTGTATCGCGAAAAGAGGCCAATTTTGAGGAAAAAGAAGTAAAATTGTGATTTTTTTATCTTGAGACGAGTGATGTGGTTCAAGTAAGGTTTGAAACCAGTTTTTTACATAATTCGAACCTTCTGAATTTGAATTTGTTATTGGTTTCCCCATAGGAAGTGAAATAGCTTCTTGATCGTCGCTTTTTGGCAGTGAAAAACAGCCAATTTTTGCTAAAATCGACTCGAATTCGCAATTTCCCATTTTCTCAACCCAATACCTCGAACCAATCCTGGTATGAAACCATTTTTAGAGGTAATTCGAACCTCCTAAATACGAATTTATGATTAGTTTCCCGATTGGAAGTAGAGAATTCTCTCAATCGTGAAATTAGTGTAGTGTAAAACGCCCAATTTTCGCCAAAACTGACATGAAATTGCAATTTTAGATTTTCTAAACACTACACGTCCTCCCAATTGTGGTATAAATTCATTTTTTTGTCCAATTCGAAATTTTTGAACCCAGAGAAAGCACCAACAAAATTTCTAGCTTCTTGGGACTCCAAGGGGCTGAGCCGAGGCTTCTCAGAGTAGGGACTTCTTTTTAAAAAATTGATTCACCCCTTTCAAGTCGCATGAAGCTAAAAAAATGTTTGGAACATTCTCAACTAATCAGGTACTTACAACTTTCTTTAGTTTTAACGAAAGTGGAGTTTTTTTTTTCGTATTTTCTATAATTATGTAAAATCCATTGCCTCGCGAACGCTGTACTTTCCGCGAGAGCGCCGTGGAAAATTTGACGCATCTGCACGGGTTTAATACGACGAGTGGCCAGTTTTAATTTTTTCCAACAATTTGAGAAACTAATTAAAAAATCGTGTTCAAGAGGTTCGAATTATGTCTAAAAATGGTTTCATACCAGGATTAGTTTGAGGTATTGGGTTGAGAAGATGAGAAATAGCGAATTCGAGTCGATTTTAGCAAAAATTGGGCGTTTTACGCTACACTAATTTCACGATTGAAAGAATTCTCTACTTCCAATCGGGAAACTAATCATAAATTCGTATTTAGGAGGTTCGAATTACCTCTAAAAATGGTTTCATACCAGGATTTGTTCGAGGTATTGGGTTGAGAAAATGGGAAATTGCGAATTCGAGTCGATTTTAGCAAAAATTGGCTGTTTTTCACTGCCAAAACGCGATGATCAAGAAGCTATTTCACTTCCTATGGGGAAACCAATAACAAATTCGAATTCAGAAGGTTTGAATTATATAAAAAACTGGTTTCAAACCTTACTTGAACCACATCACTCGTCTAAAGATGAAAAAATCACAATTTTACTTCTTTTTCCTCAAAATTGGCCTCTTTTCGCGACACAAATCATACGATTGCGCGAATTCTACGCTTCAGATCGGAAAACTAATCGCAGATTCGAGTTCAGGAGAGTCGAATTATATGAAAATGAGTCCAAATTCACCCCAACCCCTTCATGTGAAAAAATAAGGATAAAAACTTCCCTAAAACTCCCCCTCCCACCACTCCTAAGGGAAATTTTTGACGTCCCCACTTCTCGAAAATTTTCTTTTCGGTCGTACTAAAAAAAAACTATATTTCAACCCGTGTTCAAAAAGTGCAGTATGCTCGAGCTAACCGCAGGGACTAGAGCATTCGCGCCATTTCGAAATCCGGGGGGGGGGGAGTTGACAAAACTCGCGTGTGTACGTTCGAAATTTTTCTACATTTGGAAGCCGAATTTCCAACCTATCTGCGTATTACGTTCTGGTTCATCGGTGGGCTTGTGATATCGTGTACGTCGCATGTATTTCGTGACACGATTACAGCTCAAAGAGTAGGAAAAAGGTCATCTGGTACGATCGAATGCGAATTTAGTCGAGAGAGGAGAAAAAAAAAGGTCATCTGGTTGTTTACGTCGCGCAAATTCAGGTACAGCACACGTTGCCTACGATCGAGTCTCTTTTAATGCGTCAACCTCATCGGCTTGAACTGGTTTTAATTACGGTTACCTGTTCGGGTGTCTCGATGAAATTTTTTCTTTTCGGATATTGAAATTGATCGAATGGTAAGTGCGTGCGATAGATTGGTCGACACATTCGCCATAGATATTACGATATTAAACCGTCGAGCTATAAATCTTATTTGTACTTTGAAAAATGACATGTGTCTTTTGATGTGTGCCAGGTTTTTTTCACCCCCCCCTTTTGCTTTTTCAAAAGTCGTGTTATTAATAAAATTTCATCGCGGGGTTCCACATCCTCGTTCGATCGTCGAAAAATGATACCAGCACGATGCGAAATATCGGTGAAAACGTATCAGTTGTGGGAATTTTCCACCTATCTTATGAATTTTTTCACTTTTTTTCGCGTTGGTGATCGTGTTGCGTGTGCTAGATATGCTGCGAATTATCCGGGGAATAGTGTGGTTTGATATATGAATGGTTGATAAGCCGAGGAAAAATATTTCTCGATGTAATCCTTATATTCCTGATACCTGCGAAGCTCGAAGGTTGTTTTTTTTTCAAATTTCCTTGTTTTTTTTGGATGGTTGAAGTCGTACGAGGTAGATGTTATTTTTAGATGATATGAAATTGTTGAAAAAACGAAACGAGAAGTCATGTACAAACCATTGTGACTATTTTTGATGTTTGTATTCTCACCTGGTGGCATTTTTTTTTTTCGCTGAAGGGGCTAGAATTAGCAGATGAAGTGGGTGAATATTGTTAATATAGAATCTCTTTCTTCAAAATTCAAGTTTAGCGTTTTAAAAATTTGAAGATTTCTTGAACAAGAAATTTAAGTTGTAATGCAGGGCTGAAATTTATTTTAAAGAAAACTGCATTTAAAAAAGTTATAGGTGGAAAATAGCAGTAGATGGTAATATTGAGTAAAAATATTGATACTGAAACAATAAATTTCCATCAATTTAGAAAATATGTTTTTCCCGAAATTTTTGCAATTTTTGACCATTATAGGAATCAGTGATGTAGCCAGAAATTTCTCGTAACGGGGGTCCAAAATTTCAAAATTTCTCAGAGAAATTTTGAATTCAACACCACCACCCCCCCCCCCCCCCCCACTAAATTTCTTTTTACTATAAAAACACTAAATTCAAACTTTATGAAGTTCTCATGCGATTTGCATAGCATGTTTAAGGAAAAAACTGATGAAAATGTAATTTTCGAACGAACAACTTACTTACTAATTATTTTGACCTTAAAACCCCCAAAAAATACCTAACGAATCCAAGCATTGGCGTCAGAAACTTTTTTTGAGAGGGTGCAAAGTGGGTATGGAGGCTTGGAATAACAGAAGGGAGTGTAAGGGAGCCATTTTTCGCATACTTGATTCAAATAGTCCATAGAATTGTGATTTTGTTCATGCCCGAGCGAAGCGAGGACGAAAATTTTACTTTTAATGCACCAAGAGGGCATTTCTTCACGTAAATTCCTGATGCCGAAGGAGGGAGCCCCCCCCCCATGGTTACGCCCCTGATAGGAATTGAAGTTTCAAAAATAAATCTGTTGAGATGAATTTTAACATTTTTCAAAAAAAAAATTACATACATTTTTACGACCACCAAAAGATAGATAATCTTTATTTTGGTTTGGTTGAAAAATTCGAAAAAATTGTTTTTTCCATTCTTCTTAGCCTACAAATTTTTATCATGCATACAAATTTCTTATCAATTTCAATTTGGATTTTTTTTTTAAATTCCAACTTGAACAGTTTTTAATTTCAACTTGATTTTTTTTTAAATTTCAAGTTTGAAAAAATTATTAAAAAAATTCAATTTTGGGAAAATGTTGAAAAAATTCAATCTTGAAAAAATTTTTGGTTAAATTGAAACTAGGAAATTTTTTTGTAAAAATGTGAATTTTGAAAAAAATGTCAGCTGGCAAAAATTTTGAAAAAAATCGAACTCTGAGTGTTGGAACAATTCTTGAGAGTAAACGGGAAATTAAAAAATTTCACATTGGAAAAGATTGAAAAAAATTTCAAAAAATTTTTACTAAGAATTTTTCCAAGTTTGAGTTTTTTAAAAAAAAAATCAATCTTTCCAAGTTTAAATTTTCACTATATTCCCACAAATTTCTCAAAATTCGATTTTTCTCAAAAATTTTTACATTTCAAAAATGTTTTTTAAGGATTAAATTTTTAGTTTTCTCGATTTGTTCAAAAATTTTGAGAATTTCTCAGCACTCTTAAAAATATTGTGAAAAGTTGAATTTGGAAAAAAATTCGAAAAAAATGTACTTGAAAATTGGAGGGATTAGTAGAAATAACTATACTGGGTGTCTGAAAAATTATAGCCTCACCCCTGGGATTTTTTTGTTGAAAATTGTATATAGTTTCGTAGTTCTGACTTGAAATAAATCAGCTGAATAATTATAATTTCACATTAAAAAGTAAAAACAAACGTAAAATATATTTCACATTTTGTACGTTCAAAGTACCTAGGTAGTAGGTACATATAATTAACTTCGTACGACGTCGTTTATCATTATTTATCATAATGTTTTGCATATTACGTTTTTCCAACCTACGATTTTTAACACAAAAATCCCAGGGGGGAGGGGCTAGAATTTTTCGGGATCCGGTATCCCATTGAGTGCGACGCCACGTTTTTGGAATTTTTTGTAATTCGATCGCGGTTATTGAGAAAAGAGGAAGGGGGATAATAAGTTCTTGGAGGTACCTATTGTACTTATTTTTTGCATTGCATATAGGTATAAGTAATTTTCTTGAATTTTGATAAAACTCAAATAGTTAATTTTTTAAGCATTTTTTTCTACGTTTCATTGAATTTTTAGCTGATTTAGCAATTTTTTGTAGATACCTACTTCATTTTTCAAAACAAATTTTATGAAAATTTAATTACGTTTTTCACTAATTTTCGACGTAATTTTCCAATATTCTGTATTATTTCAATAATAATTTGAAATTGATCATCTTTACTTCATTTTAAAAACAATTCGACCAAACTAGCCAATATTTCCGCGAAAATTTTATAAAATTCGACAAAACAAAAATTCTAAGTAAGAATTCGATTCAATTAACCATACAATTCAATAATACATAAAATAAATCACCAACCCCTTCTAAACTGAAAATAGGCAAAAAATTACACGTAGGAAACTCACCGGTGGTTTACGATCAGCGCAAAAAGGTTCATAGCAAGTAAACTAATATTTCAGTAATTTCCCTCCCTCTTTTTCTCCACTCTGCGGCTGACCATTTACAATCCCAAACAAGAAACAACGATTAATCCTTAAATAAACCCCACGTTGAATTTACAGCTCAATAACTACCACGTCGCCGCAACCTTTCACATATGTCACAAAATCAGCGCCAAAAGAAACGCTCCAACGTCGAAACTATTACAATTAAACTTTCGACGCGGGGTTACCACTTTCGTGGGTTTGGGTAGCGAACTTTGAAAAAATGATTAAACGGGTTCTCCAAGAGGAAATAGGTATTTCAGGCGATAAAGTGAGGAAAAGAGGGACCAAGGTAATTAATTGGATTTCATGGTTCATTTTTCACTTGTTCAGAATTTAGAGTTAGAATGAGGCAAGTTGTGTTGAAATTGAAATGAAAGTTTTCAAAACGATAAAAGGATGATGGGTCACTCTCCTTTTTTTTTTTGAATTGAAAAATGTAAATTTTTTCGCAGACTGAACTCATACTCGATAAAATTCCCCCCCCCCTCCTCAAAAAAAAGAAGAAAATAATTTAACTGAAAAAAGGCTTCAACACGAAATTTCATCAAAACTATCAATTAAAAACCGTAATTAAATATCTCCCTTTTTCCCTCATCTTCACCGAGCATCCTGAAAACACGACTTTTATCTCCGAAAATGTGACATATTCGACGACAGCCAGCAAAACTACTCGGATCCTAAATCAAACGTAACATTTGGCCCTGCGGACGTATAATCTTTGAAAATCCATTCCATTTGGAAAGTTTTCCATCAAATCGTCTACAATCGAGTTAATTTTTTCATTCTGTTAATCCTTATCTTATACGCCATTCATCCGGAGCTTAATTCACGCCGAAACCTTAAGGTCAAGATATATCGCAGCCAATAAAGCACTCGGGCAAACGGCGGTTTTTCATTAAACATGACGATTCGAAGCGGATGAAAAATGATTTAGCGAAAATGTCATAGCGAGGGGTATCCAGGGCATAGAAACGTCTCCGGGGCGCGTTATTTTATCGGATTATAACACACCGCAGACGTCGTTTTCTTTTTCTATTAACACAAATCGTCGAAAAGACGGCTGCGGCGCGACGTCGTAACTTTTCAATAACCAACGTCAAATTCACCATCGACGAGACTCGAAGAAAGGGCGAGAAATAAATTTCACCGGAGGACGTAGGCGGCGTATCGAGCCAGTCCGCAGTTTAATTATTATTTTTCAATGAAGCGGCTCGTAAAAAAAAGAAAGCTGTTAATAAGCATCGTTCTGGAGGGGAAAAAAGTTGAAAATTTTAATAGAATTATTATCGCAACACGACGTTAATCAAGAGGTAATTCAAGAAGGTAATCCGGACCTATGGTGTTTCCCATCCTTTATTTTTCGTCATCTCTTAGCGTACCGAACTAAAAAGCTTTTATCGATGTTTCAGAACGAAACGATTTTTTTTGTTCCGTTCCCATCATTCTGAATTGAAAAAGAATCATTCATGTGATCTTTTCGTGTCGATATTTTAAACCAAATCGAGAGTTTCGTTCTCATCGGTTTTCATATTTTTTGATCCATGAACTTTTCATTCCGTTCCGTTCCGTTCTCATCTCATCCATTATTTTCTATTTAAATTACGTACGATTTACTTACAAGTCGTGAGAGGGAATTTTTCATTTAAACTGAAAAAATGATCGAAATTCTTTTAAATTTTTTTAATTTAAATCGATGAAATTTCAAGGATGAAATAATCGATCAAGGCAAGGCTGGAGGAACAAAACGTCGATTTTTTCTGTTCCGTTCTGCAACAAATCATTTTTAAAATGAATGAATCGTTACTGGTGTTTTACCGACTTTTCCATTTATGGAAAAGTCGAGTACTAAATTGTTCATCATGGTTGAAATGGACGTCGGGACCAACTTTTCTTCACGTTTTAGGACCTTCTGAACACGATAGGACGTGTGAGAAAAAACGAGGTTTCCTTATATATATATATATATATATGCCAACAGTACCTCTTCGTCACCGTTTATATAGGCAAGTATCCTTTCCGTCACCGAAATCGGTGACGAAGGCGTTTTGCCGGTGACGTAGGCGTTTCCCTGTGTATATCAAGTTAAAACAACTCTTTTTAACCCAAAATGAAGGTGACAGAGGCATCTGGTGGTTACGCAGACGTCCCCCTGTGTATACTCGCCTAAAACTGCTTTTTTCACCATGCACATGAGATCGCGATCTTTTTTTTGTGGTGACGTGGAGGCTATGTATATACCTACAGTATACAGATTTTAAAGTCCATTGTAATAAAAGTCTTTATCATGTCGCGCCACCTACTTATTCATTTGACTTGAGGGAGGCAAAGACGTATAAACACTATAAAAACTATGCTGGTTTTAAATACCACGTGTAGAAACCAACAGAAGCATATTTAAAGGTGGTGACGAAAAGGTACTGTTTATAAAAGGTGACGTCGAGGTTATGTTGGTCCATATATATATAGATTTAATCTGAGTCATTGTGGTGCCCATTTTGATTGTGAATAGTCATTGTGGTGCCCGAAAAAAACGTTGTGGTGCCCAAATCGGGCACCACAACGTCCCTATGTTAAAAACCATTGTATATAGATGGCCACACCCCCCTGAGTCCCCTGGCACGTTTTTAGGGTGGGCACCACAATGACTCTCCTTATATACCTATAGTCAAATTTTTATATACACTAGAGCTTATGGTATATAGCCCTTGTGGTGCCCAGTCTGGATGCACTAGCATACTATGTTTATATAATAATGCTGTATATAAGGTGGGCACCACTATGACTATTAAAGACCTGGGCACCACAAGGTATTGCATATGTATATATATATATATATATGGACCAACATAACCTCGACGTCACCTTTTATAAACAGTACCTTTTCGTCACCACCTTTAAATATGCTTCTGTTGGTTTCTACACGTCGTATTTAAAACCAGCATAGTTTTTATAGTGTTTATACGTCTTTGCTGCATTCAATTCAAATGAATATGCAGGTGGCCTAAATCAATGATCGATAGTAGAACAAAGGATTTTAAAATTTATATATAGTAGGTATATACATAGCCTCTACGTCACCACAAAAAAAAGATCGCGACCTCATGTGCATTGTGAAAAAAACAGTTTTAAGCCAGTATACACAGGGAGACGTCTGCGTAACCACCAGACGCCTCTGTCACCTTCGTTTTGGGTTAAAAAGAGTAGTTTTAACTTGATATACACAGGGAAACGCCTTCGTCACCGGCAAAACGCCTTCGTCACCGATTTCGGTGACGGAAAGGATATTTGCCTATATAAACGGTGACGAAGAGGTACTGTTGGCATATATATATATACAGGCATGCTGCAGCCTTACGAGACCCGTTTTGGATATCTCGCTATCCTTATTAGGCCCGTTTTTACCTTGCGAGGCCCGAAATCGGGTCTCGCAACGTCATGCCATATAAAGTGGTTTTTCATGATGTATGCATACTCAGGAGTCTGTAGGCAGAGGGTCTCGCAAGGTCGTTTGTATATCTTTATATACAAATTACCTCGCCTCTCTGCACACAGCAAAACTTGAAAACTTTAACCATGCGCCATTCAAATACGAATTAATCTAAAGGGATGGCGCTTGCACAGTGAAATTCGTCTCATTTTCTATTATTTTTTCCGCTCCACACATCGGCGGTAATACCTGACCCTTTATTTATGCCGATTTTTAAAGTTTCGGGCCTCACAGTGCCTGTATTATCTCCTTTTGCAAAACGGGTCTCGCAAGGTTAGTATGATCCATATATATATATATATATACGTTTATGTACACTTTTGTCTTTGAGTAATCTCGAAAGTGGTGAACTTTCAGAAGAAAACACATATCACAAAAATTGTAGAGGAAGGATTGAAATTTTGAGATTTTCAAACCGATTTGAAATCCATTCAGCCGTTGTCGAGATATTGAACTTTGAACTTTGAGAAATTTGACTGAAAAATGTACACTTTGTCCTTGAATAAACTCGAAAGCTGCGAACTTTCAGAAGAGGACACATATCACAAAAATTGTAGAGGAAAGCTTGAAATTTTCAGATTTTCAAACCGATTTGAAATCCATTCAACCGTTTTCGAGATATTGACCTTTGAAGTTTGAGAAATTTGAATAAATGAATAAAAACGGTGAAAATGTGAGACATTTGAATGAAAAAGGTACAATTTTGTCCTCGATTAAACTCGAAAGCTGTGAACTTTCAGAAGAAAACACATATCACGAAAATTGTAGAGGAAGGATCGAAATTTTGAGATTTTCAAACCGATTTAAAATCCATTCAGCCGTTTTTGAGATATCTTACTTTGAACTTTGAGAAATTTGAATGAATGATGTACACTTTTGTCTTTGATTAAACTCGAAAGCGGCCAAATTTCAGAAGAAAACACATATCACAAAAATTGTAGAGGAAGAATCGAAATTTTGAGATTTTCAAACCGATTTAAAATCCATTTAGTCGTTTTCGAGATATCTAACTTTGAACTTTGAGAAATTTGACTGAAAAATGTACACTTTGTCCTTGAATAAACTCGAAAGCTGCGAACTTTCAGAAGAGGACACATATCACAAAAATTGTAGAGGAAAGCTTGAACTTTTCAGATTTTAAAACCGATTTGAAATCCATTCAACCATTTTCGAGATATTGAACTTTGAAGTTTGAGAAATTTGAATAAATGAATAAAAAAGGTGAAAATATGAGACATTTGAATGGAAAAGGTACAATTTTGTCCTCGATTAAACTCGAAAGCTGTGAACTTTCAGAAGAAAACACATATCACGAAAATTGTAGAGGAAGGATCGAAATTTTGAGATTTTCAAACCGATTAAAATCCATTCAGCCGTTTTCGAGATATCTTACTTTGAACTTTGAGAAATTTGAATGAATGATGTACACTTTTGTCTTTGATTAAACTCGAAAGCGGCGAACATTCAGAAGAAAACACATATCACAAAAATTGCTCAAAATTTCGATCCTTCTTCTACGATTTTTGTAATATCTGTCCCCTTATGAAAGTTCACAGCTTTCGTGTTTAATCAAAGACAAAAGTGTACCTTTTTCATTAAAATTTCACAATTTTTTTTTTATTCATTTATTCAAATTTCTCAAACTTTAAAGTTCAATATTTCGAAAACGGTTGAATGGATTTCAAATCGGTTTGAAAATCTCAAAATTTAAATCCTTCCTCTACAATTTTTGTAATTTGTGTTTTTTTCTGAAAGTTCGCCGCTTTCGAGTTTAATCAAAGACAAAAGTGTACATCATTCATTCAAATTTCTCAAAGTTCAAAGTTGTGATATGTGTTTTCTTCTGAAAGTTCACAGTTTTCGAGTTTAATCAAAGACAAAATTGGGAAACAATTCATGACAGGAAAATATTAATGACGTAGTACGCGTGTATACGTATGCGTACGCGTGTATACGTATGCGTACGCGTACGCGCGCATGGGGGGTAGTTTTACGTAGTTTAGTGACATGTATATCGTTGTCAAACACATTTCGGCAAGCTGCTCCGGTAGCTGAATGGACAGAGCGATTGCTCACAGTGCGGAAGGTCCCGGGTTCGAATCCCGCTGCCAGAATAATTTTTTGAAATTTTTTTTCATCGTAATTTTGGAATTTTCAAAACGACGATTTTTTTTAGACCGACTGAATGTCAAGGTGAGGTGAGGTTTAGTCTTTAGGATTAACATGCTGCTTTCGAGTTTAATCAAAGACAAAAGTGTACATCATTCATTCAAATTTCTCAAAGTTCAAAGTAAGATATCTCGGAAATCCATTCGGCCGTTTTCGAGATATTCAACTTTGAAGTTTGAGAAATTTGAATAAATGAATAAAAAAGGTGAAAATTTGAGAAATTTGAATGGAAAAGGTACAATTTTGTCTTTGATTAAACTCGAAAACTGTGAACTTTCAGAAGGAAACACATATCACAACTTTGAACTTTGATAAATTTGAATGAATGATGTACACTTTTGTCTTTGATTAAACTCGAAAGCGGCGAACTTTCAGAAAAAAACACAAATTACAAAAAAGTCGGTAAAAATTGTAGAGGAAGGATTTAAATTTTGAGATTTTCAAACCGATTTGAAATCCATTCAACCGTTTTCGAAATATTGAACTTTAAAGTTTGAGAAATTTGAATAAATGAATAAAAAAAAAATTTGTGAAATTTTAATGAAAAAGGTACACTTTTGTCTTTGATTAAACACGAAAGCTGTGAACTTTCATAAGGGGACAGATATTACAAAAATCGTAGAGGAAGGATCGAAATTTTGAGATTTTCAAACCGATTTAAAATCCAATCAGCCGTTTTCCGAGATATCTTACTTTGAACTTTGAGAAATTTGAATAAAATAAAAAGGTGGGAATTTTAGAAATTTCAATCAAATGAAGTAAAAGTTGCAGAACGCTTTAAATTTTTATTTTTCAAGAACCCCTGAACCAATTGAGCTGAAATTTTCAGAAGTGACAGAGGAAAGTTGGAAGGTGATACAGTAAAAATTTCAGTTCAATCGGTTCAGGTATGCCATCCACCAGGTAGCTGAAAATTGATTAACGTTTTTTTGAAGCCCACTCAAAAAAATGTGATGACACACTGACGAAAGTAAATTTAATTCTCTACAACGTCCTTCACTAACTTTTTTGCGGGACGCCTCCTTTACTCAAAAAACGGTCACTAAAGGGCGTAATGAGAGGTTCAAAACTCACATTTTGCATTTTGGCATTCAAAATTCTGTAAAAGGGCACATTCTGACACATTGTGGGTCGCGGATTCCGAATTTGTCTTTGTTTTACCGATTCGAATCTCCTGGATGCCTGAGGGGATGGAGGAGGGAAAGGCTGAAATTTCAATTTCGGCAATTACTTTAAAATTATACATACAGCTTTTATGTAATTTGGGGTTATGTTTCAAATTAGGCTTTGGTTTTTCGATTTCAGCCCCCCTAGGTTCCCCTATGTACATTAGACAGCTTAGAGGTCCAAAATTTTGGAATTGGGTACTGGGCAAAAATTTTAATTTCGAGTAATAACTTGAAACTGATTTCAAAGGCCTTAGTTTTTCGATTTGAATTTCCCTAGATGTCATAAGGGGTATCGAAGTTCAAAATTTTGAACTTAACTTGAAAAGAAGCAATATAAATTATGTAAAAAGAATTGTTGATTTCAAATTTGGCCTTAATTTTTCGAGTTGAATCATCCTTCGATGCTAATAAATTTACATTACGTTGTATGTGAAAACCGAAAAGTCGGTTACCTTACGCGACTGCGTAAGGTTTTTTGTTTTTCTGGTTTCCTTCAAGTTGATTTGCTCCGTTTCAGCTTCCAGTTTTTAGGTTTAAGGTATCAGGATTTTGAGGTTTGAGGTATCAGTCCCAATTCCTTCAGTTTAGTTCAGTTGTTCAAAAAAGTCCACCAAATTGACGACTAAATGAGAAAAATTTGTTGTGTTTTTCATCTACGTGTGTCATAAACTGGGTGGACTCTGAAGAGTGAGGATTCCTCATTTAAGCATCCAATTTCACAAATGGTTTTGTCTTGATCAGAACAGAACAAAATACTCTCTCATTCCGAATCAGTGAAAAATCACTGCTAAACAGTCAGAATTACAGCACAGGAAAAATCAGTGAAATTCACTGATTTTCAGTGATTTTTCACTGATTATTCAAAGAATTTCACAGATTTTTCAGTGAATTTCATAAATATCACTGAGTTTTCAGTGAATTTTCACTGATTTCCAGTGATTTTCTTTCACTGATTTGTTTTTAGTGAAAAAATTTTCACTGATTTTCTCCTGTACTGCAATTCTGACTGTTTCTCAGTGATTTTCGGTAATTTTCACTGATTTATAATTGAGAGAGTACCTCTGTTCTGGTCTGTTATTTTTTATTTTTGCTCAGAGCATAATTTTGTTCAGCTTTGTTTATTATTTGTTCGGCCAAAACAGAAATTTAAGTGTTTTTATCATTGTTTAATCTGTTCATACTGTTCTGTTCTGTTCCATCAGCCATGAACTGTCCTCTCTCATTTATAAATCACGCAGGCATATTTGGTCACTTTTTAGTAACTTGGTCACTTTTTTCATAAAAAGTCACTAAAGTCACTTTTTTCATCAAAAAGGTAATTTTTAGTGACTTTTGGTCACTTTTTGTAACTTTCCCCAACCAAAAATTGAAAAAATTGGAAAAATCATTAGGTAAGAAAATGAAAAAAACTATTTTTTTCCCTTGAAAAAAGTTGTATATTACATTTTGGTGGCGTTGTAGTATGACCGATACCCCAGTGATGTGACTGTTTTCCGGAGGAATGCTTGGAATGCCAAAAAAGTGACAGGTTCTTCACAGCGAACAGATTTCTCCAATTTTCGATCAAAAAGATATTTTTTTGCATAAATTTTCGCCCTCGCTTCGCTCGGGCTCAACACGTTTGTAAATAAGTTTATAAATTTGAGGTATGTGTTTTTTATTTTTGAGAAGGGGAAGAGGAGTAGGCAATAAAATGTGAAGAATTTTTTGAATTTTCAGCCCGGAAAATTTCGAATTTTCATTTGTTTGATTTGGTAGACACCCTGGCTTAAATTGTTTCATTTTTTAAAACTTAATAATTTTTCTTTGAATGCTTAGATTTTGCTTTTTATTTGACATTTTTTCTGCAATAAATCCAAATTTTCAAATTTTTGTGGTGAGGGAGAGTTTGGTGGATTCAACAATTTTTAGAATTGATTTTGAATATCTTTTTGGCCCGAAGTAGTGATTTTGAAAAACAAATTGTTAGACCCATGCATTTTATATCATTCTTATGCAAAATTTCAGGATGTAAGTACTTCACGAAAAAACTTACCCTACCCCCGGCTTTACGAATGCCATATTTTAAAGGTCTGGAAAAATTTGACAAATTGGTCTGGAAAATCTGGAAATTCAGAAAAAATCATTTCTGAAATATAGTGGACACCCTGGTGAAAAAAATTCTTAGAAGATCAAAATTGGAAAAATTTTGAGAAAATTTTAATTAAAAAATTTTACAGCTGGGAAAATTGTATAATTGGGTAAAATTTTGAAAAAAATGAGAATTAAGTAAATTGAAAGAATTTAAACTTGGAAAAAATTTGGACTTCGATCGTCGAAATCTAATTTTTGGTAAATATAATTAAAAACTGGTGATTCTAGCGTTATTTTACCAAAAAAGTCGATTTTTCGGGCGCTAGGGGTGTCATAAAAATGATAATTTCAAAAAAAATTGCAAACCAATACATAACTTTTTTTAAATTTTTTGGCCTTAAATATTTGCCAAGAATTAGGCAAATGAAGTGCGAGAAGATTTTTTATTTTAAATATGGTTTTGTATCTATTTTATAAAATGAATGTATTTTTGTGTTTATAAATGAAAATTGAAATGAAAAAGAATTCAAGAATTCAAATTTTTAAACTAGATAAACCAATACTGAGCTAGCTTGGGCTTTCTAATTGAATGTTGGCCCAATTCAACCTCTGTTAAATTAGAATATCTAAAAATTAGATCAATCTGACAATCAAAAAGAAATTAAAATTCTTTCAACAAGTCTCGAACATTTTTTGCCCAGAAGCTTAGAAAAATTGGTAAAAATTGAGAATGATTGAGAAATTTTTTTTCTTTTGATCCATGAAGCATCAAAATTCAAGAAAAAATGGTCACTTTTCGGTCATTTTTTCATTAATGAAGTCACTTTTGTGGTCACTTTTTCATTTCCAAAAAGTCACCAAAGTCACTTTTTTTTGGAAATTTTGGTGAAATACATACGCCGAAATCACTGAAAAACTGTCGAAATTTCAGCACAGTAATGAATCAATGAAAAAAATTCACTGAAAGCGAGCGGTGAAAAAATTGCTGGAAAATGAGAGAGAGGATCTTTTTTCAATTTTTCTGACCTTTTGGAATTCGCATTTCTTCTTTAAAATCATGCATTATGCGATTTTTTAAACAGCTTCTCAAACGAACTCCAGTTGGCCTTAATGAACATAATTTCATCTATTTTTACCTCATCCAAATTGTACCTCAAATCTCCTCTGGCCTGGCATAGCATACAGGGTTCAACTTTTTTTTTTAGTTCACTCAGTTCGGGTAAAAAATTAAAAAAATTGAAAAAAATGTGCATTTTTAAATACAAAATTGTGCAAACGAAAAAGTTGGAAAAAAAGCTGAAAGAAATCGAAATTATAAAACTTTTAGCCATCTTTTCGGATCAAGTTTATAAAACTTTTCAGCTTTCAGATTTTCCCAGAAATTGTCAACCATTTCAGCTTTTGGCTTTTGGCTTTTGGCTATCTTGACATCCCTGTTTTTAGCTTTGGCTGAAATTCATTGGCTTGCATAAACTTTTGGCTTTCGGATTTTGGCTGGCTGAAAACCCTTGTCTGGGGGATCTATTGAAGAATTTTTACGTTCTCAGCCGCTCGTCTTTCGTTTGATTCCTTGTCGTTTCGTTCCCAATCCTTTTCACTCTTTCATTACTTTGGCTTCGTTTCGTTCTCCCTTTTCTATTCCGTTCTTTTCGTTCCGCTCTAAAGCGTTGCTTTTTAAATAAATTATAAACTCGTACTTTATTCTCGTTACACACGTACGCGCGATCCGGGCCAACCAGAGACACAAATCAAAAATCTCGTCGTCGTAACGCTCTTTTATATTACGCTTACACACATAAAAGCGTCGTCGCTTATACGACGCGACGTATCGTTTCTACATACGCTGGTGTATGATTCTCGATACCATCAAGATTTATTATTCCCTTACCATGGCCCATATATTCGTGGCTTTTGAATACCAAATGGCGAAATAAAATAATGTCTATGTCTATTCTAAAATTCTATTATCTCGAGACTTATTCGAGCAAAAAGCGACGTAATTTCCAGCCGACGACAATTTTACACCTCACGTGCTTCGTTTTCGTTTCGAAATATCTACACAACAAAGTTGGTCATCAATGAAAACTATATTCGCATTCGGATTTCCTCCTTTTTACCGCGCTCTGCCCATCTTTACATCACAAATAAGCACGGAGCTTTACATACCGAAACCATATTTGAAATTTGCTTTCAGCCGAGTAAAAAATATACCTTTCGACGCGTTACAAATTACTCGAGGCGTCGCAAAACGCAGATTCATTCCTCTACTTCACGTATCTCTCATTCGAAAGGCAAAAGAAATAAGCTAAAAAATATACTCGACTACGTAGATTGGAAAAATGCTAGTACGACGCGTTGTTTTTTACGCTCGTGTACAGATGACGACGAAGCCGAGATTTTTTTTCACTCTTGTACAATTTAATTTCCAGACCCAGATATTGTTTGTTTTGGTTTCTCGTAAATCTACGACGGCAATTGAGAAAACTTCCAGGGGTTCGTTTATTCGCTCTTTTAATGAATTTTCTGCTTTCGTGTAGTACGCCCGTGTAGAATGTGCGACTACGTCGACGTATATTTTAATTATTAATCAAACAACATCAAAAGCAAAAATCAACAGTTTGTATTATTTTATTCAATTAAATCAAATTTAATTATAAATTCGCCGTTTATGGCCGCCTTCGTCGTCTCGTTTTCTTTGAATCGAACCAGCGTACGTAAATATTTTCCAAGACTTGGTAGTATACTCGCTTTGAGCGAATCTTGGTAGGTATAATTATACCTACTAAACAGCGAGAGAATCATTTTTTGGCATGATAAAGAAGGGAAGAGCTCACATCATCCTTATTGTTGTGCAAGACGAAAGTAAGCAGGGAAATATCAATTAAATGGAATTTTAATCAAGATGTCCTAAAATGAGGCTCACTTTGTAAATTGGAGTGCTCTTTGACACCCACTGGCGCCGTTGAAAATAAATAAATAGCGTCGGTTTCGATATACAGGGTGTGCTAATTATGGTATAATGCCTTCGTATGGCGATACTGCAACTCTATCTACGGACGTGTTTAAAAAATGCTATTTTAGAAATCTAAAAGAATAAGAGTTTGACGAGGTTCGTTCGTTTGTAAAAATTATCATTATTGGTAAAATTCTCTACTTTCAGAAAAAAATCACAATTTTTAGTGGAAATTATCTACTGACCTTATGACCTACCATTTTTGGTAAAAATGTTTATTTTCTTGATTTTTTGACCATTGTACTCGGAAATAACAATTTTTTAAAAAGTACGAAATTCCGGGAAAGGCGCCAAAGTATTTCAACCGTTTTGGTCTATCATAGTCCGTAATCCATCGAGGTTTTTTTGGCTCAGTTTATTGAAACGTGTATTTTCAAACTTTAAATGAATCTAGTGAATTTCCTAAAAAAAACTTTTCGTTGCTTAAAAATGACTATTTTTCAAAAGTAAGAATCGTAATCCGGAAAATGAATCATTTTATAGTCAAAATTACAATTATCTAAAAATATGTAATGACTAGTCATACTTGGTGAAAATTTTCATTGCAAATCGACACTCCCGATTTTACCCCTACCCCCTTCCTATCGTTCTTAAAATCTGATCATGTTCGAAAAATTAAAACTATATTTTTTGAAAAGTTGTAAATGATTTTTTTGCATTTAAAAGAAAACTTTTGAAAAATTTGAGAGAAAATCTGTTCAAAAATAGAATATACCTGAAAGAATGTTTTTTGAAAATGATTTAAGTGTAAATTTGTTAACCCCACTTCTTTACTTCCATCCAAAAAACACCACAGACACTTATTTCTCATAATGTCAGAGACGGTTCGAACACAATTTTTTTGGGGGGAGTATGAGATTCAAAAATGCCGAGTAAAAAATTCTAAATTTCCGAATAATAATTCAAAAATTTGAGAATTTTTTGCAATGATTATAGACAGCAAAATTTCTTGGACGAAAAAATAAGTGACTCAGTCCTGCTCGTGCCTGAATTTTTCCTCGGTAATTTTATTGTACGTAGTTGAAAAAACCTATGAAATTTTCCTAGTCGACTTGATTTAGAAGATTATAGTTTCAATGTGAACATGAGAGAAATAAATTTGGTCCGAGCGAAGCGAGGGTGGAAATTTTAAGTAGAAGGCCTTAAATTCAAAAGTCAATAAAACAATGTTTTAAACTATTCAACTTGAATGAAAAATCGGCCAATTTTACTCAGAAATACATACAACAAGGCCGAGCGCAGCATGGCCGAAGCTTTTGAGAAATGTGGTTTCCAAACATTGAAAATGAGTTTGATAAAATTAGTTGGAATAATTTTGAGGAAAAGTACAAAAAAAAATCGTTTGTGGGATTTGGATTGTTTTGAACTTATGGAAGAAAAAAAATTCAATAAGGCCGAGCGCAGCGAGGCCAAAATTTTTGATTTGGGGAGTAAATAATTTTAGAGTTGGATTGTGATTTCAGAAAGAGGACAGTAAACTTGAAATTTTAAAAGGCTCAGTTTTTCATTACTTATGCTTCAAAATTTCCAAACTTTTTTTAATTTGCCGAAATTTCTAAGATTTTGCCGAATTACTTGAAATCTCCGAAATTTTGCTGAAATTGCAGACTGGAAATTGACGGGGGGGAATTATACCCCATCACCCCATTGCGTCCCCCCCTGTTTAATGTACTCCTTTTTTCAGGTATTTTTGTGAAATATCACTTTTTCGTGTTTTTTTTTTCAAATCTTCAAAAGAAAATGTGAAAAAAATTTCATTAAAATGATAATAAGTATTGAATAATGTAAATTTCTTAAAAATACGTAGGTATAAAAATCATTAGCAGCGATTTTTCACAATTTTCTAATTTTTGAAAAAATATTTATGTACTTAATTTCTCAAAGAACGGCATGCCTGGACCCTGAACCATAGAAAAATAATGTTTTAAACCTATCCGTGATGTTCCGAAGACATTTTTGCGGGGAGAGCGGGTGAAATCTGTGAAAATGCAAACTCGTGGTCTCAATTTTCCCAACTTTATGATACCTACAATTATATTTTTATGGATTAAAATATTTATATTGAGGCTTATTATTTTCAAAAAGTTTTTTTTTTGTTTTTCAAGTAATAAATAGGTAGGTATCACATTACGTAAAAAATCACCTCATTTTGTTTTGGCACTTAACTGAATCAATTTTTATGGAATCAAGAGGATAGCTGGGTAGTGGGTACCCATAAATATGATCCTTAGATACTTCAAATCTCAAAAATCAGTCGTTTGTGTATCCGAACGCATCGTATCTGAGTTATTGACGAGATGTTTTTATTAATAAATAATTATGTGAACCAATTTCGCCGAAATTTCTTTTACAGCATGTCCAGGAAATGTATTTTGGATATCTGTCGAAAAAATTCAAAAATAGGGGTGGTTTCAAAGTTACCCCACCGTGTGAGTAACTTTGAAAACAAAGGTTTTTAGTCAATAACTCAACTTCAGGTTGAGGAAAAAAATCAATCAAGAAACCATTCGGAAGGTCTGACCGACTCCTACAATCTCCCTTGGTTAAAATTTTATCTCAGTGCGACACAAAAAGAGCAAACCAGAAAAACGCCTTTTTCTTTCGAAGTCACCCCAAACTATGGTACCTAGGTGTTGAAAAAACATGAAAAAAGTAATATTTTTTAAGGACACCTGTGAAGTGTGAGGTAAAAATGAGAAATATTCCAGTGACCTTTTTTTAAGGAAATGCATTCATACTGATGATTTTACTTTTTGAGAAAAAATTATTTTTTTTCGATTTTTGAAAACTTTTCAGTTAATTTTGATTTTACAAGACCGAGGAATTTTTATCAAATTGTTTTGAAATCTGGACACAAATTCCAGGCTACCTGTTCAACTTTCAATAAAAAATGTGCAGAACAATCACCCCTAGCGCTGAGAAAGTTGTAAATTCAACAGTTCTTTCAATTTTGACTCAACTCAGCCTATTTTGTACAAAATTCAGGAGGCAAAAACGCCAAGAAAATTTATAAAATTCACAATTAAATTGCCTATCCATGTTACTGAAGAATCCACACGCCAAATCTCATTTCAAAATGATTTTTAATTATTATCCCCTTCAAACCTCAGAATCAGCAAAAGTACATCACACGTGTCATATAAATTGCATAAACACCATATCGAAGGAGGTGAACAGCATCAGAGACACCCAGCATTTACATTTATCTTCTGTCTACATCACGTCAAATTCCATAAACCGCCATTTTATTAAATTTAAGCGACTCGAAACAGTTTTCAGGAAACACAGTTTGAAGCTAGAAGACACGTAACCATGATTTTCAATATACGAGTTTTCAAAGCTCACTGAAAAACCAAACCGTGCGAGGGAGTAGAGTTATATATTCAAGCATGTTCTTTATTCGTTCTCTATCGAATACCACAAACCACAATTCCAACGAGCTTGATAACTCGTACCTATTTCGATACTAAGTGATGTAAAACAAGTCGAAAATTCTAAGCTGAAGTTGATTTTTTTAGACATTGCGGTTAGTTCTGTTTGATGTTTTTTTTCCGGATCTAGCAACATCAAAAATACCTACACTACGTGCCCTTATTTCTCTCCCTAAACTGCTACGAGTATTTGGTTCGAGCAGAGGAGAAAATTTCATCGATTGTTTACAATATATTACGTAGCATTGAGAAATACACGGTGAAAAGAGGAACATATCATTGGTACGGTGTTATTATAACATCACTCAATTTATAATTGAAATTTCTCAATTCATAAGAGCTCACATATCATAAACTTCTTACGATATTGTTATTACATTAAAGAAAACTCTGCGTTTTTCGAGAGCCTTGTCTTGCACATATACGTGTAATCCACACCGTAAATATTTACCAAAAATATACGATACCATCCAATTTAGTATGTGTAGTTCACGCAGTATACTTACATATAAAGATCGTTAAAAATATTTTTCACTTTTTCCATTTAGACTATACGCTTTATACACAAACGAGTAGACTACAAGTACAACACAACAATGGCGATGTCTCTCGCTGTTACTTTCAATTTATTTTTTTTCTCCTTTCTTTTTCCATACTTTCAACTCACTTCTTAGCTTTACTGTATTTTATACACACTTGGTATTGTATTAAATAAGAAAACTGACATCCTTAACGTGATAGTTTTTCTTCTAAAATGTCACGTATTTCGTCAACTTTTTCATTCGTTTATAAAAGTAACGAACAATAGCTCATATCCCAAGTTGAAAACATATAACGTTGGCGGGAATGGAATAGATATTACTGAAGAAGGGTTAGGAGAGAAGGGGAATCGGTTTCATAAATATTGTGAGTTACCTATTGGGGATGGTTTTCTTTTTTCTGTTGTTCAAAATTATTCGAAAAATGTTGAAAAATTGAAACGTAATTTAGAAAAATCATAATAATAATTGATAATATATTTAGTAGAATTAAAAATGTTGAAATAATGCCTATTTATAATCAGATATTTTTCAAGTTTTTTTTTTTTTGAAAAATTACGAAAAAAAAATTTGACATTGGAAGGTCGTAGTTCAACTATTCTAGTTCAATTAGACTATCAAAAGCATTTTTTCAATATTGCTTTTTCTTTTTTGATGATGTGAAAGACGAAAGAATTTATAGAATGGAAAAAAATTTAATTTTTTGAAAGACCTTAATTTTACACTATGAGTAGAACTCTACTTGTAATAAATGTTTTCATAAATTCTTTTTTCGTATTGAAAAAAATGCAAAAAATTTTTAAAATATGATTTTTGATGAAAGAAACTGGCACACGTGATCATATTGGGTAAAAATATCGATATTGAAACTATTTTCATTGATTTTTTTTTCAAAATATTTGTAATTTTTGATCAAGATTCAAGTTTTAGGGGTAAATGCTGTGGAAAAAATCAGGAAATTTAAAAAAAAATGTTACATCCACTTTTGAAGCAACTTTTTATCGGCGTCCAGCTAAAAAAAAAATCGAAAATTGGTTTCAGTCTGCCACATTGATAATAGAAACCAGATCTTTGCATGAAAATCATTGGTCATAACTTCATAAATGATCATGGTATTTGGTATAATCAGTAATGCATTTTTTGTATTTCTTTTAAATTTCTTGATACGATTTTTGAAGCTTTTACGAGTACTTGAAAATTGAATTTTTTATGAAAAAGCTCAATTTTCAGGTTTGGGGAATTTGTGTTAAGTACCAGACATGAGAAAATAATTTTTGAGCAAAATTAAAAGGCCTGAAGTCAAAATCCAGTTAAATTGAATCGAAATGAGCCTGTTGGAATAAAAATGCAAAAATAATATCAGCCAAAAAAATAAATGGATGAGGGACTTCCTGAAAAATTTTCAAACCCCTCAGCCCAAAAAAGGACTTTGACTATAGGGTGCCTCAAAATGAAGTCGTTTTTAAAAAAAAACACGCAATTTTTAGCCTTTTTGAGTACCGTAAGATGGGGTTACTTTGGCCCAGTGTCGAAACAGTCTCATTTTCCATTTTAGGCTAAATGCAATACTTTCTTCACTAAGCCAAAGTTACCCCTAGGGTCAAAGTAACCCCATGATACGGTAGTTTTACCTACTGGGAACCTCAGTCACCCCCCCCTAAAATGTTGCATTGGTATGAACCTTCATCTTTTCCAGCCCAGACAATTAATATTTTCAAATGAAAAAAATTGTCTTTCTCATTTTATAAAAAGACTCGGTAACGATCTCGATGGAAATTTTCAAAAATGTTTCGAGGGTACGTTTTTTTGGAAGTCAAAACATGACACAAAAAAGCACGAATTTTAATTTTTTTAAATTCAGATTTTGGGTGCTCTTTTTTCAAAAAATGTTACCCTCGTTTCGCTCGAGCTAAGTAATTTTACACAATTCTTCCTAAAAATTATGATATGATCTCTTCTCTTCCATCTCAGACAATTGAATATTTTGAAAAAAAATTATTCTTCAAATTTTATTAGAAGACTTGAAGGCGATCTCAAATGAAATTTTCAATTTTTACAGGGGGGGGGGGAGGAGGTCATTGAGGAATTTATTATAGTTTTTTTTCAGTCATAAAAGTAGCACATAAAAAGCAAGAATTTTTATTTTCCATAGTTTCCATATGACTGGTCAGCAAATTTTTCATCCCCCCCTCTATCCTTCCCCCTGAGATTTTTGCTCAAGTTTCGTGGAGTGACCCTCAAAAAATTCATGTAAAAATTCATTCCAAAAGGTCAAGCTAAGTCAATCTTTTTGCTCTACAAATTTTGTTAGACACCCTGAATCAGAATTCAGTTGGCAGCACTGTCATGAAGATTTTTTAAAAATATTTCATAAAAAATTATTTTCGGTAACTAAAAAATTTTTTGGTTGGATTTTAAGATGTTTAGATAAACGATTTGAATTTGCTTAAAATTAAAAAAATTTCAAATTCGTGATCTGAAAGTTTTCAACCCTGAGGGCATAGGGCCAAAAGTGGTATCCAATTTCAATTCCAATAGTTCAGGGATGGTGACCAAAGTTCTCAGTTAGTATTACTACACAAAAGTGGCAAAAGCGATGTTTTCCCCCGAAAATGATCCCATTTTGAAGCTCCCTACCTCAGTTTCACTTTTGGCTGAAGGTCTCAAAAATTTTTTAGGAGGTTTTCCACTCAAATTTCTGTCAAAATCCCAATTTTTTTGTGTGTCTTCATTTTAATGTATGCACGTACATCTACATTATATGTATACTTTACCTTATTTCCTAATTGCTTACTTATGATACCTTTGGAAAATGAGATTAAAATTTTGAAACATCATAAAAATTGTGCCTATTTACAGCGTTTTTTTTTTAAATATTTTGATCGATTTAATCATTCTAAATAATATTTTTAATGTAATTTCAACGCAGGTATTGAAAAAAATTGGCGTCATAGTTAAAAATTCTGACATAATTTAAATTGCATCAGTTTTTTATTTTTATAAAGTTTGAAATTACATTTTACACGTTCAATATTTTTTTCAACAGGCAAAGTTTCCCATAATTTATTTTTCCTACATTTCCAAATCACGCCAATTATTGCGTTTTCTACAACGATAGAATAACATTTCCAAAATATTTTTTTACGCTATTATGGCGCTGTTTTCTGTAATAAAATACATTACCATTTCAAATAACGTTTGGCATTATAAAAATCTCGAGAAAAACTTACAAAATTGATCCGAGCCCATTTCCTGCGAGGTATTCTGTCATTTTTATTTTTAGAATTCGAGTATTATTATTTTTTTAATGATGGAACATTGTTCGAATATTTTATTCATTTTTTTCAATTCCCCAAATCGACTCAGCTCCTTGAATTTTCTCCCTCGTTCGACGCTCCGCTCCGTGCTCATTTCCGAACAGCGCAACGAGATGTGCCAAAAATAGAACTAGGTGTTGGGGAAAAAAAAGACCAAACAAAACGTCGAATATTTGAAGCGGGTGCGAATCGAAATTCAGACACCAGCATTATGTTACTGTCAAATTAACGTAACAAATAGTGTCCCCTATATCGATATGTTGTCAATAGTGGAAAACCAATTTCGTTGAATTTTTACATTAGTATACCACTTGAAAACGATGTCGACACATTGCCGTTTGCTGTGGGTTAAACCTCAAATTAGTAAAGCACACGATAAAGTATCTGGCGACGGCGGCGACCGCTTTATTTGATGTAATTATAGTATATTCACCGAACGAGAATAATTCTACGGTGTGAAATGTATATCAAGTGTGAATCTTACCGATATGTATTTAAACTCGAACCCGAGTATGTTTACCGATGGATTCTCAAATGTACGATTTTTCCACCTGGAAATTTCTCATTTTTTTCTACGTCGAGGATTTTTTTTGACCGTCGTGTCGCGATGTGAAAAATCGACGTGCTCAATTAACGTAATTACCTACTCATTAAATATAAATAATCTACAATTTAGATGAACTTTTTAATAAAGAAGTTGACCTTTTTAACTGGAAATAATTGGCGAAAGAAAAGGTTCGCCGAGAACAAACTGATTTATATTTTTTAACAATGAGCTGTGGCATTTGGTTTATGGCTAAAAGTAGGGCATCCCGAGACGCGATTTTCTCACCGTCGCTTGGCGGTGCCAATGATTCGCGGTGGGGCTTTTACAAATGACGTAGGTAGATAATACGATTTTCTTACACAGCAGGGCCTAAAGTATATACAATAATGTCAAAAACATCATTTTTTGGCCAAGCTCGAATGTCGACCTTTTTACCAGACGTTGATTCATTTACCAGGGATGGTAATGTTTACACGGCAAAGATTGACGTTAACATTCATACTTATAGCTACGAGTATGAAGAAAATTTCATCGTCGCGATGCCGACAAAATTCTGATTTAAAAAAGATGAAATTTCCGAACGTAGGTATACGCTATTGACGTTGTAAGTATTTTTCATTTTCGCGAAGACATTTTTTCCCCCGTAGACGAGATTTTCTGCCGGCGAAGACGCCAAAAACGTGTAATTATTTTTGTAATTTTATCGCGAGCTCGAGTTTTTGACATTTACATCGACGAAACGTCTACTCGTCTCGGGCTCTTCCGATGGCACCGTTGTAGTCTTTATATTTTTTCCTTTTTCATTTTTTTAATTTCCGTCGTCGTCGTGTCGAAGTTTTCTGTTTTTTTTTCGCGTCGCATCGACCACGCGAATGAAAAATGAAGGTGTTTTATGTAAATTGCAAAATCAATTTGGCCATTTAACCGGATTATCCGGCGTCGTGGCGTGTTTCACCGTCGAATATAAGACCCAGATGGGTAAATTGTTTTATATAGGAATGTTTTACGCGGAGGGGTCGAAGATACTTGCCTTTGCCAATCTCATTTAACAATTTGATGAAATTTTGACTGTAGGTGGGATGCGGTGGGTTTTCAATCTGTTGTAAGAGTGGTTTTTTTCAAATTAATGTTTCAAAGGTCATGTTTGCAAGTTTTCGAAGTTTGGTTGATTAATAATGTCGGCAAATTTGACGCAATGAGGAAATGGAGCAATTTTTGTTGTGATTGAAATTTATAAAAATCGATAAATTCATTAAAATGAGGGATTTTTCAGCTGAGATGAAAGTAGAAACTTGGTTGACCTGGTTTTGAATTTTTTGCATTGAATATAACGAAGAAAATGGAAAAAATTATTAAATAAGGTCGGAACGAAGAGGAAGTACTGGTCTCAAAATTTAATCCAAAAATCTCCTACTTTCATTTTCCAAGCTTCTATTTTTTAATAAGTTCTTTAAAAAAAGTTCGGATGAAAATTTCAATTGAAAAGACGAAATTGGAAGCACTATAGTATTTTTTCCATGATGACAATTTTTTAATCTGTAAAATTTTTTCTCTCTTTAGTTTTTCGGGAAAAATATGAAGATTTTTCGAAAAAAATTCACTTCAGGTGAGAGTTGTAAAATTCCAGGAAAATTATGAAAAATGTTGTCTCACCAGTCACCAGTGAACCATTTTTCATGACCTTTATATGGAAAATTGCCTTATTAGAAGGTCTTTTTGGGGGAAAATATCTCATTAAAATCAATATTTTCATGTATATTTTTTAATACCTAGAATATTTTCTAATTCTGAAAGAAAAATTGAAAGTGCAGCTGATTGATGATTGAAATTCTATGTTCTGCGTTGTGTACCGAGTTATTTGTTTTTTTTTCCTCAAGCCCCCATGTCAATTTCTCAAAAAAAAATTATTCTTTCAGTCTTTCACCAACCAATAACGTCCCTATCTCTTCTTATCAATTAGAAAATTAGATTTTGAACTTGACAACTGATAAGGAAACCATTTGAGATGGGCTCTTTGATCAGCTTCTAAATGGAAAACATTCAAAATGACTGAACACACTTGATTTCGGCCTGAAAATTGCTTCAAAGGTAGATTTATTTGTTTAAAGGATTGAAAGGAAGCGAGTACTCGATTTTTGCTTACCTCAATTAATTTCGGTGCAGTCTGGAAAAATTGGAAAATACTTCAAAATGGCCAAAAGAGTTCAAATTTAAATCTGGGTCGAAGATAAATATTTAGTAGAGGTCCAACTTTCGAATTTGGCACAAAAGTAATTTTTTTTCAATAATATCACATTTTTAACGTGGTCTTCAAGAAGAGAGAGGGCGGAAAGGTGAAAAAAAATTATATTCTTCATTCTTATAGGAAATTAATAATTGGAATATTCGAAAAAGTTGGTCTGAAGATTGAATCCAGCCTCCAAGTGTCCCAAAAATAACTCGGAAAATGCATCCCAAAATTTTTTCAAATTTTTTTACTGCTAATTCTCATTGAAAATTTCATTAGGAATCTGAAAAAATTGTTTTTAAAACTTTATCATGCTCCAAAGAAGGTCCCCAAACTCCAAAAATTCTGAAACATTGATTTCTGATTTTCATTTTCATTTAAATTTGAAGCCATGCTCCCAAGTGCTCTGAAAAAAGCCTCAATCCTGAAAATTTTGAAATCTCAAAAACAGAAAATCAAAATAATTTCTACATTTTTAGGTTTTTGAGCTTTTTTTGGAGCACTCTCTCATTCTGAATCAGTGAAAAGTCACTGATAAACAGTTAGAATTGCAGCACAGGAAAAATCAGTTAAAAGCACTGATTTTCAGAGATATTTCACTGATTTTTCAAAAAATTTCATTGATTTTTTAGTGAATTTCATAAATATTACTGAGTTTTCAGTGAATTTTTACTGATTACCGGTGATTTTCTTTCACTGGCTTGGTTTCAGTGCACTGATTTATTACTGTGCTGCAATTCTGACTGTTTTTCAGTGATTTTTGATGAATTTCACTGATTCAGAAATGAGAGAGCACTTGAGGGTATGAAATAATATACAATCTTCAACCAACTTTTTCAAATTCTTCATAAATTTTTTATAAAAATACGATCAATATTTCTCAAAATTGTTTCAAAATATGTATTAGTAGGTGAGCAAGAGCTAGTAAGCAATTTTCTAAATTACGTTTTCCTTGAAAAGTTTATCTAACTGTTCACCTCTTGATTGAAACCCCGTTTCATTTTTTCACTAAAAAAATTCAAATTTCAAAAATTCAACAAAAATCAAAAATTGAATTGAAGAAGTTGAAATTTTGGCGATGGTGGGAGGGGGGGTTCATTGAACACGCTTTTTCCAAAAATTCCATTTTCGTTCCTATCGAGATGTACATTTCAAGGTAGTTCCCTCGTGAAAAAAATTTGATTGACTTGTAACTTTTATAATCAAAAATTCATGTTATCAAATTGAAACTCGCAAAACTGCATTTCAAAAAAATCATTGTACAAAACACTTCTCTTCGACTTCCACCCTTCAAAAAATTATGATGAAAATTTAAAAAACGAACCCATCATCGCGTTACATTTTCCCCCGCGGTAACCTTTTGAAAATATATTAATACGAAATTCTAAGCAGGTACATCAAAGTTGAAAATTTTTTATGTCTTTTTAATCCATAAGCTTTTGAGCAGAAACACCCTACAGCGAACCCAGGTGTACGTACGTGTAGGTATTATGTAGATATTATACATATATATAACTCGAAACCCAAATTATATCGCGTTTTTTTACCCTTTCAAAGCCAAGTTTTTTTTCCAACTTCGATACCGACGAGAGTTGTTTCAGAAAAGATGAAACGTTAAGGGAATCACAGGCTATGTTTTTTTTGTCATAGTTGATGAAAAACCCTATTCGAGGTATTTTTTTTGTAGCTTTGGCGACGACAAATCATCTACGACGAGGTTCTGTTGTTATCAACAGGGTACACAGCAGTAGAATGTACAAGTACAGATATCTGACACTGATTCAAAAGCTAAAATGATACGATGTGCGGTGACGTTGTACCACACAATCCTGCTCCATCTCTTTATAATTACTAAAGCTTGTTTCGTACTGGTAGGTATACCGAATTACATTGTCATAGCATTGTCCGAAATGTAACACTGTTCCCAAGAGGAACACGTGTATTTGCGGTGATGGCGTTGACAAAGGGGGTAGATTTGTCCAACGATTCGTCGAGTGGTTTTTAGTGTAACGTTCGAGACTTCGGACAGATCCGGATTAGAGAAAAAAAATTTGACACGATTTTCTTGTCGTGTGATTTTCTGTATGTTGAATTTCACTGAAGCTACGTGTTTGAATTTTGGGTGAAAAATATATTAATGGAAGTGATTGACAGATGAATCGGTGGGAAAATGAGGTAGATATTTGGTGTTTGGAAAAAAATTACCTTCGAATGGGCGAATGTATTTTTAATGGATTGAAAACACCTTCTGTTAGGTCTGAAAGGCTGGATTTGTGCGTCAGAAGTGAAGTCGGCGTAATTGCATATTTCATTGATGGAAAATCAGACAAGGTTTTAGTTTTTTTATTTTGAAAATTATATTATTTAACGAATTGTTTATGACAATTGAAAAAAAAAAGAATTCTATTCTTCGACTACTCTCATTTACTTAAATGTTTTGAAAAAAAAGAGGTGTGGGGAGGAGAGAAGGGGAATTCTAAATTTTCATTATTTTAGCGAAGTTTTATCGGAAGAATTTCCATATTTATGTACCTACATAAAATTAATTTAAATATTCATGAGAAACTAAATTAGACATGTAGAAATGTTTTCAATTTAATATTCAGTTTCAAATCTTGAATTTTATTTTTAAAAGTTCAATTTTGCATGAGAATTGAATGTGTCACAAAAAGGACATATAGAAAAAATTGAATTTTTTGGAAATCGTTGTGATTTTCAGTTTTCTATTGCTGACTTCCTGGAGGGGGTATGAGAGAAATTTAAAATTATCAAAATTGGGTTCTCTAGGGAAGTACGAAAAATTTTTTTTATCCAAAATGATAATGATAATTTTTACTAATAATAATTATTTTCAGAAAATGGTAATTGTTACTTTAAAATTATAATTATTTCTCGAATTTTGGTACTCGTGTCCTTTTAAAAAGTGGTCGTTTAAGAAGCAATAATAAATTTTTTAAAAAATTTATAAAATTGGCCAGTTGATCAAGGTTTGAGGAGACGTATTTTCGAAAATCAGCATTTGAAAGCAATTTAAGTAAAAAAAAAAACGATTTTTGGGTGAGGGGGTAGGATCAAAAAGTACTCTCTCATTTCGAATCAGTGAAAAGTCACTGAAAAATAGTCAGAATTGCAGCACAGAAAAAATCAGTGAAATTTACAGATTTTCAGTGATTTTTTACTGATTATTCAAAGAATTCTGATTTATCAGTAAATTTCATAAATATCACCGAGTTTACAGTGAATTTTCACTGATTTCCGGTGATTTTCTTTCAGTGACTTATTGCTTTCAATGAAAAAATTTTCGCTGATTTATTAACGTGCTGCAATTCTGACTGTTTTTCAGTGATTTTTGATAAATTTCACTAATTCAAAAATGAGAGAGTAAGTCGATATTGGAATCCTACGTCTCAAATTAGTGAGAATCGATATTCCAATCTTAACATACTTTTCCCTGAAATTGGGGACTAGGGGCTCACTGAAGGGTCAAATTCAAAAAATAAGCAAATATTTGAACTCAGTGCCTCCAAAAACCTAACAAACGACAGGTCACACGTTATTTTCATTTTTTTTAAAATTTTGACCTTAATTAAGCGGGCTAATAAGGGGGATGCAGAAAAATCGGATGAAAAAACTTAGTACATATTCGAACTCAGCGCCTTCGAATTAGTAGAAATCGATGTGTTACTTTCCTTTTTCAATTTTTTTTTGAGTTTTGGTCAAAATTGTGAACCCCTGTAATCCCAGGGGTGTAGAGATCCATCTTGAAAATTTGTTGGTTGAAAAAAGAATAAAAAGGGCCACTTACTGTAATTTTTTCAGATTTTCAATGGTAGCTTTCATCTGTTGTACTTATCATGTAAGTTGATCTTTCACCACCTAAGTTCAACTTCAAGTTTTTCAAAATGTGATTATCGTTTTTGAATCTCCTATCAATTCTCTTTCAATCCCCGAAAACAGTTTTCCCCCAAGTACATACAACCGATCTCGAGAAATGAGCTTTCAAAATTGGGTAATTTGGCAAAAAATCGCAATTATTGTTTAAAAATTACGTGACCTACCCCTCAGCCCCCTTGAGAATTGGAAGAAAAATAATCATGGTGAAAACTCGTAGAAAAATTGAGTGAAATCGGAAGACCCTACTTTATTTTTTGTTTGAATTAGCATGGAATAGCCCGTTGGCACTTTTTTGAATTTTTATGTTCTTGGAAAAATTATTATATTCAAGAACAGCACGCCGTTAGAAAATCCAGAAAATGAAAATTTTTACCAAAAATGATAATTTATCTCAGAAATGGTAATCTGTAATTTTTACCACTTGAAAATTATGATTTTTTTCTGAAAATATATATTTTTACTAAATTTACCAAGAATGATCTATTTTTTTTTTCAAAATAAAATGGCAGTTCGCTAAAAAAACAATAATAAACTAAAATATTTGAAATATTTAATCATGCATGCGTAAATATAGATTTAAACAACTGAGTTTTCTGACTCGAAACAGAGCAATTTTTTTCTATAATTTAAACAACCATTGCAATAAAATCAATTTATGAATACGTTTTAAATAATTAACTTGAAATAATTTTTATTTTAAATGAAACAAATACAGAACTAATTAAAAATTTTCCAACAATTTAAATAACACAATTTTTTTATTATTAGGTACATCATTATGCAACATTTGAATAATAATTTAAAAAGCCAATCAACTTAAAAAAATCAATACCAATTTTTTTATTTATAATGAAAATAAAGGTAGAAATAGAAAAAAAAATGAAGAAAATAAACCTCTTAACGTTCATTTCGAAACATTTTATCAAAAGTAGTACATATTAGGAACATTTTTTCACACTTATTGAAAAAATTCAACAATCGAAATTATTTTGAAACTAAAAATAAAAAATGTGCTCTTCTTATTAGGTACATTGGTATTTCATAAATAACACAACAAATTGAAAAAAACTTTCGGTATAAAAATATAAAAAATTAATCTATAATAATTTAACGAAAATAGCGAAACGTAAACTTGGTATCATCTTCGCACAATTTTCTAATACCAAATTTCACAGCATAGGAAACATCAAGACCTTCACAGCCTAAACACTATCACGAGAATCGGGCTAAACCTAGCAACTCTCGTAAATTCTGACCAAAATATCACGACGAAGCTGGCCTATTCGAATCATTGGCCATCCAGCTAGTGGAATTCTGACCACCGGGTCGTCTATTTCGAGCATAATAAGGGAAATTATTACTCCTAGATGTATTCCATCTATGACCACCGAAAACCGGACGTTCCCCATTAAATGGGAATCTCGGCCGAAGACCCGGATTGAAAGTTCGTGGCATGAGCATAAGCGGCAGTGGTTGCGAATTCCATTGGTTAATTGGATTCCCATAGAAATGAGGACGAGGACCTGGCTGGGATGCTGAAAACGATGCATGTGCTGTAGACGAGGCAAAATTACCACTCGGCCGGCGAAACGATCGATTCGCAATGTAATTTGTGTATATATTCGAAGATGAAGTCGTGCTGGTATCTTTGCTGATGCAGAATCTTCTTATACCACGTTGCAGTTTACGAAAATCGTGGTTTCGTCGACGACGTTTTTTCGGGGTACGTTTGGTCGATGCGATACCTCGTCCTCGTCCTCTGAAACCTTGTTTTTCTTCCGATTCCTTGGACGACTGTAGCTCTTCTAAAACTGAAGACCAAGATGCGACTGGTTCGGTAGTTTCATTGGATGATTGTTCGACACCTTCCATAACAGAGTCGTCCAATCTTGTTTCTGTATCTTGCATCGATAATATTTCCGGTTCCATGATCGTAGAAATTTCCTCCACCGGGGTGACCTCGTTCATTATGGATTCGTTGCCTGATTTTAACCACGGTGGTGTCGATATCGACCCTAGATCTAATGATGGGTCACCGGGGCCATCAGTTGTATCGGTATCTGTACATTTTTCAACATCTGACGACTTCGATCCGGTCGGTGGAATTTCAGGTGTCTGAGTTTCAGTCTCAGCGGCATCAGATGGCGTGTTCGAAACAGATTCTGGTGTCAATTCAGTCGCAATTACTTGAATTTCACTCTCAGCCAGATCAGGGGACTGATTCGAATCGGAATTTTGTGTCGTAGCTACCGATGCCTGCGACTGGTCCGAAACCGATATTAAATTCGCAGCACGCGAATACTTTCGTGTATTTGTCGGTTTGAGCAAATTCATGTTGTTGTTTAGCCATCGTACGGTAGAATGAGTACTCACGTTTGAATTATCGGTGCCATAGGACGCCGATGGTTGTTTGAATGAACCAGTAAAATTCCCCGGTGTTTGTCGGAATCGTCCATTGTACTCGTTCGGTCTTCTTAAAACTCTCGGATACTGAGTTCGACCACTAATGGACCACGGTCCAGGCCCACGTATCAACGGATTTCGACCGAAATTAGTATGTAAAGAGTGCAAACCGCGAATATCGCGAAATTGATTATTATAAGGGTACATCGTGAAACTGCACGCGAATATGGAATACCGTAATTATTTCTTTTTGATCGAAATGGAATAAAACAGAAATTACGTAAGAGCTTTTTGGGTACAACGTGTCACATCTTTCGTGATTATGAATACAGATAAGGTTTTCGATTATTTCACAAGTCGTACTCTAGTTTCGCACTTTATCTCATTATTTTCGAGTGAAATAACGTAGAATTTCACCTATCAGGACGTGTCATTGTTGAAATATGATAGGTAGACGTTTAACCGAAACGGAAAACCGGTTGTGTAGGTTTCAATTTCAATTTTCACCGAAGCTTCGAAACTATCGAATTGTGACGTCAAATGTGCCCTTGCACGTTGTGCTTTGTTATGCTTATCTCAAATAGGTACCGTTATGTTGTGCATAAGATCGATATAAACCGATAAATTAATTAGATAAAAAATCACAAATTTAAAATAAAATTGCCGTACCGAAGTGTACCTGAAAACGAGTCGTGGGAATTTCGAATGGAAAAATAATGTTTGTGTACTCATTTTTGTCAAAGTTTTTGCGTTTGAATGAAAAAAATTGGCGAAGCAGTTACGCACGCGATAATGTTTTCGTTGAATTATCTATGTAAATATGCCTAATTCCGTATATATTTACAGCTGCGTTCGATTCTCCAGTGTACATAACGTATGTATGTATTAGGCCAATTAATGCTTTACTGAGGGACTCCGTTGTTCGTGCGGTAGAACTTTTGCTTTATGTTATTTTGAATCGACATTTTTTTAGTTCATTTTTTTTCTTCGATGAGAATTAATTTTTTAAAAAATTTGAGCTCGATTGCCCATTTTTGTATTGATTTTAATTTTTGAAGTGTAATGGGGTATGTACCAACAAAATTTCCTTTTTAGAAAAAAAAAGTCGCATTATCAACTTACGAGTCGATAAGTAGGTATACGTACAGAACCGTAAAAAAATGAAAGTGTGATGCAGCTATTATACGAAATTCTAAAACTGACTAAAATGCCCGATGCTTCCGAAAATAGTGAAGAGAGAGGAGTAAAATATTGGAAATTTTCCAACATTTTTCTCAGTGGGAACAGATAATTTTTTTTCTATGTGTAGAATATTTTCAAAAGGTTGGCAAAAATGAAAAATGATTGAAAATTTCAAAAAGAATAAATTGATGTTTTGACAAAAAATTTAATTTTTTGCCTATTATTTTTGAGGCAAATGAAGCAAATGTTTACATTTAATTAAATTTTTGTTACTGGATTCTCCAAATTCGAGATGATTTGCTTTTGATATGTGCTTATAATATGTCTCGTAACTGACTCTGAGACAAAATCATTATCTATTTTTAGTCAAAATCATAATTTTGAACAAAACTCACGTCTCTGACTAGTCAGACGGTTATACCTCCACTTTTACAATTTTTTGAATACAAAATTTGTAATTTACAACAGCTGTTGAATGTATAATTTGACATATTATATGTGCATTATCATTGGAAAATTTCAATTTCGATCCCTCCCTCACTCCGAAAATTTTTTGAGTACGAAATTCGTAATCTACGACGTCGTAAACATATATTTTGACATGTTACACGATATTATTGTGAAATTTCAATTTTTTACCCCCCCCCCCCTCTCTCGTGCCCCTTCTTTCACTCCAAAATTTTTTTGAGTGCGAAATTCGTAATCTACGACCTCGAAAACGCATATTTAGACATATTACACGATATTATTATGAAATTTCAATTTAGACCTCTCTCCTGCCCCACTCCTCCCTCGAAAAATTGTTTCTTTTCAAAATTTGAAATCTACGACCCCAAAAACATTAGGTAAACATTTTTTGAACGTTCTTTCGGGGTTTTTGAACAAATCGAACGTTTTTGGGGGCCCTTGGCCCACTGTGCCATGGTTTTTTAATCAAAAATTATAATATTTTGATTTTGATCTAAAATCACAACTCTGACCAAAAATAACAGTTTTGAATAAAAATCATAATTCGGAATGAAAATTACGATTCTGGTCCTTTACAACTCACTAGAGTCGTAATTTTCGTTCTGAATTGTGATTTTGGTCAAAACTTTTATTTTTGGTCAGAATTGTAATTTTTGGTCAGTGTTGTGATTTTAGACCAAAATTGTAATTTTTGGTTAAAACCAATTATTTTTGGTCGGAGGTGATTTTGTTCAAAAATAAGTATAATTTTTTAGTCAGAATTGGAATTCTTGGTTATTGTTAAAAATTTTGGTCAGAGATGCGATTTTTGGTTAAAATTGTAATTTTTGTGTTAAAGAACATGGATTTTGATCAGAAGTATAATTTTTTTGCCGATGTTCGTTCTGAATCGTGATGTTTGGTCGAAACTGTTTTTTTTGGTCAGTGTTGTAATTTTTGGTTAAAACCCCATTATTTTTGGTCGGAGGTGATTTTTGTTCAAAAATAAGTATAATTTTTTATTCAGAATTAAAATTCTTGGTCATTGTTACAAATTTTGGTCAGAGGTGCGATTTTTGGTCAAAATTGTGATTTTTGTTTTCAAAACAGACGTATAATTTTTTTCCAATGTTGTGATTTTTGGTTAAAATTAATTTTTTTTTGTTTAGAGGTACCTAGCAATTTTTTTCTAAACCTGTAAGTGCCGAATTTTTGGTAAATCCATGCTTTTTTGTCAGATTTTTCATTCTTGTACAAAATTGTAATTTAAGAACTATTTCCTAGTTTGATAATTTTATCAAAATTATAAACTGTAATAACTTTATCGCAAATTTTCTAAAAAAGCTCTATTTCAGAAATTTAATTCATTAAGCTTGATTATTTTCTAAATCTGAGTAGTATTTAGATATGCTTTCCCAACCCCTGCAACTATTTTAGAATCATCACCCCCCCCCCTATAATTGTAATACTTGTTTAAAATTAAGAAAGGTATTTTTTGGAAAGGAAAATTTTCTCTGGAGAAAGCTTGATTGTTTTTCAAAAGTTCAATAGATACGATCTTCTCAAGTATTTTGGAATATTTTCCAATCTCATCAACTTTACTGAGATTTTGCTGTTTTTTTTTAAATTTTTAATATTATTGATTTCTAAAGAAACCTCCGAGTTAAGGAGACACGATATTCTTTTTCTGTGTACCATTTCCCACCTTCGCCTATTTACTTACCTCTTTCTGTTCTGTAAAAGTGTTGAAAACATGTAAAAATTAAAAAAGTTGCATTGCATTTTCAAAATGCTTCGTATGTAATTGAAATAGTTAATATGAATATGAAAACCATAAAAATTTCAGTACCTATTAAAGATTATGAGTTGGTAAGAGCCACAATGTGCGCCATAAAAGTCATAAAACTACCTGAAGCAATTAAAACGTTATATCAAAATTTAAAAATAGGTATATATATTTGCTAAAATTGGCAACTTTTAATTTATTATTTTTCTAAAATTAGGTACTTGTTGGCAAAAAGTTGAAAGATTGTTGAGTTGAGAGCATCATAACTAAATGTAGTAGAAAATTCCATTAATGCATGAAAATTACATCATAAAATTTTGTAGATTTTCTCTTAAAATACTAAATCGAAGGTACACTTTTTGAATGTGTAGATGAAATTGTAAGTTTTCAAGTTTTTTTTTTTAATTTTAAATTCAAATTGGATAAAACTTAAAAAATTATTCTTTGCCTGACATTTTAAATTTTTCAATATTTTGTCAAGTTTTACAAAATATCTATGTGAATTTATGCGACTTTTTAATACATATTTTATTGGATTTTAAGAAACTTGAAAAAATTAATTTTTCGACTTTTAGGTACATAAGTTTTTCAACATTTCAATTTTAAATTATCAATTATTTGGACCTCGGGATCATAAAAAATCAAAGAAAATGGAGAAATGGAAAAATTATGAAACTGAAAATTGAAAATAGATTTCGAATGAATTTTGTGATTCAGGTGGTAAATGTCATAAATCTTGGCGTCCTTGGCATAAAATATGGAAAAATCATCTTCTATTTGCATAGATACCAAAATTAGGTCTACAAAATCAATAAAATTTAATTTGGAAGAAACCCAATTCCCAACCATTAAAATGATAAGAAAATACCCAAATTGGCTAAATTCTTCGTGCAAATATCTTGCACATCTATTCGGCATCAAAGTCTTGACGTCATCGCCCCACCACAATGCAAATATCAGTTCATGTACCAATTTGTGTACTTTTTCAAAAGGGGGAACGACGAAAAAATTAACATTGATTCTTATGGGAGTTCTATCGTTTTTTCAATTTTTCTCAGTTTTGATGTGTTGAATTTTTTATTTTTTGATAATTTTGACGAGTCAAGCTATCAAATTAGTCAAAATTGTAAAAACAAAAAGAATTACACACATCAGAAATGAAAAAAATTGGAAAAACTATAGACCTCCCATAAGAAGCAATGTTAATTTTTTCGCATTCCCCCTTTTGAAAAAGTACACAACTAATAATATGCAGTTGTAGTGGTAAATGTGACGTCAGACTTTCATGCCGAATTCTCAAACCCTGCTTCGTTTCATCTTTCACCTCAAATTTCCACCTCGACTCAACCCCAACGGTAGAAAAATTCGTCCCACTCGAGTCATTCCGAACGACCGCTCGTAAACAGTATTTACTTGAGAATCGGTAAAACGCCCTCATGAGACTCGAGCTCTCGCAGCGTACTTTTACGACAGAGATAGCTGCGTGGAAACTAATCAATAAAATAATTACCGATTCTATAGAACGTATATACGAATATAAGTGAACATTAAGCACGGGTTAAAATTGAAATTGAAGAGCAGCAGACCGACGATCGACGAGTTAATTTCGAATAATACGCAGTACCGTAGGTGGAAGTGGAAGTGGAACGTATCGCGAAAGATGTGTTTCCATTAAGCGGCCAATCTTGCACGCGGACCCGACAAAACAACGGAAATTACAATGAAAACGGTTAAAGCCCCCGCGTCCTTTCGCAATATCGTACCGTTGCCTTGTAGGATTTTTAAAAAGCTAAACCCGCGACTCGGCGTGGTAGTTTTTTTCAGCGAGATTAATTTCCCGCGTGGTTTTCTTCTCGGTATCTGTAGCTAGTTTTTTGTTCGGAAAAATTCGCCCTTTTGCGATAACACACGTAAAAAAACGCAACGAGGGGGAAAAAAGCACAGCGAAACAAATGAATAAAACGAAAACAATTTCTCTCATAGGCTATATACGTACTACAACGTAAGTTCGCTTTGTGTATTTATTTCAAATGAACGTGGAAAGAAAATCCTCCTCGCTGGCGCTGCCGACGCGGCCTGGGCCCAGAGCCGAGGCTAATTTATTACCTGTAGCTTTATTCGGTGTATTTTGTTTACCGATTCCAATTTTCTAAAATTGCCGAACCGAACCCTTATACGTAATTTAAACTCTATACCTCGTGTATATCGTTTTAAGGTAACGCGTGACTGAAGTTTGTGCTCCATCGTTCATAAAAACCTACCTATCGGTATACTTTTCATTCCAGTTCTAGTATATTGCCGCTATACACACCTGAGTTTTTCAAATACTGTTGCAAAATCAATTAATGGCACTGGATGCGAATTTTTCACTGTCGTGGTCGCCTTAATCTCGTATTTTAGCGGCTTTCGCGTGCTTTTTCGCGCCCACCGCTAATGGATGTAAATTCAATTACCAAGTTGATAAATTTTTTTCCTCCCGTTCAACGAACGCGTTTCCAAACTCTGTAAAAATGGATCGCGTTGAAAAGCGTTCGTTAAAAAGTTTATACGATTTTTTTTCTTTTTTTTTTCCTGTACGCCGGAGTTTCGTCGTGTTTAGTATTTAAACCGTTATGTCGGTTTCCATTTGCCATTTACCAAAAAACGAGCTAAATTATTAAAACTCCGTCGCTGTCGCGATGAAATTCCCGAATAATGTCGCTCTGTTGGTAGTTGCAGAGTGGAAATGACGTCGATTAACAAGATGTTTCCAAAAGGTGCGCGAGCTTTTGATGATTAAATTGATTTCAAAGCGTGTGAAATTACGAAAAATTTTAGATGATGGAGGGGGTTTGATTTGTTGAAATCTGAAAAAGTAATTCCTCTTCTTAGTTATGTAAATGAAAATTGTCTCTGGAAAAAACACGCATATTCAATTCAATTCATAAATTCTTTATTTCTGCAGTGTGACCCGCTCCGAGAAAACAAAAGGCTTAGGAAAGAAAAAATGATTTTTGAGTTTTTCACGGATTCTGATACTTGAAAGTATGTAGAATAAGATGAGATAGGTAGTTTTTTTCGAAAAAATTTATTACATGCCATAAACAGGGTGTCTACCGGTCGCGAAAGTCGCGAAAAAGTCGCGAATTTAGATTTAGGTCGCTGAAGTCGTGAAAAAGTCGCGAAATTGACCCAAAATTCATCAAAGTCGCGAATTTTTCCGAAATTACTACAATTTTTATTTCGCCTTTTACAAAACAGAAAAAGTGAAGAAATTTCACCTTTTTGAACATTTTTTCTAAAAATTTTCGCTCTCGCTTCGCTCGGGCTCATAAATTTAAAAAACCCATTCTTAAATTATCAACTTCTTTCCTTCTATTTCAGACAACTAAACGGAAAAATATGTTCTTGTGGGAGACTAAGTAGCGATCACGATTAGATTGGAAATTTCAAAGGAAATATTGTGCCCATTCTCAAGAAAATGTAACAAAATTGGAGAATTTTGGAATTTTCCAAGGGATGTTTTAAAAAAGAAAATCATTTGGAAATATGTCATTTTTTGCTGTTTTTTAAATAAATTCTTCGAAAAAATTATCACATCATTGTAGTGGTAATCTGCTAATATTTCAGACTTCCCATGAATTTATTTTTCAATTATCATTTAACAATTTTATCCGTTCGAACATGATTTTTCGTAAAAATTTTCACCCTCGCTTCGCTCGGACAGTAACTACTTCTCTTCTTTACCATAAAAAAATTTTTTGTGAAAAATTGGCTTTCTTCAAAATTAAAGACGTATTTTCTTCCGAGTATGAATTTTTTTTCTATAATAAATTTGATCTCGTTGATTTTTTGGGGGGAGGGGGGTACAAATTGAGAGGTAGATACTAGATACCTTTAAAAAAAGTCGCGAAATTTGATTTTGAAAAATAGGTAGACACCCTGATAAAACGTGAAAACAAATGAAGGAAATTTCATAAAATGAAAAAAAAGAAGAAAAAATAGGAAATAATTTTTAAAAATCCTGAAATTAATTTTTTTCGAGTTATCACATAAATTTCATGAATTTGTATAAAAAATTAAATTAAATTACCTACATTAAAAATTACCAAAATAATTTGAAAAAAAACGAATTCATTAAAATAATGGCCGCAATAATTGCAGCTAGCGCTACCTGTGGGCGAAAAAAAGTTGTAAATTGTAATAGTGACGTCATCACAACCATAACCAATGACAGCAAGGCTTAGATTTTTTGTCGAACAATTTTTGACTGCGGTCTTTTGTGGCTGATGCCCTTTTTTGCAAAAGCGTACCATATTAAGTTTTGAGTTTTGAAAATCAATTTTTATTTCTCCACTGAACATACCTACTTATCTCTGTCATCTTTTCTGGCAATTTAAATCCTGGAATTTGGAATTTAGAAAAAATCTACCAATATTGATCAATATGAGGGGGGGAGGGGATGGGTTGAATTGAAACAGTAGTTCAATTTCTACACGTTTCTGGTGTGGAAGTGGTTTCATCATCTTTCGTATTTACCTTCAAATCAAAATTCAAATTCCAAAACTTTTTAACAAAAATTATAATTTTTTTCTCTTTCTCCTCCCTATTGTAGCCACATTTGCACCACTTTTATTTTGCGCAAACTTTAAACGCGTTTTTCTCGAAAACTTATTTTCTTCCTTAAGTCCTGTTTTCTCGGAGTGGGTCACATGTACTATAATTGTTTTCGAAATTGGGTTTTTAGAGCGAGAAGAATCAAACCCGGTTAACGTACTCTCTAAATTATAAATCAGTGAAAATTATCGAAAAGCACTGAAAAATAGTCAGAATTGCACTAATTGCAGCACAGGAGAAAATCAGCGAATCTTTTTTTTACTGAAAACAAATCAGTGAGAAAAATCACTACTCTCTCATTCCGAATCAGTGAAAAATCACTGATAAACAGTCAGAATTGCAGCACAGGAAAAATCAGTGAAATTCACTGATTTTCAGTGATTTTTCACTGATTATTCAAAGAATTTCACAGATTTTTTAGTGAAATTCATAAATAATCACTGAGTTTTCAGTGAATTTTCACTGATTTCCAGTGATTTTCTTTCACTGATTTGTTTTCAGTGAAAAATTTTTTACTGATTTTCTCCTGTGCTGCAATTCTGACTGTTTCTCAGTGATTTTCGGTAATTTTCACTGATTTATAATTGAGAGAGTAGGAAGTCAGTGACATTTATGAAATTTGCCGAAAAATCAGTGAAAATTCGCTATTTTTCCTGTATTGCAATTCTGACTATTCATCAGTGACTTTTCACTGATTCAGAATGAGAGAGTATCTTTTTCCAACTTGCAAAAATCGATCAATTTCGATATCATACTTTTGATGACCCTTGATGCGAGTGATCTCTTGGGAAGGACAACAAAAAGGTACCAAAGTGAAAGGGCAGTTGAGATTTGGATTATTTCCAATTTGTATTGTTTAGTGTTATGAGGTTTGTGACGAAATACGTGGGGTCGCATATCAAATTTACCTAATAATTGAGTAAATTTCGCGGTGGGAAAAATAGCAATCAAGATTGAGGTCGCGAATATAAATGCAAATATAAATGACGTTTGAGACTTGTTTATATTGTTACAAAAATATGTAGGAAATTCGAATGATAATTAGTTTTTATAATTTCCCAGAGTGAGTCATGTGCGTAATTGGATTTTGGTAAAATAAAAATTGAAACTGAGTAAACACAGAATTTTTAGATGAGATAAAGAGAGGAGAAGGAAAGTTACGAATTTGAATATGGTGAATTTGTGTAGAAGAAGGAAAAAAAAGGGAAAAATTTAATTCGAACGAAAAGAACCTTTTACTTTTTTGTACAACGGATGTGAGCTTTTTAAATACTACTACCATCTCAAGAAAATCAGGAGAAAGATTATCAAAACAAAAAAATTACTAATGATTTTTTTTTCAAAATTTGAAAAAATTTACCTATTAAAAAAAATAAAAATATAGATACGAAAATTTTGAAATAGGATGATTACTCATTAAAATTTTAATATTTCAAGATATATAATTGAGAGCGAAGAGATAATAGATAAAAATTACAGCGCTATTTTCGATATTTCTTATAATGAGAAAAAATCAATTTTGGTATTTCTGAAAGTACATTTTTGAAATTTGGGGCGCAACGATTGCTCCAAATGAAATTTTTGTAATGGCTAAAAATGTAGCGAAGCCTTCAATAAAGAACTTTTACTTGAATTTTTTTTGGCATAACCAAGAGTAGGGGAGATATATGCACATTTTCAAGAAAGGGGTGGATCCTTGGAAGGGGAGGTTATCTTGCTCGGTTTTTTTAATTTCCAATGTACCGATGAAATTTTCTCAGAAACTTGAGTTGGAAGCAAATGTGAGATTTTCAACTTTTTTGGGGGGGAGGGGGGTGTTATTTTGTCGAAAATTCTACAAAAATTCTAAAAACGTACTGCAACAGTCCTTTTTGATTCAGAAATTTTGTTAAATACTTTTATTTACTGAAAATAGTACAATACTGTTGGAAAATAAATTCTGGCTAAAACCTGAACTTTTCTGAGAAAAAGTGAAAAAAATCTCTCAAAGTGCTTTTTTCTTCCAGAGAATAGTGAATTGTGTTTCAGTGGTTGGCAATGCTGAACCAGGAGAGTCAAGAAAATAAGGTACAGAAAGTTCAAAAAATGTGAAATGGGGAGGAGGCAGAAAATTGGTTTCACGAATGGACTAATTTCAAATAGCTTTAAAATTTGTAGAAAATAACACGAAAAAGGACGAATTTTTATTTTTTGATTCGATAGACAATGTACCGCATCAAATTTTTTATTCAAGTTACTTTCTAAAATTTTTCTCATTTTGCCTTCTCTCGATATTCGTGATACTAAATAGTTCAAAATTTTACGGTACTTTCCTAATATTCGATTCTCCGACTAGCTTTTTCAACGTATATTTCGCCATAATCTAACCTCCTAATTCGAAAAAACACCACCCATTCGGACGAGCCGCAATGAAAATTGCATATCGGAAAACCTTTTTTTCAAAACCTGTTGATAACCCATTATACCTTTTCGAAACACTACGTAATGTAATTTTCACACCATCGTCGTATCGTATCGTTTTATCGCATCGACGTACGAATCCTCCTGGGATTAATTTTTAAATCTAGCAAATTATGGTATCGTGTCTGCGGACAACGGGATTATAAGAACAACGTCGCCAAGATTAACACGTTCAACAGGATGATATCGGAGAATCATCGGAGGATGGGAAAAAGCCACGATGTCGAGGGGAGGTGAAGGGACCCCGTAAGTGTATCCGAACGCGAACGAACGAGCGAAATAATGAATTCAAATCGAAAGTTCAACAATAGGCGTGTATAAAGCTGTCAGCAATATTTGCTCGGCGGTTAAGTTAGTCGAAGATTAAAAGTTATATAAGGATTAGCGCGAAGTGAGAAAGAGGGAGACTGGGCGAGAGAGACGCCAGAACCGAAGTCAGCGAGAAAAGTCTACTTTGCTGCATAAAGTTAAAGAGCTTGAAAGGTCGGTTAAACATTTCGGGCTAACCGTTGTAGTATACGAGTCGAGATTCCGGAGCTCCGAGAAGAAAACTTCCGTATCGTCGGTTTCCGTCTAACGTACCGTAAACCAGTAACGCGTATGGTGTACGATTTCGTGTACCATTCTTGTACCCCGCTGTGTTAAAAGTCGTTGCGGAGAGGGAAGTAAAAACATCGTATTGATCAATTTGTACGGTTTTTATTGCATAATACGTTTCCAATTGAGCGCGTATGTTGCGAATATTCCTTTCTGGTGGTATTATTTTTTCGTTTGTTTGCTCGAAAGCTCTTTGTAAAACGTTTTTAAAACGAGTTTTGTTTTTTTTGACCCCTTTCACCCTGCAAATGCTGTTCGTTTGGGTATAAGAAGCGAAAGTAAATGAGGGAGGTTTCGAATCGTATTCATCAATACATACTGTGTGTTTAGATATAAATTTCGCCGTATGGGGCTGCCGGGCCAAATGCTTTGTTCGCCAATCGAAGAGGTTGCATATGTCGAATTTCAAAGGAGCAATTTTAAACGAATTTGTTTATTCGGCAATTTTTTTTGCCTTTCGATGTTCTCTTTTCTATTATTCTGTTCAAGTTGGTTTATCGAACGAAGGAGATAATGTGTTTCAAATGTATTGTTTTTTATCGATTTGTGTTTTTGAGAGGAAATGTCATAACATTTTGAGAATTTTTTTCTAAATTTTGTATTGATCGAGTCAACGTTGCTTTTTAAAAAATTCTGTTTTTGAGAGAAATTTTCAACAAATTTTGAGAATTTTTTTCTAAATTTTGTATCGATTGAGTCAATATGTCTTTCTTGATATTTTCTGTCTTTGAAATTATATGCACAGATCGGCATTTTAAAACTTTTAAAATGCTGTTTGAATTTTAATGGATGATTTTTATGGAATTTTTCGCGTTGATCACGAGGAAAATATCGGGAAAAATTCCATCATCCGAGGATTTTTCACAATTTGAATTTTTTATTGAACTTTTTTTACATTTTTTGATAACTTTTGACTCTTACAGTCAGTTTTTTGAGCAAAGGAAGTGTTCAATGAAAAAAATGAATGGAACATAAACTGTAGAGCGTAAATTTTTTTTTTTGTAGAGTCCAATAAGTTTCTCTTAGGAGGCTTAGCTTTCAAGATATTTTAGTTGAAAATTCAAAGTTCAACTATTGAAAATATGTGTATTTCAAAAACTAAGCCTCCTAAGATGAAACTAATTGCACTCTGCAGAAAGGAAATTTTACGCTCCACTCTCTCATTTTTGAATCAGTGAAATTTATCAAAAAACACTGAAAAACAGTTAGAATTGCAGCACAATAATAAATCAGCGAATTTTTTTTAACTGAAAGCAAGTTAGTGAAAATCTCTGAAAATCAGTGAATTTCATTGATTTTTCCTGTGCTGCAATTCTGACTGTTTATCAGTGATTTTTCACTGATTCGAAATGAGAGAGTACTATTCATGTTCTGCTCATTTTTTTTTGGGCTTGATTTTTCCAGAAACTCGATTTTTTTATAGTAAATCATATTTTCAACATTCCTCATTGATAAGAATTAAAATATCACAGGCTGGCAATTCAACAATTTTTCCTGCGTAATCGATTCTGATTGGTGATTCTGATCTACTTTTAGTGGGTACTGAGTTCAATTATGATTTCATTTTTTCTCCATGTCGTCAGAATTTTTTCCAATTTTAATTTTTGTTGAGAATTTGTTTTACATTTTTTGATAACTTTTGACCCTTGAAGTCGATTTTCTGGGCAAAGGAAGGCTCCTCATAAAAAAATGAATTAATTGTAGAGCGTAGAATTTCCTTTTAGTAGAGTCCGATTAATTTTTTTTTAGAGGTTTAGTTTTTGAGATATTTTCAATAAAAATATAAAAGTTGAACTTTCAACTTTCAACTAAAATATCTCAAAAGCTAAGCCTTCTAAGAAAAAAACTAATTGGATTTTAAAGAAAGAAAATTTTACGTTCTGCAATTCATGTTCCATTCATTTTTTTCGGTGAACACATCCATTTCTCCAAAAATTGACTTCAAGTGTCAAAAGTTATTAAAACGTGTAAAAAAATTTTTAACAAAAAATTCAAATTGTGAAAAATTGGGTGATGGAATTTTTTCACTATTTTTCTCGTGATCAGCTCGAAAAGTACTAAGAAAATCACCCTTTAAACTTCAGAAAGCATTTTCTTTGTTGACCTGTGATTTGATAAAATTTTGATAATTTTTTCCCAAATTGTCTATCGATTGAGTCTACGTTTTTTTTTTAATAATTCTATTTTCAAGAGAAATTTTCAAAATATTTTGAGAATTTTTCTGAAATTTTGTATCGATTGAGCCAATATTACTTTGTTATAATTTTCTGTTTTTGAGACTCTTTGAAACTTGTTCGGTGTAATCAACACTAAATAACACATTTTCTAAAAAAAAAATGGCGACTGTACCTCTGAAACTTCTTCCCAAAATGGCCGCTTAAAGTTTTTAAAACGCCATAACTCGACGAAAAATGGGTCAAAAATCTTTTTGAGAATTTTTCCTAAATTGTGCATCGATCAAGTCGACGTTGCTTTTTTGATAATTCAGTTTTTGAGAGAC